>JBBGZY010001016.1:995000-1595000 GCA_037952925.1 Lithobates clamitans | reverse complement strand
TTGGCCCCTAAGTTCCAGTGAAGGTAACTTTTAAGGCATAAGCATACCAAGACATTTTGGACAATTTCATGCTCCCAACTTTGTGGGAACAGTTTTTGGGGTTGGCCCTTCCTGTTCCAACATGATTGCGCACCAGTTCTCAAAGCAATGCGCTTCTGGAAAAATGGTCAAAAATTCCCATAGACACACTCCTAAACATTGTGGATTGCCTTCCCAGAAGAGTTGAAGCTGTTATAGCTGTAAAGGCTAGGCCAACTCAATATTGAACCCTGCGGACTAAGACTGGGATGCCATTAATGTTAATGCGTGTGTAAAGGCAGGTGTCCCAATACTTTTGGTAATATAGTGTATATACCTATGGTAGCCAGTAAGTGGTTAAAGAGGTCCTCTCATTGGTTGTGATGTTATACAAATGTGTTTTCTGTCATTGCATACTGTTATTGCCATTCAGAATGTGCTCTTTCTTTGGCCTTTGTGTGTCAGAGGGTGTGGCATTACCAGAAAATGGAAAATAGTATACTCACCTTTTCATAATTTTCCTTTCCTGACGCATCTTCATGGCAGCACACACTGGCTATAAATTTGAAGGGGAGACACCCCGCTGCATTCTCTGTAAATATATCACCATAAAACGGGGTGGGAATCTGTGTGCTGCCATGAAGATGCGTCAGGAAAGGAAAATTACGGAAAGGTGAGTATACACTTTTCCGTTTTCCTGACGCCTTCATGGCAGCACACACTGGGAAATAACTCGCCAGTCGGGTGGTTGCAAGAAAATAATATTTATTCCTTATAATGCGGAAGAATTTGCTCTAACAACGGATCTACCGAAGTCTGCCATAGCCAAGTGAGCAGAGTCCACTCTATAGTGCGAAATTAAAGTGTGCCTGGAGGACCAAGTCGATGCTTTGCAAATTGTCTCCGGTGAGACCCTGCAATATGCTGCCCAGGAGGTAGCCACTGCCCTGGTCGAGTGAGCCCTGATGCCTTTAGGAATTGCCAGATGGCGAATGGAGTAAGCCTTCTTGATGGATTTGACTAACCAGGAGGCGTGAGCACGTGAAATAGACGCTTGACCTCGTCTGTTTCCATGGGGGATGACCATGAGGGCATCCGTCTTCCTAAAAGGAGTTGTAGCCGCAAGGTAACTAATGATGGTTGTTTTAACATCCAGCGGATAAGGTTCACCTTGATCATTAGTAAAGGATGGTAAGACAATATCTTAGTTGTAGTGGAAGGAAGTTGCTACCTTCGGGATGAAGTGGTCTGAAGGTCTTAGTACTACTTTATCAGGGAAGAATACTAAGTAAGGTTCCGATGCCATCAGTGCTTGGATTTCAGATACCCTCTTTGCTGATGTAATTGCAATGAGAAAAGACAGTTTCAGAGTTAGATCCCACAGTGAGATTGATTCAGATGGAGTAAAAGGAGCATTGGTGAAGGCATCGAGGACTACTGAGAGGTCCCATGATGGAAAAGCTGGTTTCTTGGGAGGTCTGATTTTCAGACAGGCTCTCAGGAATTGGATTATCAGAGGATGTAATGCCCATCTAGTGCCTGTTTTGGCCGACAAAGCGGAAACTTGTACCTTAAGGGTACTTGAACTTAAGCCTTTGTCGATTCCTGCTGCTCCCCTGCCGGGGTAGGCTTGGACTTCTGCATCCTCAGGAAGGAAGGTCGTGTATTTTTCCAGTCCCTTCTAAACTCCCTACCGGGATGGTAGAATCTAGCTTCCTTGTATTTCGGGAAGGTTGCGTCTGTAGTACGGACCTTTTTGGGCCTTGGGTCTCCTGTCCGAGGGAATTAATCCCGACTTCCCTCCTGTTACCTTGGAGATGGCGGCGTCCAATTTAGACCCGAACAGGTTTGAGCCATTGTATGGGATCCGGCACCAGTTTGTTTTAGATGCAGTATCGGCCATCCATGGTTTCAGCCACAAGGCCCTTCTTGCCGTGATTGAGGCTAGTATTGATCTTGCTGAGGATCTTATAATATCGACTGAGGCTTCTGCCACAAAGTCGCCTGCCAACTTGATCTCCTGAAGAGAGGAGATTATTTTCCCCAATTCAGTGCCGTCTTGAAGGTCTTTCTCCACCCGGGTTGCCCATCCTGATATGGCTTTAGCTACTGCTGCTGTGGTTACCGGTGGCCTGCAAGCCCCCCCAGCCGTGGAATACGCTTTTTTCAGTTCTAGATCCAAATTCCGCTCGAGAATGTCCCGAAAGGAAACTGCGTCCTCAATAGGCAGAGTGACATGCCGTGCAAGACGCATCAAGGAGGAGTCGACGACGGGGGCGTTCATCAATGAATTGACTTTCGACTCTTTCAAAGGATACATCTTTGCCAGTCTGTTGGTGAGACTGGAACGCTTATCAGATCTTTCCCACTCATCTTTAATTAGATCTTCCAGTTCACCTATAAAAGGGAAGTTTTCTGGATCTTTTCTTAAATTTGGGAAATATTTCCGAACTTTCTGCGGTTCCATTTTATATTCTTCCCAGCCTATCGCTTCCTTAACTGATTTTGCAAAAGGTTCAACTAGGGAAAAATCAAAGCCTGCTGACATCTCCTGGTCCTCATCTCCGGAGGAAGATTCTGATGCCTGGGATTGAAATCTGCTGCCGATGTGCTGTGAGTAGGCCTATCCGTTAGTGGTGCCGTTGTCTCCATTATGGATTCTCGTACAGATTATCTTATGAGCTCCGTAGCCACTCTTGCGTCTAATTCTTCTTCCTTTGTTGCCTCATTGAAGCATGAGCGACAGGCTAGTTTATCTGGTAAGGCCGGCGCTCCGCATTCCCAGCAGTGGCGGAACAATAGGGGTCGCTGCAGTCGCACTTGCGACTGGGCCCTGCCATTCTGCCGCTGTGGGGGGGCCCAAGACCTGGCATTTCTCCATACACCTCTGACTTGCCGTTTGTAATGCAGTGGGGGGAGGTGGGAGGCAACGATCGTCAGCTCTATTGTGCCTGTATGCGGTGGGATCTCCCTGCAGCTTGTAGTTCTCTCTTCCCCAGTGTCAGTGTAAACAGTGGAGAGAGGTGGGGAGGGGCCCGGGCAGGTATCAGTTTCACTTTCAGTGAGTCGCTCTGCTTGTGCTGCTGATACATGCCGGGGTCAGAGGCCCCTCCCCTCTCCACTGTATACTCAGGAGAACTACAAGCCACATGGAGATTCCCTGCCTGTAGACACCATAGAGCTGCTGATCGCCGCCTCACACCTCCACCAGCCAGGTACATGGGGAACTTCTTGAAGGAGGGGGGGCAGCAGTCTGGGGACCCTGATGTAAGGGGGGGGGGGCTTTCTGGTTACATTAATGTAAGAAGGGGCTCTCTGGGGACCCTGATGTCTTGGGGGGGGGGGCTCTCTGGGTACCTTGATGTAAGGGGGGATCCCTGGGGACCCTGATGTAAGGAGGGAGGCTCCCTGGGGACCCTAATGTAAGGGGGGTTCTCTGGGGACCCTGATGTAGGGGGGGCTTTCTGGGGACATTATTGTAAGGAAGGGGCCCTCTGAGGACACTAATGTAAGGGTGAGGCTCTCTGGGGACCCTGATGTAAGGGGGAGGCTCTCTGGGGGCCCTGATGTAAGGGGGAGGCTCTCTGGGGGCCCTGATGTAAGGGGGAGGCTCTCTGGGGGCCCTGATGTAAGGGGGAGGCTCTCTGGGGGCCCTGATGTAAGGAAGGGCTCTCTGGGGACCCTGTAAAGTGTATTATTCCCGTGCTACCATGTAGTCAGTATAGTGGTGTGGTGCTGCGCTAATCCTGGTATCTAAACAAATGTATGAGTGCAACCGTGCTACAATGTTGATGAGTCAGAGGCTAGTCACCTAACGTGAACGCGGGGTGTGAATAATCATCAAACACCATTGTAAGAGAATAAAAATATAAATATACTCCGCCCAGTGTAAAAAGTGACCAAATTGGGTAAAAGTGTCCGGACTATAAAAATTGCAATAATAGTATTAACATAAACAGTTAAAAGGCATGCAGTGTCGGACTAAACATATAGTGCATATGTAGGCAAGTGGGTGACTAAAACATTAATAGCACAATATACAACTTCCAGAAAAATAAAAGTAAAACAAAAAAGTGCAATGTTACACTGTATGTCCGAAGAAATCACAATGCCTGTGGTAATGCAAAAAAGTGTCCAGTGCAAACAATAAGTGCTCAAAAATTGTCTAAAGACATAAATACAGTTCAAAGAAAGGTGGCTTGTGTAACAGTAAAATCTCCAATGATTCATCAATCCTCAAAGTGCCAAACAGTGAGATGCAAGCAGCAAACTGGATTCTAAAATCAGTCACTTTGAATAGGTGAAAAGTGTGAAGTGTATAGACCAGTCCTCTTCATGCAGCAATCCTACACTGGTGGATAATGGCCCCTTACCTCATTATACTGAGGTTACAGTATAAGTCAGCCCCAGGGACAGGCACCTTCCACTGTCAGCAGTGTACGAGCTCGCCGCTCGTTTGGTTATATGCGCCCTCTGCCGTTTTTACTGTGTGAGTACCTTCTTTTACCTTTGAATAAAGTTTAGATGTTTTAAAAATTGCTACACTATATGGCATCCTTTTTCCCCTTTCGGCCGCCATGCCCCCTGTGGACCTGAGGCATATAGAGACATAGTCCGGGACCCAGGACCAACCTCCATAGGAGCTGCCATAAGCGGTGACTGACTTATGCTGTAACCTCAGTATAATGAGGTAAGGGGCCATTATCCACCAGTGTAGGATCGCTGCATGAAGAGGACTGCTCTATACACTTCACACTTTTCACCTATTCAAAGTGACTGATTTTAGAATCCAGTTTGCTGCTTGCATCTCACTGTTTGGCACTTTGAGGATTGATGAATCATTGGAGATTTTGCTGTTACACAAACCACCTTTCTTTGGACTGTATTTATGTCTTTAGACAATTTTTGAGCACTTATTGTTTGCACTGGACACTTTTTTGCATTACCACAGGCATTGTGATCTCTCCGGACGTACAGTGTAACATTGCACTTTTTTGTTTTATTTTTATTTTTCTGGAAGTTGTATATTGTGCTATAAATGTTTTAGTCACCCACTTGCCTACATATGCACTATATGTTTAGTCCAACACTGCATGCCTTTTAACTGCTTATGTTAATGCTATTATTGCAATTTTTATAGTCCGGACACTTTTACCCAATTTAGTCACTTTTTACACTGGGCGGAGTATATTTATATTTTTATTCTCTTACAATGGTGTTTGATGATTATTCACACCCCACGTTCACATTAGGCGACTAGCCTCTGACTCATCAACATTGTAGCACGGTTGCACTCATGCATTTATTTAGTTACCAGGATTAGCGCAGCACCACACCCACTTGCTAGCTTACATCTCTGGGGACCCTGATGTTAGGGGGGCTCTCTGGGGACCATAAAGTAAGGAAAGGGGTCTCTGGGGACCCTGATGTAAGGAAAGGGGTCTCTAGGGACCCTGATTTAAGGAAAGGGGTCTCTGGGGACCCTGACATAAGGAGGGGACTCTCTGGGGACCTTGATGTAGGGGGGCTCTCTGGGGACCCTAATGTAGGGGGGCTCTCTGGGGACCCTAATGTAGGGGGGCTCTCTGGGAACCCTGATGTAAGTGGGGCTCTCTGGGTACCCTGATGTAAGGGGGGATCCCTGGGGACCCTGATGTAAGGGGGGGATCCCTGGGGACCCTGATGTAAGGAGGGAGGCTCTCTGGGGACCCTAATATAGGGGGAGGCTCTCTAAGGACCCTGATGTAAGGGGAGACTCTCTGGGGACCCTGATGTAAGGGGAGGCTCTCTAGGGACCCTAATGTAGGGGGGGGGCTCTCTGGCAACCCTGATGTATGGAGGGCTCCCTGGGGACACTGATGTAAGGGGGGTTCTCTGGGGACCCTGATGTAAGGGGAGGCTCTCTGGGGACCCTGATGTAAGGGGAGGATCTCTGGGGACCCTGATGTAAGGGGAGGCTCTCTGGGGACCCTTATGCAAGGGTAAGCTTTCTAGGTACCCTTATGTAGGGGGAGGCTCTCTGGGGACCCTGATGTAAGGAGGGGCTCTCTGGGGACCTTGATGTTAAGGGGAGCTCTCTGGGGACCCTGATGTAATGAGGGGGGCTCTGAGGACCCTAATATAAGTAGGGAGGCTCTCTTGGGACCCTGATGTAAGGGGAGGCTCTCTAGGGATCCTAATGTAGGGGGGGGGGCTCTCTGGGGACCCTGATGTAAGGAGGGGTCCCTGGGGACCCTGATGTAAGGAGGGTTCTCTGGGGACCCTGATCTAAGGGGAGAATCTCTGGGGACCATAATGTAGGGGGAGGCTCTCTAAGGACCCTGATGTAAGGGGAGGCTCTCTGGGGACCCTGATGTAAGGGGGGGCTCTCTGGGGACCCTGATGTGAGGAGGGGCTCCCTGGGAACTCTGATGTAAGTGGGGCTCTCTGGGTACCCTGATGTAAGGGGGGATCCCTGAGGACCCTTATGTAAGGAGGGAGGCTCTCAGGGGACCCTAATATAGGGGGAGGCTCTCTAAGGACCCTGATGTAAGGGGGGGCTCTCTGGGCACCCTGATGTAGGTGGTGGATCCCTGGGGACCCTGATGTAAGTGGGGGATCTGCATTCAGATATATAACAATATATATATATATATGTATGTGTATGCCCGCAAAAGTGTATGACATTCCTTACTTAGCTGCTATGGGCTCTAGCCCAAGATCTTTTGTAGACCTAGCAATGCCACTGGTGGGGGCCCTTCATGGTTTCTTGCACCGGGGCCCTGAAGATTCTAGTTACGCCTCTGATTCCCAGCAAGCGTTTGCTGCAGGATGGGTTTGGCGGCTCTGGCGGTGTGATGAAGGTGACCGTCTGCGGTGTGACCGACTATGACGGGAGCGGCTGCGGCGTGAGCGGCTGTGACGTGAGCGGCTATGTCTTCGGTGGCAGGAGAAAGATCTTGAATGGCTTCTGCGGGACCTCCTGCTTGACGCATGACTTGATCTTCTTCCATGCCTTGAACTTGCGGCTCTTGACCTGGTAGGGCTGCCAAAAACGCAGCGTTAGTGGTCCGGCTCTCTTTTCCTCCCCCCTTCTTCAATACTAACCAATGACGGATGGCCTCTTACCTAGAAGCAGATGATCAGACTTACCTGAGTTTGCAGAGTTAGTTCTGCAAAGCAGATGAAACAGACAGCGAAATTCAGCTTTTTTGGTTAACTCCAGCAAAAACACAGAGAAAGACTGTGTTTTTAATTCTGGCACCCCAAAATGACGCTCCCGTGCATGCGCAGAGCGTCCCGAATGCCTCCGCGCCATCTTAGAAAAGGGCACAGCCTTACCTAAGGCAGTAACCTGACTCTGGACACAATAGAGAAGCATGCAGTGCGGAGGAGGAGCGTCGGTGGCCATGACGGTTCCACAGTGGTAAACAACAGGTACCAGCAATCCCTTTAAGCAGGGAAAAAACCTAACTGACAAAGAAAAAAGGACAGGCATAATAGAGAGGAGGCCACTGCAATATATGAAGCTTCTTTAAAGCTTACTGTGCCAGACATCCAGACGCACCCTGAGACCACCAGAATGGGGGTTACCTCCATAGAAGCTCCTTTAGAGACTGTACAGGAGGGACTTTCAAACAGGAGAGGCTTGAACCTGCTGGGGCGAGTGCGGTAAGAGGCTTTTTCTTTAATCTTGTAAATAGGAGCAACCATGCTTATCCCAATCTGTCAGGTGAGGATAGAAAAGAGAATGCAGCGGGGTATCTCCCCTTCAAATTTATAATTAACCAATCCGGTCAGGTTGTGGGGGCAGAGTCACAACCCAGTGTGTGCTGCCATGAAGGCGTCAGGAAAGGTAGTTGTCATCTGGAATCAGGGGACCCATTCATCAGCAGATTCTTTAGGGGTAATCACTACATACTATAATTGCAGTACAATCATATCTGTATGTGAAACATTCACACATGATGCTAATAAAATTATCATCTGCATAGCAATATATAAAAGAGGAAGGAGGTTTTTGTACGGCTCTGTATCACTGTGTGAGAGGGCGATCCCAACTCTGCTGACAGTAATAGTCGGCTTTGTCTTCTGCCAGAGCTCCACCATTGATTGTAAGAGTGAAATCTCTGTATGGAAAAACACATCTACTTCCACTGAACCTGTCTAAGACTTCAGATTGGCGATTGATTGCCCGATTAATAAGGAGTGTTGGGGCTGACCTGGTTTCTTCTGATACCAATGTATGAAACTTGTACTAGAGCCACTAACATCAGAACTTGATATACAATGTATGGCCATATTCTCTCCTGGAAACACTGAGATATATTCCGGAGTCTGAGATAGCACAATCTTCCCATAACAGGCTTGGGAAGCAGAGGGAAAAAAATCTAGTTAAATACAATTACAGCACATTGAAAAATGAATAATAAATATAATTTCTCATCCACTGGCAACAAAATAATCACGTAGTTAAGTCAGATAAACCAAAAATAGTGAAAAAATATATAATCAGCGCAATAATCAATATAATGATATGAAATCAATATATAATGTAATTAGCCTATTAATAAGCTTAATGTGATTGCCACACCACTTAGAGCGTATCCACATGTGACTCTCAATATATTAAACAAAACAAAATATAGTATAGTGCAACCATAAACAAATACAAATAAAACAAGTCCAAATATAACAGTGACAGTTCTTAAATTTCCAGTGACTTCAGTGACCATCACCTCTAGCTGGAATGCCTGCTCACCTCCAAAAGTTGACCCCACTACAGAATCACACACGCCTGTGATTATATCTCTCAGGATGCCTTGGGAAAACAACTCCTCCTCCTGGTGTTTCTGGACAAGACAGACCTCCTCCCGTGTTCTCACTATGTAGACCCCACTGTAGAGTCACACACGCTTAGTGTAATATCTCTCAGGATTTTTCGGGACTACAAATCTTCATCACAGTACACCTAGACAGCTCAGACCTCCCCCCGGGATCTCATTCAGTCATGTGTGGCCATATAAAACAAAGGCAAACCATAGTGCTCTCTGTTAATAACATCTTTTAAAACTATAACTTAAGAATAAAATACTCACATACAAATGTGAAAAATATGCATATCATCAATCATGATGTGAACGGAGAAAACATTCTGAATGGTGACACCTCACACCTGTATGTTTTACGCTCTCTGATGAGCTTCTTCTTCTTCTGTAAAGACATTTCCCCATACTCTTAAAAAAGTTGCATGCCAACCCTAATGCCTTGTAATAAAATATACAGGGAAATCACTTCACAGTTCCTATATGTAAATCAGAAAACGTGCAAAATCCCCCTGTATAGACATCCAGTACAAAATCATTATAGGTGTCACATAGTGAAAATTGTTTTTACCTCAACTGTCAAACATTTCCTGTGATCCTTCATAGGAGGCAGGTATACAGTACTCCAATGTCCATCAATCGCACAGAAGATGATCTCGCCACAAAATACGTATATGAATAAAATAAAATAGAACAGGATCTAATGCTCTCTGTTTGACTCAATATATTTAAAAAAAAAACGGTAAAACACTTGTCCCTAGTGCATGGATAAATCACTCTGGTATACAAATTGAAACCAATAAGATGGCCACGAGTGATGTCATATGTAGCTCCTCCTCCGTACGTGTTACGTCCGTAGGCGGAACTTCGTCAACCCTGCCCTGCTGACGAAGTCCTGCCTATGGAGCATTAGATCCTGTTCTGTTTTATTTTAATTATATACGTATTTCATGGTGAGATCCTTTTCTGTGCCATTGAAGGACATTGGAGGACTGATATCCCGACTATGTGGGTAGGCTTATCCAGACCTTTGGCTCTTTGGTGGATGGGCTGCACTCACTCTAACACCTGCATGCTTGATTTGGACACACATTATCACTGTGGTATTGAGTCTATTTCCCATGACTTGTTCATATATGGACTTTTTTTTTGCTGTTTATGATTTATTATCATTTACGATTTTTGGTTATTTGTGCTGCACTGTTTTGAGCTTAAACTACTGTTGAGGTGTTGTGTATTGACCTTAGCGTTCAGATTGCATATTAACTATAATAACGCATCTCTACCCAACTCTACTTTAAAATGAAAAACAAAAATCACGTGAACAGTCAGTAAAAAAAAAGCAGCTTTTGCCACAATATGTACCACAATATGTACCTGCTCTGTGGTGCTGTCCCTCAAAGACCTAGGGATTTGTATGTATAAAACGCTCATTGTGTGGATGTAAAAAACTTCAGCACACTCAGAACAAACATTTCTATACTTCTCTATTATGTGTTGTTCCTATATTGTCACCGCCATCTAGTGACCACAATACACTTTTATGTTTCCTGATTGCGATATTTCTGGAAAAAAATGCATTATGGCAAAGGGGGTGCTGACAATATAGGAACTATACATATTAGAGAAGATATTGTCATTTTCCACCTAACTGTGTAGATGTTTGTTAGAAAATTGTATACATAGATCCTTTAACCTCTTGCATACTGGGCACTTTTACCCCCTTCCTGCTAGTCCAATTTTCAGCTTTCAGCTCTGTCACACTTTGGCTGCCAATTGTGTGGTCATGCTACACTGTACCCATATGAAATTGTTATCACTTTTTTTCACACAAATAGAGCTTTCTTTTAGTGGTATTTAATCACCACTGGGTTTTTTTTGTTTTTTGCTAAACAAATAAAAAAAAGACCAAAAAAATTTAAAAAAAAAACAAAACATTTTCCATCGTTTGTTTTAACATTTTGCAAACAGGTAATTTTTCTTCTTCACTGATGTGTGCTGATGAGGCTGCAATGATGGACATTGATGAGGTGGCACTGGTGGGCACTGATGAGGCTACACTGATAGGCAGCACTGATAGGTGGCACTGATGATCACTGATAGGTGGCACTGAAGGTCACTGATAGGCGGTACTGATGGGCAATGATAATCAGCACTGATAGGTGACACTGATGAAGAGGCACTGCTGGCCACTGATTGACAGCACTGTTGGGACTGCACTGATAATAACACAAGCTGGTTATCGGCTCTCTTCTCCCTTCCTCACGCTGTCAGCGTGAAGAAAGGAATGCCGATAACCAGCTTGTGTTTACATCATGATCAGCTGTCATTGGACACAGCTGATCACATGGTAAAGGGCCATTTTACTCAGATCTGTGATCAGCTGAGTCCGAAGGACTTTACAGAACAGCAATCAAACATCATTACCTGACCATTGTTCTGTATAGGAGTAAGAATCACCCCCTGCTGGAGGAAAAAAGAGGAGGAAAGAAACTCCACATGTCATGTAACTAAAGATAAGACTGAAAATATATTATAATTCTTTTTTTAAATATGGGGAGGTACCTCCAACCTGGAGTAGAGTCTGTCAAACCTTGCATTCTAATTAATATGTTTTCAGATTTGTGACCAATAAAAAAATATGTGTGTAAGACCCACACTAGCAATGTTACATGAAAGCTTTCATGAATTAGATTTTATTTAATTGGAAATCAGAGAATGAAAATTCATGACTGAACTGAAGAATGTTACGATATCATAGGTTGGAGATCTAGGGAATGTTCTGATTGTTTTTTTTTTTTTTCCACGTCAGTGAGCGCTTTTGAGAGACTTATTTCAACTTGCCGTTCAAATTTTGTCCCTTCTCAGTTTCACATCATTGTGACATCGATAAAAAGGAAGTACCGTATTTATCGGCGTATAACACGCACCGGCGTATAACACGCACCCCAATTTAGGAGGGAATTTTAAGGAAAAAAAACTTTTAGGAGGGAAGTTGAAGGGAAAAATACTTACATTTAAATGCCCATCATTGCAGCCTTCTCAGTGCAGCCTTGCCCCAGTGCAGCCATGTCAGTGCAGCCTTGTCAGTGCAGCCATGTCAGTGCAGCCATGTCAGTGCAGCCTTGTCAGTGCAGCCATGTCAGTGCAGCCATGTCAGTGCAGCCATGTCAGTGCAGCCTTGTCAGTGCAGCCTTCCCCAGTGCAGCCTTGTCAGTGCAGCCTCCCCCAGTGCAGCCTTGCCCCAGTGCAGCCTTCGATCCCCTGTCCCTGCTTCCCGGGCTTCAAAATCGCCGACCGCGATTTGAAAATGGCGCCGCCGGCGCCGAAATACACAGAGCCGGTCCTCGGCTCTTTCCGGCGGCTCACGTTCACTTTCGGCTCCACTTATAGTCCCGAGCGGAGCTATCCGAGTAGGTTCGGGACTACGAGTAGAGCTGAAAGTAAACGAGAGCCGCCGGAAAGAGCCGAGGACCGGCTCTGTGTATTTCGGCGCCGGCGGCGCCATTTTCAAATCGCGGTCGGCGATTTTTACGTTTTGACAGCTCGGGATCGCAGGGGATCGGCGTATAACACGCACCTGCGACTTTCCCCTGATTTTAAGGGGAAAAAAGTGCGTGTTATACGCCGATAAATACGGTATTTATTTAGAAAAATTTTATTTATGTTTATACAAGAATTGTAAATGTTTTTCCCATCCCCCAATCTACCCTACCCGCCTACCATCCCCCCTCCCCTGCCTCGGCCCACCCCCCCCCCTTTCTCCCCTTTAGTTTGTTTCTATCTTCCCCTACTATTTTCTATCTTAAGACCCTTTGCCTTCCAACATCTTCTGCCAGTAATTGACCGAGGTTCTACATTTTTCCCACCCACTCCAAATACTATTGTGTTTGTCTATTTGCCCCTTACTGATTAGGAGTTCCATTTTGCTATAAAAATCCACTTGTTTAAACCAATCTCTCAAATCTGGTCTTTCACTATTCAACCAGTTTTTTGGGATCAATCCCTTTTGCCGCATTCAAAAGTTTAGGCGTTACAGTTTTCGTATATTGCTTTTTAGGGTTATTAGAATCGTGAAACAGACATGTCAATATGTTGTTATCTATCTTTTCACCTGTTATTTCCTTTATACAACTAATTATTTCCTGCCAGAATACTCTTACTTTCGGGCAATCCCACCATATGTGTACCATTGTGGCTTTTTGTCCACAGTTTCTCCAGCACCATGGTGATCCATCTAGGTTAATTGTATGGATTCTAACCGGGGTCAAGTACCACCTAACCAGGAATTTATAGTTCATCTCGATGGTGTTCATGTCCCATGCTTGATTATATCCTGCTTCTATCATCCTATAGACTTGCTGGTCTTCTAAATTTACTTTCAGCTCTTTTTCCCACGTTTCTATAAAGGAAGGTCTTCCCTGTCCTTCAAGGTCTGTCAATATTTCATAAATTTTCGAAATACCTTTTTTCAATGGCATTGATGTTGTACAAAGCTTTTCAATCCGATTTAATCTTTCTCCGTCTCTAAACAAGTGTGGTGATGTGTTAACTAGGTGATTTAATTGAAAAAATTCCCACTCACACAACTTCCCTCCAATTTTAATCTGCCCCTTCCTTACAATGTCTTTGATTTGTGGATTCTTTATTCTAAGTCTACGGAATATATCTTCTCCAGGTGTAAAAAAATTTGTTCCCGTGAGGGGAATTAATGGTGAGTTGTATACCCATTTTTCTTTCCGGTGTATTGCATCTCATATTTTAAATACATTTTTGGTCAATTTGTGAGAATCAGAATCTAGCGTTCTATACTTGCTTGAAACCCAAATATTTTTGTGAAGCGTGGTTCTACTTAACCACTTCAGCTCCGGAAGGATTTACCCCCTTCCTGACCAGAGCGTTTTTTGCGATTCAGCACTGCGTCGCTTTAACTGACAATTGCGCGGTCGTGCGACGTGGCTCCCAAACAAAATTGATGTCCTTTTTTTCCCACAAATAGAGCTTTCTTTTGGTGGTATTTGATCGCCTCTGTGATTTTTATTTTTTGCGCTATAAACAAAATAAGAGCGACAATTTTGAAAAAAACGCATTATTTTTTACATTTTTCTATAATAAATATCCCCTAAAAATATATAAAAAAAACATTTTTTTTCTTCAGTTTAGGCCGATCGTATTCTTCTACATATTTTTGGTAAAAAAAATCGCAATAAGCGTTTATTAATTGGTTTGCGCAAACGTTATAGTGTTTACTAAATAGGGGATAGTTTTATGGCATTTTTATTAATAATTTTTTTTTTTACTAGTAATGGCGGCGATCAGCGATTTTTATTGTGACTGCAACGTTATGACGGACATGTCGGACATTTTTGACACATTTTTGGGACCATTGTCATTTATACAGCGATCAGTGCGATTAAAAATGCACTGATTACTGTGTAAATGAAACTGGCAGTGAAGGGGTTAACCACTAGGGGGCGGGGAGGGGTTAAGTGTGACCTAGGGAGTGACTACTAACTGTAGGGGGATGGGCTGTGTGGGTGACGTCACTGATCTCTGCTCCGATGACAGGGAGCAGAGATCGAGTGACACTTGTCACTAGGCAGAACGGGGAGATGCTGTTTACAACGGCATCTCCCCGTTCATCCTCTCCGTGATGCGATCGCGGGTATGCCCGCGGCGATCGAGTCCGCGGGACCCGCGACCCGACTCACGGAGCTCCCGGCCGGCGGCGCGCACGCACGGGCACGGCGGGAAATTCAAATGGACGTACAGGTACGCCCATTTGCCTAGCCGTGCCGCTCTGCCGACGTACATCGGCGTGCGCCGGTCGGCAAGCGGTTAAAGTGTTTTCTATCTCAACCCATTTTTTTTCTTTATTTTCTTTTGTCCGTTCAATCATGCGTGCTAATATTACCGCTTTGTAATACCTAGAAATATCCAGTGCTGCCAGTCCCCCATGCTGTCTTTTCCTAGAAATTAGTGCAAAGTTTATTCTCGTTTTTTTATTTTGCCAGATGTAATTTGACAATACTTTTTGTATAATTTTGAAAAAGCTTTGTGAAATCCCGATTGGTAACATCTGGAATTTATACATTATTTTTGGTAATATTACCATTTTAAGCACATTGACTCTACCAATCCATGATATTGGTTGTGATTGGATGATATAGGGTCATGTTTTCATCTTGTCATCATTTCATCTACTTTCTAGATAAACAGTTAGTTTCTGACTTGACCTTAAATTATTGTTTAATTTTCGTAGACTTTTGTGCCATGTTAACCATAATGGTAAAAGTTTGATGCCTAAGTGATACTATTTTTTTGGCTCACTTAAAACGTATCTAAACTCAAAAAACTAAAATGTTATATATTTCCACTTATCTCTCCATAGATTGGGTGGCTGCATTAGTTTTCACTTTTCAGGCTAAAATCATTTTCAGCAAGTACAGAAAATACCTGTTCATCTTTCCAGAAATGTCATGTCCTTGTCCCCTTTGAAATTATTTGAAATCATAAAAAATTTGTGGTTTACCAAGCTCTCCTTGGTAAACCACAAATTCCCCTGTCCCCTATGTAATGGAGATAAAGAGAAGATGTGTTTGTAGTCCAAGTCAGAAGAGAAGCCTGTGGTGCTTCTCTATAGATATAGAAAGGTGAGTGAGCGTTATCACCCTAGGACAGGAAGTATGTCACAGGCAGGATCACCAAGTGATCATAATGGAATGTAGGACTCGATCCCCCAAAGGGGTCACAAAATATTAGACAGATTCTTTCCCAAAACAGTGCAAAGGCAGCTAGGCACACAGCAACAGTCTATTCATTATGGTTCAGAAATCAGTCTAGGGCAGGGGTCTCAAAGTACCAGCCCGCGGACTGGTTACAAATGGCCCGCAGGCAGGGCCGATCCTGAGCGGGTGGCAGCGGCTGGGAGCTTTCTCTCTCTGATCCTCCCTCTGCTGCTGCAGCCCAGCGCGCACAACACAGGGGAGCAGAGCTGAGGGAGGATCCGCCCATCGCCCCGCCCACCTGCTCTGTCGAGAAATGCCCCATAGAATAGTGCCCGGGCTGAAGGCACATGCACCGTACGTAACATCACAACAGTTGATTTTACCATCAGCTGTCATGACGGCGAGATGGCGCACAATAGCTGACAGAATTTTTTTTTTCCTGTCAGATTGTGCTCCACGCTCCCTTGGCGAGTTCATGTCCATGATGGGTGGATTTCTACATGTTGTGGGGGGATTTATGGGCACTTGGGGGCGGAATTACATGGCCAGTGCTGCAAAAGTTTGTGATGGGTGGATTTCTACATTTCTTGTGGGCGGATTTATGGGCACTTTGGGGCGGAATTAGATAGCCAGTGCTGCAAAAAAATAAAACTTTGTGATGTTCTGCCCCAAAGTACCCATAAATCCGCCCACAAGAAATGTAAAAATCCGCCCATCAGAAAGTTTTATTATTTTGCAGCACTGGCCATCTAATTCTGTCCCAAAGTGCCCATAAATCCACCCACAAGAAATGTAGAAATCCGCCCATCACAAAGTTTTGTTTTGCAGCACTGGCCATGTAATTCTGCCCCCAAGTGCCCATAAATCCACCCACAACGTGTAGAAATCAACCCATCATGGACATAAACGCGGCACCGGAGCACGGGGGAGCGTGGGCCACAATCTGACAAAAAAAAAATTCTGTTGGCTATTGTGCGCCTGCGCCGTCTCACCGTCACAACAGCTGATGGTAAAATCAGCTGTTGTGATGTTACATACGGCGCATGCGCCCTTCAGCCTGGGCACTAATCGATGGGGGGCATTTCTCGACAGAACACCTGGACGACCTGTGCATGCACCGTACGTAATACCACAACAGTTGATTTTAGGATCAGCTGTTGTGTGGCGAGACGGCGCCTGCGCACAATAGCCGACTGAAGACATTTTTCAGTCAGATTGTGCTGAGGCACGTTCATGTAGGTGAGGGGCAGAATTTAAGATGAAGGGGCGGATGTTTTCATTGAAGGCCAGTGCTGATCAAACATGAAGGGGTGGATGTTTTCAAGGATGGCCAGTGCTGATCTAACATGATGGGGGTGGATGTTTTCAAGGATGGCCACTGCTACAAAGATGGGGGCAGAATTGTAAACGTTTAGCTAGCTGAATAGGCCCTCCAGGAAGAATAGCAGATAAAGATTTGTTTAGCAGATTTGTTTGGGCATCGTTAAAAATTCTAATAAAGAGTGATCAAGTGATGCGAAAAAAAACTCGGTGACCCTCCACTGCGCTCAGGTGTAAAAAAAAAACAAAGACCGCAGCTGCCAACCTAAAAAAGAAATAATAACACAGTATTTCAAAGAAAATCAGTGAAATAGTGGGGCTGTAAAAAATTATAAGTGAATCATGAAAATAAATGTTACTGACCATTAATGTGAACACATGACCTAAAGTATAAGTGATAAACCCAAAACAATTATCATAAAAATAATAATAATAATAATGATGACTGGGTGAGTAAATAATCTGAGGATGACAAACAAGTGATTAAGTATATCACAGTGAATAGTTCATGCACTATTGTTTCAACTGAGCAAAAAGTCCAAAGTCACGTTTTTTGCTGTGATTTGTGGTGGAGAAGGAATGATATTGTGCCGTTTGACAAACGCCCAACTGTGCATTTTTTCAATCAAAAGTCATTTATGAACAAATTAAACAGGATTGGTCCCAGCACAGAACCCTGGGGGACCCCACTACCCACCCCTGACCATTCTGAGTACTCCCCATTTATCACCACCCTCTGAACTCTCCCCTGATGAAGTCACGTTTATGATGTAACGCACAGGGAGTGGCCAGAAGTGGATGTATACCTGATACCGGAAGTGAAGTGAGAAGGCGCAAAAAATGCCATGCTTTTATTCTACATGCTTTTTTAATCTGTTGTTGATGTAAGAGTCCAATTATTGCCACGTTAATAAATTGTTTTAAGTTTTTAAACTTACTACACTATTGGAGGCATTTTTTCCTTTCCCTCCTTTAATTACCACCGCTACTGGAGCTCATTAGGTCGGACACATGGTGTCCATCATTAGGTTTAAGGCCCGAGTGTATGAGACCAGGAGGGCCATACAGAGACAGAGACGCCCCAGTTTAAAGTGGTGGAATGGAGTCTTAGGGGGGTTAAAGGCTATCTTCATTATTCTATGCTGTTTTTACACAGATTTGAGGCAACATTTCTTTTGCATGGTGATTTATCTCTACCTGATGAGGAGCGTTACCCATTAAGGATTTCCATCTGTGTGGGCCTATCTTTATCCAGCTCGTGTAACCCCTTGGGGGGATCTTTATAAAGCTTACACGCCGCATATGAAAATGCAAGGCATGCATATCTGGTGAGTGCGGCTCCATTAGAGAGATTCACAATCACAATCGGTGTGGTGGGGGAGATTTTGCTTACATCAAAGGAAGATTTCTTTTGCATATTCACCTGTTGTGTTGCACCCCTTTGTGGCATTTTAATTTTTACTTGGATTGGACTTTTATTATTTATATATATATATATTTTGGGTTTGGACTTTTTGCTCAGTTGAGATTATTTACTCATCCAGTCATCATTATTATTATTATTATTTTTATGATAATTGTTTTGGGTTTATCACTTATACTTTAGGTCATGTGTTCACATTAATGGTCAGTAACACTTACTTTCATGATTCACTTATAATTTTTTACAGCGCCACTATTTCACTGATTTTCTTTGAAATACTGTGTTATCGTTAAAAATTCTGCCCGCTTCTTTGCAGCACTGGCCATCACTGAAAACATCCGCGCCCTTCGTGTTAAATTCTGCCCCTCACCTACATGAACACTCCTCGGCAGTGCGAGGCACAATCTGACTGAAAAATGTCTTCAGTCGGCTATTGTGCGCTATTGTGATCGTAGAATCAGCTGTTGTGCTATTACGTACAGCGCATGCGCAGTTCGTCCCGGCACTGTTCGATAGCGGGCACTGCAGAAGATTGTGGCGTTCTCAGGGTGCCCTGCCATTAGGCCTGTGATGAAGCCAGGACCTAAAAGGAGGAGAGGACTCGGGAGGCAGAAAATTAGGCCACCATCTGACTGCCAGGAGGAGAGGTAAGTGAGCCATCACACAGAGGCTGAGCAAAGTTCTTAGTTGCGTGACCGGGGTTGAAATTTGTGAAGAGGGAGTATTTGTGGAGTGTGTGTGTGTGTGGGGGGTTGGTATTTGTGGAGTGTAAGGGAGGATATTTGTGAAGTGGAGTGTGGGGGGGGTATTTGTGGAGTGTAGGGGGTAATGCTGGAGTTTAACATTGCGTCCGCTGACACCACTGCTGGGGTTTAATATTGCGTCTGATGACACCAGTGCTGGGGGTTAATATTGCGTCCGCTGACACCAGCGCGCAGGGTTAATATTGCGTCCACTGACACCAGTGCTGGGGGTTAATATTGCGTCCACTGACACCAGTGCGCGGGGTTAATATTGCGTCCACTGACACCAGTGCTGGGGGTTAATATTGCGTCCGCTGACACCAGTGCTGGGAGTTAATATTTTGTCTGCTGACACCAGTGCTTGGGGTTAATATTGCATTTGCTGACACCAGTGCTGGGGGTTAATATTGCATCCACTGACACCAGTGCTGGGAGTTAATATTTTGTCTGCTGACACCAGTGCTTGGGGTTAATATTGCATTTGCTGACACCAGTGCTGGGGGTTAATATTGCGTCCACTGACACCAGTGCTGGGGGTTAATATTTCATCTGCTGACACCAGTGCTGGGGGTTAATAGTTCATCCGCTGACACCAATGCTGGGGGTTAATATTGCGTCTGCTGACACCAATGCTGGGGGTTAATATTGCGTCTGCTGACACCAGTGCTGGGGGTTAATATTGCGTCTGCTGACACCAATGCTGGGGGTTAATATTGCGTCCACTGAAACCAGTGCTGGGGGTTAATATTGCGTCCACTGACACCAGTGCTGGGGGTTAATATTTCATCTGCTGACACCAGTGCTGGGGGTTAATAGTGCATCCGCTGACACCAATGCTGGGGGGTTAATATTGCGTCTGCCGACACCAATGCTGGGGGTTAATATTGCGTGTGTTGACACCAGTGCTGGGGGTTAATAGTGCGTCCGCTGACACCAATGCTGGGGGTTAATATTGCGTCTGCTATCACCAGTGCTGGGGGTTAATAGTGCGTCCGCTGACACCAATGCTGGGGGTTAATATTGCGTCCGCTGACACCAGTGCTGGGGGTTAATATTTTGTCTGCTGACACCAGTGCTTGGGGTTAATATTACATTTGCTGACACCAGTGCTGGGGGTTAATATTGGATCCACTGACACCAGTGCTGGGGGTTAATATTGCGTCCACTGACACCAGTGCTGGGGGTTAATATTTCGTCTGCTGACACCAGTGCTGGGGGTTAATATTGCGTCTGCTGACACCAATGCTGGGTGTTAATATTGTGTCCGCTGACACCAATGCTGGGGGTTTATATTGCGTCCGCTGACACCAGTGCTGGGGGTTAATAGTGCGTCCGCTGACACCAATGCTGGGGGTTAATATTGCATCCGCTGACACCAGTGCTGGGGGTTAATAGTGCATCCACTGACACCAACGCTGGGGGTTAATATTGCGTCCGCTGACACCAGTGCTGGGGGTTAATATTGCATCCGCTGACACCAGTGCTGGCGGTTAATATTGCGTCTGCTGACACCAGTGCTGGGGAAAGGACAGTCTGCATGTGGCCCCCCATTGGATGTGAAAATTTGTCCTGTGGCCCTCAGGTAATTTGAGTTTGAGATATCTGGTCTAAGGGATGTCTTTTGGAATTTATTGCTGAAGAAACTTGTAACAGGATAGGATAGAGGGGTGTGGGATATTCCAAAATGCCAAGCACAACTTGCAGAGGAATTTTTTTATCAGTGGCGGTAGCACAAGGACAGTTGACTAGCACGATCTGTAGGTGCACAGCTGAAGAACATATAGCATGAGTAGTTTTAGGCTAGGACAGTACAGTATATGGGTGCACAGCTAAAGACCATGCAAACAGTATAAGTACAAATAGTGGCAGACAGAAACAGTCCACGGTTCACGGCCGAGGACCATGAAGCACAGGTATTGATAGACTAGAACAGTCTGCATTCTTGCAGCTGGTGACCACAAGACAGTTTGCAGCACAAAGGCAGGCTGGAGCAGTGCAAGCATCCACAGCTGGAGACCATAGATGAACTGCAGCTCTGGAATTAAACTCTACATACCGATCCCAGGGGCAGGGAACAAGTCCATGGGCTCTGTCCATAGGAGAGTAGTCCAACAGCCAATCCAGAGGTGCATCAGGGCAGACAGATCAAAGGGATCAATGAATCAAAAACGTGTATTGAAAAATGCAAAATGCACCCGGAGTATGCAAACTGCAACTTACATAGGTGTGAACTAGGCCTGAGTCTTTGATTAGTTCATTTATCATTCTGTGTATGGCCACTATTTAGTAGGGTGACCAGACATCCCCGGTTTCTGGCGACAGTTCCCGGGCTGAGGACACTGTCTCTGAAGGAAGTCTGTCCCCGGTTTTGTCCCTTTACAGGGCCGATTCTGGGTGGGTGAACTGTAAGCTGGAGCAGAGGGGGGGAGGCGGTGCCCAGGGCCAACCCTGCCATGGGTCCCGCTGGACTCTGGGCTGTCTCAGACACGAAGGGGGGGGGGGGGAATGTCGCCATATTATACAGAGCGGGGATCTCCCGCTTACCCGCTTGTCAGACAAAGTCCCGCCTTCCGGGCCAGCTTCTATGATATGCAGCACACTGGTGACATATATCATTGGAGGCGGGACTTCATCTGAGGACAGCGCCTGTGCTGGGTAAACAGGAGATCCCCTTTCAGTGTAATCCGTCTGCACCCCAATCGCTATGCACTGGTCAGACTGCATTGATGACCACAGGTAAGGCTGCGCTGATGGACACTGAACAGGCTACATTTATGGGCACTTAACAGGCTAAGCTTATGGGCACTGAACAAGCTGAGCTGATGGGCACTGAAAAGGCTGACCTGATGGGCACTGATCAGGCTGCATAGATGGGCACTGAACAGGCTGCATTGATAGGCATTGAACAGGCTGCACTGAATGGCACTGAACAGGCCTAGCTGATCGGCACTGAACAGGCTGCATTTATGGGGACTGAACAGGCTGCATTTATGGGTACTGAACAGGCTGCATTGATGGGCACTGAACAGGCTGAGCTTATGGGCACTGAACAGGCTGCATTTATGGGCACTGAACAGGCTGAGCTGATGGGCACTAAAAAGGCTGCAGAGATGGGCACTGAACAGGCTGCATTGAGGGGCACTGAACAGGATGAGCTGATGGGGACTGAACAGGCTGCATTGATGGGCACTGAATAGGCTGAGCTGATGGGCACTGAACAGGCTGAGCTGATGGTTACTGAACAGGCTGCATTTATGGACACTGAATAGGCTGCAATGATGGACACTGAACAGGCTGCATTAATGGTTACTGATCAGGCTGAGCTGATGATCACTGAACAGGCTCCATTGATAGGCACTGATCAGGCTGCATTGGTGGACACTGGGGAGGCTGCATTGATGGGCACTGAGGAGTCTAAGCTGATGGGCACTGGTGAGGTTGCATTGATGGGAACTGAACAGGCTACATTGAGGGGCACTGAACAGGCTACATTGATGGACATTGGTGATGCTGCATTGATGGACACTGATAAGGCTGCATTGATGGACAGTGATGAGGCTGCATTGATGGGCAGTGATCAGGCTGAGCTGATGGGCACTGAAGAGGCTGAACTGATGGGTAATGAACAGGCTGCATTTATGGACACTGAAAAGGCTGCATTGATGGACACTGAACAGGCTGCATTGGTGGGCACTCGTAAGGCTGCATTGGTGGGCACTGGTGAGGCTGAATTGATGGGCACTGATGAGTCTGAGCTGATGGGCACTGGTGAGGCTGCATTGATGGGCACTAAACAGGCTACATTGATGGGCACTGAACGGGCTACATTGATGGCACTGAACTGACTGCATTCATGGGCACTGAACAGGCTGCATTGATGGACACTGGTGAGGCTGCATTGATGCGCACTGGTCGGGCTGCATTGATGGACACTAGTAAGGCTGCACTGATGGACACTGAACAGGCTGCGCTAAAGGGCACTGAACAGGCACAGCTGATGGGCACTGAACAGGCTGCATTTATGGGTACTGAACAGGCTGCATTGAACAGGCTGAGCTTATGGGCACTAAACAGGCTGCATTTATGGGCACTGAACAGGCTGAGCTTATGGGCACTAAACAGGCTGCATTTATGGGCACTGAGCAGGCTGCAGAGATGGGCACTGAACAGGCTGCATTGATGGGCACTGAACAGGATGAACTGATGGGGACTGAACAGGCTGCATTGATGGGCACTGAATAGGCTGAGCTGATGGGCACTGAACAGGCTGCATTAATGGACACTGAATAGGTTGCATTGATGGACACTGAACAGGCTGCAATAATGGTTACTGATCAGGTTGAGCTGATGCGCACTGAACAGGCTGCATTGATAGGCACTGATCATGGCTGCATTGGTGGGCACTGGTGAAGCTGCATTGATGAGCACTGATGAGTCTGAGCTGATAAGCACTGGCGAGGCTGCATTGATGGGAACTGAACAGGCTACATTGATGGGCACTGAACAGACTACATTGATGGACACTGGTAAGGCTGCATTGATGGGCACTGAACAGGCTACATTGATGGGCACTGAACAGACTACATTGATGGACACTGGTAAGGCTGCATTGATGGGCACTGATCAGGCTGCATTGATGGACACTGATGAGGCTGCATTGATGGACACTGGTGAGGCTGCATTGATGGGCAGTGATCAGGCTGAGCTGATGAGCACTGAAGAGGCTGAGCTGATGGGCAATGAACAGGCTGCATTTATGGACACTGAAAAGGCTGCATTGATGAACACTGAACAGGCTGCATTAATGGGCACTGAACAGGCTGCATTAATGGGCACTGATCAGGCTGAGCTGATGGGCACTGAACTGGCTGCATTGATGGGCATTGATCAGACTGCATTGTTGGGCACTGGTGAGGCTGCATTGGTGGGCACTAGCGAGGCTGCATTGATGGGCACTGATGAGTCTGAGCTGATGGGCACTGGTGAGGCTGAATTGATGGGCACTGAACAGGCTACATTAATGGGCACTGAACAGGCTACATTGATGGCACTGAACAGGCTGCATTTATGGGCACTGAACAGGCTGCATTGATGAACACTGGTGAGGGTGCATTGATGGGCACTGATCAGGCTGCATTGATAGACACTAGTAAGGCTGCATTGATGGACACTTTTGAGGCTGCATTGATGGGCAGTGATCAGGCTGCATTGATGGGCACTGGTGAAGCTGAGCTGATGGGCACTGGTGAGGCTGTGCTGATGAGCACTGATGAGGATGCATTGGTGGGCACTGGTGAGGCTGCATTGATGGGCGCTGATGAGTCTGTGTTGATGAGCACTGGTGAGGCTGCATTGATGGGCACTGATCAGGCTGCATTGATGATCACTGGTGAGGCTGCATTGATGGGCACTGATCCGGCTGCATTGATGGACACTAGTAAGGCTGCATTGATGGATTCTGGTGAGGCTGCATTGATGGGCAGTGATCAGGCTGCACTGATGGGCACTGGTGAGGCTGCATTGATGGGCACTGGTGAAGCTGAGCTGATGGGCACTGGTGAGGCTGCGCTGATGAGCACTGATGAGGCTGCATTGGTGGGCACTGGTGAGGCTGCATTGATGGGCACTGATGAGTCTGAGTTGATGAGCACTGGTGAGGCTGCATTGATGGGCACTGATCAGGCTGCATTGATGGACACTGGTGTGGCTGCATTGATAGGCATTGATTAAGCTGAGCTGATGGGCACTGATGAGGCTGCATTGATGGGCACTGGTGAGGCTGCATTGGATGGGCACTGTTGAGGCTGCATTGGATGGACACTGGTGAGGCTGTATTGGATGGGCACTGGTGAGGATGCATTGATGGGCACTGATCAGGCTGCATTAATGGGCACTGGCGAGGCTGCATTGATGGCCACTGGTGAGGCTGCATTGAATGACACTGGTGAGACTGCATTGATTGACATGGGTGAAACTGCATGAATGGGCGCTGATGAGGCTGCGCTGATGGGCACTGGTGAGTATAATACACTCTTCAAACGTGCTTTAAAATGCATGGTTTTCCCTTTTATGAGCAACAAAATAATGACGCTATACAGTTGGGCTAGTATAATAATGCTATTGGGCTGGTATGAAATGATTTCCAGAAATAACGTATATATCATACAATCATTATATAAACACATACCACATACACTGCATATATCATTTGAGAAAAATATGCTTATAAAATAGTTTACTATTTGCCAATAAAAAAATATATATGTTGTATATGTCCCCGGATTTCATTTTAAAAATCTGGTCACCTTATTATATAGGGCTCACTGTATTCCACCTGTTAAACATGGGACATCAGATTTAACTGAAGGAAGAAGGTATGGCCCCTGAAATCTCCTCTGTTACCATCTGGTGTCTGTTGTCATAGACCAATTGCTGTGATCTGGAGATTATTTGTATCGCAAATTTTCTTCCATACGAACTTAATTTTTAATAAAATTATATCGAAGGATAATGCACAAGGTTGGTGCGCCCTTTTGTTCTTTATTCGCTTTTGACTGTTATGCCGCGTACACACGGTCAGACTTTTTGACCGGACTTGTCCGACGGATGCCGACGGACCAAATCCGACGGACAATCCGATCTTGTGTGGGCTTCACCGGACCTTCAGCGGACTTTTCCAGTCGCAAATCTGACGGACTTTAGATTTGGAACATGCTTCAAATCTTTACGTAGTAACTCCGCCGGACCCAGAAATCCGCTTGTCTGTATGCTAGTCCGACGGACAAAAGCCCACGCTAGGGCAGCTATTGGCTACTGGCTATCAACTTCCTTATTTTAGTCCGGTGTACGTCATCACGTATGAATCCGTCGGACTTTGGTGTGATCGTGTGTAGGCAAGTCCGGTCGTTAGAAAGTCTGTTGAAAGTCCGCCAAAAGTCAGTCGAAAGTCTGTCGAAAGTCTGTCGGACGGGCTGTCGGACTTTTTTAGCTGAAAAGTCTGACCACGTGTACGCGGCATTAGGATACCCCTATCCCTGAGGGCAGCAAGGTCTGAGGCATTTTCCACCACGAACTCTAGTGTACCTGGTAACTCATTTGTGCGCAGGAGTGTTTGTTTTCTGCTATCAAAAACCTGGTTCTATGCAGAGCTTCTACTTCAGAATGTGTTCCAAGTACTAGAAAGATTTGTATGTATCTTCCCTTGCAAAAATAACTCAACAGCTATTCTATCTATCTGTCTATCTGTCTATCTGTCTATCTGTCTGTCTGTCTGTCTGTCTGTCTGTCTGTCTGTCTGTCTGTCTGTCTGTCTGTCTGTCTATCTATCTGTTCAGCTATCTATTATATTTTTTAGGAGAGGTGCAGCTAGAACTTGACTTATATAATTTATCAATATGTATCTATTAGTTTACCATTCAGTATCTATCTATCTATTTATGTACCTATCTACTTATTAAAGGAGTTGTAAAGTTTCAAGGTTTTTCACCTTAGTGCATTCTATGCATTAAGGGGAAAAACCTTCTGTAGTGCAGATGCCCCCCAGAACCCCCCTTTTTCTTACCTGAATTCCATTGTTCCAGCTACAAGCATGAGCCCAGCAGCTCAAGCCACTGTCTCGGTCCTCACTGGATAGATTGATAGCAGCTGGAGTCATTGGCTCCTGCTACTGTCAATCGAATCCAAAGACACGAGAGCCAGGGGTGGGGCCAAGTCCTGCTGTCTGTGTCAATGGACGCACCAGCAGGACTCGGGAGCATGCCCCACGCCCACATGAGCGCCCCCATGGAGTGCAGCTCTCTGTGGGGACACTCGATGTGGAGAAGGAGCCAGAAGTACCCAGAAAAGGAGGATCAGGGGCCACTCTGTGCAAAACCCTTGCACAGAGCAGGTAAGTATAACATGTTTGTTATTTAAAAAAAAAAAACCTTTACAATCACTTTAAGTATGTATGTATCTATCTATCTATCTATCTATCTATCTATCTATCTATCTATCTATCTATCTATCTATCTATCTATCTATCTATCTATCTATCTATCTATCTATCTATCTATCTATCTATCTATCTATCTATCTATCTGTCTATCTATCTATCTATCTATCTATCTATCTATCTATCTATCTATCTATCTATCTATCTATCTATCTATCTATCTATCTATCTATCTATCTATCTATCTATCTATCTATCTATCTATCAATCTATCTAACTATCTATCATGCATGCAGAGCGCCGGACTAATGTCTTTCTATGTCTTTCTATGAGGTCTGTTTTTTTTTTTTCAAACACATGATTAGAGCCTGAGGCTCTAAATATTTTTTAAAAATTTGTGCTTGGAAAGTAGAGCTCTGTGCCCTGAACCATCCCTTTTGTGATACTGGCGAAACAATATTCGCCATTGGTTTCCGTCTTCTCCCCCCAGCCAATCAGGACAGGAGGCGGATCTAAAGAAGACCGGGTTAGCTGGGAGGAAAAGCAGGGGAAGCCGTGGCACCGTGTTCGCTGGAGGGGTGAATGCGGGCCTGAGGGTGTTTGTTTGCCGCCCCCCCAAAAATGTTTAGCACCAGCCGCAATTGACAAGCAACCTATCTAGGAGGGTGCTACAGTGTATATTTTGAGGCTACTTTCACACTGAGATGCTTTACAGGCGCTATAGCGCTAAAAATAATGCCTGCAAAGCGCCTCTCCTGTCACTCCAGTGTGAGAGCACGAGTGCTTTCACACTTGAGCGGTGTGCTTGCGAGATGCTAGAAAAAGTCCTGCAAGTAGCATCTTGGGGGTGCTTTAGGAGCGATGTGTACACCACTCCTAAAGCGCCCCTGCAGCGCCCCTGCCCACTGAAATGAATGGGCAGCGCCGCCGAAGCGCCTGCAAAGTGGTTCATTAGCGGCGCTTTGCGGGTGCTTTTAACCCTTTTTCGGCCGCTAACAGGGGTTAAAAGTGCCCCGCTATCGGCCGAAAAGCGCCGCTAAAATGACAGTAAAGCTTCGCTAAAATAGCGCCATGTTACCGCCGACGCCAGTAGGAAAGTGCCCTTAATATTATTGTTACTTCAACACTGCCAGGTACAGCAGAAAGAGATCACCAGGAGGCCCCATCAAAATTTTTATATGGTGCCCCATTATCTGTAGATGTGCCCCAGGCCTCCAGAGTCTTTGAAATACTACAAGATTTTACATTACACACTGACTTTTTTCATCTTCCATATTCCCTTAATACTAAATACACTTGATGGAAATATCTAAAAGTAAAAAGTTGAGAGGTAAGAAGCTGGGACATCAGGAAAATGCTTACTAGGTCAACTCTCCATTTTACTGAAAGGGTGTTATACACTCAAACCTTGGATCTAAATGTGCACATGTGAATTTTCTTTTAGATTATGATCCTTTGTATTCAATTTTCAGGTATTCAGGTGGATGGCTGTGTAGCACAACTTCTAAATGCTTTGCCTTGAACCTTTCCTCACCCCTGGGGACCCCTTCTACCACTTCCCAGGTCCCATAGTATTATTATTATTATTATTATTATATAGTACACACATGGCTTCAATGGTGCTGGTCCCATCCCTGGTGTCCATAACTGTGTTACATTGTTACATATAACCCACATTGTATCCCACATCAAATTTCTTAAAGGAGTTATAAAGGCAGAAGGTTTTTTATCTTAATGCATTTTATGCATTAACCACTTCAGCCCCGGAAGGTTTTACCCCCTTCCTGACCAGAGCACTTTTTACAATTCAGCACTGCGTCGCTTTAACTGCTAATTGCGCGGTCATGCAATGCTCTACCCAAACGAAATTTGCGTCCTTTTCTTCTCACAAATAGAGCTTTCTTTTGATGATATTTGATCACCTCTGCCGTTTTTATTTTTTGCGCTATACACGGAAAAAGACCGAAAATTTTGAAAAAAAATGATATTTTCTACTTTTTGTTCTAAAAAAAATCCAATAAACTCAATTTTAGTCATACATTTAGGCCAAAATGTATTCGGCCACATGTCTTTGGTAAAAAAAATGTCAATAAGTGTATATTTATTGGTTTGCGCAAAAGTTATAGCGCCTACAAACTAGGGTACATTTTCTGGAATTTACACAGCCTTTAATTTATGACTGCCTATGTCGTTTCTTGAGGTGCTAAAATGGCAGGGCAGTACAAAACCCCCACAAATGACCCCATTTTGGAAAGTAGACACCCCAAGGAATTTGCTGAGAGGCATGTTGAGCCCATTGAATATTCATTTTTTTTGTCCCAAGTGATTGAATAATGACAAAAAAAAAAAAAATTACAAAAAGTTGTCACTAAATGATATATTGCTCACACAGGCCATGGGCATATGTGGAATTGCACCCCAAAATACATTTAGCTGCTTCTCCCGAGTATGGGGATACCACATGTGTGGGACTTTTTGGGAGCCTAGCCGCGTACGGGGCCCCGAAAACCAATCACTGCCTTCAGGATTTCTAAGGGCGTACATTTTTGATTTTACTCCTCACTACCTATCACAGTTTTGAAGGCCATAAAATGCCCAGATGGCATAAAACCCCCCCAAATGACCCCATTTTGGAAAGCAGACACCCCAAGCTATTTGCTTTGAGGCATGTTGAGTCCATGGAATGTTTTATATTTTGACACAAGTTGCGGGAAAGTGACAAATTTTTTTTTTTTTTTTTTGCACAAAGTTGTCACTAAATGATATATTGCTCACACAGACCATGGGCATATGTGGAATTGCACCCCAAAATACATTTAGCTGCTTCTCCTGAGTATGGGGATACCACATGTGTGGGACTTTTTGGGAGCCTAGCCGCGTACGGGACCCCGAAAACCAATCACTGCCTTCAGGATTTCTAAGGGCGTACATTTTTGATTTTACTCCTCACTGCCTATCACAGTTTCGGAGGCCATGGAATGCCCAGGTGGCACAACCCCCCCCCCCCCCAAATGACCCCATTTTGGAAAGTAGACACCCCAAGCTATTTGCTGAGAGGCATGGTGAGTATTTTGCAGCTCTCATTTGTTTTTGAAAATAAAGAAAGACGAGAAAAACATTTTTTTTTTTCAATTTTCAAAACTTTGTGACAAAAACTGAGGTCTGCAAAATACTCACTATACCACTCAAGAAATAGCTTGGGGTGTCTACTTTCCAAAATGGGGTCATTTGGGGGGGTTTTTTGCCACCTGGGCATTCCATGGCCTCCGAAACTGTGATAGGCAGTGAAGAGTGAAATCAAAAATTTACGGCCTTGGAAAGCCTGAAGGCGGTGCTTGGTTTTCAGGGCCCCGTACGCGGCTAGGCTCCCAAAAAGTCCCACACATGTGGTATCCCCGTACTCAGGAGAAGCAGCAGAATGTATTTTGGGGTGTAATTTCACATATTCCCATGGCATGTTTGAGCAAAATATCATTTAGTGACAACTTTGCGCAAAAAAAAATAAAAAAAATAAAAAATTGTCTCTTTCCCGCAACTTGTGTCACAATATAAAATATTCCATGGACTCAACATGCCTCTCAGCAAATAGCTTGGGGTGTCTACTTTCCAAAATGGGGTCATTTGGGGGGGTTTTGAACTGTCCTGGCATTTTATGCACAACATCTAGAGGCTTATGTCACACATCACCCACTCTTCTAACCACTTGAAGACAAAGCCCTTTCTGACACTTATTGTTTACATAAAAAAATAATTTTTTTTTGCAAGAAAATTACTTTGAACCCCCAAACATTATTTTTTTTTTTAAAGCAAATGCCCTACAGATGAAAATGGTGGGTGTTTCATTTTTTTTTTTCACACAGTATTTGCGCAGCGATTTTTCAAACGCATTTTTTGGGGAAAAACACACTTTTTTATATTTTAATGCACTAAAACACACTATATTGCCCAAATGTTTGGTGAAATAAAAAAGATGATCTTAGGCCGAGTACATGGATACCAAACATGACATGCTTTAAAATTGCGCACAAACGTGCAGTGGCGACAAACTAAATACATTTTTAAAAGCCTTTAAAAGCCTTTACAGGTTACCACTTTAGATTTACAGAGGAGGTCTACTGCTAAAATTACTGCCCTCGATCTGGCCTTCGCGGTGATACCTCACATGCATGGTGCAATTGCTGTTTACATTTGACGCCAGACCGACGCTTGCGTTCGCCTTAGCGCGAGAGCAGGGGGGACAGGGGTGCTTTTTTTTTTTTTTCATTATTATTATTATTTTTTTATCTTATTTTTAAACTGTTCCTTTCATTTTTTTTTTTAAATCATTTTTATTGTTATCTCGGGGAATGTAAATATCCCCTATCATAGCAATAGGTAGTGACAGGTACTCTTTTTTGCAAAAATTGGGGTCTATTAGACCCTAGATTTCTCCTCTGCCCTCAAAGCATCTGACCACGCCAAGATCGGTGTGATAAAATGCTTTCCCAATTTCCCAATGGCGCTGTTTACATCCGGCGAAATCTAAGTCATAAAATGCTCGTAGCTTCCGGTTTCTTAGGCCATAGAGATGTTTGGAGCCACTCTGGTCTCTGATCAGCTCCATGGTCAGCTGGCTGAATCACCGGCTGCATTCTCAGGTTCCCTGTTGAGACAGGAGAGCCAGAGAAAAACACGGAAGACGTTGGGGGGGGGGGGCATTCCCTCCGACTGCTTGTAAAAGCAGTCTAGAGGCTAATTAGCCGCTAGGATTGCTTTTACATGAAAGCTGACCGCTGGCTGAAAAGAATGATACCAAGATGATACCTAAACCTGCAGGCATCATTCTGGTATAACCACTCAAAGTCGTGAATGGCGTACCTGAAGACAAAAAAATGGTTAACAATAAAGCACAGTAAACGGTAAGGTATAAAAAATTGCATACCTGAAAAGCAAATATGATAAAACATATTAACAATAAAACATTGCAGAATAGAATACAGTAAAAAAGAGCAGAACAATAGAGAGAGAGAGAGAACAATAAAACGACAACTATTTTTTTTTATTTTATATTTTTGTATGTGGTTTTTTTTTTTTTTTTTTTTTTTACACTTTTTTTGTAACTAACTTTTATAACTGTAACCGGTTCCAGGTTCGGGTCTCTCAGAATGCGATGGCATCTTGGGAGATCCTGTGAAAGTGTGCCTAGTCTGTGCAATGCTGTACCCTACGCTAATAGTCAACTAGTGAATGGTAGCGTTCAAAACATTCACCAATGCAAAGACCAGGATTGTCAGGACAGGAGGGACAATAATAGCGGGTGTCACGCCTATATCCGCGCTTGCTGCAGACACGACATTTTTTTTGGGGGGGTTCGCTGGGTAGGGGTACTCGGGAGGACATAAAGAAATTGCCTCTCATGCAGCTGACTGAATTTGGTTGGGGATGTGAATGGGGGAAGTACGGGCGCTGCAGAAGCGGTGGGTTCCCAATTAGGATTGGCGAATGCAGCAGGAAGGGCACTATGGGCACGACGGGCCTGTGTTTGTCTTTTTGGTGGCAGCGGGACACTACTTGTGCTTGCCACCTCACCAGCTTCAACTGCACTTATGGGACTCGCCACGTCACCAAGTGTTACTGCAGTGCTGGTTTGACTACGACCGGGGTGTACTAGGCCGCTGGCGCTTGCCAGTTCACCAAAACGCTACCAAAAAAACTGTTAGCGATCGCAGGGATCAGGCCTGACTCTGCGAACGCTGCAGTTATGCGTTTAGTGTTTTGTAAGTGACAGTGATCGATCGATACTGCACTTGGGTGGGCTGGGCTGGGCCGGGCGGAGGGGCAAAACGCAGGTGCTAGCAGGTATCTGGGCTGATCCCGCTAACACTGCGTTTTTGGGAACCCTAAACTGCTGGGGACGCTAGTATAGATCTGATCGGATCAGATATTGATGCGATCAGATACTATACCACTAAGGGAGGTGTATGCTGCGTGCGTGGGTGTTAGCGGTACTGGCGCTAATCTGACGCTGCCTGGGGCTGGTGCTTGCCAGCTCACCAAAACGCTACCAAGAAAACTGTTAGCGATTGCAGGGATCAGGCCTGACTCTGCGAACGCTGCAGTTATGCGTTTAGTGTTTTGTAAGTGACAGTGATCGATCGATACTGCACTTGGGTGGGCTGGGCTGGGCCGGGCAGAGGGGAAAAACGCAGGTGCTAGCGGGTATCTGGGCTGATCCCGCTAACACTGCGTTTTTGGGAACCCTAAACTGCTGGGGACGCTAGTATAGATCTGATTGGATCAGATATTGATCCGTTCAGATACTATACCACTAAGGGAGGCGTATGCTGCGTGCGTGGGTGTTAGCGGTACTGGCGCTAATCTGACGCTGCCTGGGGCGACGCATATCACCGCCGGGCGATCGGGGGGCTAAACCTTTATTCGGTAATAAACGGCGGGTGCCCTGACACTATAAAAAATAAACGAACTAACCAGCGTCACCCGTAACAGTTATACGGTGATCAGTGGTGAAAGGGTTAACTAGGGGGCAATCAAGGGGTTAAAACATTTATTCGGTAGTATAGGGGGATCCCTGTCGCTATAAAACGCTGACGGCGAACCTAAATATTTACGTCCCTAACTACCGTCACCAGCGACACTAATACAGCGATCAGAAAAATGATCGCTTAGCAACACTGGTGACGGGGGGTGATCAAGGGGTTAAAACTTTATTAGGGGGGTTAGGGGGGTACCCTAGACCTAAAGGGGGCCTAAGACTCACTGCCCTAACACACTAACTGACACAAACTGACACCAATACAGTAATCAGAAAAAAAAAAAAAAAAAAAAAAAAAACCTGCTTGGTGTCAGTTTGTGACAGGGGGGGGGGGGGTGATCGGGGGGCGATCGGGGGGGGATCGGGGTGAAATGTGTGCCTGGCATGTTCTACTGTGTGTGTGTGTGTTTGTGTAACTCACAGTTCAGTCTTCTCTCCTCGGCCCGGAACGGAAAATACCGAGCCGAGGAGAGATGACATCATTTCCTCTGCCTCTGTGTACAATACAGAGGCAGGGAAATGATTCCATTGGCTGGGAGCGATCGCGAGGGGGGGGCCACGAATGGATGGCCTCCCCCTCACCACCGATCGCCGGGGGACATTTGCCGACCGCCGCAGGCACCGGGGGGGGGTCCGATCGGACCCCCCACCCGCGGGCAGGCAGGGACGTACAGGTAAGCCCTTTTGCCTGCCCGTGCCGCTTTGCCGACGTACATCGTCGTGCGGCGGTCGGCAAGTGGTTAAGATAAAAAAACCTTCTGTGTGTAGCAGCCCCCCCAGCAACACCCCCCCCCCCAATTACCTACCTGAGCCCCTTCCCTCTCCAGCGATGTCCACGATCCCCTAAGCCATCCAGTACACTTCTCCTGATTGGCTGAGACAGAGCAGCAGCACAATTGGGTCATGCGGCTGTCAATCAAAGTCAGTAAGTCAGTCAGGGGAGTGAGCTGGAGGGGCAAGGTCGGGGCTCTGTGTCTGAATGGCTACATGGAGCTCTGACTCAGCTTGAGTGCCCCCTGTAGCAAACTGCTGGCTGAGGGGGCACTTAAAGGAAGGAGGGGCTAGGAGCAGCAAAGAGGCACCTGAGAAGAGGAGGATCCAGGCTTCTCTTTGCAAAACCCACTGCATAGAGGAGGTAAGTATATGTTTGTTACTTTAGAAAAAAGAGCCTTTACAATCACTTCTTACAATTCTAGCTCTTCCTGAACTCAAAATTCTGGCTATGAATGACTCTCTAATTGCAATGCCTAAATGTTTATTATGACCCCTGAGGGTGCCTGTTATACAGTGAGATTAGGTGGTTGGCTATTTTCTATGTACTTACTGATGACAGGTTTGTTCTAAATCTTCCTGTCTCATAAAGTGCTAGCTCACGTAGTACAAACATGGCAGAGAAAATACCATTTCAAAAGTATGCCTTTGTTTAATTTGGAATTGAAGACAATGCGTTAGGGTCATAGTCTCCAGTATAGCTTCACTTCTCTATATGGTCCAGGGATCACCTTCTATTTCATTCTAGATGCATAACTGTAAGATGAAGATCCTTAGGTTTAGGAAGTATATACAGATTTCATGCATACTAATACACAGGCACACATGCAGAAGGTTTTTGTACAGCTCCATATCACTGTGTGTTCGGACGTTCTATGCGCTGCACGCAGTAAAAGTCAATTTCATCCAGTATTTCAGAGTTGTCAATTTTAAGAATGACATCAGGTATGGATACAGTGTGATTGATTTGGTCTGGAACCCCGGTATTTTGGCGATAGGCATGATATATAATTAGAGGTGGAGATTGTTCCGGTTTCTGATGGTTCCAGGGTAAGGCACGGAACTTTGGATTTGCATCATTTACAGCTTCATGGGTTCTACAGGTGACGGTGACTGTCACTTTTGGTGATGTAGAGATGACATTTGGAGTCTTAGCCATTCTAATCTGTCCAAGGGATCCTAAAAAATAAACCATTATATTATTTGCTTTACCTGACAAATAATAAATACATACATAATGGAGGTACATACTTCTAATACTGAGTCAGTTGAAGTTTTATATCATTTCACAATACCTCATAAGACAAAACATAGAGATCAGATATAATGAAAGCATCTTGAGATTTTTGGATTGCCACAAGCACCTTGTTGACTTTTAACCACTTCAGCCCCGGAAGGATTTACCCCCTTCGTGACCAGAGCACTTTTTACAATTTGGCACTGCGTTGCTTTACTGTAAATTAATCTAATATCTAATAATAATAAAAATCTAATTGCACAGTCGTGCAATGCTGTATCCAAACGAAATTTGCGTTCGTTTGTTTCCACAAACAGAGCTTTCTTTTGATGGTATTTGATCACCTCTGCGGTTTTATTTTTAAAAGCGCTATAAACGGAAAAAGACCAAAAATTTGGGAAAAAAATGATATTTTATACTTTTTGTAATAAAAAAAATCTAATAAACTCAATTTTAGTCATACATTTAGTCCAAAATGTATTCAGCCACATGTCTTTGGTAAAAAAAAGTCAATAAGAGTATATTTATTGGTTTGCGCAAAAGTTATAGCGTCTACAAACTAGGGAACATTTTCTAAAGTTTACACAGCTTTTAGTTTATGACGGCCTCTCATTTCTTGAGGTGCTAAAATGACAGGGCGGTACAAAACCCCCCCCCAAATGACCCCATTTTGGAAAGTAGACACCCCAAGGAAATTGCTGAGAGGCATGTTGAGCCCATTGAATAATAATTTTTTTTGTCCCAAGTGATTGAATAATGACAAAAAAAAAAATTACAAAAAGTTGTCACTAAATGATATATTGCTCATACAAGCCATGGGCATATGTGGAATTGCACCCCAAAATTCATTCTGCTGATTCTCCTGAGTACGGGGATACCACATGTGTGGGACTTTTTGGGAGCCTAGCTGCGTACGGGGCCCCGAAACCCAAGCCCCGCCTTCAGGATTTCTAAGGGCGTAAATTTTTGATTTCACTCCTCACTACCTATCACAGCTTTGAAGGCCATAAAATGCCAGGACAGTTCAAACTCCCCCCAAATGACCCCATTTTAGAAAGTAGACACCCCAAGATATTTGCTGAGAGGCATGTTGCGTCCATGGAATATTTTATATTTTGCCACAAGTTGCAGGAAAATGACAAACTTTTTTTTTCTTTTTGCACAAAGTTGTCACTAAATGATATATTGCTCAAACATTCCATGGGCATATGTAAAATTACATCCCAAAATACATTATGCTGCTTCTCCTGAGTATGGGGATACCACATGTGTGGGACTTTTCGGGAGCCTAGCTGCGTACGGGGCCCTAAAAACCAATCACCGCCTTCAGGATTTCTAAGGGCGTAAATTTTTGATTTCACTCCTCACTACCTATCACAGTTTTGAAGGCCATAAAATGCCAACATGGCACAAAACCCCCCCAAATGACCCCATTTTGGAAAGTAGACACCCCAAGCTATTTGTTGAGAGGTATGGTGAGTATTTTGCAGCTCTCATTTGTTTTTGAAAATGAAGAAAGAAAAGAAAAATGTTTTTTTTTTTTTTCTTTTTTCAATTTTCAAAACTTTGTGACAAAAAGCGAGGTCTGCAAAATACTCACCATACCTCTCAGCAAATAGCTTGGGGTGTCTACTCTCCAAAATGGGGTCATTTGTGGGGGGTTTGTGCCATCTGGGCATTCCATGGCCACCGAAACTGTGATAGGCAGTGAGGAGTGAAATCAAAAATTTACACCCTTTGAATAGAAACTATTAGATAATCACCTGAATGACCGCAACATACAGGGATATACAATGTAATACTGACAGATAATCACACACATAGGTTGAACTTGATGGACTTGTGTCTTTTTTCAACCTCACCTACTATGTAACTATGTAACTCTGAAAGCCTGAAGGCGGTGCTTGGTTTTCGGGGTCCGATAAGTGGACAGGCTCCCAAAAAGTCTCACACATGTGGTATCCCCTTACTCAAGAGAAGCAACAGAATGTATTTTGGGGCGTAATTTCACATATGCAAATGGCATGTTTGAGCAATATATCATTTAGTGACAACTTTGTGCAAAAAAAAAAAAAATTGTCTTTTTCCCGCAACTTGTGTCACCATATATAGACTATTCCATGGACTCGACATGCCTCTCAGCAAATAGCTTGGGGGGTCTACTTTCCAAAATGGGGTCATTTGGGTGTTTTTTGAACTGTCCTGGCATTTTATGCACAACATTTAGAAGCTTATGTCACACATTACCCACTCTTCTAACCACTTGAAGACAAAGTCCTTTCTGACACTATTTGTTTACATGAAAAAATTATTTTTTTTTAAAGAAAATTACTTTGAACCCCCAAACATTATATATTTTTTTAAAGCAAAGGCCCTACAGATTAAAATGGTGGGTGTTTCATTTTTTTTTTAAACAGTATTTGTGCAGCGATTTTTCAAACGCATTTTTTGGGGAAAAAACACACTTTTTTTACTTTTAATGCACTAAAACACACTATATTGCTCAAATGTTTGATGAAATAAAAAAGATGATCTTAGGCCAAGTACATGGATACCAAACACGACATGCTTTAAAATTGCGCAAAAACGTGCAGTGGCGACAAACTACATACATTTTAAAAGCCTTTAAAAGCCTTTACAGGTTACTACTTTAGATTTACAGAGGAGTTCTACTGCTAAAATTACTGACCTCGATCTGACCTTCGCAGTGATACCTCACATGCATGGTGCAATTGCTGTTTACATTTGACGTCAGACCAACACTTGTGTTCGTGTTTGCACGAGAGCAGGGGGGGACAGGGGTGCTTTTTTTTTTTCTTTCTTTTTTTTTTTTGCTTTTTTATCTTATTTTTAAACTCTTCCTTTCATTTTTTTTTAATCATTTTTATTGTTATATCAGGGAATGTAAATATCCCCTATGATAGCAATAGGTAGTGACAGGTACTCTTTTTTGAAAAAAATGGGGTCTATTAGACTCTAGATCTCTCCTCTGCCTTCAAAGCATCTGACCACACCAAGATCAATTTCCCAATGGCACTGTTTACATCCGGCAAAATCTAGGTCATGAAATGCTCGTAGCTTCCGGTTTCTTAGCCCATAGAGATGATTGGAGCCATTCTGGTATCTGATCAGCTCTATGGTCAGCTGGCCAAATCACCGGCTGCATTCTCAGGTTCCCTGTGGGGACAGGAGAGCCAGAGAAAAACATGGAAGACGGTGGGGGGGGACATTCCCTGGGGGGGGACATTCCCTGGGGGAATTCCTCCCACTGCTTGTAAAAACAGTCTAGAGGCTAATTAGCCGCTAGGATTGCTTTTACATGAAAGCCGACGTGCTGGCTGAAAAGAATGATACCAAGATGATACCTAAACCTGCAGGCATCATTCTGGTATAACCACTCAAAGTCCAGCAACATACCAGTATGTTGCTGGTCCTTGTTGGGCATATATTGTAATCTTTTTTTTATGCAGCCTGTGGGCTGAACGAAAAAAAAGAGATTGATCAATGGGTATGCCCACCATTAGAATACTCCCCTTCATCCACCCACTTCTAATGATGGGTATACATGCACCATTTATATATGCCGAAGCATGGGGGCATCCGCCCCAAAAGTTAGGAGCAAATCGCTCCTCTGCCCCTGCTGCCCCCATGCTTCGGCATATATCACCTCCGACAGTACTGGAGTCACGGCTTTATGTATCGTGGGAGCAAATGCTGTTGCTGTCAAGATAAATAAATCCACGCTGCAGCCGAATGGCGTACCTGAAAACAAAAAAATGGTTAACAATAAAACACAGTAAACAGTAAAGTATAAAAAATTACATACCTGAAAAGCAAACAGGATAAAACATGATAACAATAAAACATTGCAGAATAGAATACAGTAAAAAAAGAGCAGAACAATAGAGAGAGAAGAGAGAGAGAGAGAACAATAAAACGACAACTATTTTTGTTTTTTTTATTTTATATATTTTTTTGGTTCTTTACTTTTTTTTTTTACACTTTTTTTTGTAACTGTAACTTTTATAACTGTAACCGGTTTCAGGTTCAGGTCTCTCAAAATGCGATGGCATCTTGGGAGACCCTGTGAAAATGTGCCTAGTCTGTGCAATGCTGTACCCTACGATAATACTCAACTAGTGTATGGTAGCGTTCAAAACATTCACCAATGCAAAGACCAGGATTGTCAGGACAGGAGGGACAATAATAGCGGGTGTCATGCCTATATCCGCGCTTGCTGCAGACACAACATCTTTTTTGGGGGGGTTCGTTGGGTAGGGGTACTCGGGAGGACATAAAGAAAATGCCTCTCATGCAGCCGACTGCATTTGGTTGGGGATGTGAATGGGGGAAGTACGGCTGCTGCAGAAGTGGTGGGTTCCCAATTAGGATTGGCGAATGCAGCAGGAAGGGCACTATGGGCACGACAGGCCTGTGTTTGTCTTCTTGGTGGCAGCGGGACACTACTCGTGCTTGCCACCTCACCAGCTTGAACTGCACTTATGGGACTCGCCACATCACCAAGTGTTACTCCAGTGCTGGTTTGACTATGACCGGGGTGTACTAAGCCGCTGGTGCTTGGCAGTTCACCAGAAGGAATAGCGGCGCTAGTACTGCTCTGCTCCATACGAGGGACCTGCGGTTCCTGCACCTCAACAGCAGAAGAAGATTGGGGTCGGGTATGCCTGACCTTGGCAGGGACCACAACTCCGTCGTCAGAGCTATCTGTCATGGAGCCGCTGTCGTCTACAGGATCGTATTCTGAGCCTGAATCTGACAGATGAGTGACTTCCTCTTCACTATCTGTCATTCTTAGAAACGTGTAGGCCTCTTCACTACTGTACCTTGGATTTGCCATTTTGGGCTCTAAATTTAGTGGTACAGTAGTGAGACTCACAGGTAAAAAAGCTCCTGACTATTAGCGACTGATTCAATTGCTACCAAATAAACTGTTAGCGATCGCAGGAACTGTTAGCGATCGCAGGGATCAGGCCTGACTCTGCGAATGCTGCAGTTATGTGTTTAGTGTTTTGTGAGTGACAGTGATCGATCGATACTGCACTTGGGTGGGCTGGGCTGGGCTGGGCGGAGGTGCTAGCAGGTATCTGGGCTAATCCCGCTAACACTGCTAATTTGGGAACCCGAAACTGCTGGGGACACTAGTATAGATCTGATCAGATCAGATATTGATCCGTTCAGATACTATACCACTAATGGAGGTATATGCTGCGTGCGTGGGTGTTAGCGCTACTGGCACTAATCTGACGCTGCCTGGGGCAACGCAGACCCTATCTGACCCTAAAACCTAACTTGTATCACCCGCCGGGTGATCAGGGGGTTAAACCTTTATTAGGTAATGAACGGCGGGTGCCCTGACACTATAGAAAACAAACTAACTAACCAGCGTCACCCGTAACAGTTATACGGAGATCATTGATGAAAGGGTTAACTAGGGGGCAATCAGGGTGTTAAAACCTTTTATTAGGTAGTATATGGGGGTCCCTGACGCTATAAAATGCTGACGGCGAACTTAAATACTTACCTCCCTAACTAGCGTCACCTGTGACACTAATAGAGCGATCAGAAAAACGATCGCTTAGTGACACTGGCTACAGGGGGGTGATCAAGGGGTTAAACCTTTATTGGGGGGGTTAGGGGGGTACCCTAGACCTAAAGGGGCCTAACACTAACTGCCTTAACACTTATAACTGTCACAAAATGACACCAATGCAGTAATCAGAAAAAAAAAAATTAAAAAACTGCTATTGGTGTCACTGTGACAGGGGGTGCAGGGGGGTGATCGGGGGTGACAAGTGTGCCTGCATGTTTTACTGTCAGTGTAGTGTTGTGCAGACTTACTTGGATGTCATCTCTCCTCGGGAGCCGGAACGAAAAGGCTTCTCGAGGAGAGATGACATCACTTCCTCTGCCGCTGTTTACATTACAGCAGCAGAGGAAGATTTTCATTCGTTGGGAGCGATCGCGAGGGGGTGGCCACAAATGAGTGACCTCCCCCTCAGCATTGATCGCTCCCCTAATGATACCGACCGCCTCTGGAGGCAGATCACGTACCAGGTACAAGATTTTGCCTGCCCGTGCCATTCTGCCGCAGTATATCTGCGTTAGGCGGTCGGCAAGTGGTTAAGATTAACAGATCTTTTTCTTTTTTATCTCCAGTAATGAGGGCGGTTTATGTAAAGCAGAATAATATGCAAAATGATGGGACTTCCTTTGGTAATGTAAAGAGAGTCACGATCAAGGAAAAAGGAGGGTAGGGCGATGGCCGCAGTTGCTGCTACTGTCAGCCAACGTCTCCACCCCCCAACAGGGGAAAATATTACGGTACTCAATATAGGTATACAATAAGGGTAGGGAGTAAAAGAGAAAAGTGGAGTATTTTAAAAAAGTTCACTTTTAATAGAAACAATGTTCATAAAAATACAATACCGCATACAATTGCGATTGTAAACAACAAAAACAACAACACTACATATGACCATAAAAAGGGGAGGTACCACATAGTCTGAACCAGTGGATTCCGCACAATTTGGATGGCAGATATGTATACAGCTTTATTGCTCTTTCTCGACCTGTTTTGCGGTTAACACCGCTTCTTCAGGAGAACCATATCTACAATATGACATAGAGTAGTTTTAACATATACAGACATATCAACGTGTGCATATAGGATTATTGCAGCAAAATTATTAGCAAAGTATCAAAACATTCCATACAAAACATAAAAAAATAATTTATGTTTTTTTTATGTTTTTTTTTTATGTTTTGTATTTGTATTTGTATAACTGCGGCCAGAAACCCTGGAGCCACACCCCATGCTTTTGGGCCTCCCCCACAGTGGTGGAACTCCAGGGCTTAGTCACAAGTATGACTGCTGCAACCCTGATAGTGCCGCCACTGCCACATGCTGAACACTGTTACCATTCGAGAAACATTTTTCAACCTGCTTCTTTGAATTTTCTTGTCACTGTGGTCGAAAACGAGCATCTATTTGACCCCACTAATGGTTAGAAAAACTAACAAACTTTTTTAGAACCTGCTTTTCCTAATTTTCATTCAAAATTCTGGCAGAAGCACCAGGTCAAAAAAGAAAAAAAAAATGAAATAATATAAAATTATTGGTAAGCTGCAGTATATTACATTTTTGTTTGTTTTTTTTTTTTGGGGGGGGGGTTAGATGTGTATTGTAAAATCTCATTTTTGTGAAATACTGTATGATCATAAATCCAGGCTGGGCCTGGTAAACATTAAACGTTTTTTCTATTTTTCCAAAATTGGACACAAATAAATATAAGTTTTAAAGGAAGAGTCCATGTATGCTTTAGTCTTTGCTTTTACATTTGACATTCCCTGCAACTAAGTCATTTGGTTAGGAAGACATACCTAGAGAAAAGAGCAGGAAAAGTAGGAAGAATCCCGCAGACATTTCCATTTTAGCACCCTCCTGTGAAAATAAAAAATATAGCAGAAAACTGAAATTCGGTATAACATTATTAAATGACAGAGCTAACATACAGCAGACATATGGGAGTACACCACTCATCTGCAATCTATCTTCTTCTCTGATGCTATTCTTGGTAGCCCTTCAGCAGCTGGTTAATACCTTTGTATCTGAAAATCTGCTGCATTATATACTTTTTGCAAGCATGTTTACAGGCATAAGTTACCTAAACTGAAGCAGGTCAGAAAAGCTAAATATTGTTTTAAAAACTTTGCCAGCAAACAAAAATCGAAAATTGAAATTAAACGTTGTCACTGGCTTCATCTCTTGTGTTGGTATTGGAATGGCCTTGTAATGTTGTCTGCATAACATTTTATGGAAAAAGCAACTTCAAGGTGAGTGTTGTTTGTCCGCATTCCTTATTATTGTTTGGCAGCCCCTGTCATTCAGTTTCGGTCTTTGGCCATCATTTGGTGGCTCTAATGAAGGCTTGCCATGCTTTGTGTATGCACTCATTCCCATGGACACTGTTTGAAAAAAAATTAACTTTTGACTAAACTAAAATTTTGAATACATAAGCTCTATATAAACAATTATTATTGTTTTTTTGTTTTTTTCAGTGTAGCCTACACTAATGAAATTAAGCTTGCCATGTGAGTCTGAAGAGCAAAAAGTCTGAAAAAATGTCATTTACTTGATGGACATTTCAACTGTAGTGGAGATGTTGCAAAATTTTATTGTAAGTAATATAGAATGCAGAATTTGAACTTACAGTAAAATATTGGTTTGAGAGTACTTTGCAAAACAAGCAAAATGTTTTAATACATTTGACTTGATATACAAGCGATGTCTTGATATACAAGTAGCATAATGTCACAACTGAGTATAAAAGAGAAGAGAGGCGCCTCAAAGTGTCGAAATATGGTTACATTTAATGAAGGTACAACATTTAGCAACTCACATGGTTGATGATTAAAACAGGCACATCTAAGTATGCATGCATCCGGGGTTTCACTTTGCACTTTATCTGTGTTCACTAGCTTGATATTTATTTTTTTCTGTGAAACATAATCAGCCTATGCATTTTCCCATTAGGGACTTCTATGCATACTGCTACCTTTAGCAGTACTGTCAGTTTACTATTGGATTAGCGCAGCACCAGACCATTTACTGAGTTTTCTGTTAGTGTAGGGTTGACTTGGACCCTATTCGGTGCAAGCAGCTTTTCCATCCTTTTATATACCCACACATGATAGCGCGGGAATAACTATTTTTCATTTTTGCATCCGGGGTGAAGCTGTCCACATAGACCATCCTCCTCACCACCATCGACCTCCCTTTCACACTGCGCTCCACGAGCGGTTCAAGGCTCGCTTTCAGATCGCTGTACTGCAGGGTAGTCTACCCGGTCACGATTGCAGACTGACAGTGGTGAGAGCCGGCGATGTGGAGGATGCCATGTGCCTCTTTTAACCATCAACCATGTGAGTTGCTAAATGTTGTACCTTCATTAAATGTAACCATATTTCTACGCTTCGAGTCGCCTCTCTTCTCTTTTGTACTGTGCAGCTCCTGCTGGATTTTGCTTCTAACCCCTTTGTGGAGGCTTTCATTTGTGGATATACATTTTATGGTTAAAGAGGGAGTCCATTATTAAGAGCCAGCAGTTACAAATACTGCAGCTGCTGACTTTTAATAAACGAATACTTACCTGTCCAGGAGTCCAGCGATGTCGGCAGCCGAAGCCGAGCAATAGCCGCCACCATTCTCTGTAAGGGAATAAGGAAGTGAAGTGTTGCGGCTTCACTTCCCAGTTCCCTACTGCGCATGCGTTAGTCGCGCTGCACGTCCTAAGTGGTCCCCGCTATCTCTTGGGACCTGTGTGTTTCCCAGGTGACAGTGGGGGGGGGCAGGGGGGGGCGTGACTCCCGTCTAATACAGGTATCTGCACCCCCCTGAAAGATGCCAATTGTGGCACTGGAGGGGGGGAGGAATCAGATGAGCGGAAGTTCCACTTTTGGGTGGAACTCCGCTTTAAGCAACCCGTCACATTGCTATAATCTTTTTATATGGACTATAAACTGAACGACTTATGAAAAAATGGTTGTGGAATGAATCATCTGAGTTTCCATTAATTCTTATGGGGAAATTTGCTTTGATATACAAGTGCTTTGGATTACAAGCATGTTTCTGGAACGAATTATGCTCACAATCCAAGGTTTTACTGTATTATGGTATGGTATTTTGGAAGTTGAAAATTCTTCAGCACAGAAGAATGCACTAAATAAACTCTTTAGACAATCAGAAGGCTCTCAAAGCTCTCTCTTTTTGCAAACATCGACCTGATCTATATTTTTGTGTCTCCATCATCCTGACAATGATGGTGTTCTTGTCTGAGGATGACCAGAATGATTTTGAAAACATGGAGTTTGCTGTAAAATTACTGACTACTAAAACTTTGCTAAACAAAAAACTCAGTATCTTTCATTAAGCTGCTTAGGCAAATTTATTTCCAAAAACAATTGCTCTTCTATATTAGATTATGCCGTTATCCCATTGCAGAGCTGTATTATGATATGTGATCAAATGTGCTCAAAACATAACATGCTAAACCATCATCAAAATAAAAAATTCCATTAATAAAATATTCACTTAAATAACATGCATAATGTCCTTCTTTATAAACGAATGTCATTAATCAATCCGAAGGTGCTGTATAGTCCTCCTATGTCACCTGTGTGACTCAAAGTATTGGTGCTGATATATAAACGTGCCAAACATGTTATTCATATCCTAATTAATTCAAGCAAATTGATTGATTAATGTGCTATCCTTATATTTCACTTGTGATTGTACCACCAATAAATGGAAGATGGAAGATTATATTTTTGGCACAAGTTTTTGGAAAATGCCAAACATATATACATGTATATATGTCCCCAGGGGCGGACTGACCATTTGGGCGTTCGGGCAGTGCCCGAGGGCCCCAAAGCCACTAGGGAGCTCCATCAGAGTGGCCAGCCTCAGTAAAACCAGGGACAGTGTGTAAAAATTTGTGTTTTTTTACATCTGTCCCTGAAATGTCCCTTGCCAACATCATTTTCCTGTGAAAGCCTGAGGATATAGCTGCCCCACCTCTGCACTGCCTCCTCAGCCAATAGGAACAGAGTGTGCATGCCCCCTTCCCCACCGCGGCTCATTTGATTTCAGAGTAGGAGAAGTGGACTGCTGGAGGAGAGGAGAGGGAGGAGGGGATAGCCTGCAGTGTGGGGCGGACTGCAACCTGCTGGAAGGTAAGCTTGCTGAGCTGAACTGAGTGTATTTTTGTCAGTGGCTTACCCTGGTGAGCAGGAGGGAGGGGGGGATGTGTTTTTGCTCAAGCAGGGCTCCTCCTGTCTCTGAAGCTGTTAGATCGATCCCAGCATGTCAGGAGATGGGGGCAACAGTGTGTTCAATCAGGCAGATTTTTGGGTGAAAAGTGCTGGTGTGTGTCTGTGTGTATATGTATACTGTGTGTCTGTGTCTATGTGTATATATGTATACTGCGTGTCTGTGTCTATGTGTATATACGTATACTGCGCGTCTGTGTCTATGTGTATATATGTATACTGTGTGTCTGTGTCTATGTGTATATATATGTATACTGTGTGTATATGTCTATGTGTATATATGTATACTGTGTGTCTGTGTCTATGTGTATATATCTATACTGTGGGGGTAATTTACTATAGAGCTGCGGCGCTAATTAGTGCTAAAACGGTATTCGCTGGTGAGAAAATACTACCAAATTCGAATTTACTATAGTTCCCTGAAACCAAATAGTGCCCAAACCCTTACTCTGCTAAAACCTGGAGTAGTGCACATGGAAATAATGTTTAGAGCATGATATAATTGCCTAAATGGTACTGAAATATGCGGTATATTATTTAAAGATAATCTGCTTTTAAACTGTGTGAAAAAGTGATTTCTACAGTGAAATATCTTTAAAAGTCTGAGAAGTGAAAAAATTTCCCCGTTTTGGATAACTAGGTGCCAACACAACTGAGCATGCTCAGACCTGAAAATAACTCTCATTTTAACTCAAGTGTCTTTTTTACCCGGCGCTATAGTAAATAACAAAATGAGAGCTAATTAGAGAGCATTTTTTTTAATGAAAATCTGCTCTATTCTAGTCAAAATGAAGTTTCAGCCATTGATTCTAATGGAACAATTCTAACTTTCACCAAAAAAACTTTTAATGCTGAGATGAAATGTATCTTTCTGTGAAATAAATCTTCCTTTGCAACATTGTTGCTTCTACTTAAAATATTTTGATTTTAAGAATACTAGAATGTGGAATGTTTTGATGTTTTGGTAAAATATATTTTTTTGTGTCACTTTCACTTGTTACTCTTCATCTCACAACCATCTTTACCCCAAACTCACACAGGAGTCCTTACAATCCACAAACAATACCATTGCTGATGAAAATTTAAAATGAACCACAATTTTTTGTGCTTTTTATTATTTCCAAATATTCATAATTTGAGCCCAAAAATGTGATATGTGTACCAACATCAGAAATCAAAATGTAATTCCCAAAAATTTGAGGGTAATATTCTCCTCTCACCCACAAACAAACACCAAATATCACAAAATAAATCAAGAAGAATAACTCTTGAGTAATGTAATTCCATCACTTGTATGTCCAAAGAAATGAAGTATTCATGTGTTTTTATGTGTATTTATGTGTAGTTATGTGAAAGAGGTTCGCACACATGGCAGCTCCGTGGCTTAGAGGTTGGAACTTCTGCTTAGCATCCCTGAGTGTATGGGTTCAAATCCCAACCATGTTGCTTCATGTAGGAAAGTTGTCTCATCTCCCAGGTCCTATAACTAAGTCTAAATGTAGTATTTATGTGTAGGAGGGTTCCACCACCATTGTAAGTCTTATCCAGATACACTATTTAGCCAAAAGTATTGGGACGCCTGCCTTTACACAAACATGAACTTTAATGGCAGCCCAGTCTTAGTCCACAGGGTTAAAATTTGATTTGGCCCACCCTTTGCAGCTAGAACAGCTCCTGGGAAGGCTGTCCACAAGGTTTAGTGTGCCTATGGGAATGTTTGATCATTCTTCCAGAAGTGCATTTGTGAGGCCAGGCACTGATGTTGGATGAGAAGGGCTGACTTGCAGTCTCTACTCTAATTCAGCCAAAGGGTGTTCTATCGGGTTGAGGCCAGGACTCTGTGCAGGCCAGTCAAGTTTCTCCACCCCAAACTTGCTCATCCATGTCTTTATGGACCTTGCTTTGTGCACTGGTGTGCAGTCATGTTGGAACAGGAAGAGGCTTTCCCCAAACTGTTCCCACAAAGTTGGGAGCATTAAATTGTCCAAAATGTCTTGGTATGCTGACGCCTTAAGAGTTCCCTTAACTGGAACTAAGAGGCCAAGCCCAACTCCTGAAAAACACCAAATCATTTGGACCAGTGCACAAAGCAAGGTCCATAAAGACATGGATGAGGGAGTTTGGGGTTGGGGAACTTGACTGGCCTGGACAGAGTCCTGACCTCAACACAACAGAACACCTTGGGGATGAATTAGAGAGGAGACTGTAGGTCAGGCCTTCTCCTCCAACATCAGTGCCTGACCTCCCAAATGCACTTGGAAGAATGGTCAAACATTCCCATAGACACACTCCTAAACCAACAAGAAGAGTTGAAGCTGTTATAGCTGCAAAGGGTGGGACAAATTAGTTTTGAACCCAATACTAATACTGGGATGCCATTATAGTTCATTTGCATTTAAAGGCAGGCGTCCCAATACTTAGGCCAATATATTGTATATTGCTTGTGACATTGAACATGATATGGACTTTGGGCTGGTTCACACCACAGAGAGGCAGAGAACATGTGTGGGGCTGCCTGGTGGCTAAGTGGGTAGAAGTTCTGTCTAGCAGCACCTGGGATGTTGGTTCAATTCACCAACATGCTAATCCTTGTGTTGAAGTTTATATGTTCTCTCTGTGTGGGTTTCTCACCACAATCCAAAGACATGCTGGCATGTTATTTGTCTCCTGTCAAAGCAGGTTCTAATGTAAGAAAGTTAATTTTGGACTTTAAATTGGAAGCTCATTGCAGCCAGGGACTGATGTTAATGTTTGTTAGCACTAATCATACCCAGGGACTTGGACATTTCAAATTTTAGGGTTTACACTGCACAGGTACATATGCTTAGAAAACTGTTGCTTTGTTTATGTGGATGCAAATGGACTTTGATCTTTGTCCTGTAGTTGGAGATTTGATGCACATAGCCGAGGGCTAACAGAGTTGCGAATACTATTATGTGTTCCTGCCCATCAGATGCAATCACTTTAGACATACATGAAGAGACAGATTGAAAGATACTGGTGGGCGTGTACTTCTATTGGGTGTGTCAGTGTGCTAACAATACAACCTCTCTTATATAAAGACCTGCAGTAGGGGGGTTTGTTTGGCCTGAGAAGGTCAGGTTTTTTTTGCTGTGTGTGGGAGAGAAGGAATGCTATTGGGAGATTTGATGAATTTCTTGTGCATTTTTTCAATCAAAAGTGAGTTTATGTGGCCATGTTGTCAATGTTGTGCGTGTATTGTTCCTGTCTGATCATGCAAACATCATTAGGAAGCATCTGCTGACCTACTCTTTTTGATCTCGTTTAATCATGTACACCGAAATGCAGCTTCCAGCAGAACATGGTCACCAATGTATGTATGTGTGGATTGTGGGCTGGTGGTGGGTGTTTTGAATAAGTCTTTTAATATTCTGTTGGAATGTTTTGTAAGAATGACTGTTAAGTATGTTTCTATAGTCTTGTAGAAAAAAATGTGATGTGTTGCCCGTTATACACTGAAATTAAAGCTGTGTCCACTGTAAGGGTTTTTCAAATTTTAGATTGTAAGCTCCTATGAGCAGGTCCCTTAACCACTTCAGCCCCGGAAGGTTTTACCCCCTTCCTGACCAGAGCACTTTTTACAATTCGGCACTGCGTCGCTTTAACTGCTAATTGTGCGGTCATGCAATGCTGTACCCAAACGAAATTTGCGTCCTTTTCTTCCCACAAATAGAGCTTTCTTTTGATGGTATTTGATCACCTCTGCCGTTTTTATTTTTTGCGCTATAAACGGAAAAAGACCGAAAATTTTGAAAAAAAAAATGATATTTTCTAATTTTTGTTTTAAAAAAAATCCAGTAAACTAAATTTTAGTCATACATTTAGGCCAAAATGTTTTCGGCCACATGTCTTTGGTAAAAAAAATGTCAATAAGCGTATATTTATTGGTTTGCGCAAAAGTTATAGCGTCTACAAACTAGGGTACATTTTCTGGAATTTACCCAGCTTTTAGTTTGATTGCCTATGTCATTTCTTGAGGTGCTAAAATGGCAGGGCAGTACAAAACTCCCACAAATGACCCCATTTTGGAAAGTAGACACCCCAAGGAAATTGCTGAGAGGCATGTTGAACCCATTGAATATTTATTTTTTTTGTCCCAAGTGATTGAATAATGACAAAAAAAAAAAAAAATTACAAAAAGTTGTCACTAAATGATATATTGCTCACACAGGCCATGGGCATATGTGGAATTGCACCCCAAAATACATTCAGCTGCTTCTCCTGAGTACGGGGATACCACATGTGTGGGACTTTTTGGGAGCCTAGCCGCGTACGGGGCCCTAAAAACCAAGCACCGCCTTCAGGATTTCTAAGGGCATAAATTTTTGATTTCACTCCTCACTACATATCACAGTTTTGAAGGCCATAAAATGCCAAGATGGCACAAAACCCCCCCAAATGACCCCATTTTGGAAAGTAGACACCCCAAGCTATTTGCTGAGAGGCATGGTGAGTATTTTGCAGCTCTCATTTGTTTTTGAAAATGAAGAAAGACCAGAAATTTTTTTTTATTTTTTTTTCAATTTTCAAAACTTTGTGACAAAAAGTGAGGTCTGCAAAATACTCACTATACCTCTCAGCAAATAGCTTGGGGTGTCTACTTTCCAAAATGGGGTCATTTGGGCGGGTTTTGTGCCACCTGGGCATTCCATGGCCTCCGAAACTGTGATAGGCAGTGAAGAGTGAAATCCAAAATTTCCGCCCTTAGAAAGCCTGAAGGCGGTGCTTGGTTTTCGGGGTCCCATGCGCGGCTAGGCTCTCAAAAAGTCCCACACATGTGGTATCCCCGTACTCAGGAGAAGCAGCAGAATGTATTTTGGGGTGTAATTTCAAATATCCCCATGGCATGTTTGAGCAATATATCATTTAGTGACAACTTTGTGCAAAAAAAAAAAAAAATTGTCTCTTTTCCGCAACTTGTGTCACAATATAAAATATTCAATGGACTCGACATGACTCTCAGCAAATAGCTTGGGGTGTCTACTTTCCAAAATGGGGTCATTTGGGGGGGGTTTTGAACTATCCTGGCATTTTATGCACAACATTTAGAAGCTTATGTCACACATCACCCACTCTTCTAACCACTTGAAGACAAAACCCTTTCTGACACTTTTTGATTACATGAAAAAATTATTTTTTTTTGCAAGAAAATTACTTTGAACCCCCAAACATTATATATTTTTTTAAAGCAAATGCCCTACAGATTAAAATGGTGGGTGTTTCTTTTTTTTGTTCACACGGTATTTGCGCAACGATTTTTCAAACGCATTTTTTGTGGAAAAAACACACTTTTTTAAATTTTAATGCACTAAAACACACTTTATTGCCCAAATGTTTGATGGAATAAAAAAGATGATCTTAAGCCGAGTACATGGATACCAAACATGACATGCTTTAAAATTGCGCACAAACGTGCAGTGGCAACAAAATTGATACATTTTTAAAAGCCTTTACAGGTTACCACTTTAGATTTACAGAGGAGGTCTACTGCTAAAAATACTGCCCTCGATCTAACCTTTGCGGTGATACCTCACATGCATGGTGCAATTGCTGTTTACATTTGACACCTGACCGACACTTGCGTTTGCCTTAGCGTGAGAGCAGGGGGGACAGGGGTGCTTTATCTTATCTTTATCTTATTTTTAAACTGTCTCTTTCATTTTTTTTTTAAAAATCATTTTTATTGTTATCTCAGGGAGTGTAAATATCCCCTATGATAGCAATAGGTAGTGACAGGTACTCTTTTTTGAAAAAATTGGGGTCTATTAGACCCTAGATCTCTCCTCTGCCCTCAAAGCATCTGACCACACCAAGATCGGTGTGATAAAATGCTTCCCCAATTTCCCAATGGTGCTGTTTACATCCGGCGAAATCTAAGTCATAAAATGCTCGTAGCTTCCGGTTTCTTAGGCCATAGAGATGTTTGGAGCCACTCTGGTCTCTGATCAGCTCTATGGTCAGCTGGCTGAATCGCCGGCTGCTTTCTCAGGTTCCCTGTTGCGACAGGAGAGCCAGAGAAAAACACGGAAGATGGTGGGGGGGGCATTCCCTCCCACTGCTTGTAAAAGCAGTCTAGAGGCTAATTAGCCACTAGGATTGCTTTTACATGAAAGCCGACCGCTGGCTGAAAAGAATGATACCAAGATGATACCTAAACCTGCAGGCATCATTCTGGTATAACCACTCAAAGTCGTGAATGGCGTTCCTGAAGACAAAAAAATGGTTAACAATAAAGCACAGTAAACAGTAAAGTATAAAAAATTGCATACCTGAAAAGCAAACATGATAAAACATAATAACAATAAAACATTGCAGAATAGAACACAGAGAGAATAGAGAGAGAGAGAGAGAACAAAAAAACGACAACTATTTTTTATTTTTTTTTTGTTTGTTTTTTTTGCAAACTTGTAACTTTTATAACGGTAACCGGTTCCAGGTTCGGGTCTCTCAAAATGCGATGGCATCTTGGGAGACCCTGTGAAAGTGCGCCTAGTCTGTGGAATGCTGTACCCTATGCTAATCAACTAGTGAATGGTAGCGTTAAAAACATTCACCAATGCAAAGACCAGGATTGTCAGGACAGGAGGGACAATAATAGCGGGCGTCACGCCTATATCCGCGCTTGCTGCAGACGCATCTTTTTTGGGGGGGTTTGTTGGGTAGGGGTACTCGGGAGGACATAAAAATGCCTCTCATGCAGCCGCCTGCATTTGGTTGGGGATGTGAATGGGGGAAGTACGGGCGCTGCAGAAGCGGTGGGTTCCCAATTAGGATTGGCGAATGCAGCAGGAAGGGCACTATGGGCACGACAGGCCTGTGTTTGTCTTTGTGGTGGCAGCGGGACACTACTTGTGCTTGCCACCTCACCAGCTTGAACTGCACTTATGGGACTCGCCACGTCACCAAGTGTTACTGCAGTGCTGGTTTGACTACGACCGGGGTGTACTAGGCCGCTGGCGCTTGCCAGTTCACCAAAACGCTACAAAAACAAACTGTTAGCGATCGCAGGGATCAGGCCTGACTCTGCGAACGCTGTAGTTATGCTTTAGTGTTTTGTAAGTGACAGTGATCGATCGATACTGCACTTGGGTGGGCTGGGCTGGGCCGGGTGGAGGGGCAAAACGCAGGTGCTAGCAGGTATGTGGGCTGATCCCGCTAACACTGCATTTTTGGGAACCCTAAACTGCTGGGGACGCTAGTATAGATCTGATCGGATCAGATATTGATCCGATCAGATACTATACCACTAAGGGAGGTGTACGGTGCGTGCGTGTTAGCGGTACTGGTGCTAACCTGACGCTGCCTGGGGCAGGTGCTTGCCAGTTCACCAAAACGCTACCAAAAAAACTGTTAGCGATCGCAGGGATCAGGCCTGACTCTGCGAACGCTGCAGTTATGCGTTTAGTGTTTTGTAAGTGACAGTGATCGATCGATACTGCACTTGGGTGGGCTGGGCCGGGCGGAGGGGCAAAACGCAGGTGCTAGCAGGTATCTGGGCTGATCCCGCTAACGCTGCGTTTTTGGGAACCCTAAACTGCTGGGGACGCTAGTATAGATCTGATCGGATCAGATATTGATCCGTGCAGATACTATACCACTAAGGGAGGCGTATGCTGCGTGCATGGGTGTTAGCGGTACTGGCGCTAATCTGACGCTGCCTGGGGCGACGCATATCACCGCCGGGCGATCAGGGGGCTAAACCTTTATTCGGTAATAAACGGCGGGTGCCCCGACACTATAAAAAATAAACGAACTAACCAGCGTCACCCGTAACACTTATACGGTGATCAGTGGTGAAAGGGTTAACTAGGGGGCAATCAAGGGGTTAAAACATTTATTAGGTAGTATAATGGGGGTCCCTGACGCTATAAAATGCTGACGGCGAACCTAAATATTTACGTCCCTAACTAGCGTCACCAGCGACACTAATACAGCGATCAGAAAAATGATCGCTTAGTGACACTGGTGACGGTGGGTGATCAAGAGGTTAAAACTTTATTAGGGGGGGTTAGGGGGGTACCCTAGACCTACAGGGGGCTAACACTCACTGCCCTACCACACTAACTGTCACAAACTGACACTATGCAGTAATCAGAAAAAAAAAAACCTGCTTGGTGTCAGTTTGTGACGGGGGGGTAATTGGGGGGGGATTGGGAGGGGGGGATCGGTGGTGTTTAGTGTGCCTGGCATGTTCTACTGTGTTGTGTAGTGTTGTGCACTCACATGTCGTCTCTCCTCGGCGCTGGAACGGAAACTGCCAGGCTGAGGAGAGATGACATCACATCCTCTGCCTCTGTGTACTATACAGAGGCAGGGGATGTTTCTCATTGGCTGGGAGCGATCGCGAGGGGGGGCCACGATCGGATGGCCTCCCCCTCGTCTCTCAACGCTCCCAGCCAAATGCCGACCGCCGCTGGCACCGCCCGCGGGAAGGCAATCGCGTACCAGGTACGTGATTTTGCCTGCCCGTGCCATTCTGCTCACGTATATAGGCGTGAGGCGGTCGGCAAGTGGTTAAAATCCCGTTGCTAAATGTAGCACCATATATCCTGCCCAAAATTTTTTGAAGCTAGTAAATAAATGTAATTTTTTTTTTCTGCTGGTAAAATAAAAGTACATTATTGAGCTTTGTTGTGGTGTTTTTTTTTTTTTTTGTTTGTTTGTTTTTTCTTCTACTTTTTTCTCTTTTAGTTTTTGTGGGTGGTGGTTTTGGGAAAGTGCAATATCTCTTATATTTTATTTCAATATGTATTTGTGCACCAAAAAACTAATCTCTTTGCCCTGGTTCACATTGATGCTACTTTGAAATCGCGCTACTTCACTTGAAGTAGCACGATTTCAAAGTAGCAAGGTCAGTGTGATTTCAGGTGCTACTTGATAGACATCCATGTGGCTTCATACACAAATGTCTATTGAAGTCGCACCTGAAATCGGCAGAAGTAGTGCAGGAACTACTTTAGCAAATTGGTGTGGTGCCACAAAAAAAGTTGCATCGATTGGAACAGTGCCATTGCTGCCAATAGTCATGCGATTTGATCTCTCAAATCGCATGACAAATCGCTCCAATGTAAACCTAGGCTTCTGCACACCTGCAAGTTAATGATAAAGGTGGAATTTTTATATATAACAGCTGTGGAGAATTTCAGGTAATGAATTCAGCTGGTGGATAGGCAGTGTTGTATGTGTCAGCTTTAGTTCACATTGGTGCGATTTGACATGTCAAAGCGGTGGCAATTGCACTGTTTTAATTGGTGCGACTTTGGGGTGCAATTTGTATTGATATCAGTGCAGAAACCTGCACAGATGTCTCTAAAATTCCCCCTGCAGTCGGGACTGACATGCGGGAATGAAAGTGTGTGATTTCAGCTGCACGATTTCCTCCCACTGCTAACCCAGGGACACCATTTCTTATCGAACGCCTTTAAATATCATAAGTAGAAATACAAATTTGCATATCTGCAAATAAACAAAAATAATAAAATTCTAATAGTGGTTGCAATCAAATATTCACAGCAGCGATCAAAAGAGTGTGGTTTCGCCTTTTGACCCAGAAATAAGTCATTGTAATCACCAGGAAGTCCCTGTGCTGGTCAAGATCTCCATCTAGGTGGACATGGCGAGGTCCCTCTTTAGCAAAGAGGCGGTGCTATTCATTTTCCGGATAAGGGTATGATATGTACTTGTGCTTAATCAATGCGGGGGTGGATGTGGTAGTTAGATTTGGCCCATGTGCACACATCACTTCCTGCATTTGTTCTGCTGATGTAAATGCAAGTATAAATGAGAGCTCCTTTCTATTAAAATATATATGACTTGTTTCACAGTTGGGCGAGTTGATTGACAAGTTGTACCCCATGATTCTCAATGATAACTAGGGATGGGCCGAACATCCCCCCTGTTTGGTTCGCAGCAGAACATGCAAACAGACAAAAAATTTGTGCAAACACCATTAACCACTTGCCGACCGCCTCACGCCTATATACGTGAGCAGAATGGCACGGGCAGGCAAAATCACGTACCTGGTACGTAATTGCCTTCCCGTGGGCGGGGGGTCCGATCGGACCCCCCCCGGTGCCAGCGGCGGTCGGCATTTGGCTGGGAGCGTTGAGAGACGAGGGGGAGGCCATCCGATCGTGGCCCCCCCCCTCGCAATCGCTCCCAGCCAATGAGAAACATCCCCTGCCTCTGTATAGTACACAGAGGCAGAGGATGTGATGTCATCTCTCCTCGGCTCGGAAGTTTCCGTTCCAGCGCCGAGGAGAGAAGACATGTGAGTGAGTGCACAACACTACACAACACAGTAGAACATGCCAGGCACACTAAACACCTTAGTGGTATAGTATCTGAACGCATCAATATCTGATCCGATCAGATCTATACTAGCGTCCCCAGCAGTTTAGGGTTCCCAAAAATGCAGTGTTAGCGGGATCAGCCCAGATACCTGCTAGCACCTGCGTTTTGCCCCTCCGCCCGGCCCAGCCCAGCCCACCCAAGTGCAGTATCGATCGATCACTGTAACTTACAAAACACTAAACGCATAATTGCAGCGTTCGCAAAGTCAGGCCTGATCCCTGCGATCGCTAACAGTTTTTTTTGTAGCGTTTTGGTGAACTGGCAAGCACCAGTGGCCTAGTACACCCCAGTCATAGTCAAATCAGCACTGCAGTAACACTGCAGTAACACTTGGTGACGTGGCGAGTCCCATAAGTGCAGTTCAAGCTGGTGAGGTGGCAAGCACAAGTAGTGTCCCGCTGCCACCAAAAAGACAAACACAGGCCCGTCGTGCCCATAGTGCCCTTCCTGCTGCATTCGCCAATCCTAATTGGGAACCCACCGCTTCTGCAGCGCCCGTACTTCCCCCATTCACATCCCCAACCATATGCAGTCGGCTGCATGAGAGGCATTTTTATGTCCTCCCGAGTACCCCTACCTAACAAACCCCCCCAAAAAAGATGTTGTGTCTGCAGCAAGCGTGGATATAGGCGTGACACCCGCTATTATTGTCCCTCCTGTCCTGACAATCCTGGTCTTTGCATTGGTGAATGTTTTGAACGCTACCATTCACTAGTTGAGTATTAGTGTAGGGTACAGCATTCCACAGACTAGGCGCACTTTCACAGGGTCTCCCAAGATGCCATCGCATTTTGAGAGACCCGAACCTGGAACCGGTTACAGTTATGAAAGTTACAAGTTTGCAAAAAAACACAAACAAAAATTAAAAAAAATAGTTGTCGTTTTATTGTTCTCTCTCTCTCTATTCTCTCTCTATTGTTCTGCTCTTTTTTACTGTGTTCTATTCTGCAATGTTTTATTGTTATTATGTTTTATCATGTTTGCTTTTCAGGTATGCAATTTTTTATACTTTACTGTTAAATCTCATTTAAAGTCCCAGGGGCGATGTCCGTTTTTCTGTTATATTTAGGGATGGAGGTGCTTTATGTTAGGGGTCAGTTCTCAGATTTTCTGTTCTATTTGTACCCAGGTGGAAGACACCTATATGCCCTTATCTGATGCTGAGCCTAGCTCTTTACTGTCAACATTGGTTTTGTTACCATGTACTCATAATGACATGCTGGTTCACCTTAATTGGTTAATTGTGCACTTGCTGACCTGGTTCCTTCATGCTGCTCCCTTGCTGTGGGGTGGGCGGTTGTTCTCACCCTCTGGGAGCTGCGATGCACAAATGGGGAGTACCTCTCCCCAGCTGTCTCCGTCCCTCTGGTTTTCCCGGGTGGGCGGAGCCACCCGTGCATCGGCGTCATGTTCCATGCCCATTTGGGGATGCCTGCACTCCAGCGGTATCCCCACACTAATGGGCGCGGTGTGTCATCCAGGCGGGGGCTTGGGAATCGCGAGTGCATGCCGCTGTGCGGCGGGCGTGTTGCGGTCCCCTCCTGCTCCGCCTGACGCATGACGTTAGGGGCGGGGTATTCAGCCGATGTCCGGTATTTAGGCTGGGGTGCTGGCGTGGCAACCTTTCCTCTTATCATGTCCTCTCAACACACAGGTGGGATGCTCAACCACACTGGTAGGCACTTTGTTTATTCCCCCACACTTAAATTTTGTATCCCATTGTGTATTCATCCATACATGCACACTTTGTAACTTTGATTCACATTCCATACTCACATTTTTCACTACTCCCCCTTTTACTTTCAACCTGTTGCTCGTACCTTCCTATTATTTGTCTTCACACATCCTTGCTTCCCTATTTCACCTTGTCTCACTCCCCAACTTCCCCACCTCTCCTTTTCCCCCTCTCCCTTCCCTCTCCCCTTTTTTTTTTTTTTTTTCCTTTTTTTTTTTTTTTTTTTTCTTTTTATTCTTTTCCCCTTTCTTTTTCACCACACTTTTCATCTGCTCCGTCTTTCTTCACTCCAGATTCTCCCTTCACACCTTTCTTTCTCTTCCCCCCCATACTCTGTAGGACTTTCTGTATACCTTGTATTCAGCACATACTCCATACTTCCATGACAGTGCTCATGCAATCATTTCAGATTCCCTCTGTAGGACAATCTTGTACTTTGTGCAATGATGCATACTATTTTCTAGACATTTAATCTTTCATACTTCACATTTGTATATGCATATACTTCATACTCCCATGATAGTGCTCATGCAATCACTTCAGACTCCTTTTGTAGGACACTCTTCTACCTTGTGTAATTATGCATACTACTTTCTAGACATTTAATCTTATATACTTCATATTTGTATATCTTATACAGTGGTCATGCCCTGCAAGATATATGGGAGCATTTTGGGCTCACACTCTTTTTCTTCTGATATTGCCACGCTGCCCCCCGTGCCCGGTCTCGGACCTCTTTGCTGGGTTCTCCGTCTCTTCAGCTCCCGGGGGAGATGCCCTCCGCCGACCCCCACCTGGGTTCAGTCCTTGAAGTCCTTGTCTGACAAGTAGGTATGGGTTGATCGGTTCAGGCTCCTTGCTTTTGTCCCATCATGACCGATACTTTAATATATACTTTATCTGTTTTTACAGACAGCAGATATGCACATCAGCCCCTGATGAAGCGAGGATAGCTCGCGAAACGCGTCGGGTTAGAGATGTACCATGCATATCTGTATCACATGTATTACTACTATTATCATATTATGGCTATGTTTTAAGGACTATAATGCAATGTTGCTGTTTTCATGAATTTGTTCACCCATGCTCATGTCTTTTATTGGATGATGCTGTTATTTTTAATAAACCATTTTTGACTTCCACACTTGTTTTACCCTTTGATCACCATAAACATCTCATTTAAAGTCCCAGGGGCGATGTCCGTTTTTCTGTTATATTTAGGGATGGAGGTGCTTTATGTTAGGGGTCAGTTCTCAGATTTTCTGTTCTATTTGTACCCAGGTGGAAGACACCTATATGCCCTTATCTGATGCTGAGCCTAGATCTTTACTGTCAACATTGGTTTTGTTACCATGTACTCATAATGACATGCTGGTTCACCTTAATTGGTTAATTGTGCACTTGCTGACCTGGTTCCTTCATGCTGCTCCCTTGCTGTGGGGTGGGCGGTTGTTCTCACCCTCTGGGAGCTGCGATGCACAAATGGGGAGTACCTCTCCCCAGCTGTCTCCGTCCCTCTGGTTTTCCCGGGTGGGCGGAGCCACCCGTGCATCGGCGTCATGTTCCACGCCCATTTGGGGATGCCTGCACTCCAGCGGTATCCCCACACTAATGGGCGCGGTGTGTCATCCAGGCGGGGGCTTGGGAATCGCGAGTGCATGCCGCTGTGCGGCGGGCGTGTTGCGGTCCCCTCCTGCTCCGCCTGACGCATGACGTTAGGGGCGGGGTATTCAGCCGATGTCCGGTATTTAGGCTGGGGTGCTGGCGTGGCAACCTTTCCTCTTATCATGTCCTCTCAACACACAGGTGGGATGCTCAACCACACTGGTAGGCACTTTGTTTATTCCCCCACACTTAAATTTTGTATCCCATTGTGTATTCATCCATACATGCACACTTTGTAACTTTGATTCACATTCCATACTCACATTTTTCACTACTCCCCCTTTTACTTTCAACCTGTTGCTCGTACCTTCCTATTATTTGTCTTCACACATCCTTGCTTCCCTATTTCACCTTGTCTCACTCCCCAACTTCCCCACCTCTCCTTTTCCCCCTCTCCCTTCCCTCTCCCCTTTTTTTTTTTTTTTTTTCCTTTTTTTTTTTTTTTTTTTCTTTTTATTCTTTTCCCCTTTCTTTTTCACCACACTTTTCATCTGCTCCGTCTTTCTTCACTCCAGATTCTCCCTTCACACCTTTCTTTCTCTTCCCCCCCATACTCTGTAGGACTTTCTGTATACCTTGTATTCAGCACATACTCCATACTTCCATGACAGTGCTCATGCAATCATTTCAGATTCCCTCTGTAGGACAATCTTGTACTTTGTGCAATGATGCATACTATTTTCTAGACATTTAATCTTTCATACTTCACATTTGTATATGCATATACTTCATACTCCCATGATAGTGCTCATGCAATCACTTCAGACTCCTTTTGTAGGACACTCTTCTACCTTGTGTAATTATGCATACTACTTTCTAGACATTTAATCTTATATACTTCATATTTGTATATCTTATACAGTGGTCATGCCCTGCAAGATATATGGGAGCATTTTGGGCTCACACTCTTTTTCTTCTGATATTGCCACGCTGCCCCCCGTGCCCGGTCTCGGACCTCTTTGCTGGGTTCTCCGTCTCTTCAGCTCCCGGGGGAGATGCCCTCCGCCGACCCCCACCTGGGTTCAGTCCTTGAAGTCCTTGTCTGACAAGTAGGTATGGGTTGATCGGTTCAGGCTCCTTGCTTTTGTCCCATCATGACCGATACTTTAATATATACTTTATCTGTTTTTACAGACAGCAGATATGCACATCAGCCCCTGATGAAGCGAGGATAGCTCGCGAAACGCGTCGGGTTAGAGATGTACCATGCATATCTGTATCACATGTATTACTACTATTATCATATTATGGCTATGTTTTAAGGACTATAATGCAATGTTGCTGTTTTCATGAATTTGTTCACCCATGCTCATGTCTTTTATTGGATGATGCTGTTATTTTTAATAAACCATTTTTGACTTCCACACTTGTTTTACCCTTTGATCACCATAAACATCTCATTTAAAGTCCCAGGGGCGATGTCCGTTTTTCTGTTATATTTAGGGATGGAGGTGCTTTATGTTAGGGGTCAGTTCTCAGATTTTCTGTTCTATTTACTGTTTACTGTGCTTTATTGTTAACCATTTTTTGTCTTCAGGTATGGCATTCACGACTTTGAGTGGTTATACCAGAATGATGCCTGCAGGTTTAGGTATCATCTTGGTATCATTCTTTTCAGCCAGCGGTCGGCTTTCATGTAAAAGCAATCCTAGCGGCTAATTAGCCTCTAGACTGCTTTTACAAGCAGTGGGAGGGAATGCCCCCCCCCCCCAACGTCTTCCGTGTTTTTCTCTGGCTCTCCTGTCTCAACAGGGAACCTGAGAAAGCAGCCGGTGATTCAGCCAGCTGACCATAGAGCTGATCAGAGACCAGAGTGGCTCCAAACATCTCTATGGCCTAAGAAACCGGAAGCTATGAGCATTTTATGACTTAGATTTCGCCGGATGTAAACAGCGCCATTGGGAAATTGGGGAAGCATTTTATCACACCGATCTTGGTGTGGTCAGATGCTTTGAGGGCAGAGGAGAGATCTAGGGTCTAATAGACCCCAATTTTTTCAAAAAAGAGTACCTGTCACTACCTATTGCTATCATAGGGGATATTTACATTCCCTGAGATAACAATAAAAATGATTAAAAAAAAAAAATGAAAGGAACAGTTTAAAAATAAGATAAAAAAGCAAAAAAATAATAAAGAAAAAAAACACCCCTATCCCGCCTGCTCTCGCGCTAAGGCGAACGCAAGCGCCGCGAAGGTCAGATCGGGGAAGTATTTTTAGCAGTAGACCTCCTCTGTAAATCTAAAGTGGTAACCTGTAAAGGCTTTTAAAGGCTTTTAAAAATGTATTAATTTTGTTGCCACTGCACGTTTGTGCGCAATTTTAAAGCATGTCATGTTTGGTATCCATGTACTCGGCTTAAGATCATCTTTTTTATTCCATCAAACATTTGGGCAATATAGTGTGTTTTAGTGCATTCAAATTTAAAAAAGTGTGTTTTTTCCACAAAAAATGCGTTTGAAAAATCGCTGTGCAAATACCGTGTGAAAAAAAAAATGAAACACCCACCATTTTAATCTGTATGGCATTTGCTTTAAAAAAATATATAATGTTTGGGGGTTCAAAGTACTTTTCTTGCAAAAAAAAATAATTTTTTCATGTAATCAAAAAGTGTCAGAAAGGGTTTTGTCTTTAAGTGGTTAGAAGAGTGGGTGATGTGTGACATAAGCTTCTAAATGTTGTGCATAAAATGCCAGGACAGTTCAAACCCCCCCCCCCCCAAATGACCCCATTTTGGAAAGTAGACACCCCAAGCTATTTGCTGAAAGTCATGTCGAGTTCATGGAATATTTTATATTGTGACACAAGTTGCGGGAAAGAGACAAATTTTTTTTTTTTTTTTTTTTTGCACAAAGTTGTCACTAAATGATATATTGCTCAAACATGCCATGGGGATATGTGAAATTACACCCCAAAATACATTCTGCTGCTTCTCCTGAGTACGGGGATACCACATGTGTGGGACTTTTTGAGAGCCTAGCCGCGCACGGGACCCCGAAAACCAAGCACCGCCTTCAGGCTTTCTAAGGGCGTAAATTTTTGATTTCACTCTTCACTGCCTATCACAGTTTCGGAGGCCATGGAATGCCCAGGTGGCACAAAACCCCCCCCCCCAAATGACCCCATTTTGGAAAGTAGACACCCCAAGCTATTTGCTGAGAGGTATAGTGAATATTTTGCAGACCTCACTTTTTGTCACAAAGTTTTGAAAATTGAAAAAAGAAAAAAAAAATTTTTTCCTGGTCTTTCTTCATTTTCAAAAACAAATGAGAGCTGCAAAATACTCACTATGCCTCTCAGCAAATAGCTTGGGGTGTCTACTTTCCAAAATGGGGTCATTTGGGGGGGGTTTTGTGCCATCTTGGCATTTTATGGCCTTCAAAATTGTGATAGGTAGTGAGGAGTGAAATCAAAAATTTATGCCCTTAGAAATCCTAAAGGCGGTGCTTGGTTTTCGGGGCCCCGTACGCGGCTAGGCTCCCAAAAAGTCCCACACATGTGGTATCCCCGTACTCAGGAGAAGCAGATGAATGTATTTTGGGGTGCAATTCCACATATGCCCATGGCCTGTGTGAGCAATATATCATTTAGTGACAACTTTTTTTTTTTTTTGTCATTATTCAATCACTTGGGACAAAAAAAAAAAATATTCAATGGGTTCAACATGCCTCTCAGCAATTTCCTTGGGGTGTCTACTTTCCAAAATGGGGTCATTTGGGGGGGTTTTGTACTGCCCTGCCATTTTAGCACCTCAAGAAATGACATAGGCAGTCATAAACTAAAAGCTGTGTAAATTCCAGAAAATGTACCCTAGGTTGTAGACGCTATAACTTTTGCGCAAACCAATAAATATACGCTTATTGACATTTTTTTTACCAAAGACATGTGGCCGAATACATTTTGGCCTAAATGTATGACTAAAATTTAGTTTATTGGATTTTTTTATAACAAAAAGTAGAAAATATCATTTTTTTTCAAAATTTTCGGTCTTTTTCCATTTATAGCGCAAAAAATAAAAACGGCAGAGGTGATCAAATACCATCAAAAGAAAGCTCTATTTGTGGGAAGAAAAGGACGCAAATTTCGTTTGGGTACAGCATTGCATGACCGCGCAATTAGCAGTTAAAGCGACGCAGTGCCGAATTGTAAAAAGTGCTCTGGTCAGGAAGGGGGTAAAACCTTCCGGGGCTGAAGTGGTTAAAACCTCTTCCCGCCCGCCGTACGCCAAATGACGTCCTCGGCTTTGAGCGAGGATATCTGAATGATGCCTGTAACTACAGACATCATCCAGATATCGTCTTTTAGAGCCGGCGAATCTGCACACCATAAGAATGATCATAGTGGCTGTTCCACCACTTGATCGTTCTTACGGGAGGCGAGAGGGGACGTCCCCCCCCTCCCGCCGCCCTCTGGAGCTTGTATCGACTCACCAATACGATCAGTGAGTCGGTCGCAGGATCCGCTAGCCTCGGATGTTTAGCGTAGAGATTTCCAGTGGACCAGATGGTCGCCGGAGTCTCTATGATCGTTGCGCCCGGCCTCTGTATTCAAAAAAAGGCGCCGCTTCGGCTGGGAAGCGGAATTCTTTTTTTTTAATTTTTTTTTATTTCAGGCTTCTAAGCTTAGAGGTGAGATGTGGGGTCTTACTGACCCCACATCTCACTGTAAAGAGCACCTGTCATGCTTATTCCTACTACAAGGGATGTTTACATTGCTTGTAATAGAAACAAAAGTGATGAAAAAAATTTTTTTGGAAAAAAGTGTCAAGCTAAAATAAAAAAAGTAAAATTAACAATAAAAAAAAATCTTTAAAGCGCCCCTGTCCCCGTGCGCTCACATGCAGAGGTGAACGCATACATAAGTCCCGCCCACATATGAAAATGGTGTTCAAACCACACATGTGAGGTGTCGCCGCGAACGTTACAGCGAGAGCAATAATTTTGGTCCTAGACCTCCTCTGTAACTCAAAACATGTAACCAGTAAAAATGTTTAAAGCGTCGCCTAAGGGGATTTTTTAATAGCGAAGTTTGGCACCATTTCACAAGCGTGTGCAATTTTGAAGCGTGACATGTTGGGTATCTATTTACTCGGCGTAACTTCATCTTTTACATTATGCAAAAACATTGGGCTAACTTTCTTGTTTTGTTTCTTTTAAAGCCCAAAACTGTTTTTTTTCCTAAAAAAGCGTATTCAAAAAATTGCTGCGCAAATACCGTGCTAGATAAAAAGTTGCAATGACCGCCATTGTATTCTCTAGGGTCTCTGCTAAAAAAAACATATATAATATTTGGGGGTTCTATGTAATTTTCTAGCAAAAAAATTATGATTTTTACATGTAGGAGAGAAATGTCAGAATTGGCCTGGTAGGCAAGTGGTTAAAGTCTATGGGACACGAACATGAATAATCAAAAGTGCTAATTTAAAAGGTTAATATGCAAGTTATTGTCATATAAAGTGTTTGGGGACCTGGGTCCTGCCCCAGGGGACATGTATCAATGCAAAAAAGTTTTAGAAATGGCTGTTTTTTCAGGAGCAGTGATTTTAATAATGCTTAAAGTGAAACAATAAAAGTGTAATATTCCTTGAAATTTCGTACCAGGGGGGTGTCTATAGTATGCCTGTAAAGGGGCTCATGTTTCCCATGTTTAGAACAGGCTGACAGCAAAATGACATTTCAAACGAAAAAAAGTCATCTAAAACTACTCGCGGCTAATAATGAATTGCCGGTCCGACAATACACATAAAAGTTCATTGATAAAAACGGCATTGGAATTCCCCACGGGGAACCCCGAACCAACATTTTTTTTTAAAATAGCGTGGGGGTCCCCCTAAATTCCATACCAGGCCCTTCAGGTCTGGTATGGATATTAAGGGGAACCCTGGCCAAATTTTTTTTTTTTTAAATGGCGTGGGGTCCTCCTCAAAATCTACACCAGACCCTTCAGGTCTGGTATGGATTTTAAGGGGAACCCTGCGCCAATTTTTTTTTTTTTAATGGCGTGGGGTCCCCCCAAAAATCCATACCAGACCCTTATCTGAGCACGCAACCTGGCAGGCTGCAGGAAAAGAGGGGGGATGAGAGAGTGCCCCCCCTCCTGAACCGTACCAGGCCACATGCCCTCAACATTGGGAGGGTGCTTTGGGGTAGCCCCCCAAAACACTTTGTCCCCATGTTTATGGGGACAAGGGCCTCATCCCCACAACCCTTGCCCGGGTCTGCGGGCAGGGGGCTTATCAGAATCTGGAAGCCCCCTTTAACAAGAGGACCCCCAGATCCCAGCCCTCCCCCCTGTGTGAAATGGTAACGGGGTACAAAAGTACCCCTACCATTTCACAAAAAAAAAGTGTCAAAAATGTTAAAAAATTCAAGAGACAGTTTTTGACAATTCCTTTATTTTTCTTCTATCTTCTATCTTCTATCTTCATTCGGTTTCTTCCTCCATTTTCTTCTTCTTCTTCTGGTTCTTCCTCCGGTGTTCTCGTCCGGCATTTCCTCCGCGGCGTCTTGTTCCCTTCTTCTCCTCGTGTCGTTCCGCATCCAAGATGGCATGGAGGGAGGCTCCCGCTGTGTGACGCTTCTCCTCTTCTGACGGTTCTTAAATAACGGAGGATGGGGCCACCCGGTGACCCCGCCCCCCTCTGACATCACGGGGAATGCCACAGGGAAGTCTCCATAATTTAAGAACCGTCAGAAGAGGAGAAGCGTCACACAGCGGGAGCCTCCCATCATGGTCGGATGCGGAGCGGCCCAGAAGACGAAGGGAAGAAGACGCCGGCGCCGCGGAGGAAGATGCCGGAAGAGAACACCGGAGGAAGAACCAGAAGAATCACCAGAAGAAGAAAAAGATGGAGGAAGAAACCGAAGAAAGATAGAAGGTAGATGAAAGAAGATAGAAGAAAGAAGAAGACGCCGGCGCCGCGGAGGAAGATGCCGGACGAGAACACCGGAGGAAGAACGAGAAGAACCACCAGAAGAAGAAAAAGATGGAGGAAGAAACCGAAGAAAGATAGAAGATAGAAGAAAGAAGAAGCATTTAAATAAAGGAATGGTCAAAAACTGTCTCTTGTCATTTTTAACATTTTTGACACTTTTTTTGTGAAATGGTAGGAGTACTTTTGTACCCCCTTACCATTTAACACAGGGGGGAGGGCCAGGATCTGGGGGTCCCCTTGTTAAAGGGGGCTGTCAGATTCCAATAAGCCCCCCACCCACAGACCCCCACAACCACCGGGCAAGGGTTGTGGGGATGAGGCCCTTGATCCCATCAACATGGGGACAGGGTGTTTTGGGGGGCTACCCCAAAGCACCCTCCCAATGTTGAGGGCATGTGGCCTTCTACAGTTCAGGAGGGGGGTGCTCTCTCGTCCCCCCCTCTTTTCCTGCGGCCTGCCAGGTTGCTTGCTCGCATAAGGGTCTGGTATGGATTTTTGGGGAGACCCCACGCCATTTTTTTTTTACAATTTTGGCCGGGGTTCCCCTTAATATCCATACCAGACCTGAAGGGCCTGGTATGGAATTTAGGGGGGCCCCCCCACATTTTTTTTTTTTTAATTTTGGTTCGGGGTTCCCCTGTGGGGAATTCCCATGCCGTTTTTATCAATAAACTTTTATGTGTATTGTCGGACCGGAAATTCATTAACAGCCGCGAGTAGTTTTAAATGACTTTTTTTCCTTTGAAATGTCATTTTGCTGTTCCAGACGCGGGAAACATGCCCCTTTACAGGCATACTATAGACAACCCCCAGGTACGAAATTTAAAGGAATAATACACTTTTATCGTTTCACTCAAAGCATTATTAAAATCACTGCTCCCAAAAAAACGGCCGTTTTTAAAAAAAATTTTGGCATTGATCCATGTCCCCTGGGGCAGGACCCGGGTCTGCAAAAACACTTTTTATGGCAAAGAACTTGCATATAAGCCTTCAGTGAGAACTTTGGATTTTGCAGGTTCGAGCCACATTGACTTCCACTATTCCAGCATATGTGATCTGACAGGCATTATTACCGCAATAGCGCTGCTTTCCATTTGCATTAGCGCTGACTTTCTGAGAGTTGAAGTCTTTCTGGCCTTTTTTGAGAGTTAGTTTTTGGTACTGCAGGAGAATTTTTGGCGCTATAGTAAATGACCCCCTGTGTCTGTGTCCATGTGTATATATGTATACTGCGTGCCTATGTGTATGTGTGTGTATGTATACTGTATGATCCATGTGTGCCTACTGCCACTAAACAGAAGTCGATCTAACAATCCCATACCCTTGAAAAATCCACTTGTTGCCATTCGGAGGCAGCTGAATCGTGAACTGCTGTGCTAGGCCTCGGATCAGGCAGCAGGGCAGGTCTGGGCACACACCTGTGCAGTGATATCATGGCACACATCAAGCATAGCTTTTATTCACATGCTCCACTGCCAGATCTGAGGCCAACCACAGCAGTTCACTATTTCACTGACTCTACGACTCACTTGCGCAGTTCAGAGCCTGCAACAAGTGGATTTTTTTTTCTAATTTAAAGGCCTTTTCCTGCCAGCTGCCTGCCACACCAAGCACTAAGGTGCAAAGGAGTGTGTAAGGGGACACTGATAGAAGGTGGCACACTGGGGGGGCTCTGCCATAGGGTGGCACACTTGGGGGTGCTCTGCCATAGGGTGGCACACTGGGGGGGGGGGCTCTGCCATAGGGTGGCACACTGGGGGGGCTCTGCCATAGGGTGGAACACTGGGGAGGGGGGGCTCTGCCATAGGGTGAAAAGAAAGGATAGAAAAGTTTGCATCCTCCCTGCTCTAAAGCAAAGATCTTCATCGTTTATACATATTAAAATGCTAGTTTTCTTTAAAGTCACACTGCATAAATCAGTATATGCATAATGTATAGAGCTACTGCTAACATTAAGGCTGCTTTCACACTGGGGTGGCAGGTCCGTTAGCGGTAAAGCGCCGCTAGTGTTAGTAGCGCTTTACCACTGTTAAAGTGGCGCTTTTTGGTTGCTGGTGGGGCGCTTTTAACCCCTGCTAGCTGCCGAAGAAAGGGTTAAAACCGCCCGTGTTGCAGCGTTTCCAAAGTGCTGCCCATTCATTCCAATGGGCAGGGGCAGTTTGGGAGCGGTGTATACCACGTCAATTTGGTTTGGGAGCCACGTCGCACGACCGCGCAATTGTCAGTTAAAGCGACGCAGTGCCGAGTCACAAAAAGTGCTCTGGTCTTTGGCCAGCCAAATGGTTCGGGGGTTAAGTGGTTAATGTAAGGTATAGTGGGCTTTTAAATTAACCTAATATCCCATTTAGTAAATCATATATGACTGTATATAAAACAACAACAAATATGAAGGTACTTACCACTACCAGTTTGTACTTTATGGATTACCAAAAGGTAGTTTGTTTCAATAAAAAATTCTGATTCCAGAGATCAGCTGACTTGCAGACTGTCAGATGATATAATAGGACAACATCACATTTTACATTCAAAATCCCCAATAATAATACTGTTAGAAGAAACATCAACGGTTCTGTTTGGAATGATAGCCCTGAGGGGTCTATCGAGTCGATACTGTATTATGTAAACTGTCACATAGGCACGCCGGGGCCACGGACCCTATCCAGAAGTGCAGGATCACGTATTTAGTACATGATCAACTGCAGGAGAGCCACTCTGCCGTCGTACTCCTATGTCAGGCTGTTAGCAAGCCAAATAATATATGTTTCATTTCATAATTAGAAGCACACATCTGCCATTTTCAAACCAATCATTACAATTCCCATTCATGTGAGCAACATGACCAACCAATTACATCATTTTTCTTTTTTTTTTTACAAAAAAACCTTAAGGTACAGTAATACATGCATGGAGAGAAGATCACTACTGCAAAACATTTTTTTTTTTTTTTGGATAGGGTAAGGGAGGGTCATAAGCCCTGTCAGTTTTTTTGCCATCTGTATCCCATTGTCCCATTGTGGAGATTTCCTGTCACTTCCTGTCCGATAGCCAAAACAGGAAGTTAGAGAGGATCCCTGCAAATTAAGGGAATTCATTGGGGACCCCCATCTCACCAGAACTAGTATCCCCATTGGAAGATTTCCCTCTATTACTTTTCCGAGACACCCCAAAATTTGGGATTTTCTTTTACTATCACTATGAAAAATGTAAAGAGGACAAATAGAGATTGTGAATCTCCTTAATGGGGACACAGACAGCAATAAAAGCTGACAAGCATTCTAATCCCTCTCCACTTAGTTATAAATACTTTAATAGTAAACCCCAACCACAAATGTGATTCCCATTTTGGTGCTGTCCAGGGTAGTCATTCAGCAGCTGGTGGTGACCTTTCTATCTGAACATTGTATCAACACAAGGCGATCATAGTTGCCAAGATCGTAAAAAATTATAGGGACACTTTTTTGTCTGTAGGCGGAGTCTTATTATAATTGGGGGGGCATTTGTTTTAAGGCGTGGTTTAGAGGAAAAAGAAAAATGGGTGTGGCCCGAGTCTGAGATGAACAAGAGATGGAGAGAGAAAGAAAGAAATAGGGAGGGAAGGAGAGAGAAGGAAGGAAAGAAAGAGGAATGGAGGGCCCAGATCCTACACCACAATAGAAATATGTGTACTGCATAAAGTTTAACAATCAGCAGATAAAGATGCTCCAAACACCTGGTGTTAGCGCTTCAATCATCCCGGCACCATGGTTGGTATGGTGTCAGGATAATTGAAGCGCATTATTACTATTGTTACTATTACTACTATTACTACATTGTAATATAAAATGAAATTGTTCATCTCACCATAATGTAGAATCAGTGGGAGCCCTGAGTGTGTCTTTTGCTACGTCTCCTGCCGCCAGATGCCATCAGGCATTCCCAGCAAAGTCCCTTCTTACATTAAGTGTCCCCAGCGGAGTCCCTCCTTACATCAGGTATCCCCAGCGGAGTTCCTTCTTACATCAGGCATCCCCAGTGGAGTTCCCCCTTACATCTTGCGTCCCTAGTGGAGTCCCTCTTACATCAGTGTCCCCAGTGGAGTCCCTCTTACATCATGTGTCCCCAGTGGAGTTCCTCCTTACATCATGTGTCCCCATCGGAGTTACTCCTTACATCATGTGTCCCCAGTGGAGTGTCTCTTACATCATGTGTCCCCAGTGGAGTGCCTCCTTACATCATGTGTCCCCAGTGGAGTCCCTCTTACATCATGTGTCCCCAGTGGAGTCCCTCTTACATCATGTGTCCCCAGTGGAGTGCCTCCCTCTTACATCATGTGTCCCCAGTGGAGTGCCTCCTTACATAATGTGTCCCCAGTGGAGTGCCTCTTACATCATGTGTCCCCAATGGAGTGCCTCCTTACATCATTTGTCCCCAGTGGAGTCCCTCTTACATAATGTGTCCCCAGTGGAGTGCCCCCTTACATCATGTGTCCCCAGTGGAGTGGCTCCTTACATAATGTGTCCCCAGTGGAGTCCTTCTTACATCATGTGTCCCCAGTGAAGTGCCTCTTACATCATGTGTCCCCAGTGAAGTCCCTCTTACAACATGTATCCCCAGTGAAGTGCCTCTTACATCATGTGTCTCCAGTGGAGTGCCTCCTTACATCATGTGTCCCCAGTGGAGTGCCTCCTTACATTATGTGTCCCCAGTGGAGTGCCTCCTTACATAATGTGTCCCGAGTGGAGTCCCTCTTACATCATGTGTCCCCAGTGGAGTCCCTCTTACATCATGTGTCCCCAGTGGAGTGCCTCCCTCTCACATCATGTGTCCCCAGTGGAGTGCCTCCTTACATCATATGTCCCCAGTGGAGTCCCTCTTACATCATGTGTCCCCAGTGGAGTCCCTCTTACATCACGTGTCCCCAGTGAAGTGCCTCTTACATCATGTGTCCCCAGTGGAGTGCCTCTTACATCATGTGTTCCCAGTGGAGTGTCTCCTTACATCATGTGTCCCCAGTGGAGTGCCTCTTACACCATGTGTCCCCAGTGGAGTGTCTCTTACATCATGTGTCCCCAGTGGAGTGCCTCCTTACATCATGTGTCTCCAATGGAATGCCTCTTAAATCATGTGTCCCCTGTGGAGTGCTTCCTTACATCATGTGTCCTCAGTGGAGTGCCTCCTTACATAATGTGTCCACAGTGGAGTCCCTCTTACATCATCTGTCCCCAGTGGAGTGCCTCTTACATCATGTGTCCCAAGTGGAGTGCCTCCTTACAGCATGTGTCTCCAGTGGAGTGCCTCTTACATAATGTGTTCCCAGTGGAGGACCTCCTACATCATGTGTCCCCAGTGAAGTGCCTCTTGCATCATGTCTTCCCAGTGGAGAGCCTCTTACATCATTTGTCCTCAGTGGAGTTCCTCTTACAATATGTGTCCCCAGTGGAGTGCCTCTTACATCATTTGTCCCCAGTGGAGTGCCTCCTTACATCATGTGTCCCCAGTGGAGTGCCTCTTTACATCATGTGTCCCCAGTGGAGTGCCTCTTTACATCATGTGTCCCCAGTGGAGTCCCTCTTACATCATGTGTCCCCAGTGGAGTGCCTCTTACATCATGTGTCCCCAGTGGAGTGTCTCCTTACATCATGCGTCCCCAGTGCAATGCCTCTTACATCATGTGTCCCCGGTGGAGTGCCTCTTACATCATGTGTCCCCAGTGGAGTGCCTCCTTACAGCATGTGTCCCCAGTGGAGTGCCTCCTTACAGCATGTGTCTCCAGTGGAGTGCCTCTTACATAATGTGTTCCCAGTGGAGGGCCTCTTACATCATGTGTCCCCAGTGGAGTGCCTCTTGCATCATTTCTTCACAGTGGAGAGCCTCTTACATCATATTTCCTCAGTGGAGTTCCTCTTACATTATGTGTCCCCAGTGGAGTGCCTCCTTACATCATGTGTCCCCAGTGGAGTGCCTCTTTACATCATGTGTTCACAAGGAGATGATAGGTTGCCGTTCATCATTACATTGATGTGATATATAGCGCCACTATTTCTATTTGGAATATCTTTTACAAACAACAAACATTGACAACATCAAAAATATTTCAGTCAAAAATTCCCCCCCCCCTCCAAAAAAAAATAAAAATAAACAAAAGTAAAACCATTGAAGTCCATGGGAACTAAATTGTTAATTTTGCTAGTCTCCACTCGGCTGGCTTATATTCTAGTAATTGGCCTTAACCTCCCTGGCGGTATGATTATTTTGGATTTTAGGTGCTGAAAGCGGTACAATTATTTTGCATGGAAATTTGGTGTTTTATATTGTAGGCCTGTAATTCTTAACAATAACACACTTAAATCTGTCCAAACAAGAGTCTAGTAGATATCCCGGGTATGATGAAGTTTGAAACATAAAAACATAAATTATAATATAATAAATACATTTAAATAATTAAAAAAAATATATATAATAATAATATAATACATTTCCCCACGATTCACTATCGCTCAATTCTGCAAGTGTTCTAATTTACTATCGCTGTTTTCTAGCTGGTCTAAAGCTACTTTTGACGTAAAGGGACACTTTTTGGTTGCTATGGACAATCTCCAGTTTCCAGGCAGAAAGAACAGTATATATAATATAAAACTGCATGCAGGGCATGGGCCAAAGCACTGGGGACAAAATGTGGTTACAGATTACAGTACTGTATGAAATTATTTCACATCCCTTTTGTCCCCAGTGCTTTTTCCTATGCCCTGCATGCAGTTTTATATTATATATACTGTTCTTTCTGCCTGGAAACTGGAGATTGTCCATAGCAACCAAAAAGTGTTCCTTTACGTCAAAAATGGTTTTAGACCAGCTAGAAAACTGCGATAGTAAATTAGAACACTTGCAGAATTGAGCGATAGTGAATTGTGGGGAAATTTATTTTATTATTATTTTATTTTTATTTTTTTAATTATTTATTTTTATTTATTATATTATAATTTATGTTTTTGTGTTTCAAACTTTATCATACCCGGGATATCTACTAGACTCTTGTTTGGACAGATTTAAGTGTGTTATTGTTAAGAATTACAGACCTACAATATAAAACGCCAAATTTCCATGCAAAATAATTGTACTGCTTTCAGCACCTAAAATGCCAAATAATCATACCGCCAGGGAGGTTAAAAAAATACATAAAGGTGAATCAGCGTAAAAAAAAGTGTCAAGTTTAGAGGTGCGCTCGTACAATTGCATGTACGTTGCTTAACATTTACTAAGATTTTGGCCGCGCAGTGAACAAACTCATGTGAACAAGTGCAAGAGCCGCTTGTGCATGTGCACTGCTTACATTGATCTCACGCAGTTCTAAACGTACTTGCGGGCACAGCAGGCTTTTTATGAAAAAGTTACTTTCTCATTCTATTTTGGGCATATTTGTTACTTGGGCAGTTGTTACTAAACTTCCTCACATCATCCCATAATATTGGCACCTCCATCTTTTGTCAATGTTGAATTGGAGATGACTTGCGCCATGTCCATGGTGGCGAACAGATTGTATTCTCCCGTGCGCTGAGATCGCTATAGTAAATGGGGGATTCATGCTCTCTCACCTTTTCACAAATGCCTACCCCCCACCCCCCAGGTCTCTCACCTTTTGACAAATCCTTCCACCCCCCACAGCATTCTCTCACCTCTCATACTGCTCTGTTAGCTATGCTCAGGTTTTTTTTTTTCCAACACAGTGCCGTTTCATGCAGTTCTGCCTATTAGGTATGCAGCACAGAGCCAAGGATGAGTTTCACACAACTTAACTTGGCTCCTTGCTACAGAGTCGGGACAGGTGGCAGATGAGGAAAGGAGCCGCCTCCCAAATCCGCATACAAAATGTGTGTGGATGCGGCGACACGACCCAGGAACCTTCATGCAAATGTGAGGCGTCATATACTCTGGATGCTGGCACTTGCACGCAGAAGCTTGTGGAGGAAGTAAGTGGGAAAACATCCTCTACCAGCTTCTGTGTTACGTGACAATTGTGAGAGGTCAGGGCTGCCGGAGGTGCCGAAACTCTGTTCTGCCACGTTTCAGGTGAAAGAAAGCCCTGGCAATTAGACTTTTGTCCCTGAACAAGCTGCAACATTTCTTTCAGAACCCTAAATAATGGGACCCATTGGAGGGGTTGGCGGGATGAAGAAAAGCTACATGATGATACAGGTACTCACTTGTATGCTTCCCACACCGTTCATATCCCCTGCATGTATGCCGTTCCCAAGGGGAAGTGACATAGCTGTATAGTGAACGTGCTGCGCTAATAATGAATTAAACGGTCTAAAGACCATAAAAATTACATATTGCAAATATTAAAGATTAGAATAATTCAGTGCAATGATATAACAAAGTGCCATGTGCAAAAATAAATAAAGTGTAAGATGCAGAAAAAGTCCAAATAGTGCAAAAGTCCCAATAATTGAATCAAATGATGCTCCAGTAATTGTGTAGATCACCACAGTGAAGATTATCCACCACCATAGGGGGTCAAATGTGCTTACCAAAGCTTGTGGACCCAGTCACCAGCGGTGCTGGCTCAAACAGGCCGATATACACATATATCAATGGGGAAACACTCCAATAGCAGTTTCCATGGGGACATGGGGACAATCCAATGGCATCTTCCAGGGGCAACAACTCCACCGCTACAGTCAGGTCACCCAGTTGCATAGAAATGGTCACCCATCCTTTAAATATTATTCTTGCTTGACCTTTATGATGGCTTCACAGGTCTCAGGTATGATGTACCCTAGCGACTTGGACGATATTTTTAGTGGTGAACTTGAGGTCTTCAAAACTTCTTTTCATAAGCCGTCATCTCTGGAATGCCAGATAAGATCCAGCACATTCCCGGCAAGTAGGAGCAGCAGACAGTCATCAAACTGAGAGGAGTCTATAGACAGGAACTGCCAGTTTCATCCTGTTTCAAAACAGGATGTTGTAGTGCACAGTATATTTGCCTTTAGTAAATCAACCTCAATGCTCTGTCTGAGTGGCCAATGGCCTGAACAGAAAGGGGAATGGGGTATGTCCTTAACCTTGGGGTTGATTTACTAAAAGCTGAGAGTGCAAAATCTGGAGCAGCAGTGCACAGTAACCAATAAGCTTCTAACTTCAGCTTGTTCAAGTCAGCTTTGATGGAAAACCTTGAATCTGATTGGTTTCTATGCAGAGCTGCACCAGATCTTGCACTCTCCAGTTTAAGTAAATCAACCCCAGTGTCAATCTGCATCGGGTGGCATGTGACTGTGGCAATCTGCATCGGGTGGCATGTGGCTGTGGCAAACTGCATCGGGTGGCATGTGGCTGTGGCAATCTGCATCGGGTGGCAGGCGATAAAGTGGCAATCTGGTGATAGGCACCGTGGCAAGCTGCATCTGGTGGCAGATTCTGCATTATGGTGAGTTGAACTATTTAATTTTATATTACAATATAATAATAAAAATAATGCGCTTCAATCATCCTGACATCATATTAACCATGGTGTTGTGATTATTGAAGTGCAAACACCAGCCCTTTTCTGACAAATTGGGTTCAAATAAACGTATCATTACACAGATAGACCCCCGCCCCCCTGACCCCCCCCCCCCCCCCCCCAAGGGCCTTGGCACAATTTTCATCCACAATGCCGGTCCCTGGTGCCTGGAGCCAAAAAGGTTGCGGACCACTGCTTTAGGGCACCCTACCAGATGACTACTCTCATGCTTAATACTATTCCAGCCTGGGAGGCTGGTCTTAGATGCGAGTGTTATCCAAAGGGTGTGTTTTCTCCAAATGCCCCTTTATGGATTAATCCGACTCTTCCTCAATTTTTTAAAGTACCAGAGCCTACTGCATGAACCAAATACAATAATAAATCACTTTTTCAAGTGGTTACTGATCGAAAATTATCTACCTTTTTCTACACTTACCTCAGCTTTTAATCTAGTTCCCATCTTTTTAGATATTTCCAGCTTCTCCACACTTTTCATGCACAGTTTCCCCAGGATAGTCTAATAAGGATACAATGCACTCTGGAATCAGTACTTAGGTCCAAATGCCTGGATAAGCCTACCTTGAGACTGTACTCTCATCTTACTTTAATTTCTATTTTGCCACTAGAGGGTCTTCGAGCTAGGTAGATGCGAGATATACCAGATTTGTATATGGAGGATTGGAGTGGTGTGTGGGATTTCCCTCTGCGATCTCTGGTATCCTTGAGAGATCGCATGGGCCAATTTAAATTGCTACATAGAGCATATATTATGCCTTATAGACTTCAAAGGTTAAATCCTGGGTGCTCCTCTAAGGGTTGGAGGTGTGGAGCATCTCAGGGGGATTTCACACACATCTTTTGGATTTGCTCACATATATCTAATTTTTGGATGGAAATAGTGGATTTATTTAATTCTATCACCTCTCCCCCTTTACCGGTTTAAATGTCTGTTTGCCTGCTGGGTTTGGTAAAGGCTATTATTCCTACAGTGACTTAGTGAGTATTTGTTAATACAACATTTTTCTATGCAAGAAAAGCCATTGCTTTGCATTGGAAGAAACCTTGTTCTCCTAAGCTTTTATATTGGAAACAATTGATAAATAATAATCTCCCATTGTATAGAGACACTTACATGAATAGGGGTTGCCCTAGTAAGTACGATAAAGTCTGGGCAAAGTGGCTGGACAAATCGTACATGGCATCTAATGCAGATGGGGGTAATCAATCATAATTTGGGTTTCCTTATAGGGGATGCTTGGGGATATTGGTGATAGAAGGGACTAATGTTTGCTTCCTACTTTTTCCTCAATATATGGGGGAGGCTTTACATTTGAATGAACACATAGGATGGCCTAGATCTAAGACCAGATAAAATATTCTGTCTGTTAATTATTAGTTTCTTCCATTTTTGAATTTTAATTTTGGATTGTTAGTTGCTATGCAATGTGATTGGATCTTGACATTTAACTAATATATTTTAGGTTCAATGTGTATGTATGTATGTATGGGGATGTTTTGTTGTGTTTTTTTTTTGTTATGTTTGTCTAAAGAAATTTAATAAAAATATTTATTAAAAAAAAAAATCAATGTCTTCATAAATTTAGGGCAATATGTATTCTGCTACGTATTTTTGGTAAAAAAAAAATCCCAATAAGCGTATATTGATTGGTTTGTGCGTCTAGAAACTATGGTATATATACTATCATTTTATTTATTTTTTTAATACTAGTAATGGTGGCTATCAGCGACTTATAGTAGGACTATGATAGTATGGCGGGCAGTCTGATACTAACTGACACTTTGAGGGAACCAGTGACAAATACAGTGATCAATGCTAAAAATATGCACTGCCACTGTACTAATGACACTGGCTGGGAAAGGGTTAACATCTAAGGCGATCGAAGGGTTAAATGTGTCCCTAACAGTGCTTTGTGTGTTTCCTGTATGCTGCTTTTACTAAGGGATGTGGCGGTAAAACCAGCACATCCTCAATGACAGGACAGAACGCTGTATTGTTTACATGCACAGAGCTCTGTCCTGTCATCCTCTTCGCTGATCAGCAGGTGCCGGCGGTCAATCATTGGCCGGGACCCACTGATTGGCTTGTGCTGTGACTAATTTCTGCACCACCAGAGTGGCAGCCGCGGACCCTACACAGAAGTGCTGGATCACATATCTAGTACAGGATCTACAACCATACTCCTATGTGAGGCTGTTACCAAGCGGTTAATGTATGTTTCATTTCATAATTAGAAGCACACATCTGCCATTTTCAAATCAAACATTACAGTTCCCGTTCATGTGAGCAACATGACCAGCCAATTACATAATTTTTTTATTTTATTTTATAAAGAAATCTTGAGGCACAGTGATAGATACAGGGAGAGAAGATCACTACTGTGCTGTCACCTTACTTAAAGTAGAACTACTACTACCGGTTTTGCCGTCGGAATAAACTCTGAAGGTTCCGACGGAATTCCGCTCAAGCTGTCTTGCATACACACGGTCACACCAAATTCCGACCGCCCAGAACGCAGTGATGTACAACAGGGACTAGAAAACGGAAGTTCAATAGCCAGTAGCCAATAGCTTCCGTCTCGTACTTGCTTCAGAGCATGCGTTGTGTTTGGTGCGTAGGAACAGCATATAGACAAGCGTTTTTTCCAATAGTAATTTGTTCCGTCGGAAAAATATAGAACATGTTCTTTATCTAAGTCTGTCTGAATTTTCGACAGAAAAAGTCTGATGGGGCATACACACGGTCGGAATATACGATGAAAAGCTCCTATCGGACTCTTTCTGTTGGAAATTCCGCTTGTGTGTACGCGGCATAAGGGATAAGCTCTGTCAGTTTTTTTTGTCATGTGTATCCCTTTGGGGAGATTTCTCTTCACTTCCTGCCCTATAGCCAAAACAGGAAGTGAGAGGAAATTCCTGCAAATTAAGGGAATTCATTGGAGACCCCCATGTTACCAGAACTAGTGTCCCCATTGGAAGATTCTCCCTCTATTACTTTCCTGGGGACAACCCAAAATTTGGGATTTTCTTTTACTTTCACTTTCAATGAAAATGGTAAAGAGGACAAATCGAGAGGGTGAATCTCCTTAATGGGGACACAGACAGCAATAAAAACTGACAGGTATTCTAATCCATCTCCACTCTATCCAAAACAAAAAAAAAGATTTGCCTTTAGTTATACTTTAGTACTAAACCCCAACCACAAATGTAATTTCCATTTTGGTGCTGTCCAGGGTAATCATTCAGCAGCTGGTGGTGACCTTTCTATCTGAACATTTTATTAACACAAGGCGATGTGCCTCAGTGGCCACAGGAGAGATATCAGGCCTGAACACAAAGGGGGAAGGGGTCCGTCCTTAGCCTTGTCTAAGCTCCTACTGAGTATATGAGACTATGATAAAGTTAATGGAACTTACCTCTAGCACTTTGCCTTCTAACAATGTTCAAGGCAAACAGGCAGTAGTATCAGTATATAATGACCAATGTATTGTTTGCAGAGAGCACCTGACTTGCAGACTATGTTTGCTATCCTCTCATCTCCTTCAATTAAACAACGTCATACTTCTAAACTCCTTGGATAAATATTGTCAGAAGCAAATGAATGATTCTGCTTGAGGCGATATTTCCGCAAGAGGCCCTTTACACTGTCAAACTGGCATCAAGATAAATTCTCAGAACCACAGAGTATACCAAGTAAAGGTTTAACCCCTTCCCACCGAGCGTACGTGGATTTCCGGGGTTATACCGGGATGATGCCCGCAGCTGCAGGCATCATCCCGGTACCGAATGTTTATAGCGGACGGTCAGCTATCCAGATATAACAACCGATGTGGCTAAAAGCCGCTAGGCTGTTATACCGGAGCAGCGGGAGGGGACGTCCCCCCCTCCCACTGCCTCCCGCCGCTCTTACCGGGCCTCCCATGCCATCGGGAGGCCCGGTGACCAATCAGCTGCCTCCGGCGGCTGGGGGTGGGCTGGAACGAAGCTGTGGGCGGCTTCGTTCCAGCCTTCTAATTGTAAACACGGGAGCGACGTCACTTCCCGTTTACTCGGTTTGAAAAAGATACACAGTATTCAGAATCGCCGTTTTCAGCGATCTGAATACTGTGAAGTGCAAAGGAGGGATCGGGGGTCTAAAAGCTCCATAAAGAGTACCTGTCATCACCTATTACTGTCACAAGGAATGTTTACATTCCTTGTGACAGCAATAAAAGTGATCAAAAAAAATTTTTTTTTAAACGCAATTTATAAAAATAAAAATAAATAAAATAAATAAGAAAAAAAACAAATTTTAAAGCGCCGCGAGCTCGCGCAGCAAAGAAAACGCATTCAGAAGTCACGCCCGCATATGTAAACAGTGTTCAAATCACATATGTGAGGTATCGCCGCGATCGTCAGAGCGAGAGCAATAATTCTAGCACTAGACCTCCTCTGCAACTCTAACCTGGTAACCGTAAAAAAAATTTAAAGCGTCACCTATGGAAATTCTTAGGTACCGTAGTTTGTCGCCATTCCACGAGTGCGTGCAATTATAAAGCGTGACATGTTTGGTATCTATTTACTCAGCGTAACATCATCTTTCACATTATACAAAAAAATTGGGGTAACTTTACTATTTGGATTTTTTAAAATTCATGAAAATGTCCCTGTTCCCAAAAATTTGCGTTTAAAACACCGCTGCACAAATACTGTGTGATATAAAATTATGCAACAATCGCCATTTTATTCTCTAGATTCTCTGCTAAAAAAATATATATAATGTTTGGGGGTTCTAAGTAATTTTCTAGCAAAAAATACGGATTTTAACTTGTAAACACCAAATTTCAAAAATAGACTTAGTCATGAAAGGGATAAAGTGGTTGTAAACCCTCTTACACCACTTTTCACTACAGGTAAGGCTATATTAAGGCTTACCTGTAGGTACCATGAATATCTCCTAAATGTGCACCGTTTAAGAGATATTCACTGTATAGGCATGTGCCGACCTTATCGCACAGCTCGTTCGTGCCGTTTCTTAAGCAGCTGTGCCGTTACCGGTGGCTCCCTCGCACATGCACGGGAGTGACGTCATCGCAGCTCCGGCTAATCACAGCGCCAGAGCCCGCGAACCTGGAAGTAACATTCCGGAGCAGGGGCGGACTGATAACTCATGGGGCCCCCGGGCAATAGGAGATTATGGGGCCCCCAGGAAATCAGAGATTATGGGGCCACACAGTATGCACACACACAGTATACAATCACACAGTATACACATACATGTACACACAGTATACACAGACAGATGTAAAAAAAACACAGATTTATACATACTGTCCCTGGTTTTACTGAGGCTGGCAACCCTGATGGGGCCCCCTAGTGGCCCAGGGCCCTCGGGCAGTGCCCGAGTGGCTCAATGGTCAGTCCGCCCCTGTTCCGGAGACATGTCGCCGGCCACAGCCGATGCATACTAGCTCATTATGCCTTTGTCTTGCAGGTTTTTTTTTTCCCCAGGTTTACAACTACTTTAAGCAAATGGTACTGTTCTACCTGAGTAACCACTGCATGCTGTCTACTGTAGAAAAATTGAAAAGCCAAACATACGTTACAGAGAGGGAATGTTGCAGGAAACCACCTCACAAGGCATCACACATGATCTCAGTCAGCGTTTAACTAATGTAAATGTGAAAGAAAGAATCATTTTGCAATGTGTTGCAAGACTATGGAGAAAATCAGTATTGCACATTCAAGGGAAGTAGACTTATTGTTTATTGTTGCTAAAACAAGCATTCACTCAGAAAGTGAATGTCGATGTTGGCTGGTATACAGAATTGAAATGTATTTCCAACCCAACTATATTTCTGGTTTGGAGCGCAGAAGACTTAGAACCTTTGTCAATCTTTTATTGCTGTCTGGGATAAACAATATAAATTCATGTTTTCAAACAGAATTAAAAGATGAACTAAAACCTTACCTTGTCCCTGCCGCACTTACCTTTATAGGTGATTAGCTATTATTGGCCAGGCTTTTGTAGCGGTAGCGGGCCGGTGTAGCAGTCTGGGGGTTTGAAACTCCCTCTCCCCTCCCCCTTCTTTCTGTAGGGCTTTCAGGATAGACCAGAGCAATTCCTGAAGTCATGTGCCAGTGCTGATCCTAGTTAGTGTCATGTACTATGCAGCATAGCTTAGTAAAGTTGATTCTTTTAAAATTAAGCATACTTATCCTTCCTAATTGTCTCCCTTTTCTAAAATTTACTGCACAGGTGTCAAACTGGCGGCCCTTCAGCTGTTGCGGAACTACAAGTCCCATGACGCATTGCAAGGCTGACACTTAAAAGCATGTCTCCCACAGGCATGATGGTAATTGTAGTTCTGCATATTGGACAATATTTTTAGTGGTGAACTTGAGGTCTTCAAAACTTCTTTTCATAAGCCGTCATCTCTGGAATGCCAGATAAGATCCATCACATTCCCGGCAAGTAGGAGCAGCAAACGGTCATCAAACTGGGAGGGGTCTATAGACAGGAACTGCCAGTTTCATCCTGTTTCAAAACAGGATGTTGTAGTGCACAGTATATTTGCCTTTAGTAAATCAACCTCAATGCTCTGTCTGAGTGGCCAATGGCCTGAACAGAAAGGGGAATGGGGTATGTCCTTAACCTTGGGGTTGATTTACTAAAAGCTGAGAGTGCAAAATCTGGAGCAGCAGTGCACAGTAGCCAATAAGCTTCTAACTTCAGCTTGTTCAAGTCAGCTTTGACGGAAAACCTGGAATCTGATTGGTTTCTATGCAGAGCTGCACCAGATCTTGCACTCTCCAGTTTAAGTAAATCAACCCCAGTGTCTCCTACTGAGTATATTAGACAGTGATAGTTGATGGTACTTACCTCTAGCACTTTACATCGTAATGATCTTCAAAGCAAACAGGCAGTTGTGTACATTGAACTTTGGGGGGTTATTTACCAAAGGCAAATCCAGGGGAACATACAAGGAAGATAAAAAAAAACAGCAGTTTTGCTTGTTCTTGATAGGATGATAGAAATCAGCAGAGCTTCCCCTCATTTCAGATCTTCCCCTCAGATCTACAGCGACTGCACTACCAAGTGCCCTTTGCCTTTAGTAAATCAACCCCAATGTACTGTTTGCAGAGCGCAGCTGACTTTACTAAAGGTCAATAGTCTGTGCACTGCAAGTGCAGTTGCTCTAGTTCTGAGGGGAACATGCAAGAAATTTTTAAAAAACTACATTTTTGGTTGCACATGATTGTATGATAGAAATCAGCAGAGCTTACCCTAATTTCAGATCTTCCTCTCAGATCTAAAGCAACTGCACTTCCAAGTGCACAGTATATTTGCCTTCAGGAATTCAACCTCTGTGTTTGCTGTCCTCTCACCAGATCCAGTAAAACAACGTCACACTTCAAATTTCTTGGGTCAATATTGCCAGAAGCATATGAATAGGTCTGCTTGAGGCAACATATCCCCAGGTGATCCTGTGTACACTGTCACACAAGCATGAAGATTAGGGATGAGCTTCGTGTTCGAGTCAAACCCATGTTCGACTCGAACATTGTCTGTTCGCCCATTCGCCGAATTGCGAACGATATGGGCCGTTCGCGCCAAATTCACGGCCCATAATTCACTGCGGCATCGCAGTGCATTGCTAGCTGATGATTGGCCAAGCATGCACTATGACCCGCATGCTTGGCCAATCACAGCGCCGTCTGAACAGAGAGCCGTAATTGGCCAAAGCCAAGGAGGCTTTGGCCAGTTATGGCTCAGGGGATTTAGTACACGCCCCACACTATATAAGGTCGCCTGTACGGCGGCCCTGTGTAGTTTGTGTTCCAGCGTTCATTGAGAGAGAGAGAGAGAGAGACAGACAGTGACATTTGATTTGAGTTAGATAGATTAGGCAGAACAGTCAGTCAGTTTAGCTGCACTTACAGTGTATTGTGTATATATATGCATCCCAGGTGTTGCATATATATATATATATATATATATATATATATATATATATATATATATATATATATATATATATATATATATATATATATATATATATATATATATATATATATATATATATACACACTGTATTCAGTTTAGCTAGATCTGTTCCTGTTATCTTCCTACTGACAGGCAGGCTTGTCTTGTTACAGTATTTACAGCTACCTGAAGAAAATTACTGGTGTTCTTTTGATCCTATTAGTACCACAGTCAGGCAGCTAGACTATTTACAATTAGTGCAGTGCGTCCTGCTCACAGTGTTCAGCTAGATCCATTCCTGTTATCTTCCTACTGACAGGCAGGCTTGTCTTGTTACAGTATATACAGCTACCTGAAGAAAATTACTGGTGTTCTTTTGATCCTATTAGTACCACAGTCAGGCAGCTAGACTATTTACAGTTAGTGCAGTGCGTCCTGCTGACAGTGTTCAGCTAAACCTACAAGTTAGTAGGGTGCGTCCTGCTCACAGTGTTCAGCTAAACCTACAAGTTAGTGTGGTGCGTCCACCTCACAGTGTTCAGCTAAACCTACAAGTTAGTGGGGTGCGTCCTGCTCACAGTGTTCAGCTAAACCTACAAGTTGGTGTAGTGAGACCTCTGCACAGTGTTCATCTAAAGCTACAAGTTAGTGCAGTGCGTCCTGCTCACAGTGTTCAGCTAGATCCGTTCTTGTTATCTTCTTACTGACAGGCAGGCTTGTCTTGTTACAGTATTTACACTACCTGAATAAAATTGCTCGTGTTCTTTTGATCCTATTAGTACCACAGTCAGGCAACTAGACTATTTACAGTTAGTGCAGTGCGTCCTGCTCACAGTGTTCAGCTAAACCTACAAGTTGGTGTAGTGAGACCTCTGCACAGTGTTCATCTAAAGCTACAAGTTAGTGCAGTGCATCCTGCTCACAGTGTGCAGCTAAACCTACAAGTTGGTGTAGTGAGACCTCTGCACAGTGTTCATCTAAAGCTACAAGTTAGTGCAGTGCGTCCTGCTCACAGTGTTCAGCTAAAACCACAAGTTAGTGTGGTGCGTCCACCTCACAGTGTTCAGCTAAACCTACAAGTTAGTTTTTTGCGAGCTCTGCACAGTGTTCAGCGAAAGCTACCTGTAGAAGGTTGGTGGTGTTCTCATACTACAGGCAGGCAGTTGATTTTGCTAGCTGCAGTATCAGTACATATATATATATATATATATATATATATATATATATATATATATATATATATATATATATATATATATATATATATATATATATATATATATATATATATATATATCCCAGCTTAGTGCAGCTACAGGCCAATAGTATGTCTGGAAGGCCAAGAAGGAGAGGCAGACAGTCACAAGCCAATAAGAGAGGGCAAGCAGGCTCTGTGTCTAGTGCTGGTTGTGGAGACGGTGCATCCTCATCAGCACGTGGCCGTGGGACACGCTTGGCCTTTTTTCGGCAGCTGGCCGTGTTGAGCCGCAACATGCGGAAGACTTGGTTGAGTGGATGACCAAGCCGTCCTCATCCTCCTCATCCTCTCTCACCCATGCCCAGGGTACTTTGTCTGGCAAAGCAGCGGCCTCTTCCCTCGGCTCAATGTCATCAGTGACTCCTTCCCTAGCCCCACCATGTCCTCCTGAGGAGTCCCTCGAACTGTTTGACCACAGTGTTGTGTACATGCTCCAGGAGGATGCCCAGCGTTTGGAAGGCTCTGATGATGATACTGAGCTCGATGAAGGCAGTAACATGAGCACGGACAGAGGCGGTGCCCAAGAAGGACAGCAATCTGGCAGTCATGCTCCCCCTGCTGCAGCATACTGCCAGGTTTGCTCCAGTAATGAGGAGGGAGGGGATGATGAGGTCACTGACTCAACGTGGGTGCCTGATAGGAGAGGGGAAGAGGAGGAGGAGGCGGCACATCACCAACGAGGCAGGATGGCCAGGGGCCAGCCTAAGGGCAGCACATTGACTGCATCACACCCCAAAGCTCCACATGTGCAGGGCGCTGCAGTCTCTGCGTGTTATTCAAAAAGTTCTTTGGTGTGGGCCTTTTTTGAGATGAGTGCATCAGATTGCACCGCTGCTATTTGCAACATATGTCTCAAGCGTATCTCGCGTGGCCAAAACATCTCCCGCTTGGGTACCACATGCTTGACCAGACATATGTAGACCTGCCATGCAGTTCGTTGGCAAGCGTATCTAAAAGACCCACACCAAAGAACAAAGAGGACCTCTCCTTGCTCATCATCAGCTGAGATCTCCAACTCCACTATACCTTTAGTCCTCTCTGAGACCTGCACTGAGAGGAATGAAGGTGTAGAATTAGCTGTGTCACAGCCAAGTACTTGTGGGCAATCTGCTTTTGGTACACCGACGTCAGATTGTACCAGGCAAATTTCCCTGCCCCAGCTGCTGCACCACCGAAAGAAGTTTGCTCCCAGCCATCCACATGCGCAGCGGTTGAATGCTAGCTTGGCAAAATTGCTAGCACTTCAACTGCTGCCTTTTCAGTTGGTAGACTCTACCCCCTTCCGTGAGTTTGTGGAATGTGCGGTTCCTCGGTGGCAGGTACCCAAACGCCACTTTTTCTCACGGAAGGCGATTCCGGCTCTCTACCGGCATGTGGAAGGCAATGTCCATGCCTCGCTGGACAGGGCGGTCAGCGGTAAGGTGCATATTACCACTGACTCATGGTCCAGCAGGCATGGACAGGGACGTTACCTAAGTTTCACGGCGCATTGGGTGACTCTGCTGGAAGCTGGGAAGGATGCAGGACAAGGTGCAGTAGTGTTGGAGGTTGTTCCGCCACCACGCCTCCAAAATGCTAATGATTGTGACACACCACTCTCCTCCACCCCCTCCTCTTCTTCTTCCTCCATGGCCTCTTCCTGTGCTTTGTCCTCGGAACCAGCGGTGCTCCGTAGCCGTTCAAGGGGCTATGCAAGTACGCAGGCCAAAAGATGCCATGCGGTGCTTGAGCTGGTGTGCTTGGGGGACAGGAGCCACACTGGGGCAGAGGTTCTGTCAGCTCTGCAGGGGCAGGTTCAGAGGTGGTTGATGCCACGCCAACTTAAGGCAGGAATGGTGGTTTGAGACAATGGCACCAACCTCCTCTCTGCCCTCCGACAGGGACAAATGACCCATGTGCCCTGTTTGGCTCACGTCCTTAACTTGGTGGTGCAGCAGTTCTTGGGCAGGTACAGGATGTCCTGAGGCAGGCCAGGAAAGTCTGTGTGCATTTCCGCCGGTCATATAATGCCAGTGTTTGGCTGACGGACCTCCAAAAGGAGTTTAACCTGCCCAAGAACCGCCTAATCTGTGACATGCCCACCAGGTGGAACTCAACGTTGGCCATGCTGCAGCGGCTGCACACACAGCAGAGGGCCATCAATGAGTACCTGTGCGACTATGGCACCAGGACAGGGTCAGGGGAGCTTGCTTTTTTTCCCCCACGCCAGTGGGCCATGATCAGGGATGCATGCACTGTCCTGTCACCATTTGAGGAGGCCACGAGGATGGTGAGCAGTGACAGTGCATGCATCAGTGACACTGTCCCCCTTGTCCACCTGTTGGAGCACACGCTGCGTGGAATAATGGACAGAGCACTTGAGGCAGAACAGAGGCAGGAAGAGGAGGACTTTCTTAGCTCTCAAGGCCCCCTTTATCCAGACAGTGTTCCTGCGTGCCCGCCGATCACACAGGAAATGGAGGAGGCGGAGGAGAAGGAGGAAGATTGTGTCAGTATGGAGGTGGAGCCTGGCACTCAGCATCAGCAGCAGTCTTTAAGGGATCAGTCCCAAGAAACACATGGACTTGTACGTGGCTGGGAGGAGGCGGCTGCGGACCATGTCGTCCTTAGTGACCCAGAGGACTCCGGACCGAATGCCTCAGCAAACCTACGCTGCATGGCCTCCCTGATCCTGCAAAGCCTGCGTAAGGATCCTCGTATTCGTGGTATCAAGGAGAAGGACCAATACTGGCTGGCAACCCTCCTTGATCCACGTTACAAGGGTAAGGTTGCGGACCTTATCTTGCCATCGCAGAGGGAGCAGAGGATGAAACATCTTCGGGAGGCCTTGCAGAAAGGTCTGTGCAACGCGTTCCCAGAGACTGGGAGGTTACAAACTCCTGTTTCTGGACAACGTGTTGCTGAGGCTTCGGTCAGTCAAAGAAGGAGCGGTGGAGAAGGTGGCCGTCTGACCGATGCGTTCAGACAATTTTTTGGTCCGCAGCCCCAAGGTATGATCGGTTCCAACAACCATCGCCAGCGTCTGTTTTACATGGTGCAGGAATACCTAGGGGCAAGATCAGACTTGGACACCTTTCCCACCGAAAATCCTCTGGGTTACTGGGTCTTGAGGATGGATCACTGGCCAGAGCTTGCACAGTATGCAAGTGAGCTACTGGCCTGTCCTGCATCCAGCGTTCTTTCGGAACGCACATTCAGTGCTGCTGGAGGCGTGGTAACCGATCACAGGGTGCGTCTGTCCACCGACTCGGTCGATCGACTGACCTTCATAAAAATGAATCAGTCTTGGATCACCACAAGCTACCAAGTACCTGATGCTGATGTAACCGAATATTTTTTTTTGAAATCTCAGATCCCTTCAAAGACTGCCTATGCTGATGCTGAGTGACTATCCCTGAGTAATTATCCTCTTCCTCCTCAATCATCACGCTGATAGCTTGTAAGAACATTTTTCGTTCTGGGCGCCACCACCATTGCCTAAGGCCCAATTTTTCTGCCCCTGTTTAACAGGGGCGTGTAATTACAATTTTTGATGCAATACTTTGCAGCAGGGCTCGTTCCTGCGTTCCAACTAGAGTGTCTGTGAGGGGTTGCAGTGTTGTGGCACCAGTGCCTAAGGCCCAATTTTTCTGCCCCTGTTTAACAGGGGCGTGTAATTACAATTTTTGATGCAATACTTTGCAGCAGGGTTCGTTCCTGCGTTCCAACTAGAGTGTCTGTGAGGGGTTGCAGTGTTGTGGCACCAGCACCAGTGCCTAAGGCCCAATCTTTCTGCCCCTGTTTAACAGGGGCGTGTAATTACAATTTTTGATGCAATACTTTGCAGCAGGGCTCGTTCCTGCGTTCCAACTAGAGTGTCTGTGAGGGGTTGCAGTGTTGTGGCACCAGCACCAGTGCCTAAGGCCCAATTTTTCTGCCCCTGTTTAACAGGGGCGTGTAATTACAATTTTTGATGCAATACTTTGCAGCAGGGCTCGTTCCTGCGTTCCAACTAGAGTGTCTGTGAGGGGTTGCAGTGTTGTGGCACCAGTGCCTAAGGCCCAATTTTTCTGCCCCTGTTTAACAGGGGCGTGTAATTACAATTTTTGATGCAATACTTTGCAGCAGGGTTCGTTCCTGCGTTCCAACTAGAGTGTCTGTGAGGGGTTGCAGTGTTGTGGCACCAGCACCAGTGCCTAAGGCCCAATCTTTCTGCCCCTGTTTAACAGGGGCGTGTAATTACAATTTTTGATGCAATACTTTGCAGCAGGGCTCGTTCCTGCGTTCCAACTAGAGTGTCTGTGAGGGGTTGCAGTGTTGTGGCACCAGCACCAGTGCCTAAGGCCCAATTTTTCTGCCCCTGTTTAACAGGGGCATGTAATAACAATTTTTGATGCAACATTTTGCAGCAGGGCTCGTTCCTGCGTTCCAACTAGAGTGTCTGTGAGGGGGTTGCAGTGTTGTGGCACCAGCACCACCAGCACCACCACCAAAGGCCCAATTTTTCTGCCCCTGTTCAACAGGGGCATGTAATTACAATTCTTGATCTAATATTTCACAGCAGGGCCCATTTCTGCACCCACCAAGAGCGAATGAGGACTTACAGTGTTGTGGCACCAGCACCACCACCACCACCACCAAAGGCCCAGTTTTTCTGCCTCTGTTCAACAGGGGCATGTAATTACAATTCTTGATCTAATATTTCACAGCAGGGCCCTGTGAGGGCTTACAGTGTTGTGGCCACAACAACACCTACGGCCCAAATTTCTGCTGAGTATATAGGGCAGGCCCCTACTTTCAAACATCTAACTTACAAACGACTCCTACTTGCAAACGGAAGGAGACAACAGGAAGTGAGATGAAATCTACCCCTAGGAAGGGAAATTCTCTCCTGTAAGAGTTAATATGGGAAAAACATTTCTTCTTTCCACTGATGCTTTCCAATCCTTGTTCCACAAAAAACCCCAAATTCTCAAAAAGCATTTGTCATTGGGACAAAAAGTGAGGTGAAATCTTCTAAAGAGGAGGAAAGACAGCAAAACAAATGTCACAGGGGTGATAACCCTTCCCTATGTTTTCCAAAAAGCTTAAAAAAGATTTTTTGGCTGGAGCTAAACATGTTAAAAATGTACCCCTTCAAAATTACAAACAGATTCTACTTAACAACAAACCTACAGTCCCTGTCTTGTTTGCACCGCCTGTATACTGCTGTTCAGAGTATATAGGGGCTGGTGGCCCCACACCTTTCCTTATTTTAATTTGGGTGCGCGGTTCCCCTAATATCCATACAAGACCTAAAGGGCCTGATAATGGACTGGGGGGTACCTATGCCGTTTGTCTCACTGATTTTCATCCATATTGCCAGGACCGGACATTACATTAAACCCGCAAGCAGTTTTAAATGAGATTTTTTCCTTTAAAAATGACATTGGGTGCAGGGACTGTTCTAAACACGGGAAACACGCGCCACTTTACAGGCATACTATAGACACCCCTCAGGTACGATATTTAAAGGAATATCTCACTTTTTTTTTTTTACTTCAAGCATCATTAAAATCACTGCTCCCGAAAAAACGGCCGTTTTTAAAAGTTTTTTTTGCATTAATACATGTCCCCTGGGGTAGGACCCGGGTCCCCAAACCCTTTTTAGGACAATACCATGCAAATTAGCCTTTAAAATGAGCACTTTTGATTTCGAACGTTCGAGTCCCATAGACGTCAATGGGGTTCTAACGTTCGTGCGAACTTTTGGTCCGTTCGCAGGTTCTGGTGCAAACCGAACCGGGGGGTGTTCGGCTCATCCCTAATGAAGATCAATTCTCAGAATCACAGAGTCCATCAAGTAAGGATTGAAGCAAATGGTCCTGTTCCACCAGTAGCCAGTGCATGCTGCCCATTATATACAATCTGAAAAAGCCAAACATGCAATGGGGTTGATTTACTAAAGGCAAATACACTGTGCACTCTGGAGCAATTGCACTTTGCAAAGTGCACAGTCTATTTGCCTTTAGTAAATCAGCCCCGATGCTTGGCCAAGCTAGTCTAAGTTTACATTTTATACTACAGTTTAAACCATTCCTGACCACAACCTTTAAATAATGCTCCTCCTAAGCAAGGTGCTACATGCTAAGAAAACCTTAACCACTTGACCTCCGCAAGATTTACCCCCCTTCCTGACAAGGCCATTTTTTTGCTTTTTGGCACTGCAATAAGTTAACTGACAATTGCACGGTCATGCAACGCTGTACCCAAATGACATTTATATAATTTTTTCACACAAATAGAGCTTTTTTTTGGTGGTATTTGATCACCATTGGGTTTTTTTTATTTTTTTGCACTATAAACTAATAAAATAATGAAAATTTTGAAAAAGAAAAACAATATTTTTTAATTTCTGCTATAAAACATCCAATATTTAAAAAAAAAAAATCAATGTACTTATACAAAAATAAAACAGAAATCTTTTGAGCAGGGAGATCGTAATTGTAGTTTTTTGGCCATAATGGCTAAACATGAACAATCTAGTATTCCGATCTCGGAAATATGCACCTCCTCTTGAGATATGGCCTGTACACAGCCTAAAATTCTGGAGACTTTTTGGCAATTTTATCAGATATTATATACATCTCAGTTGCCTTCTGACTTCCAGCCGACTGAATTGGCGGCTTGGCTGGATTCAGTTGCACTGGCCTGGTTAACGGATAATGAGAGGGAGATGCTAGTACGTCCTATAACATTGGAGGAGGTCCTCTCGGTCATCGGTTCCTTTCCATTGGGGAAGTCACCGAGGGCCGGATGGTCTTCCTATTGAATTCTATAGGGCTCATGGAGAGCTTTTAGCACCTGTATTGGCTTCTCTTTACTCTGATTGTCTGAAGAAAGGAGCTTTGCCGGACTCAATGAGTCATGCTCATATAGTTTTAATTTACAAGCACCCAAAAGATCCATCCTCGTGTGCCTCATATAGGCCTATTGCTCTTTTAAATGTAGACTTTTAAATTTTGACCAAGCTCATTTCCCGACAACTACAGCCTTTGATGTCTAATATTATTGACTCATCAGACGGGGTTCGTGCCGGCAGGGCTGCTGATGTGAATTTGAGGAGATTATATACTAATATTCATGCTTCACATTTTAATATAGGATCTAGAGTCATTACTTCCCTAGATATTGAAAAGGCTTTTGATACCGTGGAGTGGCCCTTTTGGTGGGAAGTACTCCGCAGAATGGGCTTTCCAATGATATTTATAAAATGGTTGCAGGTCTTATATAGAAATCCCACAACTGCAGTAAAAAAAAAAAATCAAAATGTCTTCATAACTTTAGGGCAATATGTATTCTGCTACGTATTTTTGGTAAAAAAAATCCCAATAAGCATATATTGATTGGTTTGCACGTCTAAAAACTATGGTATATATACTATAATTTTATTTATTTTTTTAATACTAGTAATGGTGGCTATCAGCGACTTATAGTAGGACTATGATAGTATGGCGGGCAGTCTGATACTAACTGACACTTTGAGGGAACCAGTGACAAATACAGTGATCAATGCTAAAAATATGCACTGCCACTGTACTAATGACACTGGCTGGGAAAGGGTTAACATCTAGGGCGATCAAAGGGTTAAATGTGTGCCCAACAGTGCTTGGTGTGTTTCCTTGTGCTGATTTTACTAAGGGATGTGGCGGTAAAACCAGCACATCCTCAATGACAGGACAGAATGCTGTATTGTTTACATGCACAGAGCTCTGTCCTGTCATCCTCTTTGCTGATCAGCAGGTGGCGGCGGTCAATTAATGGCCGGGACCCACTGATTGGCTTGTGCTGTGACTAATTTCTGCACCACCAGAGTGGCAGCCGCGGACCCTACACAGAAGTGCTGGATCACATATCTAGTATAGGATCTACAGCCGTACTCCTATGTGAGGCTGTTAGCAAGCGGTTAATGTATGTTTCATTTCATAATTAGAAGCACACATCTGCCATTCTCAACTCAATCATTACAGTTCCCATTCATGTGAGCAACATGACCAGCCAATTACATCGTTTTTTTTTTTTTTTTTTTACAAAGAAATCTTGAGGCACAGTGATAGATGCATGGAGATAAGATCACTACTGTGCTGTCACCTTACTTAAAGTAGAACTACTACTACCGGTTTTGCCGTCGGAATAAACTCTGAAGGTTTTTATAACGGAGTTCCGACGGAATTCCGCTCAAGCTGTCTTGCATACACACGGTCACACCAAATTCCGACCGCCCAGAACGCGGTGATGTACAACAGGGACTAGAAAACAGAAGGTCAATAGCCAGTAGCCAATAGCTTCCGTCCCGTACTTGCTTCAGAGCATGCGTTGTGTTTGGTGCGTAGGAACAGCATATAGACAAGCGTTTTTTCCAATAGTAATTTGTTCCGTCGGAAAAATATAGAACATGTTCTCTATCTAAGTCTGTCTGAATTTTCGACAGAAAAAGTCCGATGGGGCATACACACGGTCGGAATATACGATGAAAAGCTTCCATCGGACTCGTTCTGTTGGAAATTCCGCTCGTGTGTACGCGGCATAAGGGATAAGCCCTGTCAGTTTTTTTTGTCATATGTATCCCATTGGGGAGATTTCCCTTCACTTCCTGCCCTATAGCCAAAACAGGAAGTGAGAGGAAATTCCTGCAAATTAAGGGAATTCATTGGAGACCCCCATGTTACCAGAACTAGTGTCCCCATTGGAAGATTCTCCCTCTGTTACTTTCCTGGGGACAACCCAAAATTTGGGATTTTCTTTTACTTTCACTTTCAATGAAAATGGTAAAGAGGACAAATCGAGAGGGTGAATCTCCTTAATGGGGACACAGACAGCAATACAAACTGACAGGTATTCTAATCCATCTCCACTCTATCCAAAACAAAAAAAAAAGATTTGCCTTTAGTTATACTTTAATACTAAACCCCAACCACAAATGTAATTTCCATTTTGGTGCTGTCCAGGGTAATCATTCAGCAGCTGGTGGTGACCTTTCTATCTGAACATTTTATTAACACAAAGCGATGTGCCTCAGTGGCCACAGGAGAGATATCAGGCCTGAACACAAAGGGGGAAGGGGTCTGTCCTTAGCCTTGTCTAAGCTCCTACTGAGTATATGAGACTATAATAAAGTTAATGGAACTTACCTCTAGCACTTTGCCTTCTAACGATGTTCAAGCCAAACAGGCAGTAGTATCAGTATATAATGACCAATGTATTGTTTGCAGAGAGCACCTGGCTTGCAGACTCTGTTTGCTATCCCCTCATCTCCTTCAATTAAACAACGTCATACTTCTAGATTCCTTGGATAAATATTGTCAGAAGCAAATGAATGATTCTGCTTGAGGCGAATCATTCAGTGTAAGAGGCCCTTTACACTGTCAAACTGGCATCAAGGTAAACTCTCAGAACCACAGAGTTTACCAAGTAAAGGTTTAACCCTTTCCCACTGAGCGTACGCACATATGCGTACTCGGCTTTCCGGGGTTATACCGGGATGATGCCCGCAGCTGCAGGCATCATCCCGGTACCGTTGTTTACTGCGGACGATCAGCTATCCAGATATAACAACCGATGTGGCTAAAAGCCGCTCGGCTGTTATACCGGAGCAGCGGGAGGGGACATCCCCCCCTCCCGCCGCCTCCCGCCGCTCTTACCGGGCCTCCCATGCCATCGGGAGGCCCGGTGACCAATCAGCTGCCTCCGGTAGCTGGGGGCGGGCTGGAATGAAGCTGTGGGCGGCTTCGTTCCAACCTTCTAATTGTGAACGCGGGAGCGACGTCATGACATCACTTCCCGTTTACTCGGTTTTAAAAAGATACACAGTATTCAGAATCGCCCTTTTTTAGCGATCTGAATACTGTGAAGTGCAAAGGAGGGATCGGGGGTCTTTTAGACCGCCGATCCCTCCATAAAGAGTACCTGTCATCACCTATTACTGTCACAAGGAATGTTTACATTCCTTGTGACAGCAATAAAAGTGATCAAAAATTTTTTTTTTCAACGCAATTTATAAAAATAAAAATAAATAAAATAAATAAGAAAAAAAACAAATTTTAAAGCTCCGCGAGCTCGCGCAGCAAAGAAAACGCATTCAGAAGTCACGCCCGCATATGTAAACAGTGTTCAAATCACATATGTGAGGTATCGCCGCGATCGTCAGAGCGAGAGCAATAATTCTAGCACTAGACCTCCTCTGTAACTCTAACCTGGTAACCGTAAAAAAAATTTAAAGCGTCACCTATGGAAATTCTTAGGTACCGTAGTTTGTCGCCATTCCACGAGTGTGTGCAATTATAAAGAGTGACATGTTTGGTATCTATTTACTCGGCGTAACATCATCTTTCACATTAAACAAAAAAATTGGGATAACTTTACTGTTTGGATTTTTTAAAATTCATGAAAGTGTCCCTTTTCCCAAAAATTTGCGTTTAAAACACCGCTGCACAAATACTGTGTGATATAAAATTATGCAACAATCGCCATTTTATTCTCTAGATTCTCTGCTAAAATATATATATAATGTTTGGGGGTTCTAAGTAATTTTCTAGCAAAAAATACAGATTTTAACTTGTAAACACCAAATTTCAAAAATAGGCTTAGTCATGAAAGGGTTAAAGTGGTTGTAAACCCTCTTACACCACTTTTCACTACAGGTAAGGCTATATTAAGGCTTACCTGTAGGTACCATGAATATCTCCTAAATGTGCACCGTTTAAGAGATATTCACTGTATATACCACTATGGGTATTCTGAATGCTGCACCGCCCTTTATTCAAAGATACCTTCACTGCGCCACTAAATGAAGTGTAACTAAATACAAATGTGATTAAGTGAATAATCTCCTAAATAATATAAAATTATATATAAAGAGAGCTGCCCCTTTAAAACAATTACAAATAAATATTATTTGATCTTATATATCTATTCACCCATACGATCCTTCTTCCAGATATAAAAGAAAAAATAAGAGGCGCTCACACCCCCTAAGTGATGAACAATTAAGTGAACTTCAACTTTACTATATGTTACTGACTGAAATCTGGTACATGCATTAACAAGTGAACCTAATCACATCCACAGTGATTGCACACCCAATCTATAACCATACACAAATCATTTCACCATGTGTTAAAGGTGAAAAAATCTATACCATTGGTGTACTATAATAATTCATATAGTGTAATATAAAAATATATAATGTATTGTAAATAAAGTCCATAAATGTAAATAAAAATAAAAAAATCAGTCCAAAATCATGTGACAAAAAATAGTGATAAAAAATGTGACACCTCACCACCGTGAAACGTGAATCCACTCCCAATAGAAACACACTCACCGATTCCTATTGCCAGCACTCTCATGCACGGCAAAAATCGCTTGTTTACCACACTCCAGGGTAATCAGATAAATAGGATATCCCACAGTGTTTGATAAATCGGTCCACATGAAAAATAATTAAAGTGCTCACATAGTGTAAACCAGCATGGCAAGTTTATTAAAACCACCACAATCTTCTAGAAAATCACTCACATTTTAAAAGATTCAGAACAGCAGCAAATGCAGTGTAGCTCACAGCAACTTCAACAATCAGTGGATGAACTCAAAACATTAATGGTAACGGCGGACCCGAGGTGTGTTAATGCTTGGACTCCCAATCTCACCCCCTTCCTTGATAGTACGCCGTGTAATCAAATCACCCTTCCTCTGGTGCGACTTTCAGCGTTGCTCGTCACATCTCACAGCCACGCCCCCGACATGTTTCGTCATAGATTTGACTTATTCATGGGATTGGCTGTATAGGCTGCCACTCATCCCTTATATCTCCTCCTAACTAGCGTCCCATAGGCTAATTAGTCCGCATGCGCACACCTCGTGTCCCCACTCTAAATGATTTACCACTACTCAGAGACTACGAAATGCCGCTATTCAGAGATGAGGATTGCCTTGGAAATGATTCGGACTGATTGCAACATGTATATCACATAGATGGCTTGTCCCCAGTTATACCTACATAACAGTGCAATGGTTCAAGCGCGGAACCGTCATACCTGCACCTGAGATGTAATCTCATTCATGTAGCGAACAAAACACTTCCTTATTCCAATATGCAGTTACCAGTGACATACTTATTATATAGTTGCCGTATTGATTACTGCATTAATCCACATATGGATACGTAAGATTGGAACCCATACTACTCCAAAATCACGCTCCAAACTGTGGATACCTTAAAAATAACATAATTAGTTTAAAAATGTATAAAAATCAATAAAAATCAATGAAAATCCCTTCAATCTCAGTGAAATACTTGATGACTCTTTACATGGTGAGAATCTTTCTTATTATATTTAAACTTCATTCTATATATATTACGACCTAATATTAAAAATGATCTATTATAGAATTATATGGAATTTTATCCATATAGGGGAACTTACTCACTAAGCTGCCAAGGTGTCAACACCCCTATTCATTATCGCCTCCCCTTCTATTTTCCTACTTATTTGAGGTATCACTCCGAGAATAAACCCATTCTCTCCCCCACTATTTAGGGCTAGTTCTACTCTCAGGTATACCCATATATTTTACCCACAGTTACCAGCAGTGTAAAAATACATAAAGATACCTTCGGCCTTCACCCAGGGATTTCTCTCATCTAAGTTACAGGAACATCTCAAATATTATTAAAACTACTCATATGTGCATATATATACCTTACCATAATGATTTCTTAACCATCAGAAAAAACTGCTATTGATCCCCCTATCTCTAAATTAAAAATTATTTATAAAACAATTCAAGTCCAACTCTATGCTTAACCCCGTAGGAGGGGGGGGTTTCAATAAAAAGATCCAGCGAGTTTCAATCTGGGAAAGATCTCTAACTCTATTGGACCCTCTCCATGACAGGTGGACCACATCAATTCCGCAAAACTGTAACAGGGAGGGATCCCTCTGATGTTTTTCTTTAAAATGCAGGGAGACACTGTGGTACTTATAACCGTTCTTAATATTGGTTAGATGTTCTGAGATTCTGATCCTCAAAAGTCTTTTGGTCCTCCCCACATAAAGTAGGCCACATGGGCACCACATCAGTTATACAACATGGGAGGAGTTACACGAGCTGAATTCCTTGATTTCAAAGGATTCGCCTTCTCTATTGGTCACACTTGTCACCCCTCTGTGACTAACTTTTACGGTTCTGCAGCAGATGCATCTCCTGCAGCAATAAAAACCCCTAAAGTCCAGTCTCAGGTCATTCTGCCCTGGCGGGTCAAGAATTTTCTTAACCACATGGTCACCAAAACTCGGAGCCCTCCTATAAATAAATTTCGGTTGGTCCGGCAATATTTCTTCTAAGTGTCTATCCTTGCACAGAATATGCCAATGCTTCTTAAATATACCCTCAATCTCTCTATATTGGCAATGATAACCTGAGATGAACCCCAACTGATGTTGGTTATCATTTGATTGAGGAGCATTTTTCTTCTCAAAGCATTGTTCCCTCGGTGATTGTGCCACTTCCTGGATGATCTTATTCAATACATCAGTATCATACCCCTTTTGTATAAATTTATTTTTTAGGATCCCTGCCTGCTCATAAAAATCATCTATCTGTGTACAATTCCAACGTACTCGTAACATCTGCCCCTTCGGGATATTTTTTATCCTTGCTGGGTGATGACCACTTCTTATTGACAAATAGCTATTACGATCTGTCGGTTTGAAGAAAACTTTTGTTTTTAATGTGTCCAAACATCTCTCTATTGTTACATCCAAGAAATTGACCGTATTATTACTGATTTAATATTCTAATCTAATATTATTGGGGTTATTATTTAGTTTCTGTAAAAATTCAATCACAGATTCCTCTGTGCCCTCCCAAATAAATAGGAGGTCATCAATAAATCTCCGGTAAAATAAAAGTTGAGGCCTCCTGTGACTGAACACCTTCCTGTCCTCCCACTCAGCCATAAACAGGTTGGCGAGGCTGGGAGCATATTTCGCTCCCATCGCCACGCCAACCTGTTGGGAATAAAATTGACCATTACACCAAAAATAATTATGGGACATGCAAAAATCCAATACATGTCCCAAAAATCGTTTCTGCACAACTGGAATGTCATCCCTTTTACTTAACGCCCAATTAAGGGCTAGAGATGCATCCTCATGTTGTATAATGGTATACAAGGAGGCTACATCTGCCGTTACCAGATATACCAAAGATGAGGTCTCCAACTTAACATCCTTAAGTAATGTTAATAAATCTCCAGTATCTTTCAAATACGCTCTAGTGACCTTAACGCTCGGCTGAAGGAATTTATCCAAGTACTCCCCGAGTCTGGCTGTGACAGACCCAATACCATTGACGATAGGGCGAGGTGGTGGACACTGCGTGCTCTTGTGTATTTTTGGCAGAGTGTAGATAACTGGGATTCTGCAAGCACTTGGGATGAGATATCTTTTTTCTTTTAGATTTAACGCATCCATTCTATAACCCCATTCCACCAAGACTGTCAACTGAGTTTTGTACGCCTCTGTAGGATCAGAGGATAATCTTCTATAAGTGGATCTATCCCCAACGAGTTCCAAGAGTTGGTTGAGATAAAATGACTTAATAAAGAGAAAAACACATGTGGGAGAGACGCATGCGCTGCACACCCCGAAACAATAATGTTAAAAAATGGACAGTTTCCCCGGTGGGGCTTTAGACAGCAATATCTTGATATTCAGAAATAATAAAAAAAAAATGTATAACCAGTAAGTGCTTTTATTGAACCATGAACAATTGTAATGTTATAATTCAATTGGCATTACAACATAGAGCGCTGGCCAAGTAGTACAATACATATTCCACAATATAAAGTCGACACATCTTTACACAAAATTATATACAGTCATACATTTCCGGGCTGTTGACGGTATAAATCCCCGACGCGTTTCGACCTGTGTACGGTCATCATCAGGGGGATAGTTGGTTCTATAAAATACATTGAATATCTTCAAAATTTAAGAACATGTCATCATAAATCTCATTATAAGGTTAAAAGTGGTAGTATATTTACCGCTGAAAAGTAGAGGGAATAATCCTTTGGCCAGTAAAAGCCGTAAATGGATCCGGGGAACCCCCATATTCGCCCCTGTCTCCCCAGACGCATGAGTCCAGCCCAAGGGGCTTACAAGGAGCCACATAGACGCCCTCCAGGGGAAGGAGAAGTCAGCACCTGCGACAAATACCCAATAAGTCAAAATGATTCTCAGCACATTGGCAAAAGTATGAAGTGTATGGGCTAACTGCAATCCTAGTGATCAATATATATTGATCTGGGTGTCCTAAGGTTTCATGATTGTAATTAATTATATAGAAAGTGGCACAACCATAAAAGAAATGGTTGTATAGTTGTAGGGTTGTTTGAGTGGTGTGGTGTGTAAACACAGGTGAGTGGGAAGTGATATGTGATACTAGGAATATGAAAAACCCCTTGAGTGATAAAGTAAAATTAAATGGATGACCAGCACAATGCTGACTACAGTGCCATGTCCAGGTGAATGAAATGAGTGTATGGTGTCAGCCAACACATGGTGGAATAAAAGTGAAAAACAAGTCAAAAGGGGAGTGTGTGATTGAATAAAACCAAATAAAACAATCAAAAACATGTGTGGAAGATCTAAACTGATTGTAGGAATAGGAGTATGAGTGTAGTGTTGTAATATTAGAGTAGTAAAGGTATATGTATAGTATAATAATTTACCTTGTGCCACAGTGTGGCTGATGTAGTAAAGTTTGACTTGTATGAACCAAATTGCAATGGAGCAAAAAAGGTAAAAAGCTGGAGCCAAAAAAAAGGATTTGTGCAGTGCCATCCATTACGGTCTGCATGGAGTCATAGTAAGACTCACAGGCAGCCGATCATGGATATATGCCTAAAGTAGGCAATTAATTGAGTAGGCACAGGTGCTGATCTCCTCCCCCCCAGAGTGAGCAGCCCACATGTGGCTCCCCCGGCATCCCTGTAGGCAAAGAAAAAAAAAAAATAAAAAAAAAAAAAAAAACCCCGGCAGCTGCCGTCAACTCCGCCGCAAACCGCGAGATGTCGCGGCGCCGTGCACACGCCAAAGTGACTCGCACATGCGCACCTCGCCGCGGCTCATCCGGAGGTGATCAAGGGATGCCGCCGGCAGAGTGAAGCTCACGTCGGCGGACGATGAATACAAACGTCCGTCAATCAGAGCATGGGGGGGAGAGCTCAGATCCTGCATCACCCCCACATTCTCACCCTGCCGGGAAGCCTTCAATTGGACCAGGACTCACCTCCATGAAGCCGACAGGGGCGGCAGAGGTCCACCATGATCCATGACGGCCATAATCTAAAGTGCATATGTAAATGCAGTAGGCACTAAATTGTAGATGATGAGGTAATCATTGAATTTATGCAGGAGCTGAGTGATAGCTCCCTGACCCTAGATCCTAACATGTATATTTACAGAGCAGGTGTTAGTTAACCACTTGACCACTGGGCACTTAAACCCCCTTAATAACCAGACCAATTTTCAGCTTTTGGTGCTCTCACATTTTGAATGACAATTACTCAGTCATGCAACACTGTATCTATATGAATTTTTTGTCCTTTTTTTCACACAAATAGAGCTTTCTTTTGGTGGTATTTAATCACCGCTGGGTTCTTTATTTTTTGCGCTAGAAAAGAAAAAAGACCGAAAAATCTGTAAAAAAATACATTTTTCTTCGTTTCTGTTATAAAATTTTGAAAATTAGTAATTTTTCTTCATATATTTTGGCCAAAATTTATACCGCTACATATCTTTGGTAAAAATAACCCAAATTAGTGTATATTATTTGGTCTTTGTGAAAGTTATAGCGTCCACAAGCTATGGTACCAATATCTGAAAATTGATCACACCTGAAGTACTGACGGCCTACCTCATTTCTTGAGACCCTAACATGCCAGAAAAGTACAAATACCCCCCAAATGACCCCTTTTGGGAAAGAAGACATTCCAAGGTATTTAGAAAGATGCATGATGAGTTTTTTGAAGTTGTCATTTTTTCCCACAATTCTTTGCAAAATCAAGTTTTTTTTTTTTTCTTTTTTTTTTTTCACAAAATTGTCATATTAGCAGGTTATTTCTCACACACAGCATATGCATACCACAAATTACACCCCAAAACACATTCTGCTATTAGTCCCGAGTATGGCGATACCACATGTGTGAGACTTTTACACAGCGTGGCCACATACAGAGGCCCAACATGCAGGGGAGCACCTTCAGGCGTTCTGGAACACCCAGGCCAATTCTGACATTTCTCTCCTACATGTAAAAATCATCATTTATTTGCTAGAAAATTACATAGAACCCCAAAACATTATATATGTTTTTTTAGCAAAGACCCTAGAGAATACAATAGCGGTCATTGCAGCTTTTTATCTCGCACGATATTTGCGCAGCAATTTTTCGAACGCGTTTTTTTTTGGAAAAAAAACTGTTTTTTGCTTAAAAAAAAAACAAAACAGTAAGGTTAGCCCAATGTTTTTGCATAATATGAAAGATGAAGTTACGCCGAGTTAATAGATACCTAACATGTCACCTTTCAAAATTGCACACGCTTGTGGAATGGCGCCAAACTTTGCCACTTAAAAATCCCCATAGGCGACGCTTTAAAATTTTTTACAGGTTACAAATTTTGAGTTACAGAGGAGGTCTAGGGCCAAAATTATTGCTCTCGCTCTACCGATCGCAGCGATACCTCACATGTGTGGTTTGAACACCTTTTTCATATGTGGGCAGGACTTACGTATGCGTTCGCTTCTGCATGCGAGCACATAGACAGGGGCGCTTTAAAAAATTTTTTATTTTTTTTTATTGTTCATTTTACTTTATTTATTTTAGTTTGACACTTTTTTCCAAAAAAAAAAATTTTTTGATCACTTTTATTCCTATTACAAGGAATGTAAACATCCCTTGTAATAGGAATATGGCATGACAGGTCCTCTTTACAGTGAGATATGGGGTCAATAAGACCCCACATCTCACCTCTAGGCTGTTCCTGAAATAAAAAAAAAAAAAAAAAAAAGATCCTGGCTTCGATCGTAGCGGTGAGTCGGTAGAAGCACCGGAGGGCGGCGTGAGGGGGGGGGCGTCCCCTCTCGCCTCCTGTAAGAACGATCATGCAGTGTAACAGCCGCTATGATCATTCTTATGGTGTAGGGAATCGCCGGCTGAAAAAGATGATATCTGAATGAGGCCTGTAGCTGTACCCATCATTCAGATATCCCCACACAAAGTCAAGGACGTTGTATGACGGAAGGCGGGAAGTGGTTAAAATGCTTTTTTTTTAACACAAAGTTGTCCATTTATACAATATTTCTAACACATAGCATGTTTATACCAAAAATGACCCCCCAAAATAGATTCTCCTACTCCTCCTGAGTACGGCGATACCACATGTGTGAGACTTCCACAGCCTGGCCACATACAGAGACTGGGTATGGCTGAGCATGGCTGGGTATGGCTGAGCATGGCTGGGTATTGCAGAGTATCGCCAAGTATGACTGGGTATGGCAGAGTATGGCTGGGTATCACCAAGTATTGCAGAGTATCGCCGAGTATGGCTGGGTATGACAGAGTATGGCTGGGTATCACCGAGTATTGCAGAGTATGGTTGGGTATCACCGAGTATTGCAGAGTATGGCTGGGTATTGCGGGGTATTGCAGAGTATGGCTGGGTATGGCAGAGTATTGCGGGTTATGGCAGAGTATTGCAGATTTTTGTGGGGTATTGCAGAGCATGGCAGGGTATGGCAGAGTATGGCAGAGTATGGCAGAGTATGGCAGAGTATGGCAGAGTATGGCAGAGTATGGCAGGGTATCACTGAGTATCGCAGAGTATGGCTGGGTATTGCGGGATATTTCAGGGTATTTCGGGGTATTGCAGGGTATGGCAGAGTATTGCGGGGTATTGCAGGGTATGGCAGAGTATTGCGGGGTATTGCAGGGTATGGCAGAGTATTGCGGGGTATTGCAGGGTATGGCAGAGTATTGCAGGGTATGGCAGAGTATTGCAAGGTATGGCAGAGTATTGCAGGGTATGGCAGAGTATTGCAGGGTATGGCAGAGTATTGCAGGGTATGGCAGAGTATTGCAGGGTATGGCAGAGTATTGCAGGGTATGGCAGAGTATTGCGGGGTATTTCAGGGTATGGCAGAGTATTGCGGGGTATTGCGGGGTATGGCAGAGTATTGCGGGGTATGGCAGAGTATTGCGGGGTATGGCAGAGTATTGCGGGGTATGGCAGAGTATTGCGGGGTATGGCAGAGTATTGCGGGGTATGGCAGAGTATTGCGGGGTATTGCAGGGTATGGCAGAGTACTGCGGGGTATTGCAGGGTATGGCAGAGTATTGCAGGGTATGGCAGAGTATAACGGGGTATTTTGGGGTATGGCAGAGTATTGCGGGGTATTCCAGGGTATTGCGGGGTATTCCAGGGTATTGCAGGGTATGGCAGAGTATTGCAGAGTATTGTGGGGTATTCCAGAGTATTGCACAGCATTGCAGAGTATTGTGGGGTATGGCAGAGTATTGCAGGGGTATTGCAGAGTACTGTGGGGTATTCCAGGGTATTGCAGAGTATTGTGGGGCATTGCAGAGGGAATTGCAGAGTATTGCACAGCATGCAGAGTAGTGAGGGATGGCTGAGCATGGATGGATGGATGGATGGATGGCTGGATGTCTCTGTGCAGCGCTGTGGGCACTACAGATGCAGCCCACAACGCTGCAGCCATCCATCCATCCGCCTCTCCGGTCACTGTGTACCGATCGGTACACAGGAGGGGAGGAGAGGGGGAGGAGAGGAACCGGCGTCATCAGATGACGCCGGTTTGTTGACATGTGATCGCTCCGTCATTTGACAGAGCGATCACATGGTAAACGGCCGCGATCAGCGGCCATTTACCGGGATCTGTGATGCGCCGGGTCCTCTGGACCCGGCGGTCACGGATGCTCTCGAGTGCGCGCCCTAGGGGGCGCGCGAGAGCAGAATTCTGGGAGGACGTCCCTGGACGCCCTCCCAGAGTTAAACAACCGCCCTGTAGCCGTCATTTGGCTATGGGCCGGTTGTTAAGTGGTTAAACATCTGATCTACTGCAATACAGGAGTCTAAAATAGATCTATCCTGATGCATGAGGTGGGTGGATGTGCTGGCCATAAATGGATGGCCAGCACAATGCTGACTACAGTGCCATGACTACAGTGCTCACGTCGTCCGCCGACGTGAGCTTCACTCTGCCGGCGGCATCCCTTGATCACCTCCGGATGAGCCGCGGCGAGGTGCGCATGTGCGAGTCACTTTGGCGTGTGCACGGCGCCGCGACATCTCGCGGTTTGCGGCGGAGTTGACGGCAGCTGCCGGGGTTTTTTTTTTTTTTTTTTTTTTTCTTTGCCTACAGGGATGCCGGGGGAGCCACATGTGGGCTGCTCACTCTGGGGGGGAGGAGATCAGCACCTGTGCCTACTCAATTAATTGCCTACTTTAGGCATATATCCATGATCGGCTGCCTGTGAGTCTTACTATGACTCCATGCAGACCGTAATGGATGGCACTGCACAAATCCTTTTTTTTTGGCTCCAGCTTTTTACCTTTTTTGCTCCATTGCAATTTGGTTCATACAAGTCAAACTTTACTACATCAGCCACACTGTGGCACAAGGTAAATTATTATACTATACACATACCCTTACTACTCTAATATTACAACACTACACTCATACTCCTATTCCTACAATCAGTTTAGATCTTCCACACATGTTTTTGATTGTTTTATTTGGTTTTATTCATTCACACACTCTCCTTTTGACTTGTTTTTCACTTTTATTCCACCATGTGTTGGCTGACACCATACACTCATTTCATTCACCTGGACATGGCACTGTAGTCAGCATTGTGCTGGCCATCCATTTAATTTTACTTTATCACTCAAGGGGTTTTTCATATTCCTAGTATCACATATCACTTCCCACTCACCTGTGTTTACACACCACACCACTCAAACAACCCTACAACTATACAACCATTTCTTTTATGGTTGTGCCACTTTCTATATAATTAATTACAATCATGAAACCTTAGGACACCCAGATCAATATATATTGATCACTAGGATTGCAGTTAGCCCATACACTTCATACTTTTGCCAATGTGCTGAGAATCATTTTGACTTATTGGGTATTTGTCGCAGGTGCTGACTTCTCCTTCCCCTGGAGGGCGTCTATGTGGCTCCTTGTAAGCCCCTTGGGCTGGACTCATGCGCTCTGGGGAGACAGGGGCGAATATGGGGGTTCCCCGGATCCATTTACGGCTTTTACTGGCCAAAGGATTATTCCCTCTACTTTTCAGCGGTAAATATACTACCACTTTTAACCTTATAATGAGATTTATGATGACATGTTCTTAAATTTTGAAGATATTCAATGTATTTTATAGAACCAACTATCCCCCTGATGATGACCGTACACAGGTCGAAACGCGTCGGGGATTTATACCGTCAACAGCCCGGAAATGTATGACTGTATATAATTTTGTGTAAAGATGTGTCGACTTTATATTGTGGAATATGTATTGTACTACTTGGCCAGCGCTCTATGTTGTAATGCCAATTGAATTATAACATTACAATTGTTCATGGTTCAATAAAAGCACTTACTGGTTATACATTTTTTTTTAATTATTTCTGAATATCAAGATATTGCTGTCTAAAGCCCCACCGGGGAAACTGTCCATTTTTTGAGATAAATTACTTATCTAACAATACCACCCCTCCACCTTTATCGGTGGGTCATATTATTAAGTCCTTCTTCTCTTCCAAAGACCTAATCCCTTCTCTGATATAGTGTGGGTTGACCCCCTTACATGGAGTAAGTTCCTCAATGTCATTTAGGACCAAACATTTGAATACTTCTATAAAATAGTAGGATTTTGGGGTTAAAGATGGATTTATTTTTTAGTCCAGTGTCCATTTTACTGGCTGGTACCATGGATTTAATAGTAGACTCCACTGGGTGACTCAAAAAATACTTTTTAATATTCATAGATCTAATAAATTTATGTGTGTCTATATAGACATCAAACTTATTCATCTCTTTTTTTGGAGCACATTTCAAACCCAAGTTAAGTATGTTGAGCTCTTTACGATTGAGCTCAACACTACTTAGATTGTATATCCCTGTATTCATGCATCCCTCGGTCGCTTTCTTGGGTTAAAAAATACAAAATTACTGCGCTTCCCTATAACCCCCAAGCTGCAGTTCTAATTTGTAGGTACCAAAATCACATAAATTAGAATAATTAACAGAACCGCGCTAATGTGGAGATATTTTATATAATCGCAGATAATCTATATACAGGTAGAATTACCATTAACAAAATATCTCATATATTGTGTCAAGATTGAAACAACACAATATATTCTGAAACCCAAATGTTAACATTTAAACACCATGTGTGACTAAATAAATAGTTCATAAAAAATCGGTGAATATTGTGACTGTAATGTAAAAGTCCTTAGAGCAAATGAATCCTCAAAAAGTGATAAAAAAGATGAGTCAGTGACTGATAGTGACTTCAATGAAAACAGTCCTTAACATAGATGATTCCACCAGTAGTGATTGAAGGCTTAATCAGCAAACACCCAGTGAGAAGGATCCACCACCTATAATGATGTACGCTTACCAGAGGTAAGCTTTATTCAAGCTTATGTTAGAAATCCACTCTGCGGGGACACCACCATCGGTCTCAGCACAGGGGGAGGACAACCCGGAACTCTCCGTCCAAAGAAACCAAAACTCAGCAGGAGGAACCCAGGGAAATGAAAGACACATCCTCCATAGTGTGAATCCGCATAGACAATTTAATAAATAAAAGTAATACACTTACATGGAAATATCGAATAAAAAGCATGTATCGTATGACAGCCGGCCGACATGCATGCACCCATTCACAGTGGGATAGAAACGATGACGTCAGCGCGTCTGCCTTCCGACGTACGTTTCGTCCTATTGGACGTTGTCATAGGAACGGGCGACGCACTGACTCATCGCTCCTTAAATACAAATGTAAAACCACACCTCGTTCTGATACTCTGGTTGCCACATCATATCTTCCAGAAAACCAGGAAGTACTATAGATAAAACCAAGCCTCACTCCAGCATTTGAATAATGACGCTAATCAACCCTATCTCACAGGAAACCAGGGAATAATATACATAGAACCAAACCTCACCCCAGCGCTCAAATGATGAAACTTCTCGATCACTGGAAAGACAGGAACCACATGCATATATCCCTAAATGTATTAATGGGCAACACTAAATAAATCGCACAAAATAATGTTACCAAAATGTTAACCATCCTATAAAAATAACTAATTCTAAAACATCATTTAAAGAATATATTCATAAAAATAAGAAAAAACGCCTTCTAGTGGGGAATGTTAAAATACATGTGTCCCTAAATGGCACACACCATTTCCTAGGGATGTCAATGAAGGCAAATTTAATTATAATATTCCCAGAGTCATATATCACTCTATAATAAAGCTCAATTGATATCATATACCACCCTAATAATACAATCAAACTATAAAAAAGACGGAGGCTTAAAAGCCTCATACAATAAATATGCCTCCATGTGTGAAACTTACCAAACAATTATTATAATAATAATAAGGAGGAAGAAAAGGCCTCATGCATATGCTGAGCCTTCCCAAATTGTTAATAGAACTACGCATTCCACACAATAAATAATAATTAACAAAGTAAGGCCAGATACTAAAAAAATAAAATACTAAAAAATAAAATACTAAAAAAATCAGAAACTGAAAAAACACATAAGTCCTCCATCACAGGGGTGTGTGACACCCTAAAGCCATAATTAACAATCATGACACTAAAGGTTATGCCAATAGAAGTTTGTAACAAAGAAAAATAAAACCACTAATGGCTAATTAACAATAGCTTAATACTATTAAAACCAGGCCACCAGAGGTTCAAAGCGGGTCCACAACAAAGCAATAAATTCAAAGTGAGACCGCCAGTCGCTAATAATCACATATTATGTTTAGGTTCTTCTTTATAGTCATATAACCCTCACATCCCAATATATGTAGTATGAAAAATGTAAATTCATGAATTGTCTAGGAAGCCATTAAGGTCTACCTCAACGTTGAGCCCAAATGGGGTATAGCACCTTAATTTGTATATCCAGGCCATCTCAAGTCTAGAAATCCCCCTTAGAAGGGAACCCCCCCCTCCAAGGTGTGGTATATCTATCGATCCCCAAAAAAATGGTCTTACTGGGGTCTCGATTATGTGTCTCGAGATAATGTCTAGAGACCAGGTGCTTAGGGAAACCTGTCAGGATGTTGGTTACATGTTCGTTAAGCCTTACAGAGAGAGGACGTTTAGTCCTCCCTACGTATTGCAATCCGCAAGGACATTGCAAGAGATATACCACGCGTTCAGTAGAACACGTAATGAATGATTTAATTTCAAATTCAACCGAAGTACTGGTAGAGGTAAACTTATGTGTTCTTCTATGCGTACATCCACTTAGGGAACATACCCTACATTTTTTACACTGGTAGAAACCAGTCATGTACTCAAAAAAAACCCTCTTAATAGGGGGAGGATCAAGAATATTAGGGGCCACTCTCCCTCTGAGTGAAGGGGGACATTTATACACCATTTGTGGTTTGACTGGAAGAATGGTACCCAATATATGATCGTTTCTAAGAACATGCCAATATTTCCTAACCAGCTTCGCCACATTCCTATGTTGTAAGGAATAGGTGGCAATGAATGGAACAGACGGTACCCTATCCATATTGGGAGCTTTATTCTTAAGTAGAATACCCCTATCAAGAGTAGTAACCTATACTGATGGGTATCCCCCTCTCCCCCGCGACGTAGGCCTAGGAGACTGGTAGTATCCTCTTCCATAATGCTCATCAACTGTGCCTCGCCCTCTATCATTCGACCTGGGATCAGTCGCTCCTTGTATACCTTTTCCTTTATTCCCTGCTTTTTTGTTGTTATTATTACTCACAGGTTTAGATAGGGGGTTACTCGTGTCACCTGTCCCATTAGTATTAGTAACTGGGTCCCCAGTGGTATTAACATTTGTTGTTTGCCACGCATAAATTTTATTAGTTTTAAAATCATTCGAATCCTTATTACATTTTTTAACCTTCTTTTTCTGCGTTTCTCGGTCAATTTTTTCCAACTTCTTTTTAATATTGACATTAAACTCCTTCATTTGATTGGTATCCTTAATGGGTTCCAGTTTTTCTTGTAAGGCTTTGATTTTTTTCATTTAGCATACTCAGTTTAATCTGTTTTCTTTTCAGGACTAATACCTGTAATTCCCTACCTACTTTATTAAAAAATTCCAGCCATTCGTTCATGAATGACTGGTCATTAAGACCACCCTGAGGTGGGACATCCCACCTCAGACTTCTAAAAATAAGATTCTGTATAGGCATGTGCCGACCTTATCGCACAGCTCGTTCGTGACAATTCTTAAGCAGCTGTGCCGTTACCGGTGTCTCCCTCGCACATGCACGGGAGTGACGTCATCGCAGCTCCAGCCAATCACAGCGCCAGAGCCCGCGAACCTGGAAGTAACATTCCGGAGACATGTCGCCGGCCACAGCCGATGCATACTAGCTCATTATGCCTTTGTCTTGCAGGGTTTTTTTTCCCCAGGTTTACAACTACTTTAAGAAAATGGTACTGTTCCACCTGAGTAACCACTGCATGCTGTCTACTGTAGAAAAATTGAAAAGCCAAACATACGTTACAGAGAGGGAATGTTGCAGGAAACCACCTCACAAGGCATCACACATGATCTCAGTCAGTGTTCAACTAATGTAAATGTGAAAGAATCATTTTGCAATGTGTTGCAAGACTATGGAGAAAATCAGTATTGCACATTCAAGGGAAGTAGACTTATTGTTTATTGTTGAAGAAAAAGAAAGTGAATGTCGATGTTGGCTGGTATACAGAATATATATTTATTTCCAACCCTGTATTTCCAACCCAACTATATTTCTGGTTTGGAGCGCAGAAGAGTTAGAACCTTTGTCAGTCTTTTACTGCTGTCTGGGATAAACAATATAAATTCATGTTTTCAAACAGAATTAAAAGATGAACTAAAACCTTACCTTGTCCCTGCAGCACTTACCTTCATGGGTGATTAGCTATCATTGGCCAGGCTGTTGTAGCGGTAGCGGGCCGGTGTAGCGGTCTGGGGGTTTGAAACTCCCTCTCCCCTCCCCCTTATTTCTGTAGGGCTTTCAGGATAGACCAGAGCAATTCTGATTAATCAAACTGGTCATGTGCCAGTGCTGATCCTAGTTAGTGGCATGTACTATGCAGCATAGCTTAGTAAAGTTGATTCTTTTAAAATTAAGCATACTTATCCTTCCCTAATTATCTCCCTTTTCTAAAATTTACTGCACAGCTGTCAAACTGGCGGCCCTCCAGCTGTTGCAGAACTACAAGTTCCATGATGCATTGCAAGGCTGACACTTAAAAGCATGACTCCCACAGGCATGATGGTAATTGTAGTTCTGCATCAGCTGGAGGGCCACAGGTTTGACAACCATGATTTACGGCAACTGTAATTACTCTGTGATTGCTATTGCCTAAATTACCCTTAACGCCTACATCTGCAGTCAACTCTGTGTTGTTTCTAATTAGTAGGTCTAACAGAACATAATTTTTGGTTGGGGTTTCCACCATTTGACACATGAAATTGTCCTTTAATACGTTCAGAACTGACGACCCTTGGTTAAGTGAGCAATTCACTTCACTGAATGAATATCAAGATAGCTGAAGTCCTCCATGATAATAACATTTCCCTGCCACCTCATTGTTTCTAACCATGAAAGATGGGTCTCCTTCTCCTCAATGTTAAGGGGTCTATAGCATACCTACAAAATTAATTTACCGTTAGATTTGTCACTTTGAAGCTCCAACCACGATGATTCCACCTCCTCATTAGCCCTGTTAGCAATGCCATCTTTCTTATTAACTATCAAACCACTCTTGACATACAAACATGCCTCTCCCCTTCTTCTACCTTGGCTAGTCGCAAGCCAGTCGTGTAAGCTGTCAAACCAGGTTTCCAATATTCTCACAAAGTCAAAATTCTACTTGTGCATCAGAAGTTTTAGTTCTTCTATTTTATTAATTAGACTTCTAGCATTTGTGTACATGTCTTTCAATTTTGTACAAGCGCACATTAGTTAAAGTAAGTTAAAGTAAGATTCAACCTTCCTACAAGTATTGGTCCTGGATACCTTAGTTTTGCTAGCATCTGGTTTGTGGCCCAATTTCCCCCAACTTTGCCCTCATCTGCACTCTGTGACCCTTGCTCACTGCATGGTATATCTCTCATTGATCCCTCCCCGCCAAATCCTAGTTTAAAATTTCCTCCAACCTTTTGGCCGTCTTCTTCCTAAAGAGAGCTGCACCCGCCCCATTTAGGTGCTGGCCATCTTTGCGATGTTTGTTACCTAATAGAATATAGTGACAAGTGTACTTGTTGATTTTATCTTTAAAACTAGCCCACTTACCTTGTGTGTTCTTTGTTGTAAATATTTGGTCCTAATGAGTGTTGTGCAGTAAGAATCACAGCTCATTGAAGTTAGCTGTTTTGAAATTTCTTGTCATACTAACGTGTCTCTCTTAGTAGAACAGATTTCCAGAAACCTCTCAGAAGCCAATTCCATAGGCATTGGTACCATGATGCATGTTTTCTGTATAGGATGATCTCTATTTAGACACACACAGTAATTATCTAGATGTTGTGTCTCTTGTTGAGACCTTTAGGACCCATCATCCCAATTTAATAACCCATAATAACATATATGCATATCATTTAATTCTACACTGCGAAACACCATCCCATGTTCTGCATCCATTCATTTTTATATATATCTTATTTATATTAACACCATCATTGTTTTTATCCCCCTCATACTATACTATTTGCCATTTTACTCTAATTATTGCCCCTGCTCCTATCCTGTGGAACACTATTCACATATTTAACTTTTTTACATATCCCACTCCTTTACTAGACAACACCTGGTTATACATCAACTGATTATTTAATCCTAAATGTCGGTGCGCCACCCAGAATTGGTAGACAGACACGTAGGATAAATAAGAGGCGCTCAAAACAACAAAATATCAAAAAATGACAATATACAATAGTGGTGATACCCTCTATTACTAATCTTTACACCTTAGTGCAATATATTGAAGTGAATCATATAGCATATACCAAGTGACAGTGAACTAATATATGTATATATACCAAACAGTGACAAAGAGTGTATATTCATTTCACTCCATGCTGGAAGAAATCAACATTCCACATAAAGGTCCATAAATTTGCAAACAGCCTGCTCAAGAGCTGTATGTGATAACATAAATTAGTGACGGAGTATAAATCAAGTGTCCCAAACAAAAAATCTTCTCAGTGATTGATGGCCACTCATGAGCGTCTCCGTGTGTCTTCCACCTCACCACCGTGTCAGTGAATCACACCCTCCAGACATACACTCACCGATTTAAATTGCCAGCATAGACATGGAAGGCAAAAAACGCTTTCTTTACCACACTCCAGGGTAAATAAATCATTCGATGTCCATGGTGTAAGTTATTCAATTTATCCACATAAAAGAAAATAAATGCTCCAATAGTGTGAACCAGCAAACACAATTTATTAAACCACTGCAATCTTCACACAGTGCACTCACATTTATAAAAAGATAAACCAGCAGACATTATGCAATTCACAGCAATCTTCAACTCTGTAGATAAAACCTTATAACCAGTGGTCACGGCAGACCCGAGGTGTACAGCTGCTGGGCTATGATCTCACCCCTCCCTCGGTGTACCACCGCTCCTCTGTGCACTCAAATTCCTAACCTCCTGTGTGGCTGATAGCGCTCGCGTCACGTCTCACAGCCACACCCCCAACATGTTTCGTCATAGGAAGACTTAATCATGGGATTGGCTGTGTCCGCTGCCACTCAACCCTTATATTTACTTCAAGACTGACGTCCAATCAGACGTGTACTGCGCATGCGCACACCTCACGTCCCCATTCACTGGATTCGCTGCTATTTAATAGAGCAAAATATACTTGGGATCGGGCATGGAAATAAAACATATATATAAAATAACAGGTCCTTATATAACTTCCTAACTAATATGCTAATGTAGGTGAGCTGTAGTTCACTAGATATATCGGGACTATAGTTTTAATCATCCCTAGTGGTTGCAGCACTCTTCCCCCGAGTTCAGCCGCTACACACACTGGGAGAAAATATATATCTCTGTATAGCAAACAACAACCTCACTACAAAGTGCATCACCTGAATCCCTTTCTTTATGGTGTGAACCTCCCTCATATAATCATCATAATTCAAAAACATGGGCTGATAAAAACTGTATAATGAATATATAAAACCCAGTCAGGATACATCAATTACTGAACTCCTGCTTGTTACATAAATAAAAATGTCGCTAGTCACGTTTAAGTTGGATACCCCAGTACTTCATATAAAATTCAGTGAATAAATTAAAATCTAAAAATGATATAAATGTATACCTATCTCCCAAATATAAAATTGATCGAGTTATCTATAAAGATCCAAACCCCCCAGATAAATATTGAGCAATGTTCCATAATATCTTCCATGTGAACATTCACTACACAATATTTTGCAAGGGTTGTATTATAATCATATTCCCCTCTCTCCCCTCATCTTTGGAGCTCATTCTTCTCCAGAATCCTGGTGGGCTTTTCAATAATGGGAGTCAATCCAAACATACGGCTAACTCCCACTACTCCCTAACTACTCTCCAGGTCCCACTCAGATATCCAGCAGTACATTTCTATGTGGGGAAATATAGGTAACATCTCACCCTCTACAGAAATCATAGAGATCAAAAAACACTAAAACCAACCGAGATCCAGACATAATAAAAATAAATAATATAAAATACACAGAGCTGGGGGACCCTATTCTAAAAATTATTGATGAAACAATTCAGATCTAATTCTATGTTTAACCCCCTAGGGGTTAAACTTTTCAATAAAAAAATCCATCTGGTTTCCCGTTGGGATAGATCCCTAACTCTGTTGGACCCTCTCCAGGATGGGTGTACAATATCAATTTCACAGAACTGTAGTAATGAGGGATCCTGCTGATGTTTTTCTTTAAAATGTAGGGAGACACTATGGTACTTGTAACCATTCCTAATATTGGTTAGATGTTCTGAGATCCTAATCCTCAGAACAACATGTGATGAGTTACACGAGCTGAATTCCTTTATTTCAAAGGATTCCCCATCCCTGTTGGTTACACTTGTCACTCCTCTATGGCTGACTTTTACAGTCCTGCAACAAATGCATCTTCTACAACTGTAGAAACCTTTGAAATCAAATCTCAACACGTTCCGTCCTGGTGGATCCAATATTTTCTTAACCACATGGTCACCGAAGCTCGGAGCTTTCCTATATATGAATATTGGTTGATTCGGTAGCACCTCCCCAAATGCCTATCCTTACACAAAATGTGCCAGTATTTCCTAAAAATACCTTCAATATCCTTATACTGGCAATGAAATCCTAAAATGAATCCAAATTGATGTTTATTATCACTAGGTCCAGTCTCGGATTTCTTCAGGCATTGTTCCCTGGGTACTAATGCGACCTCCTGGGTGATCTTATTCAGTTCATCCTCCCCATAACCCCTTTGTAAAAATGTATTCTTTAGGACCCTTGCTTGTTCATAAAAATCATCCAACGCTGTGCAATTTCGGCGTACCCATAGTATCTGCCCTTTCGGGATGTTTCTTATCCATGCCGGGTAATGGCCACTTCTTATTGATAAGAAACTGTTTCGATCAGTAGGCTTGAAATATACTTTTGTTCTTAATGCATCCCCTTGCCTCTCAATAGTCACATCCAGGAAATTAACCGAGTTATTGCTAATCCGATGCTCCAATTTAGAGATTGGGGGAATTTTTAGATAAGTTTCTCCAACCGAGTGTTAAGGCCACCAGAGCATACTTGAAAGATACTAGTGACCTTTTGACATTACTTAATGATGTGAAATTGGAGTCCTCATCTATAGTGTATTTGGTAACGGCCGATCTGGCCTCCCTATACACGATTATACAACATGAGGATGCGTCTCTGGCCCTCAATTGGGCATTGAGCAAAAGAGATGACATCCCAGGTGTACAGAAAAGATTTTTGGGACAGGTACTGGAATTTTGGATGTCCCACAATTATTTTTGGTGTGATGGTCAATTTTACTCTCAGCAGGTTGGCGTGGCGATGGGAGCGAAATATGCTCTCAGCCTCGCCAACTTGTTTATGGCTGAGTGGGAAGAAAAGTGTTCAGCCAGAGAAGACCTCAACTGTTATTTGATCGGCGGTTCATTGATGACCTCCTGTTCATTTGGGAGGGGACAGAGGAATCAGCGATTGAATTTTTGCAAGAGCTCAATAATAATTCGAATAATATCAAAATGGAGCATCAGATTAGCAATAACTCTGTTAATTTCCTGGATGTGACTATTGAGAGGCAAGGGGATGCATTAAGAACAAAAGTATATTTCAAGCCTACTGATCGAAACAGTTTCTTATCAATAAGAAGTGGCCATCACCCAGCATGGATAAGAAACATCCCGAAAGGGCAGATACTACGGGTACGCTGAAATTGCACAGAGTTGGATGATTTTTATGAACAAGCAGGGGTCCTAAAGAATAAATTTTTACAAAGGGGTTATGGGGAGGATGTACTGAATAAGATCACCCAGGAGGTTGCATTAGTACCCAGGGAACAATGCCTGAAGAAATCCGAGAATGGACCTAGTGATAATAAACATCAATTTGGATTTATTTCAGGATTTCATTGCCAGTATAAGGATATTGAAGGTATTTTTAGGAAATACTGGCACATTTTGTGTAAGGATATTCATTTGGGGGAGGTGCTACCGAATCAACCAATATTCATATATAGGAAAGCTCCGAGCTTCGGTGACCATGTGGTTAAGAAAATATTGGATCCATCAGGACGGAACGTGTTGAGATTTGATTTCAAAGGTTTCTACAGTTGTAGAAGATGTATTTGTTGCAGGACTGTAAAAGTCAGCCATAGAGGAGTGACAAGTGTAACCAACAGGGATGGGGAATCCTTTAAAATAAAGGAATTCAGCACGTGTAACTCATCACATGTTGTCTACCTAATGTGGTGCCCGTGTGGCCTTTTGCATGTAGGGAGGACGAAGAGACTTCTGAGGATTAGGATCTCAGAACATCTAACCAATATTAGGAATGGTTACAAGTACCATAGTGTCTCCCTACATTTTAAAGAAAAACATCAGCAGGATCCCTCAGTACTACAGTTCTGTGGAATTGATATTGTACACCCATCCTGGAGAGGGTCCAACAGAGTTAGGGATCTATCCCAACGGGAAACCAGATGGATTTTTTTATTGAAAAGTTTAACCCCTAGGGGGTTAAACATAGAATTAGATCTGAATTGTTTCATCAATAATTTTTAGAATAGGGTCCCCCAGCTCTGTGTATTTTATATTATTTATTTTTATTATGTCTGGATCTCGGTTGGTTTTAGTGTTTTTTGATCTCTATGATTTCTGTAGAGGGTGAGATGTTACCTATATTTCCCCACATAGAAATGTACTGCTGGATATCTGAGTGGGCCCCTTGACCTGGAGAGTAGTTAGGGAGTAGTGGGAGTTAGCCGTATGTTTGGATTGACTCCCATTATTGAAAAGCCCACCAGGATTCTGGAGAAGAATGAGCTCCAAAGATGAGGGGAGAGAGGGGAATATGATTACAATACAACCCTTTCAAAATACTGTGTAGTGAATGTTCACATGGAAGATATTATGGAACATTGCTCAATATTTATCTGGGGGGTTTGGATCTTTATAGATAACTCGATCAATTTTATATTTGGGAGATAGGTATCCATTTATATCATTTTTAGATTTTAATTTATTCACTGAATTTTATATGAAGTACTGGGGTATCCAACTTAAACGTGACTAGCGACATTTTTATTTATGTAACAAGCAGGAGTTCAGTAATTGATGTATCCTGACTGGGTTTTATATATTCATTATACAGTTTTTATCAGCCCATGTTTTTGAATTATGATGATTATATGAGGGAGGTTCACACCATAAAGAAAGGGATTCAGGTGATGCACTTTGTAGTGAGGTTGTTGTTTGCTATACAGAGATATATATTTTCTCCCAGTGTGTGTAGCGGCTGAACTCGGGGGAAGAGTGCTGCAACCACTAGGAATGATTAAAACTATAGTCCCTATATATCTAGTGAACTACAGCTCACCTACATTAGCATATTAGTTAGGAAGTTATATAAGGACCTGTTATTTTATATATATGTTTTATTTCCATGCCCGATCCCAAGTATATTTTGCTCCATTAAATAGCAGCGAATCCAGTGAACGGGGACGCAAGGTGTGCGCATGCGCAGTACGCGTCCGATTGGATGACAGTCTTGGAGCAAATATAAGGGTTGAGTGGCAGCGGACACAGCCAATCCCATGATTAAGTCTTCCTGTGACGAAACATGTCAGGGCCGTGGCTGTGAGACGTGACGCGAGCGCTATCAGCCACACAGGAGGTTAGGAATTCGAGTGCACAGAGGAGCGGTGGTACACCGAGGGAGGGGTGAGATCATAGCCCAGCAGCTGTACACCTCGGGTCCGCCGTGACCACTGGTTATAAGGTTTTATCCACAGAGTTGAAGATTGCTGTGAATTGCATAATGTCTGCTGGTTTATCTTTTTATAAATGTGAGTGCACTGTGTGAAGATTGCAGTGGTTTAATAAATTGTGTTTGCTGGTTCACACTATTGGAGCATTTATTTTCTTTTATGTGGATAAATTGAATAACTTACACCATGGACATCGAATGATTTATTTACCCTGGAGTGTGGTAAAGAAAGCGTTTTTTGCCTTCCATGTCTATGCTGGCAATTTAAATCGGTGAGTGTATGTCTGGAGGGTGTGATTCACTGACACGGTGGTGAGGTGGAAGACACTCATTAGTGGCCATCAATCACTGAGAAGATTTTTTGTTTGGGACACTTGATTTATACTCCGTCACTAATTTATGTTATCACATACAGCTCTTGAGCAGGCTGTTTGCAAATTTATGGACCTTTATGTGGAATGTTGATTTCTTCCAGCATGGAGTAAAATGTATATACACTCTTTGTCACTGTTTGGTATATATACACATATATTAATTCACTGTCACTTGGTATATGCTATATGATTCACTTCAATATATTGCACTAAGGTGTAAAGATTAGTAATAGAGGGTATCACCACTATTGTATATTGTCATTTTTTGATATTTTGTTGTTTTGAGCGCCTCTTATTTATCCTACGTGTCTGTCTACCAATTCTGTGTGGCGCACCGACATTTAGGATTAAATAATCAGTTGATGCATATTATTTTTCAAAGGGGCAGCCCGACATTGTTCACTATTATTTAATTAATTATCTATTTATTTATTTATATATTTCACTATTTGGGTATGGAGTTTTAGTTTTTGCACTAATCAGCAATTGTTTGAGACATAAATAGGGTTTCAGTGGCGCGGTGGAGGTGTTGTCTGTTTGAAGGGCGTTTATCATTCAGGATACCTATATATTTAAACACCTGGTTATAGCCTATCTATATATTAAAGGTCACGTAACATAACCAGTGATGTTATATAATTATTGCACATAATGGAATTCCATATATCCTTAAGGCCCTTTCACACTGGGGCGGTGGGTGCGTCGGCGGTAAAGCATCGCTATTTTACCGTCAATTTCGCGGCACTATTCGGCCATCAGCGGGGCACATTTACCCCCTGCTAGCGGCCGAGAAAGGGATAAAACCAGCTGAGAAAGGGTTAAAACCACCTGCAAAATGCTGCTGCAGCAGGCCATCTTTGCAGCAGCACATGATTTCAATGGGCAGGAGCTGTGAAGGAGCGGTATACACACCGCTCCTTCACAGCTCCAAAGATGCTGCTAGCAGGACTTTTTTTAGCGTTCTGCCAGCGCACCACTCCAGTGTGAAAGCCCTCGGGCTTTCACATTGGAAAGACAGAAGCGGCTCTTTCAGGGCGCTTTGCAGGCACTATTTTTAGCGCTGTAGCACCTGCAAAGCGCCCCAGTGTGAAAAGGGTCTAATTAAGACCAGAAAGGATTTTTTAATATTTTTCACATATCACTAGTGTCATATAATTTCCATCCATATTACATCATATCTATAGCCACACCATGCCACAAATGCGTATTGCCATTGTTATTTTGATGCACATGTGGAACACGTGGAATATATACATTTTTTCAATCTGAGGATGTTATTTGCCTTTATCTATCCTGTGTTTAATGGTTAACAAAAATGCTGCCTGTAGTAATACAAACTCCCAACTAGATGACAGCCATACGCATATATAAATACAGTACATTCAGCTCATCTGCACCAGCTTGAAAAAGGTGCATGCATTCCTCCCACCACCAAGGTGCGCCAGCCCAGAAACGCGTTGGGATCACACCTGTGATGTCATCCCTTTCAGCGGTCCAGGGAGTGTTCCAACCCTCCTCTCCAGCTCTCCACCACCATACCATCTCCGTGACGGCTGGGAGAGCCCACAGAATGGTTGAAACAGCTTACCTTCCACTGATCAGTGTGATGGATGTGTTTACCCATAGATGTACCCTTCTTTGTTTACCTTATAGTAAATTACTATGTGATTTTATTAATACACACTTTACAGTCTAACTCAGAGGCGCCTGCATTTGTTGTTTTTTTCTTGCATATCCTGGAGACTGCTTCTGCATCCCTGATAAGGCTTTCCCTGAATCATTAGACTTTTCTCAGGCTGCACAGCAGCCCACTGGCCACTTGGACTTCAGTATTGTAGGATCTGTTTCAGTACCAGCACCACATGTATATCTGTTTACCGTGTCTCTCTTTCCTGTACATACTCCATGTTCACTATTGCCTAAGTTGTCTCTAACTTGCACATCTGTAAAGAGCTTTGTATTGTTTGAAATTAATAGATACAACAGAGCATTTTTCCTTGTTCCACCATCTGTTACATGAAATAATCCTGCAATAAGCTTAGGGTCTTGGGAGGATCAAGGAGGACAGAATGGTTTGGTCAGAGACTGCGGACATTATACATGAAATGGTCAGAGACTGCAGACATAATAAAGAGATGGTCGGAGACTGCAGACATGATACAAGAGATGGTCAGAGACTGCAGACATGATACAAGAGATGGTCAGAGACTGCAGACATGATACAAGAGATGGTCAGAGACTGCAGACATGATACAAGAGATGGTCAGAGACTGCAGACATGATACAAGAGATGGTCAGAGACTGCAGACATGATACAAGAGATGGTCATAGACTGCAGACATGATACATGAGATGGTCGGAGACTGCAGACATGATACAAGAAATGGTCAGAGATTGCGGACACGATACATGAGATGGTCAGAGACTGCGGACATGATCACAGTATATCTGTTCCCCCCTTTCCCAGCTCTACCCTCTGTACAAATCCCCCTCCTCTTCACAGCTCTTTCATCTTTTTAAACCCCCCCGAAGCTCTGTCACCTTTCACAAATCCCCCAACTCCTACAGCTTTCTTACCCCTCACAAATCCTCCTTCCCCCAAAGCTCTCTCACCATTTCCATTTCACGTATCAACACAATGCTCTGTCTAATTGGCCAATGGCCAGATATCAGGCCTGAACAGAAAGGGGAATTAAGTATGTCCTTAGCCCTGTCCAAGCTCCTACTGAGTATATGAGACTGTGATATAGTTGATGGTACTCACCTCTAGCCATAGGCGTGCGCACAGGGTGTGCCGGGTGTGCCTGGGCACACCCTAATCGCCCCGTGCGTGTGTAGCCGCATGCCAGCTGTCTCCCGAGATCTGCTGTGAAATGCTGCATCCAAGGAGTGTGTAGCCCGCTGCCTGTGAAACAGTTTCACATTGAACAGATAGCGAGGCTTGTAAGAGCCACTCAGTGGTGTGTGAAACTGTAATTTATTGTAACTGCTTGCAGAGAGACCAGCTGTCAAAAGTAAGCGGTGATGTCGGGGGTGGGATGGATCGAACAGCTAATAAAACACCAGCCAATGGGATAAGGGCTGGGCGGGCCGCTACGTGTCTGTGACTCTGCCCCATTTCTTAAGCAGCTCAATTATTGGCTGGTGTTTGATAGCTGCTTGGTCCCGCCCACCCCCGCCCTTCTAAGTTTTGACAGCTGGTCTCTCTGCAAGCAGTTACAATACAGTTTCACACACTGAGCGGCTCTTGCAAGCCTTGCTATCTTCTCAATATGAAACCCCCTCTCTCTTCTATCAGTGCTCATCAGTGCTGCCTATGAGTTCCAATCAGTGCTGCCAATCAGTGCCACCTGTCAATGCCAATTGGTGCTGCCTATCAGTGCCACCTGTCAGTGCCAACTGCCAGTGCCAATCAGTGCTGCCTATCAGTGCCAATCAGTGCTGCCTATAAGTGCCACCTGTCAATGCCAATCAGTGCTGCCTATCAGTGCCATTACTGATGCCAATCAGTCCTGCATATCAGTTCCAACCAATGCCACCTATCAGTGCCAATCAGTGCCCATCAATGCTGCCTATCAGTGCCAATCAATGCTTCCAATCAGTGCCATCTATCAGTGCCAATCAGTGCTTCCAATCAGTGCTACCTATCAGTGTCAATCAGTTCCCATCAGCACTGTCTATCAGTGCCGCTCATCAGTGCAGCCAATCAGTGTTGCCTATCAGTGCCCATCAGTGCTGCCAATTAGTGTCTATCAGTGCTGCCAATCTGTGCCAATCAGTGCTGCCTATCAGTGCCGCATATCAGTGCCAATCAGTGCAGCCTATCAGTGCCAGTAGTGCTGCCAATCAGTGCCAATCAGGGACAATCAGTGCTGCCTATCAGTGCTGCCCATCAGTGCCCATTAGTGCTGCCTATCAGTGCCAATCAGTGCTTCCTATTAGTGCCTATCAGTGGCACCAAGCAGTGCCCATCAGTGCTGCCAACCAGTGCTGCCTATCAGTGGCCATCAGTGCTGCCAATCAGTGCCCATGAGTGCTGCCTATCAGTGCTGCCAATCAGTGCCCATCAGTGCTGCCAATCAGTGCCCATCAGTGCACTGAGTGCAGGGATGGGGAGATGAACTCTGCAGCCAGGCACATTGTCCATGGGGAGCTGGACTGATGGGACACAACTGTAATCTGTTTATGTTTATTAATTCCACATGCCAATCTTTGGTATAATAGGTAATCCACCACACTACTATTTACAATTAAGGATGAGCTAAACACCCCAAGTTTCGGTTCGCACCAGATTATGCGAACAGGCGAAAAATTAGGACGAACACGCGAACACCGTTAAAGTCTATGGGACACGAACATGAAAAATCAAAAGTGCTCATTTTAAAGGCTTATATGCATGGTATTGTCATAAAAAGTGTTTGGGGATCTGGTTCCTGGCCCAGGGGACATGTATCAACGCAAAAAAAAGTTTTAAAAATGAAGTTTTTTCAGGAGCAGTGATTATATTAATGCCTAAAGTGAAACAATACAAATTAAATATTCCTTTAACTATCGTGCCTGGGGGGTGTCTATAGTATGCCTGTAAAGTGGCACAGTTTTCCGGTGCTTAGAAAAATACCACAGCAAAATTACGTTTCTAAAGGAAAAAAGTAATTGAAAACTGATTGTGGCTGTAATGAATTGTCAGGTCTAGGCAATATACATAAAACTAATTGAAAAAAAGGCATTCGTTCCCCCCCCCCCACCCCCAGTCCATTACCAGGCCTTTTGGGTCCTGTATGAATATTAAGTGGAACCCCGAACCAAAAATTTAAAAAAAAAATTGCGTGGGGGTCCCCCCAAAATCCATACCAGGCCCTTCAGGTCTGGTATGGATTTTAAGGGGAACCCTGCGCCTACCCCAAAGCACCCTCCCCATGTTGAGGGCATGTGGCTTGGTACAGTTCGGGAGGGGGGTGCTCTCTCGTCCCCCCTCTTTTCCTGCACCCTGCCAGGTTGCGTGCTCGGATAAGGGTCTGGTATGGATTTTGGGGGGACCCCTACACCATTTTTTTTAATTTTGGCACAGGGCTCCCCTTAAACTCCATACCAGACCTGAAGGATATGGTATGGATTTTAGGGGGGGTCCTATGCCGTTTTATTTTTAAATTTGGTGCAGGGTTCCCCTTAATTTTCATACCAGACCTGAAGGGCCCGGTATGGATTTTGGGGGGACCTCCCTCCCTGCAATTTTTTTTGGGTTCGAGGTTCCCCTTAATATTCATACCAGGCCCAAAGGGCCTGGTAATACACTGGGGGGGGAACCCAATGCGTTTTTTTCAATTAGTTTTATCTATATTGCCGAGACCTGACAATTCATTAAGCCACGATCAGTTTTAAATTACTTTTTTCCTTTAGAAATGTCATTTTCTGTGGTATTGTTCTAAACATAGGAAAATTGCGCCACTTTACAGGCATACTATAGACACCCCCCCAGGCACGATATTTAAAGGAATATTTCATTTTTATTGTTTCACTTTAAGCATTTTTTAAAATCACTGCTCCCGAAAAAACGTCCGTTTTTAAAACTTTTTTTTGCATTGATACATGTCCCCTGGGGCAGGACCCGGGTCCCCAAACACTTTTTATGACAATAACTTGCATATAAGCCTTTAAAATGCGCACTTTTTGGTTTTTCATTTTAGTGTCCCATAGACTTTAACGGTGTTCCGCGGCTTTCGAGTTTGCTCATTGTTCGCCAAACGTCCAAACAACCAAAGTTTGGCCCGAACTTATGAATGAATGAATGAATGAATGATTTGTATAGCGCTGCAGTTGCGAACTGAATCGCCTCAAGGCGCTGGATCCGTCCTGAGTAGTCAAGCTTCTTAGAAGAGGTAGGTCTTGAGTTTCTTTCTGAAGGCCTGATGGTTTCCTTCCATGCGAATGTGTGTAGGTAGAGCGTTCCATAGCCGTGGTCCTTGGACTGCGAATCTTCGTTCTCCCTTTGTTTTGTAGCGGGTTTAGGAACAAACGACATGTCTCCTCTCCTCTGACAGCACAGTGATTTTTGTGTTTACACACACAAATCCCAGTGCTGGCGCTCGTGCTCGCGACCACCGGCCACGCGCATCGGGTCCCCTGCCTTGCAGCGGGCACACACGCGACCGCACTCTGTCGGCTCTAAAAGGAACCCTGTATATGTAAGGGGTTTCGCGCAGCGGTGTCATTGAGCGCAGTATATGTACGTGAGCCGGAACCGGTTAATCACCAATCCTGGTTTCCACAACAACCCAAAATTTTCAAAATCCAATTGTCATAGGGACAGAAAGTGAGGTGATATCTTCTGAACAGGGGCACAGACAACAAAACAAACATTACAGGGGTGATAACTCTTCCCCATGCTATCCAAAAAGCATAAAAAATATTTTTTTTGCCTGGAGGTACACTTAAAAAATGTACAGTTTCGACTTACAAACAGACTCAACTTAATAACAAACTTACAGACCCCAAACATCTTGTTTGTAACCCGGGGACCGCCTGTATATAGTATCCTGTTGTTTGCCAACTGTTATAACTGTTTTGCTGGGGGAATCATTCTACTCACCTTGTACTGTTATTCAAAGCTCAGTTGAACATTACCTCTTTTGTACAACAACATCTTATCTGAAGTATTCCAGTGAACGTTAACAGAATATAAATGTATTGAGTGTTGTCTTATTTCTCAATGGTGTTGCAATGATGTCTGAACCCAGAGTGTCAGGTGGATTGGAATAAGTACAGGGTCATGGCGATGCAGATAAGCAGGTAGATCCAAGCAGTCCCCAAGGGGGTGTGGTACATTCGTATTACATGTGTTACCATTTAACCCTAAGGAAGGTATGGCTCACTAGAAAAGATATATCAAAAGGCATTTTTAATGCACCATATTAAAATAATATATGTAAACTGAGAAAAGCCTATGCTACTTGTATTTTCCTGTCCAATGGCCATATTTGGGCAATGTCAATTACCACTCCTACACCTTTGTTGCGTTTGTTGCACCCTCCTAGCATAGGTTGAAAGGTAAGTTCAGTTCTAGGCTCCTTCTGTAATCAAGGGGGAAGTATTTGTTTGTTCTGGCCTGTTCAGGGTCTTCCAGAGCTTAGGGCAGGAGATTCAAAACAGCCAGCCTGAAAAGGTATCGGGTTCAAGCGAATCCCTGGAAAGTAGTGTCCAGTGGGGGGGGGGGGGTGGGGGGGTGGAATGGAGATAAATAGTCTTAGACAGTGGAGAGCAGAGTTCTTTTTCCCCAGGAAGGTTCCAGAGACAGAGGAGTTGCTTCTTTCAGCCATGAAATTAACAGCTGCTCTTGAGTATTCAGTAGTGCCAGAGCTGGACTTTGTTATAGTTGTATAGTCACACCACAGGGGACCTGGTTCTAAGAGGTGCCGTCTCACTCATGGACCATGTCCAGGGGAACCTGGAAGATGATGGCTGTTCTGGGGACTTGTTGATAGTATGGTAGTATGATGGAGCATACTGTTGATGACATGAAATTGATTGAGGGTCTGGTGTACTTGGATGACATTATTGTCTTCGGAAGGACTCTGGAGGAGAATGAGGCAAGGCTTGAGAATGTCTTTGAGAGGCTTCATAAAAAAGGGCTGAAGTTGTCGTTAGAAAAGTGCCAGTTCTACCAAACCCCTGTAACCTACTTGGGGCATGTCATGTCTGCGAAGGGCATCGCCACAGACCCAAAGAAACTGGGGACCACTTGAACCTAGCCAAGGATTGTGACAGAGCTGTGGTCTTTCCTTGGATTCTGCTTCAATTACCGGAAGTTTGAGGTGAATTTGGCAAAGATTACCCTGACACTTAATGAGTTGCTCCAGATTTAGGTGGAGGATGAAGGCAATAAGCTGAGTTAGATGAGACAAGGGGCCTGGAGGCTGAGGGAGTCTATTCAACAGCAGTGGACTCCCTACTGTGAGGAAGCTTTTCAACACCTCAAAAGAAGCCTCACAGAAGAACCCTATGCCTATAGCCTATGCAGACCCAGCCAAGCCCTACAAATTTCATGTGGATGCTAGCCAAGAGGTACTGGGGGAAGTCTTGTACCAAGAGCAGGAAGGTTGACTCAGGCCCATAGCATATGTAAGTCGAAGCTAAACCCAGTCCGAGAAGAATTATCCTGTGCACAAGCTGGAGTTTCAGGAGCTGAAGTGGGCTGTAGTGGACAAATTGAAGGATTATCTTTATGGAGCTTCTTTCGTGGTCAAGATGGAGAACAATCCTTTAACATACTTGCTGACCTCAGCCAAGCTGGATGCAAACGGGCATCGATGGTTAGCGGCCCTGTCCGGATTTCAGTTCAGCCTGAAGTACCAACCTGGGTCTTGAAACAACGCTGATGCTCTGACTCTCTGACCCGTCTGTGAGGCCTCCATGACAGAGGACTGAACCTATGTAACCATGGAAGGAGTGCAAGCTCTGTGTCAGGGCATTGCCCAGAGAATCAAAGGGGCATTATAGGAACATATAGGAGCCATCCCTTCTGGGATACCAAAGCATTACTGTGACTTGACCCATTGGCGTCTATTGACGCCCTCCAAGAACTGCGCACCTGGTGCGCTCTGTGATTGCTTTGTCCTTCAGACACAGCTGATCACAGATCGGAGTAAACAGCCAATCACAGCAGCTCTTTACCACATGATAAGCTGTGTCCAATCACAGCTGATCATAATGTAAACACACTTGCCAATATAAAAGTACACTTACAGGATCGCAGTATAAAAAGGCAGCAGGATTGGCCAATCCCCAGACAACGTCCTATCGTGACGAAATGGGTAGGAAGGAGCCTACGACGTCATCACATTGTTCTCGGATGGGCTATACACAAACCTAGGAAGTGGAGGTTACAGACGGAGACGCCGGAGTTTTTTATGCTTCATTATTCCGCTGCCTTTTTATACTGCGATCCTGTAAGTGTACTTTAATATTCAATAAATCAATCTTTTTGGACGTATTACACTATGGAATGTTTTTGTTTCATATCCCTGGGAATCATCTGCTGCTAGCTGCTGCTGTGCGTTATGGTTGTTGGGAGACCGATTTCCCTGTGCTGGGCGAGACTGCCGTAATAGCAGTCATCGCCGTTCGGTAAGCGCATTTGATTTTCCACCCTGTGTGTGACAAGACACAGAAGATTCTCTTCGTTTTCGTTTCTTGGTACTTTTTATGGTTGCTCTCTTTTTTTGGTCACTTTTTTCAGGACTGTTTTTTCTTGTGGGTTCTCTTTACACTTTATTATGTATTTATCACCCATCTGTTTTATTACTTAAGGTTTATATATACAGCAATTTTTTCACTCATTGTTATTTTGATTAGCTTTTTTGTTTATCCACATTCATACAGATATTCATGTTATTTTATTAATTTGCACATGAGAACAGGGAAATGCCTTGTTTACATAGGCATCTCCCCATTCTGCTTCTCTGTGTCACGATCGCGGGCCACCGGTGAACATCGAGGCCACAGGACCCACGGGCACGCTCCCACGGGGGCCGCACGCACACACCCGCTAGCTACCTAAGATGCAGCGATGTACGGGTACATTGTTTTGCGCACCCGTGCCACTTTGCCAAAGTATATCGGCGTGAGCCAGTCGGCAAGTGGTTAAAAAAAGAGAGAGAGCCCTGTGATGTGCTGAATTGCATATAACACTGACCCCTACCACAGCCAGCAATGCAGATCAGCCGGAGTGGTAAATTGCTCCTGCCGCTCTGCATTGCAGTGTAAATTCGTCCCAAGACCCCTTTCACACTGGAGGTGTTTTTCAGGCGCTAAAGGGCTAAAAATAGCGCCTGTAAGGGGTCTGAAAAATGCCTCCCCTGCAGCCCCAGTGTGAAAGTCTCAGTGCTTTCACACTGGGGCACTGTGCTGGCAGGACGTTAAAAAAAGTACTGCAAGCAGTGTCTTTAGAATGAGTGGGCACCACTGCCGTAGCGCCTGCAAAGCGATTCAGCAGCAGTGCTTTTAAGGCGCATTTAACCCTTTCCTCGGCTTAAAAGCGCCCCGCTAGCAGACGAATAGCGCCACTAAAACTATGGTAAAGCGCTGCTAAAACTAGTGACGCTTTACCACTAATGCTGCCCGCGGCTCAATGTGAAAGGGCTCTGAAAGGGAAAAAAACAGCTATTTCAGACTCTTCTTTTGAATATTTTTGATTGGCTTTCAGCTTAAGCTTTAAAAGAAAATCTGTTATTATATAAATGTATATATATACATATAAATGTATTGTCTGTTAAACAGATGCTGAAAAATTGCATAAGAAATATTGCTAAGCTAGAAGACAGTGTAACAGTTTCTGCTGATTTATCAAAGTATAAAAAAATGTCTAAAATATATCTAAACTATGAATCATCTGAAAACATTTTTGCAGCTCTTTGACTTTCTGACTAAAATCATAATAAGTGCAATGCTAAATACAAAGTATTACCTGAGGGATATATAGTGCATTTAATAAACGATATATAAATAAAAATACAGTGCAATATGCAAAATGTGTTCTTATATAAATCAAACAATATGATAAATGTTAAAAGGGAAAATGGTCTGGTGTCACCCGAAAAGCACCTCCATCCCAATATATACATCAAAATACAAAATGTTGTCCCAGAACTTTAAATGAGGTGAATACAATTAGCCAGTCACATCACACAGGTAAATACAGTATCAAAGTTTATTAAAAGTTGTCATACGTAAACAACAAAAATTGACAATGCCGGTCAGCTGATACATAGTGTAAAACAATATCATTATACGTATAGCAGTATAGATGTACATAGCAATATACACAGTCATAGAAAGTGACCCTACGCATTTCGCAAGACCATGCTCGCTTCATCAGGGGTAGATGCATGTGCATTACATCTGTTATAGAGTATGAAAAATCAAATAGGTACCTGCACAACAATGGTATTGTGACAAATGGTACTGTGGCATCTCATCACCCTGCTCACCAGTCTAAGCCTAATTGGCCCACATGCAGTACTGCTAAGGGGTCCAATCGATCTGGTGAGTCTAACCACTTAAGGGGGTGTGTGAAGCACGAATAACTTTGAGCACCACAGCACTTTGGAATATTGATTGCACATCAGCACTTTTGAAGAAATATTGTATTTGGGACTTTTTTTTGCAATCTAATTCAGACTTTTACTGGCTACATGCTTGTCACTTTTCTTTTGATTTTTGCCTTGTTTTTTACCTGCTATTATCTACTTTGCCCATCTATGCACAGCACTTGCACATATAATTGATTGGCACAATCTTTTCACCATTGATTGATTTCTATAAGGACACTATATGGACAACGTTTGCACATTGCACTTTAACATTTATCATATTGTTTGATTTATATGAAAACACATTTTGCATATTGCACTTTATTTTTATTTATATATTGTTTATTGTATGCACTATATATCCCTCAGGGGATACTTTGTATTTAGCGCTGCAATTATTTTGATTTTAGTTTGATTATCCACATGTTTAAGAAGTGTGTTTAGTGCTGACAGATATAATTAGATTAACATAGCAGCTAACAAGGTTTCACATATTTACGATCTTTGGCTTTCTGGATTAGTGCTGCAAAACAAGAATGAGGAGTGTGATTCAATTTTTGAAAGTGAGAACAGTATAAATTTTCATCTAAAATCCAAAGGTAATTATTGTTCGTGAGGTTCTTTGGTCACTGTTTGGCCAAGCTAGTCTATGTGTACATTTTACAGTACAGTTTAGGAAGCCATTCCTGACCACAATCTGAAAATATTGCTCCTAAGCAAGGTGCCGCACGCTAAGAAAATGGCATTCTCAAACTAATCCGCACAGTTCCCGTTCATGTGAGCAACACAACCAGCCAATTACATCAACATTTTTTCACAAAGAAACGTTGAGGCACAGTGATAGACACAAAAATATAAGAGTACTACTGTGCTGTCACTTTAGTTCACCCATGCTATACTAGGGAAGAAGAACTAAAGAGTCTCTTAATGAGGGTGAAAGAGGAGAGCTCAAAGGAACATTAAGAAAACTAAGATCATGGCAACCGGTCCCATCACTCCTTGGCAAATAGAAAGAGAAGAAATGGAAACAGCGACAGATTTTATCTTCCTAGGCTCCAATATCACGGCAGACGGTGACTGTAGCCATGGCATTAAGAGACGCTTGCTTCTTGGGAGGAAAGCAATGGCAAACCTAGACAACAAAAAGCAAAGACACCACCCTACCAACAAAGTGCCGTAAAGTCAAAGCTATGGTATTCCCAGTAGTAACCTATGTCTGTGAATATTGGACCATAAGGAAGGCTGAATGCTGAAGGATTGATGCTTTTGAACTATGGTGTTGGAGAAGACTCTTGAAAGTCCCTTGGTCGGCAAGAAGATCTACCAGTCAGTCTTGAAGGAAATCAACCCTGAATATTCATTGGAAGGACAGATCCTGAAGCAGAAACTCAAATACTTTGGCCACCTAATGCGAAGAGAGGACTTATTTGAAAATACACTGATACTGGGAAACATAGAAGGAAAAAGGAGAAGAGGACGACAGAAGACAAGATGGATAGATAGCAGGATCGAAACAATGAACATGAAGTTAAGCAAGCTCCAGGAGGCAGTGGAGGACAGAAAAGCTTGGCACGCTTTGAGGTCACAAAGAGTCGGACATGACTAAACTGACAACAACGACAACAACCTTAGAAATTATATGGCATGAAATAAATGCGTGTAAAAGCAAAGAATGTATACATATAGAGACATGTTAAACATTTCAAGCAATGAAAATGCATGGTGAAGGGTTAAGGGGTTGTTTTGTTGATTAAGTGTTAATTGTTTAGGTAAGAAGAGACAAGAGCAGCTTGCAGAGGACTGGAGGGAGAAGCCACCCCATTCCATATGAAGGCACTGTCTCTCAGGTACAGGCCACTCATATCCCCAGCCACCCAATTCCACATGAAGGCACTGTCTCTCAGGTACAGGCCACTCATATCCCCAGGGCTGGTCCATATGATAATGGAAGGTGTCCCTATGATGACCAACCTGCCTCTGATTCTTTGATCCCTAAAAGGAGAAACAGGGGTGGCAGGAGCTGCTTCTGCACTGTTTTTCAGATTTTTTTTAAAAACCACAGCAGAGCTTGAATGGCATTGACTGTATTGGGTCCAGGGCCAATGCAGACACTCAAAGAAGTGAAGACCCCATGGGCTATTGGGCATACAGGGTGGAACACTGGCCAGAGCTTACAAAGTACGTGCTAGAGCTTCTAGCTTGCCCTGAAATCAGTGTGCTGTCTGAGAGGGCCTTCAACACAGCAGGAGGTTTTGTTACAGAGAGGTGAATCTGCCTTTTCCCTGACCAGTTCACTTTCATGAACCAGTGTTGTATTACCAATGATTACAAAATCCTTGGTGCTGGTGCTACGACTAAACTTTTAGTTGTCATCCACCCCCCTCCGCTCAAAAAATTAAGTCTTTCCACAATTACCAGTGTTGCCACCTATCCTGACCTGTTCCTGTGCTTCGGCACTGGAAAAGTACTAAAAGATGTTTCCACAATTGGACCTCAGCTGCCAAATTTATTATGTGGCTTATTTCAGTACTCTGGCACACAAAATTATTGCCAGCAGTTTACACGTTATTGTTTATTTTAAGATAAGACCTGCCTCATTTCTACCTCATATATTGCAGCCTAATAAAGCTGTTTAGATACCAACAGGCCAATGTACAATATTTGTAGTTACCGGTATTTTCCCTGTTGGCGCTATATAAATCCTGTATTATAATAATAATTATTTTTTGTGGACTCTTTTGGCATTTATTAAATGTTTAAAACGTTAAGTGTTACTCTGTGAAAAAAAATAAGTCCACCAATTTCTATTAAACTGTTTTGCCACTATTCAGTTTGTTTTAATGTTGAGGACATTATCTTTATTTTTTTTTAATTAAACGTTCTATCAATTTAGGCCTATTACACTATAAAACTCAGGTGTTGCATCAAACACTACCTAAAAAAGCCTTTTTTCAAGTTGAAATGAATCAGTTTGATTAAAAAATAAGTTACATAGTTAAACAAAGTGATGCCAGAATACAGTGTAGCTAAAAACCGTCTGTGAAAATCATTATGCTCCATAACACCACAAAGAGTTTAAGGGCATATGTCAAGCATGTAATTGAAAGAATTTATGTTTTTTCCATGTCATCCTTAAACTTGCATTAAAAAAACTTGGTCTGTTAAATATCATGTGGGAGTGTCCATCTTCCCATGAGCTTTTCTGGCAATAGCTTGCCCATTAGCCTTAAAAATGGCCAGATCAGTATCAGAATTTGCTCCCCTAGATTACAATGGGTTGTCACTGCTAAATTTGAATTTGACAAATTTCAAATAGGATTCAATGCACCCCCAGTGAATCAAACCCGGGCAGATTCACAAGTTTTTGTTCCCCTACCATAGAAGTATGCAGCACAGGAGATACCAAGTAGTCAGAAGTCCTTAGCCGTATACTTGTATCGGTTTAGAGTTAGACACTCATAGTATCAAATCCATATGGTAAACATATAAACCAGTCATCTAGATTATTATAGAAAAAGGAATAGCAGGCTCCATGTTTCTTTCATAATGAGATTCCTTTAAACCCCAACTATTTTGTGTCTCTTTTACTTGTATAACTTCATTGTGTAAATTCCTGAGTATAAAATGTAATTTTTATCAAATGTCGGCTGTATGCCCAGAACTGGCTCCAGACTTCAAAGATTTATCATTATAGACTGACCAAAATGAGAAGATGTTTATAGCACTCAGCCCTCCAAAACAGGATTATTGGCCCCACTTTAAAAGTCTTTTGGGCCAAGCTGATTATGTAACAGGATGGGCTTCGGCCATCTATAGACTTTATTAGAACTGAAAATATATAAAAGATAGAGGTTTCTTTCTTCCAGTTTTACACACTGTTCCTTTTCATGTGCTCCGTGTGTCATACACTCTGTTGTGTCATCTTGGAATATAAGAGCCGCTAAACCATTTATAGCAGTTCCAGTGAAAGTTATCTATCAGAGAAGATACAGAGAATGGAGTCCACCGTGAAAAAACTTTACTCTGTTCATGGGTTTGATCCAAAAACTCTACTGGAAACCTACTTCTCACCAAGAACTCCAAAACTGCTTTTTTATGTGAGCGTTGAATTTATAATGACTGCTCTTCACAAGGCTTTTAAGTCAGGTATGTAAGCCTGCATGTATGTTGTATTGTTGTATGTGTTGTTGTTAATAAGAGGGAACATTCAATATGAAGAGATTGGTGCAGTAGGGTTAGGTTAGCATTGTGAAGTAAAATGATTAGTAAATAGCATTGTGCTTTTTACATAAAAACTGACCAGCTCCCAGGTGGCCAGCTCCCTCACATGCCTCAGAACTGGTCCAGTACTGTAATGGGTGGGGTGTGAAAAGCATCAATTTGAGATGCTTCTGAGATCACTCAGATTTCATTGATAAATGCATTTAACCTCTCTCTGAGCTGCATTTCTTATTTCTCTTACATTTGTTATCACCGGATGACAGTGGCGGCCGGTGCTCAAAAATTTGAGCGGCCGGTGCTCACCTACCTGTCCGCGGAAGACGGATAGTTAGGTGAGCAGGGGCTTCCTTACCTTATCAATCCGGGGATCAGCGTGATGATCCCCACCTTCATCCTGCCAGCCAGCAAGGAGACTGAGAGCTGAGAGGGACAGATGCAGTGAGGATGCGAGCCGGCACACGGGGCAGCTGCAGCATAAGGAAGGATGGATCTGAGGCAGATCAGGGACCAGTGGCAGGCAGATAATGTGCTACTTTACAGGCAGACTAAGGGGACCCCCATGCACGATATTTAAAGGAATATTTAATTTGTTATTGTTTCACTTTAAGCATTCTTAAGATCACTGCTCCCGAAAAAAACGGCCGTTTGAAAAACTTTTTTTTGCATTGATACATGTCCCTTGTAGCAGGACCCGGGTCCCCAAACACTTTTTTTAGTCATTAACTTGGATATAAGCCTTTAAAATGAGCACTTTTGATTTTTCACGTTTGTGTCCCATAGACTTTAATGGTGTTCATGTGTTTGCACTAATTTTTTATCTGTTCGCAAGTTCAGGTGCAAACTGCACCGGGGGGGTGTTTGGCTCATCCCTAGTGGAGAGCATTAGTTCCTCACTGAACCCTACCGAGATATCAAACAGACTTAAAGCACAACGATGCCAAAACTGTACCACAACCCAACCTATGGCTCAGCTTAAGAGTAACTTCCATACTTGCGAGCACCTGGCCCTATGCTAGACAGTGTGGTGGAACCCCACCCTGTTATTTATACAAGCTTTGGACACTGGTCATAGCAATTTTATATGACTCTTTATCTGAAACACAGCTGTCTTATTAATTTCATTGACAATGGAGGGTTTGTTGCTTATGAAGGATTTCACAGGAATACATTTAGCATAATTTTTAGGTATTTTACGAATGTAATTCATGCATTGATCTCTTTTTATAGGCTTAGTTAAAGGGAAACATTTGACTGACATTAGTCTTGGCCCCACCATCCATCACCTGGCAGCAATATGCGAGTTCTTGGAATACATTACTATTCTAGAATTGAATGATGCTTGTGTCAAGGAACTGGAAAAATGGTTACATAAACAACCAGATGCCAATGATTGGACACACGTCTCAAAGGTTATGAAGGAGATAACCAACAGCAGGTTTTGTATCAAACGTCATTTGTTAGTCATTTTTTATTAACGTTTTACAGTAAAACACAAATACTCTGCATCTGAACACCACAAACCAAATACACTATTTAATTCATTTTTAATATTCAAAGCAAACTCACTCATCCATCTACACTATATTGCCAAAAGTATTGGGACACCTGCCTTTACACGCACATGAACTTTAATGGCATCCCAGTCTTAGTCCGTAGGGTTCAATATTCAGTTGGCCCGCCCTTTGCAGCTATAATAGCTTCAACTCTTCTGGGAAGGTTGTCCACAAGGTTTAGGAGTGTGTCTATGGGAATGTTTGACTATTCTTCCAGAAGTGCATTTGTGAGGTCAGGCACTGATATTGGACGAGAAGGCCTCGCAGTCTCCACTCTAATTCATCTCAAAGGTGTTCTATCTATGACAAACCTGCTCATCTATGTCTTTATGGACTTTGCTTTGTGCACAACTGAATCACACAGGAACTGTGATTGGGTACAGGCAAACGCACTGCATTTGTGATTTGTGTTTGGGGTTCCATTAACATACTGGCACCCACAGCAGATGCCAAACCCAATGCATTTTAAACACGGTGCAGGAATCGCACACAGAACACACCTTTTCTTGCACCATGTTCTGGTCTGAACTGGCCCTCAGTCAGTGTAGTACTTTGCAGAGGCAGGGCTTTTGTTGGATGTAAAGTGATTGTAAAGGCAGAATTTTTTTTTTATCTTAATGCATTCTACAGTATCTCACAAAAGTGAGTACACCCCTCACATTTTTGTAAATATTTTATTCTATCTTTTCATGTGACAATACTGAAGAAATTACACTTTGCTACAATGTAAAGTAGTGAGTGTACAGTTTGTATAACAGTGTAAATCTGCTGTCCCCTCAAAATAACTCAACACACAGCCATTAATGTCTACACCGCTGACAACAAAAGTGGGTACACCCCTAAGTGAAAATGTCCAAATTGGGCCCAATTAGCCATTTTCCCTCCCCCGTGGCATGTGACTCGTTAGCGTTACAAGGTCTCAGGTATGAATGGGGAGCAGGTGTGTTAAATTTGGTGTTATCACTCTCACTCTCTCATACTGGTCACTGGAAGTTCAACATGGCACCTCATTGCAAAGAACTCTCTGAGATTCTTAAAAAAAGAATTGTTGTTCTACATAAAGATGGCCTAGGCTATAAGAAGATTGCCAAGACCCTGAAACTGATCTGCAGCACGGTGCCCAGCGGTTTAACAGGACAGGTTCCACTCAGAACCAGGGGCGGATCCGGGGGGGGCAACGGGGCAATTGCCCCCCCAGAAATTAGATGCGGGTGAGTTAGTGGGCACATGGCTCCGCGGGCAGGCTGCTGAGACAGCAGGCAGCTCCACGGGTAAATGAGAGAGTGGGCGGGCTGGGCAACTGAGCGGCTCCACAGATGGGTGAGGGAGCAGGCGGGCTGGGTAGTTGAGCAGCTCGGCAGGCGGGTGAGAGAGCAGGTGGGTGACTGGGTGGGTGAGAGAGTGGGCGGCTCCGAGAGCGGGCAGGCCGGGCAGCTGAGCGACTCGGCGGACAGGTGAGAGAGCGGGCGACTCCACGGACAGGCGGCTGGGTGGGTGAGAGAGCAGGTGGGCCAGGCAGCTGGGCGGCTCGGTGGGTGAGAGGGATCGGCTGGCCAATCAGCAAGCCAGCGGGTGGGGGAGCAGAGAGATGACATCATCCCTCACCACCCGCCCTGCATCCCTGCAGTTCTGCCCTCACTGTATAGGCAGTCGCGGGCAGCAGAGAGATTATATCATCTCTCTGCTGCCTGACTCTGGGACACAGCAAGAGACAATCCCCACCTTAGCAGGAAAGTGACACAGCATTTGACAATCGGCAAAGAGTGACAGGTGACATGGCAAGGGACAATCCGCAACGTGTGGCGAGTGACAGTCCGCAACGAGTGGCAGGTGATGTGGCAAGTAACAATCCGCAACTTGTGGCAGGTGATGTGGCAAGTGACAACCTGCAACTTGTGGCAGGTGACATGGCAAGGGACAATCCGTAACTTGTAGCAAGTGACGTGGCAAGTGACAATCCGCAAGTTGTGGCAGGTGATATGACAAGTGACAATCGGCAACATGTGGCAGGTGACGTGGCAAGTGACAGTCTGCAACTTGTGGCAGGTGATGTGGCAAGTGACAATCTGCAACGTGTGGCAGGTGACGTGACATGTGACAGTCCGCAACTTGTGGCAGGTGACGTGGCAAGTGACAAACCATAACATGTGGCAGGTGACGTGGCAAGTGACAATCTGCATCTGGTGGCAGGCAAGTGACAATCTGCAATTTGTGGCAGGGATATGGCCGGGACAATCCGCAACTTGTGGCTAGTGACGTGGCAAGTGACAATCCACAATGTGTGGCAGGTGCCGTGGCAAGTGACAATCTGCAACGTGTGGCAGGTGACGTGGCAAGTGATGTGGCAAGTGACAATCCGCAACATGCAGCAGGTGACGTGTCAAGTGACAATCCGCAACGTGTGGCAGATGGCGTGGCAAGTGATGTGGCAAGTGACAATCCACAACATGTGGCAGGTGACGTGTCAAGTGACAATCCGCAACGTGTGGCAGGTGGTGTGGCAAGTGACACACTCAGGGTTCCCACTGATTCTGCATTATGGTGAGTTGAACCATTTCATTTTATATAACAATGTAATATTAGAAATAATGCGCTTCAATCATCCTGACACCATAACAACCATGGTGCCAGGATGATTGAAGCGCTAACACCAGCCATTTCCCCGATAAATTGCCCACAAAAAACTTGTTTTCTGGCAGTGCCCCTCCAGAGACTAGAACCTGGATCCGCCTCTGCTCAAAACAGGCCTCCCATTGTTGACCAAAGAAGTTGAGTGCACGTGCTCAGCATCATATCCAGAGGTTGTCTTTGGGAAATAGACATATGAGTGCTGCCAGCATTGCTGCAGAGGTTGAAGGGGTGGGGGGGTCAGCCTGTCAGTGCTCAGACCATACGCCGCACTCTGCATAAAATTGGTCTGCATGGCTGTCGTCCCAGAAGGAAGCCTATTCTAAAGATGATGCACAAGAAAGTCCGCAAACAGTTTGCTGAAGACAAGCAGACTAAGGACATGGATTACTGGAACAATGTCAAAGCTGAGGGTAAAGGTGATGGACTGGCCAAGCATGTCTCCAGACGTGAAAACCTATTGAGCATCTGTGGGGCATCTTCAAAGGGAAGGTGGAGGAGCACAAGGTCTCTAACATCCACCAGCTCTGTGATGTTGTAATGGAGGAGTGGAAGAGGACCCCAGTGGCAACCTGTGAAGCTCTGGTGAACTCCATGCCCAAGAGGGTTAAGGCAGTGCTGGGAAATAATGGTGGCCACACAAAATGTTGACACTTTGGGCCCAATTTGGACATTTTCTCTTAGGGGTGTACTCACTTTTGTTGCCAGCGTTTTAGACATTAATGGCTGTGTGTTGAGTTATTTTGAGGGGACAGCAAATTTACACTGTTATACAAGCTGTACACTCACAACTTTGTAGCAAAGTGTCATTTCTTCAATGTTGTCACATGAAAAGATAGAATAAAATATTTACAAAAATGTGAGGGTGTACTCACTTTTGTGAAATACTGTATGTGGAAGATTTATGTAGCCTTTAAGGAGGTGGGGAGAAGATGGGGGCATTGGGGGGTGGGGGGGGGTGTTGCATGCAGAGATCAGAGCTAAAGAGGGGTGAAAGTAAGATGTGGATGGGGATGCAGAGGTAATCAGCTGTGGAAAAAGCCTGAACGCTGCACCCTTTGTGTTGCGCGCCCCTTAACTCTGCTCTCTGTATGCAGTGCACCCCTTAACTCTGCACTATTTATGTAGTGCACCCCCAAACTCTGCCCTCTGTATGTAAACCCCCCTCCATGGGCCTCTTGTCTGCTTCTCTAATTAATGTTCTCCTTGCCCGGCCTGTCAGTTTAGGTGGACGGCCATGTCTTGGTAGGTTTGCAGTTGTGCAATACTCTTTATTTTTTCGGGTGATGGATTGAACAGTGCGCCGTGAGATGTTTAAAGCTTGGGATATTTTTTTATACCCTAACCCTGCTTTAAACTTCTCCACAACTTTATCCCTGACCTGTCTGGTGTGTTCCTTGGCCTTTATGATGCTGTTTGTTCACTTAGGTTCTCTAACAAACCTCTGAGGGCTTCACGGAACAGCTGTATTTATACTGAGATTAAATTATACACAGGTGGGCTCTATTTACTAATTAGGTGACTTCTGAAGGCAATTGGTTCCACTAGATTTTAGTTATTGTAGGGGATTTTAGGTATTGTAGGGGTATCAGAGTAAAAGGGGCTGAATATAAATGCACATCACACTTTTCACATATTTATTTGTAAAAAAATTTGGAAAACCATTTATCATTTTCTTTCCACTTCACAATTATGTACCACTTTGTATTGGTCTATCACATAAAATCCCATTAAAATACATTCATGTTTTTGGCTGTATCATGACAAAATGTGGAAAATGTCAAGGGGTATGAATACTTTTTCAAGGCACTGTATAACCCCTGTCAGTTTTTATTGTGGTCTGTGCCCCCATTAGGGAGATTCATCCTCTCTATTGGTCCTGTTTACCATTATCATTAAAAGTAAACGGAAATCCCAAATTTGGGAAAAATCTCAAATCCCCAAAAATCCCATTGGAAGATTCCCCCTCTATTACTTTTCTGGGGACATCCTATAATTTGGGATGTCCCCAGAAAAGTAATAGAGGGGGAATCTTCCAATGGGGAGGTTAGTTCTGGTGACCTGGGGGTCCCCAAGAAATTCCCTTAATTTGCAGGAAATTCATCTCGCTTCCTGTTTGACTATGGGCCACAAAGTGAAGGAAAATCTCTGGAATGTAACACAGATGGCTCTAAAATGAAAATAAAAGTTTTGCCCATAGTTCTACTTTAATGATTTTTATGATGATGTTATTACTGATTTTAAGACTTTCAGTGTTTGTATTTTTTAGTGATAGCTGGCAAGCCAGAGAGGAAATGTTAAGAGCTAAACTAGCACACATCAGTAAATGTGACTTCACAAAAGAAAAGCCCACAGGGTCACTGGTATTGCCGAAAGCCGACTGTCTCCTCAGCATGTGGGCACTACAATCCATCAGCAAAGACCAAGAGGCTTACTCCAAGAACCTAAAGAAGTTCTCCTCCTACATTAGGCTGGGAGGATATCTCTTGATGTATGGTGATATCAACGTGACTTTTTTTACAGTTGGGGAACACAAATACCATCTCTTGCAACATGATGACGATTTTGTAAAGAAGGCTTTAACTGATGGAGGCTTCAAAATTTTACAGTACGACAATGTGGAGAGGAAAACTGCAAAGGATCTTGTAGATGTCGAGAAATCTTTCTTTGTCATTGCCCAAAAAGTGAAGGAAGTGTAGACATGGACAAAGACCACCAGTCACTGAATTCCTCAATCTGAATTTGACACTTAAATTTGCATGAATGCTATTTGTTCCAGGGATTGTCCATCCATCGAAAACAATCAGGATTCATCTAGATCAGCAACACACATATTGTACATTTACCACATACCCATCACTTTCTATTTCTCAATATTTGCCAGGTGAATCATGTAGCGCTCATCCCCATAGGAGCCCACTGATAAGGTGCCTAGGCTCTTTCCCAGTAGTTGCACCCGCAGCCAGGCACATGGTCAAAATCACGCTCTTTGCTCAGTAATCAGTCTAGGGGTATTCTTTTCTGATACTTTATTGCAAAAAACTTGAACTTGGATGGGTGCAGGGTAACTGTGGGATACTCCAGCAACTTTAAGCAGTAACTTGAGGACACTAATCTTCCTCTTAAGAACCTGAGAACAGTCCTTGCTTGCAGCAAATATTGGGCTGAGCTATACCAGGACACCATAGATAATGTTCCTTTTGAGCAACACTGACTCTAACACAAGAGGGATAGTAGCAGCACAGTCACTGGGATCCCGCACACCAGTCTGTACTGAATAATGCCCTTGGATAATTGGATACCTCCAATATCTTCCAGACACCTCTTCCTTGATTCTCCAAACCAGATTCCAAAAAGAAAAGTCCTTCTGTCAGCTCCAGTGAGCTTTTAGAAAAATAGACCCCCCCAGCTAACATAGCTGAGACCTCGATGAAAAGCAGACACATGGCAGGCCTGCCCAGAAGGGCAGCACCCCTCCAGTCAGAATGTGGACAACTTAATATTTTGCTTCGTTAAAACAATTTTTAGAGACTGCCTAAACCATGTGTAATAGAATGCAAGATCAGTGCATGGACAAGCTTGTAACTGCTTCAAATCTTTAGTAGAGTTCAGATCTTCAAGGTCGCGCCCTATGATTCCATTTTTTAACAATTCTCTCTTCCCCCCAGTAATTAACCAATCCCACTTTTTAATATGGCAAAGGGAAGGTAGACCCTAATCAACAAAATCCTTCAAAATGGCAAACTATCTGCTCTAGCCCAAATTCTACTCTTCTTCCATAACCAACACATGGCATGGATGGAACACTCACAACTAACCCACTTCTTGGGTTCTCTGTAACCACCTAATCTATTATCTCGAATCGCCACTGATTTTGAGGAAGGAATCGGTCGTACTCTATTAACACCTTTATTGAAGACGGTTTAAAAATTCTTCTGGTACAAAGACAGCAGAGGCACAGGATCAATGAAAAGCTGACAAGTTTTACACCACTATGGGGTGCTTAGTCATAGCTGTTAAAAGATGGAATGACCATCCATATATATGGGGATGAGAAAAAGGTTCATCAAACAGGATATCCTTCTGATAGGCCCACATGGATACATTAGTCCAAATTCCTGGACACATGCGAAACAGCTGGAGTCATGCAGGTGCATCCCAAAATAACCTGATAGACATACCTGATGTATCGTGTAACACAAATGCATGATGAACAAACATAATCTGTAATTATTCATACTTAAAATTTGGAACAAATTAATCAATCAACAAAAGATGAAGAATGAAAATGAAAAAGAAAATAAATGAATAATGAAATAATAAATACAAAAATGAAAAAGTAAAAGCTGAAAAACCAAGTACCATTGTGCATATATATATATATATATATATATATATATATATATATATATATATATATATATATATACACATATACAAATGCATATTAAAAATATGAGTTTATGGAAATAATTGGGTTTTGAGGAAGTACTGTTATGCCCCCACACGGTCGGACTTTGTTCGGACATTCCGTCAACAAAATCCTAGGATTTTTTCCGACGGATGTTGGCTCAAACTTGTCTTGCATACACACGGTCACACAAAGTTGTCGGAAAATCGACCGTTTTAAACGTGGTGACGTAAAACATGTACGTCGGGACTATAAACGGGGCAATAGCTTTCATCTCTTTATTTATTCTGAGCATGCGTGGCACTTTGTCCGTCGGATTTGTGTACACACGATCGGAATTTCCGACAACGGATTTTGTTGTCGGAAAATTTTATATCCTGCTCTCCAAGTTTGTGTGTCGGAAAATCCGATGGAAAATGTCCGATGGAGCCCACACACGGTCGGAATTTCCGACAACACGCTCCGATCGGACATTTTCCATCGGAAAATCAGACCGTGTGTACGGGGCATTACAGACCTGAACATACAATGTCTACTCTAACCAACTACTACTTCAGGAAATCCATTCCCACGGCCCAAATCTCATCTTCAGACAGGAGACAGGAGGACAAAGATAAGATGGATAGTTTTAAAGGTGCACAGGCCTCTATTTCAGGCACTTTATAGATTTTACCTTATATCTATGATAAAGGAAATAGAGCTCTGAATATACTAATATGAGGCCTCAGAGTCAAGTTTGAGAGGAGAGTAGCACCTTAGAGAGAGACCTATACCCCCCCCCCCCCTTTCTTTTTTTTCCATATTTTTCACTTTCTGGTTTGTGACCTCTTTTCGAGTTCCTCTCCTTATAGTTGTTTACTATGTATCAGTGCACTACGTACTGTTCTTTCCCTGATGTTTGAATCCAATTCACAGTTTTGATACAAACCCATTATTTTTTCTAGGTTATACTTTCTAGCTGATCTTGAATCATTTAAATCAACTAAATAACCTATGGTACATTACAATTATTATTTTATATAGAGAATACTAAGCCTAAGATGTACTTAACAATTCCCTAATCATGAACTTTATTATATTGCACCTCCATAGGCATAGCCATTACTAACATTCACCTATAACTATACCTATAACAACCTATTTAACATTCATTAACCTATAAGACATTGTACAATGGTCAATGTATTCCAATATATTTGCATGTACTCAGGGACGCCATCAGGGGGTACAGCCAGTATACATGTAAGGGGCCCGTGTGTTCGAGGGGCCCAGACCACAGGTCACAGCCCAGGCTATCTTGAACACGAGGCAGCTGCCGTCAAAGCGGACCGGCTGCCAGGATGCAGTGGAAGGTGTAGAGGTGGGCGGATCCCAAGTGTGTGCAGGTCGGGGCCCGCTGTCAGACGCTGGCGGGGTGGGGTGAGGTCAGGTGCCAGGTCGGAGGGCCCCATGTAGGAGGACATCAGGGGGAGGAGCCCCTCCCTGCTCTTTTGTGTGTGCAGGTTGGAGGGCCCCATGGAGAAGGAGGTCAGGTGGAGGAGCCCCCCTCCCCCTCTTTTGTGCTGTGCAGGGTGGGTGAGGCCAGTTGGTGCCAGCGGAGGGCCCCATGGAGGAGGAGGTAAGAGTGAAGAAGCCCCCTCCTTTTTCTTGCAGCTGCCGCTGGAGATCCTGGTGGAGATGAAACACAGGCTCAGCTACCCCTCCTGGCACTGCTGGATAGGTGATTGCTGGAAGGACTGGTGCTTCCCTAGATGCGTGTGACACTCCCATCCCCGTCCCACTGCCCCCCTACCTGTGACAATGCCTCCCACCTGTCCCACTCCTTCCCCCCCGTCCCGCTGCCCCCTACCTGTGACAATGCCTCCCACTTGTCCTGCTGACGCCGCTACCTGAGACATTACCTCTCACCTGCCCCGCTGTCCCCCGCCTGAGACACTGCCTCTAATCTGTGATGCTGCCCCCACCTGTCCCACTGACCTCCTCCCATGACACTTCCCCCTCTGGCTGCCCCCTCCTGTCATGCTGCTCTTCCCCTGTGACACTCCTCCCTTCTGTCCCCCTTCTAACCCACTGCCCCCCACCTGTCCCCCTGTTCCCTTCCTGCCCCACTTCCCCCCTTATGTGGTAGGAGGAGATGGGACTGGAGGAGAAGGACATGGAATGGAGTACATTTGTCTGGAGGGGGACGACATGGGATGGATGAGATGGAACTGGAGGAGGACATGGGATGGAGGAGATGGGACTGCAGGAGGACGAAGAGGACATGGGATAGAGACCATGGGATGGAGAATGAGAAGGGCCTGGGATGGCCAGTGGGCGGATTCGATGGGACAGCCAGTGGGCAGGCCCTGGGGAATGTTGGCGGTCAGGCTTGGTGGGGGGGGGGGGCCCAGGCCTAAAGCTGTGAAAGGGGCCCCACCATTTCTGATGGCTGCCCTGCATGTACTATATACCTGAAAGATTTGGTTATATAATATCTATACTGTGTTATGTATAACTCTTTTTTTGAAAATAATAAAAACAGATTAAGCTAAAGTCCAAGAAAAAAAAAACAACCTAATGCCTCTGCCTTGTCTAACTCTGGGAGTATAAGAAATGTGATGCAGTAGATTCAGCCTGATTTGGGGAAAAAATGTGTATTTGTGCAAACCTGATCAGCTCAGGAACAGGTGGTGATAAGGGTAAAGAAGTCACCAGCCCTTCTGGTCGTGAGGGTTAACCCCTTATGGAATATGGATAAAGAACACAGGGGCAGGTTTTACAGAGTGATTACTGTAAAAGCTAAATCACAGGCTATCACAACAATCATGTGATCGGGAAGCGGTCCTCCTGTATCCCAATTAGTACAAGTACCTAGAGGGCATTTTCAGCACAAACACTGGTGCATATACATTATACATGGCGCCTAGAAGAAGGTCTTCCCCCATGATGCCACATTATGTGTTATGCCTCTATTAATGGATTAATCTGAAAAAAGTAATACAAATACCTCTATTTAGGACACACAAGCCTTTTTTCATCATAACAAAAAGGTGTGCAAAGTCTTATGCCGCGTACACACGGTCGGACTTTTTGGCTACAAAAGTCCGACAGCCCGTCCGACAGACTTTCAACAGACTTTTGGCGGACTTGTGGCAGACTTTCTAACGAACGGACTTGCCTACATATGATCACACAAAAGTCCGACGGATTCGTACGTGATGACGTACACCGGACTAAAATAAGGAAGTTGATAGCCAGTAGCCAATAGCTGCCCTAGCGTTGGTTTTTGTCCGTCGGACTAGCACACAGACGAGCGGATTTCTGGGTCCGGCGTAGTTACGACGTAAAGATTTGAAGCATGTTTCAAATCTAAAGTCCGTCAGATTTGCGGCTGGAAAAGTCCGCTGAAAGTCCAGGGAAGCCAACACACGATCGGATTGTCAGCCGGATTTGGTCTGTCGGCGTCCGTCGGACTTTTGTAGACGAAAAGTCTGACCGTGTGTACACGGCATTACAGTTTGTCTTTAGAAAGTAGCCACAGCCTGATTAGAAATGCATGTCCCTGCCAGCATGCTGTGAAGAAAAACTTTAGTTCTCTGTGTGGAAATAGTGGTCCCTCTGCATAGGTTCCCCTCTTAATGAGGCAAGCCCAGAGCTCTGTAACCATTTGCTGACCAAGCCTTTTCTGGAACTTTTTGATTACAAGTTTAAATTTGTATTTTTTTTTGCTAGAAAATTACTTGGAACCCCCAAACATATATATATATATATATATATATGAGACCCTAGGGATTAAAATGGTGATTGTTTCAATATTTTATGTCACACTGTATATGCGCAGCGGTCATTCAAACGCATTTTTTTGGGAAAAAATACACTTTAATGAATTAAAAATAAAACACAATAATTACCCCAATTTTTTTGTATAATGTGGAAGATGATGTTACGCCAAGCAAATAGATACTTAACATGTAACGCTTTAAAATTGTGCACGCTCGTGGAATGGCGACACACTATGGTACTTAAAAAATCTCTATAGGTGATGCTTTAAAAATGTATGCAGGTTACATGTTTAGAGTTACAGAGGAAGTCTTGTGCTAGCGTGCGCACAAAGTAATAGGGCTCTGTAATTTATTTATTTTTTTCTTAATTAACTTTTAATTTTTACACTGTCCCTTTATTTTTTTATTTTTTTTATCACTTATATTCCTATTACAAGGAATGTAAACATCCCTTGTAATATAAATAAGCATGACAGGTCCTCTTTATTGAGAGATCTGCGGTCAAAAAGACCCGTGATCTCTCATTTACCTTAAAAAGCAAAAGAAAAAAAAATTGACACGGTCTTTATAAAAAAAAAAAAAAATGTGTTTATGCCTGAGAACCGGAAGCGACAGAGGTCGCTCCGGTCCTCCAAGGCCATAGAGTCGAGTGGGGTCCATCTTGCCCCTACTCGACTTCCTGCCCAGCGAACAGCCACATCGGATCGCTTATTAGGGATACCGACGGCTCCAGTAAGCTCAGAAATGACCAGGAAGTGGCGGGTCCTGCCGCCTCTAGAAGTGATCCCAGAGCAAATTTGCCCATGGGACCAATTTTATCAGATCCCGAACCGGAACCGCCCATAGTAAAAAACAATACTGGGGCTATGGCAGTTAGCTGCTGCTTTGCATTAAGCAAGCCCTTGATTTGAATTGACTGCCAACACACTAATGCACGTAATGTGCATCACCTCGATTCAATAGTGTGAATCTATCCTGGAATATACAGTAATTAGCTCCTTTCAACGGAAAGTTCAGTTGGGCTTTAACATAAATTATCCACTGTGCCCTACATTTGTAATAGAACTCTGCTGACATCTAGTGGCCATTTAGGAGACTGTCAGTGATAACGTACAAATGAAACCTCATACTATCAAACAAAGCACATGCATAGGCAATTAATCTTGAAACAGTTGTAAAAATGTGGCATAATAAAATGAATAAGAAGCAGCGTTACCTTGTATATCTTGATACTAAAGTGCTGGAGTAAAGAGGGGAAGTAAAGGGGTGATGGGAGGGTTTGAATGGTTAATTCATAATATTGGGCCCATGGATTTTTATATTATTTAGCAAAATGTAACCTCTGTGCTTATTTATTTGTTGTTCTTTCATACAATTCCACATTGTATTTTGATGGTTTAACTACTTCACACCTAAGATTAAAACACATCTAAATGCCTGAGCTCAATTTTGACATGTGTTAGGAAAACCGTACATATCATCACAACTACTTTGTGCATCCATGTGGATTATACTTTGTGTTTTTTCAGGTCAAATTGGGCTTTCTTTTGGTTATAGTTATGGATATCTCCTGATTTTTATTTAATATCAAAGGAAAACTGGCCCAAAATAGTAAAAAATATATATATATTTTTTATTTAGCTGTATATTTCTTGTTACTACCTTATCCTACCACCAATGAACAACCCAAACTAAATTCTCTTGCTCTTGATGATCGCAATGATACCACATATGTGTATGTTATTTGTTGTTTATATCCGTAGTACAGCCCAGAAGCAATAGTGCGCATTTTGCTTTTTTTTTTTTTTTGTCCTTTCTAAAACACTGATGCTAATAAAAAAAAAAATCCTGTCCAAAAATATACTGACCCTGACCTTTGACCCTTACTTGACCCAAACACTAACCCTGGCACTGACCTAGATCAAACCTTGATCTATATAGGAGCAAGGTTTGGGACTTTCTATGAAACATGCAGCCAGGGAGGCAACACAACACAATGATGTCTGGTAGGCAAACCATAATAATAACCACCATATATCTTGCATAATAAAAAAAAATCTAATATAATAAAGTACAGAAACATTTTATTTCATATCATAGTAACATAGTGACATATTGGCATAGCAACATATTGGTATAACAATGGTAACATCGTAAAAACGCCAGACTCATTGTGCTTGTCTCCACAGTATAAAACATAATTGAAATTGGTAGAATCCACTGGAACATATTGTTGATAGCATATAAAAGTATAAAAAAGTAATATGGGCAGCATCTAATAGCTCAACGCGTTTCGTGGCTAAACTGCCACTCTTCAGGAGAAGATGTGGTGTAGATGTCTCTAAGGGTATTAAAGGTAATTATTAAATTGGATAATGTATAGAAGGAATCATACAAGAGTAAGTCCCAACCATGAGTCTGGGCACAGGCATTGGAGGGCAAGGGCTGGCCGGGCAGGTGTCCCGAAAGAGAGCGCTTCTCCGACGTGGCACTCGAGAAGAAGAGGACCCAGGAGAGCCGCTGAGGGACCCCAGAAGAGGATTGGGGCCACTCTGTGCAAAACCAACTGTACAGAGCAGGTAAGTATGACATGTTTGTTATTTAAAAAACAAAAAAACGAGGGTTTAGTAACCCTTTAAGCCTTGTTTAGGGCGTATAATGAAGTGTTTTCCCACACGGGGATTCACAGGGGTTCTTGGCCCTTGGAAGATTTCCTGACCAAGCCATTTTTGCGATGCGGCACTGCGTTTAACTGATAATTGCGCGGTCGAGCGACTTATTAAAATTGATGTCATTTTTTTCTACAAATAGAACTTTCTTTTAGTGCTATTTGGTCACCTTTGCGGGGTTTTTTTTTTGCACTATAAACAAAACAAAAAAATACAGACAATTTTGAAAAAAAAACAATATTTTTCCTTTCTGCTATAAATATATCCATTGAAAAAAATGAATAAAATCTAATTTCTTCATAAATTTAGGCCAATATGTATTCTGCTACATATTTTTGGTAAAAAAAACATCCCAATAGGCGTATGTTGATTTTCTTTTTTACTGGTAATGACAGCGATCGGTGACTTATTGCGGCGTACAGTCGGAACACTAACTGACACTTTTTGGGCACCAGTGACACTAATATAGTGATCAGTGCTAAAAAAAAATATGCACTGCCACTGTACTAATAACTGGCTGGGAAAGGGTTAAACATCAGTGGTAATCAAAGGGTTAAATGTGTGTCTGACCAGGGCTTTATTACTGTGGGGGAGGTGCTTGTACTAGTGGAAGGCATTGATGGTTGTCCTCGCTTAGCTTCGCATTCGCACCAAAATGGTGCAGGACCCTTTTTTTGGTCCGCGCTTAAATCGGATCACATGGGTGTTCACACCCATGCAATCTGATTCCTGCACTATTTGACATTTCGCACTGGGATATGCGAACCGATCTGGGGGTGTCATTATCTTTCTATTGAGACCCTCAGCGGTTCACATAGGGCAGTGTGAGCTGCTGGCGAGTTCTATGCGATGCGGGAACCGGCACTGGTTCCCGCATCACGCTAGTGTGAACCCAGCCTCAATGTGCCAATTCTGGGACAAGGTGCAGTGAGTAAACTAGAAATGCAGTGTGTAGGAATAAAGACCCAAAAACAGTTTCTTGTTTTTGTTTTTTTACACTGTAGTTTAAGATGTTTTTCTAAAATAATAAACATGTTATACTTACCTGTTCTGTGCAAGGATTTTGCACAGAGCAGCCCCTATCCTCCTCTTCTGAGGTCCTCCCGCCGGCGCTCCTGGCTCCTCCTCTTCTCTGAGTGCCCCCATAGCAAGCTGTTTGCTATGGGGGCACTCATGGGGGCTCAATCCTGAGTTGGGAAACTTGGAAAAGGCAGCCGCACACCGCAACGGGATACCAATAAAACTTTATTTGTAATGCAGACAGATACAGTCACAGGAATGAACGGAAGGTTAACATGTTTCACACATCTTGTGCCTAGTCATAGCCAATCCCGAGCTGCACTGTGTCTATTGACACATACAGTGCAGCTCAGCCCCGCCCCCCACTCTGCTGTTAGGATTTGATTGACAGCAGCAGGAGGAGCCAATGGCTATAACTGCTGCCAAGCCTTTCTGTGAGAAGAGGGGGGAGAAGAACAGTGCTGCTGCTCTAGGGCACAGCACTGGATAGAAATCGGCCTCAAGTAAGTGTTTCAGTGGGGAGCAGACATGGAAAGGTTTTTTACTTAAATGTAGACAGTATTTTAGCTACACAACCACTTTAGCTATGGCTAGCAATAGCAAAAAAAACATAATGTGTCCTTTTATATTTGTATGTCTAAATAGTACACTGCAGATATTCTACAGGCAGTAAACGTATTGCTGTTTTCTTGCAACTGAAATCCTAATTTCTAGCTCATCCTCCTTTGCTGTACATACATGGCTCAGTGTACACTCTCAGCCTACATTGGTCCAAGGATGAATTGAAGTGATTCTAAAGCCTAAACATTACTTGCATTAAGGAAAAAAATGTTTAGGTAGTATTGTCCTCCCCTTATACATGAGCCCTCATTCGATCCAGCGCTGTGCCCGTCTGTAGCAGCTCCCCCTGCTCTCAAAGCCATTGGCTCCCGCTGTTATCAGTCAAATCTTGTGACGAAAGAGCAGGGGTCGGGGCAGGGCTGCGCTGTCTGTGTCTATGGACGTAGGCAGCGTGGCTCGGGATCGAACTAGCAGGAGTGCCACAATAGAAAGTGGCTTCTCATGGTGGCACACCGAGAAGAGGAAGAGCCACGAGTGCCGAAGGGGGATCTGTAAGAGGCGGATCGGGGCCGCTCTGTGCAATTCCCTTGCACAGAGCAGGTAAGAATAGCATGTTTGTTATTTAACCTCCCTGGGGGTATGATTATGTCTGATTTTTGAATGTCAAAGCGGTACATTGTTTTTCATGGAAATGTGTTGTTTATATTGTAGGCCTGTAATTCTGTCCAAACAAGAGTCTAGTAGATATCCAGGGTATGATAAAGTTTGAAACACGAAATCATAAATTATTATATAATAAATAACTATAAATAATTATAAAAAATAATATAATAATAAGTTTTATTCAATAATGTAATCAAATCAAAAGCACTGAAGTTTGTTCAAACAAGGGTGCAATATTACTAGTCACTGTAATAATGAAAAATCTTGACACATGGGACTGCACAAAGTCCGACGTCACACTCAGGACAATGGAAAGCATCCCTCGACGTCAAAAGTGGTTTTAGACCAGATAGAAAACAGCGATAGTGAATTAGAATCACTTGCAGAATTGAGCGATAGTGAATCGTGGGGAAATCCGTCATCAGACGCTAAAAGTGACAACAGTGACAATTCTACGACTGAGCTCAGTGCTGCCTGATCCGTACCACAGTCAATAGAGCACCAAGTTCACACATCACCGAGCTCATTTGCGGAATTGTCACGGTCGTCACTTTCAGTGTCTGATGACGGATTTCCCCACAAATCACTATCACTCAATTCTGCAAGTGATTCTAATTTACTATCGCTGTTTTCTAGCTGGTCTAAAACCGCTTTTGACGTAGAGGGATGTTTTTTGGATGCCATGGACGTTCGAGTTTCCAGGCAGAAAGAATGGTAAAAGTGCAGGCAGGGCACTGGACAAAGCACTAGGGACAAAACTGAAGGGAAATGATTTGATACAGTAATGTAATCTACACATTACAATGTATTGTGTGCGTTATGTTTTTTTGTTTTTTTTTTTAATTTGCCTCCGGGCTCCACCCCCATGTGTCGTGACGCTCACAGGGAATGGAGCCCGGAACACTGATACATCGGGCAGAGCATCCAGCCGGAGGATACATCGGGGAGACATCGCAGGATCCCAGGGACAAGGTAAGTACCTGTACCTGGATACAGCGGTGTAAATCCGAGTGTGGCTCAAGGTTACCACTAATGGTACTGAAAATGAACCCCGAGCCCCCCTTCTGGATTACCGCTAGAGAGGTTAACTAGTTGCCGCCCGCTCCCACCATCAATTGGCGATGGGGTAGTGCAGCTCTCGTTTTTGGGATGACAGCATTCCAGAACAGCCACGCCATGCTGCTAGGACACGGCGCGACCCTGATCTCTGTAAAGAGTCACATACGCGGCTCTTTAACCATGTGATCAGCTGTGTCCAATCACAGCCGGTCACATGTAAACACGGAGATGCCAGTAATCGGTGCTCCTCACCTCACACTGACAGAGTGGAGAGGAGAGACGATCAGCGGCATTTCCACACAGGGGGACATCCACACATGTAATCAGAGCACTGATCATCAGTGCCCTGATTACAATATAGTGCCAACTGTGTCACCAATCAGTGCCCACCATTGCCACCAGTGCCCACTACTGCCCACAAGTGCCACCAATCAGTGCCCATTAGCCATGCCAGTCAGTGCTGCCCATCAATGCCAATCACTGCTTTCGATCAATGCCCATAAGTGTCACCCATCAGTGCCACCCATCAATGCCCACCAGTACTACCTATCCGTGCCCACCAATGCTGCCTATCAGTGCCGCCTATTAGTACCCATCAGTGCCACCTATCAGTGCTTATCAGTGCCACATATCAGTCCCACCTATCAGTGCCCATAAGTGCGGCATATTAGTGCCTCCTCATCAGTGCCACCTCATCAGTGCCACCTTATCAACACCCACCAGTTCAGCCCATCAGTGCCCATCAGTGGCTCCTCATCAGTGAAGGAGAAAAATTACTTAGTTACAAAATTTACTGACAGAAACTAAGCAAATAAAAAAAAAATTTTCAAAATGTTTTTTTTTTTTTTAGAAAAAAATAAAAAAAAAACCACAGAAGTGATTAAATACCACCAAAAGAAAGCTCTATTTGTGTGAAGAAAATGATGAAACATTGTTTGGGTACAGAGTAGCATGACCACGCAATTGTCAAAGTGCGACAGCGCTGAAAGCTGAAAAATGGTCTGGGCAGGAAGGGGGTGAAAGTTCCTGGTAGGCAAGTGGTTAAATAAACTTTATAATCACTTTAAATCTCCATGTGTATATAGCGGGGTTACACCATCTTGGGCAAGATGGCGTCAGAAGAAGACCATGCAGATCTCAGCTTACAAATGTTGCATTCCTAGAGGGAAGGTCTTTAATTCTACTTCAAAGGGAACTTTTCCATGCCTCAAGCAAATACACCTGGTGGTACCTATATAATACACTCCATCAGCCTTTTCTTACACCCTCTTCATTTAATCATAGAGTGCAGTCTAAACAGAATTGCTACAAATATGCAAAAAATAGGATTTGTATAACAGCTTACCTGTAAAATCCTTTTCTTGGAGTACATGGGACACAGAGCCTTAAGTTATTACCTAATGGGTTATGGGCCACCTTCATGGACACTGGTATACCCAATCAAGGAAGTTCACTCCCTATATAACCCCTCCTCCTTCCAGGAGCACATCAGTTTTTGTAGCAAAGCAATATACTTAAATCCCAAAAGAGGGGAGGGACCTCTGTGTCCCATGATGTACTCCAAGAAAAGGATTTTACAGGTAAGCTGTTATAAAAATCCTATTTTCTTTATCGTACATCATGGGACACAGAGCCTTAAGTAATTACTTAATGGGATGTCCCATAGCAATGCTACTTGAGGGGCGGGAGAAACAACGCGCAGGGCACCCCCAGACTTGAGGACTTATACTCCTGCCTGCAGCACACTGCACCCGAACGTGATATCCTCATTCCTTCTTATATCTACCTGATAAAATCTCACTATTCGGTGCTATGGGGGAACGTGTAACCTGCTTCCCTGTGGCAGTGCCTAAGCATGGTGAGCTATGTAACATGACTAAGGGAGTATCATCACCACTCCAGGCTGAAGTAATTTGAAATGCATCACAAAGTGAGGTGTTGGTGTGGCCGTGTACTTTCAATAGAAGTAAGCCTCATACATGCTGAATGATGGAGAGTGGCTGTATTCTTTGCAATGTTTGGGCCAGGAGAGCTAGGGGGCATTTTCCCCATGATCTCCCTCTAACGTCAGCCGGGGAGATCACGGGACCCTCCCGCAGAAGACATCCATCGGAGCTGGAAAGCGGCCGCGAGTCACGTGACCGGCCTGAAGACAGCTGAAATTCGGTATTTAAAAACAACTTGTACAGTGTGCTATGCCAGCCTCTAATAGAGGGGCTGGCATAGTCTTGTATAGGTGCATTAACAAACACTTTAAAGCTAAAAGGAGGAAACAGCAAGATGCATTCCACACCCTGTAGTTTAAATCAGTGGTCATCAACCCTGTCCTCAGGGCCCACTAACAGGCCAGGTTTTATGCAGACTAGAATACTGCAATCACAGAGCAGAATATTAAGTCACCTGTGATATATTTCAGTTATCTTGCAAACCTGGCCTGTTAGTGGGCCCTGAGGACAGGGTTAATGACCACTGGTTTAAATGTAAGGTTCTTTCAACAGATTTAGTAAAATAGCTTCCCAACAGCAGCCCAGAATCCAAGGTACAGGCTCCAGAGATGGACCTTTGCGCTCTGTGCGAGAGCAGTGGTCTCTCTGCAGCCCGCTGAGTCTGACTGCTGCAGAGAGACTTGTGCGCTCACACGGAGCACAGCGATCCTTCTCTGCTGTCTGTGCCATTGATTTTGGATTGCTGCTGGGGACAGTTTTCACTACTAATCACAGTAGGAATCTCAGATTTAAGCTTTTTACAGACTGTAGACAGTATTTTGGTCTTTCTTTCCCTTACATATACCCACGGAAGTGATTAGCCTCAGGTGATACACAGAGATGAAAAAGAGCTAAGGTAAAGAGGAACCCCAAAAGGACGTTACTAATTGGACCAGGCAGCATAAAATATCAAGGATTTATTGACAAGTTAAAGAATTGTCACACAAAAAGATAGGAACAAAGAGATTTTATCATTTTGCATGACAATTATTAAATTTTTCAATAAAGCCTTGATAGTTTATGCTGCCTGGTCCAATTAGTAACGTCCTTTTGGGTTACTTTTTACCCTAGATTTTTTTCTGATGTTTTTATGAGTTACTTGGATCACACTCATTTACCGATTGCTGAGTTAGCAGCTAATCAGCTGATGGTTAGTGTCACTAATTCTTACCAGTTTTTCTTCATACTACTAAGCGTGGTCCTAGCAGTTTTAGCTTTTTTTCTAGTTGCTACACAGAGATGAAACACATGCTCCTACATAAGTTATACCTGTTTTTCTGGAGCAATCTCTCCTCTACAGCCTTCTAAAACACACAGATCAAAGGCTTTTTCTCAGCTGCAGAAGGTAGGAGGATCTGATGCTACACATTGCACAGGATAGTGTGTGTAACCCGAGACCTGATTGGAGGGAATGGACACCCCCCTCCCTACACAGTTTTTGTGTGCTGGGGGGGGGGGGGGCAGGGACATCTCCCAGGATTGCTTGGTCTAGAGCAGTGGTCTCCAAACTGTGGCCCTTTGCTTGCCTGTGTCTGGCCCTTGAGGCATTATTCCTGCCACTGACACCAATGATGGGGCAGAATTCCTGCCACTAACAATGGGGCACGATTCCTCCAAACGACACAAACTATTTCGCCCCCTAATACAAAAGATCGGGCATCGTTTACTCCCATTGGGCACAGTTGTGCCCCCTAAAGTCTGAAGGACAGTAAACTGGCCTTTGTTTAGAAAGCTTGGAGACCACTTGTCTAGAGTAAAGCCTGATACCCAGTGGGTTATAGGAAAAAAAAACAAAAAACTGTAACTCCGGTCAGAGCCGCTGTACTAACGATCCGACGTACTAACGATCCGACGTTAGTACATCGATCTCTCCTGCTGAGCTGTTGTGTTCTGACAGGGGGAGCGCCCCCCCCCCCCCCCCCCGCTAGAAAACTCTAATCAGCGCTCTCAGCCATTGGGTGAGGATTGGGAGCCAGTCAGCTGCTGGATTTTCAGCATGCTTGGCCAGCTTCTGTCGGACTGGCTGCCATACACATGGGCCGAATGTCAGCTGTTTTTTTTTTTATCGACCTGGCCGATGTTGCCCGGCATTCGGCCCATGTGTACAGGGCTTTAGACTGTCAGAAGTGACTCATGCCAATATCAGAGGGAAGATGAAACAGAGGAACCACACTAGGTGCTTTGGACTGAGGCAAGTACACACAATAGAGAGATATGCTTTGTTTCACTTTTCATTTCAGAGGTTTACAACCACTTCAAGCTTAAATTGGCCTTCAAAAGAAGGGAACATTTGTAAAGAAATCAGGACAGCCCACCAAAATTATGTACAATGTCACCGGGATTTCTTTTTATTGTCATCAATGATACTTTCAGTATAAGACAATTTAAGAAATTAAAACTAAACATACAATAAGGTGCCACAAAAAAGTGTACAGGTTCACAGCAGAGAATACTTAGGCAATGCTGACATAGGCGTCTTCTCACTCGCTTCCCCTCATGTTACATAAAAAGAGGGGAGAGACATAAGAATGTTCCCCATCACCATTGATAAGGACCTCTTCCATCATGGCTGGTACTGCAAGTACAAATATTGCCGAAACAGCACAGGGATAGAAAAGGCTTCCTTGTGTTACCTCCCCAGGGTCTTTACTAGACAACTATGGGCCACGAGGCAAGGTGAGAACCCTCATTGCACAGAGGGAACCCAGCCTTGTAATACAGGCTTGGAGAAATAGAACAAAGGCACAGAATAACTTGCTAGAGAAGTTGTAGGTTTCTAACTATTTTAAGGTCTGTTTCTCTGAATTGTAGCAAGCCCTACTGTGCATCAATCTAACTCCAATCACTCCTTTGGTTGAGAGGTGAGAAAACGCCATTAAAAAGATTTCTGTGCCAGCAAATCCCATCTATTGTATAGCTGAGACAAGGTGGCACTGGAATACAGGCGAGCAAACCCAGTTGATGTAAACCATTCATACAGTCCAGGTGTCTAATGATCGGCAATAGGAGTTAGTATGGAGGAAGGCCTTTGGTTGAAGGTTCTACATAGAGTTGGCAGAAAGAGCAGCAAACTGGTGAGAGCATGAAAGATGGCATTGGGAAAGCTGGAAGGAAATTGACGTAAGACACTGGACCAGCAAGGCTCGATGTATCTGCATTTTCAATGTGATGTTTTCTAGATCTACCGTGTATGTCTGGGCAACATACTTAAAAAAAAAAAATTTTTTAAAGTCAGTACATGCTTGCAATACATGCAGATTTCTCCATCTCTTGTCAACTAAAACTACAAAAAAAATATGCCGATTTATCAGAAATCCAGTGAGCTCCTAATTTCAGCCCGGACCAAGTTCTACCCTGCTTGACTACAGAACACCTACTGCTTAAAGTGGAATTTAACCAAAAAGAGGAAGTTCCCCTTGATTGCATCCTCCACCCCTCCACCAGTGGCATCTCCAGCTTTCATATTTAGGGGGAGGCACATGGGGGATATATATATCTATATATATATATATATATATATATATATATATATATATATATATATAGATATATATATAAATATATACTGGGGCCCTTTGCTACGACCCCACAACAGCTCTTTCACATGTTCTGCAGTGAGCTCACTTCCTACTGTATTGGGGTCCTCCAGGGTGGCAGAAAACAAGAGATATATGTCACCAGCATACCAAGAAAATATAAGGATCCAAAGCAGAGGGAGAACTATCAGGGTTTCAAAGGTTGTCTTGCCTCCGGGCCCTGGTGTTTTGCCACTATGGGGTTCCCCAGCCTCCTCTTGCTGTCCTGCCCCTGCTATTGACTGCTCTGGTCTGGCATCTCTTGGAATTTACAGGCTGGTTCTCCTGTCCTAAAGATGGGAGAAATCAGTCTGTTTTTTCAGTAACTGAGAGTCCTGGTGGAGTCCTTCCTGCAACTCGCTCTTCTCCCTGCCAATGAGGATGCAGGGGAAGGTGCAGATCTGGCGGCCGTGGTTGTGTGAGCGCTCGCATTATGCAGTGTCAGCAAGCAGAGGGAGGGTGGGAGGAATCACCCGCAGGAGCTGACTGGGGACTCTCTCCCTCTTAGACATTGATTCAGGGCCCCCTCTGGCCCCCCCTAGGGACGCCATTGCCCTCCACCGCCACATTTGGCACTTTTTGGCGTTAGCGATGTTAGCGATCTGCCGGTTTCCCTTACTTAAGATGCCGGCGCCTACACACAAAGCTGACTGTAGAATCGACTCGGGTGAGGACATCGCTGGATCTCTGGACAGGTAAGTGTCCTTATATTAAAAGTCAGCAGCTACATTATTTGTAGCTGCAGACTTAATTTTTTGGAGGAGCCTGGAGCTCCTCTTTAAGGACATGAGAGGGGTGGGGTGTTCGTAAGTTCAGCAGAGGAGAACTCAGGATGGACTGACAACACTTCTTGGGATTTCAAAGTCAGCTCAGTACAGCAGGTTAGGAGCTCACTGGATTTCCGGTAAAGCAAAAGTTTTCTTTCTGTGCTTGTAGCATTTTTAAAGGGATAAAACGTGGAGAAATGTACAGAGGTGTATTAAATATGTTTATTGTGGATTCAGCCCAGACAAACACTTTAAGAACTAAAACAGACCAATTTAAAATGGAATTGGTCACCACATCTAAAAAAAATAACTTCAGGCAAAACTTTAAAAAAAATGTGAAGAGTGGAAGAGTTATATCTTCTGCACCCCCCTTTTTTTTTTTTTTTCTATTGCTCTCATTTCCTGTGCAGGTGACAACACTGTCACTGGTACAGAAAGTAAGAATATATATATAAAAGTATAAAATAAAAAACGGCAAATAAAAAATCGGGAGGTTTTGACTTTTTTCCGAAAAAAAAGTTTTTGGGTTATTTTTCAATATGCCGTTTTGTCGTTGGAGAAATTTCCTTTTGTTCCATGGTCATACAAGAGTTGAGAAAACATCTCAACAGGTACACAGCAATAAAAAAAAGCTTGTCAGAGCCTCTAACCCTTCACCACCTCATTAAAAACGTGAAATCAAAATTTCACCTGTAGTTCCACTTACACTCATCATGCATGCAAATGCCGTTCTTTCTTGGCAACTCCTCAATCCAGGTACAGGATTGCAGCTTCCAGGCTTAGCCAACAGAATTCCCGACACTGCAATATTAGATGTGGTTCCCACTAAAATGTGTTGTCTACACAGTAGAGAAAGAGGTTTTTGATGGCCTAACTAAAATGAGGTCTACAAACTATAATATCTCCTAGGAATTGAGCAATAATTTTGTTTGAAAGACCAACATTCGCTGCAATGGGAACTATGAATTCTGCGAGGGCAGCTCTTTTCTGGCTTGGCAAATGCTCATTAGAATATGACCTATACATTTTGTAAAATCTTCGAGCCGTGGGGTAGCCATTATGTTGTCAAGACCATGTCCATAGAGGCCTATACAATCCGTGAAAGCCACTGTAAAAGTTGATCGATTGCTTATCAGAACAAAGATCACTTATATGGTGGACCTTTTTTTTTTTTTTTTTTAAAGCCGGACCAGTGTACTTTAGAAAGCAGCCTAAAATATCAGTGTTTGCATTAACATTGCGACCTAGACCAGCTTCCGGATCACAGCCAAGTAGGCCCCATCTTAGACAGGTTGCTGTCGTCACACCAATGCACTTTGAAATGTTGTGGATAGCCATTTTGTAGCCTGGAGAGGAATCAAATTGTGACCTGAAATTCTGCAAAGAAAGTCACTTCATGATCTGGTCAAACACGCATTCGTAGGTGGCCTGTAAATTCTGCGTAGGCAGGTATTTTATGGCTACCAGCGCTAATTATAAAATATGGCCTTGCAAAGTTAACCACCACTTCACTGGGCAATAAATAGATCTCTAAAGTCTAGATAAAATTGACTAAAATCAGTGATATCCAAAATACAAAAGAGGTCATGTTCTCAGGAACAACCTGTCAGCCCACATATTAAATGTGCAGACAACAGGAACACTTGCTGAGGAATTGTGTAGATAAATTCAAAGTTGCTCCAAGAGTAGTTCAGTCAATGATTTCGTTTTAATAGCTTGGAATAGCTGGAGAGTTTTAATAGCTTGGAATGTCTATTCAGTATTATGTATCACACAGCAAAAAATGTTATAATATAGGCAAAAAATAAAACCCCAAAAAAGCCATTTCCAAAATGGCTTCTTTACCTCCTTCCACACTGCAGATGCGTCCATCAGCCCAAGGCCCCATCTGCTGCAAACAAGGCCTACCGCTGTGTAGCAATCATGTCAAGGCTAATATGTTTATATATACTTTTGATACAAAAAAAAAAATCTATGATATATTTTTTTTTTTTTCCTATTTATAAATTTATTTACAGAATAAATTCAGTCATAGCGCTCAAAATGGCAATAAACCTTAAACGGCTGTGCTTCCCATGAGTCTATATAGAACATTCCACAAAGGCTTTTCTCTTCATGTTAGGGATGGACCACGGGTCTAAGCGAATGGATGAGGGGATGATGATATTAAAAAAAAAAAAAAATGTAAAAAACAATCCAAAACATCCAGCTATTGTATTCAAATTAAAAAAAAAAAAAAAAAAAAATGTCTGTTCGCACTAATCACTTTGCTACATATAAAATTTCCAGCTAATATAAAGCACATTGTACCAGTCCTCTAAAACAGTTAAGATATATACACTGGTCTAGATATATTAACAAATAGAATATTACAAAATATTAAAGGCCACGGTCGTGTCCTGCCCTTGGTTTTATTTGAAGTTGGCGTAGTCCGAGAATGCGTCAATATATTCCTGAACCACTCTGTAGCAGAATTCGTACTGCTCCTGCGGGGGGTGGGAGAAAAAGAGGAGAGAATTAGCTATATGCCCTTTTACCATTATTAGAAATAATAAAATGTAATTTATTTATATTAGCCAAATTGAACCTTCTGCCATTATTACTGTAATGCAGATATGGTCATTTTCCAGTGCCAGTCTGAGTTTGTGCTAGCTGGAAAAACACATAATGCTTTCAGTTTTGATGCTTTGAACAAAAGGTTCTCTAAAATGATGGTATCAAAAATAAACGTTATTGGTCTTGGTACAAAACAATATGGGGCTCATTTATAACAGAGGGCAGATATTAATCTCAAAGATATGAGAGTTCTGAAGCCAGAGGCATTAAAGAACATTTGTAAAGAAAAAAACAAAAAAACAAAACATCACTGTGCTTTATAAATGAGGGGAATTTTTTTTTTTTTTTTTTTTTAACCACGTCCCATCCAAAGCATGTCTATGGAAGATCTTGAGTTGAAGAGGTTATACCAGGATGATGACTGCCCCCCCTTCCTGCCACCGCCTTTTCCTGGGCTTTCCCGCCCGATCGCAGAGCCCGGGAGTGTTGCTACTGGCTGCCCTACACAGAGAAGAACGGATGTGGTTCCTCCCTCTCTGTGAACCCAGAAACTGGAAGCGACAAGGATTTAATCACTTCTGGCTATGACTGTTTACTTGGCCGTTAGCGGCCAGGAAAGCAACCGATCAGACTGATCTGTGTCCGATGACTTTCCTGGAGGTCAGAGGAGAGATTTGGGGTCTAATAGACCCCAGATCTATCCATAAAGAGTAATAAGTTAATGAATTCTCATGCAGCTAGAAATTTTTTACTTTTTTTTTTTTTTTTTAGGGTTTATGTCCTAAACTGTTTTTAAATTGATTCTAAAAGGTTGATTTTTTTTTTTTTTTTTTAAATACGTTAAATTTACCTGCTCTGTGCAGTGGTTTTGCCGCGGATCCATCGCTTTTTGGATCCTAAGCCAGCAGTCCTGGCTCCTCCCCCCTGCCGAGTGCCCCCAATAAGCAAGCCTCTTGCTATGGGGGCTCCCAAGCTGTGATCCTATCAATGAACAATTGTTCATTTACACACAGAGCACAGCTCGGCCCCGCTCCTGCTCTCTCCTCATTGGCTCACTGGCTGTGATTCACAGCAGAAGGAGCCAATGACTACCTGAATGGGCACAGTGTCAATGTCTCTTATAACCAGAAAAGTCAAAAAATACATCTCTTAATAACTGTAAAATGTACCATCACAGATGCATAGCTCCCAACTGTCCCTGATTTGGAGCAATGTCCCTCTTTCCTCCTCATTTGTCCCTCATTTTGTTCTGATCTATATAGTTGTATAAAAAATGCACTTTTTATCTTTCAAAAAGTGTTTCTCAGTGCTAAATCTTTCATCCAAATTATATATTGCTGCATTTGTAAATTTGAAAAGCCAATATAAAGGAATAGTAGTGGTAAAAAAAAGTCCCTTGTGGATTAACCTTTTTTTTGGTTAATTTTCCTTTAAGGGGGCGTGGCAGGGAGTATGTTCTAGGCCTACATACATTCGCTAGTAGGTGTCCCTCATTCCCATCTCAAAATGTTGGGAGGTATGCAGATGTCCAGGGGCGGACTGACCATTGAGCCACTCGGGCACTGCCCGAGGGCCCTGGGCCACTAAGGGGCCCCATCAGGGTTGCCAGCCTCAGTAAAACCAGGGACAGTATGTATAAATCTGTGTTTTTTTTTACATCTGTCTGTGTATACTGTGTGTACATGTATGTGTATACTGTGTGATTGTATACTGTGTGGCCCCATAATCTCTGATTGCCTGGGGGCCCCATAATCTCTGATTGCCCGGGGACCCCATGAGTTATCAGTCCGCCCCTGCAGATGTCTATTCACTTTACACAGCCTCTGACTAAACATAGGCATATTTGACAAGAAAGCACTCACCAGTGTCTGCACCATGTGTGGCCTCTGTAATCTCAAGCTTTTCACTGTTTGAAAGACGTCTAATATCCCTTCTGCTTTTACTCTCTCCAGCACAGTACTGAGAGCACAGAACGTCCCCGTCCTCCCCGCGCCAGCACTGCCAATGAAAACAACATGATTAACCTCGGCACTTTACTATTTGATTATCATTTCATACAAAAATGTACAGCATTATCTTAAGCTTTAAAAGAAAAAACATTTTTGGTAATGGAGTACCTCCCAGTAGTAGTATTAGCGCACTCCCCTGCAGTGTATGGTAATAGAGTACCGCCTAGAAGTAGTACTACATTCTCACCTGGTGTGTACAATAATGATATGTATGGTTTATGTGGACAGCTTTACCCCGGATGCCTGCATACTTAGATGTGCCTCTTTTAATCATCAACCATGTGAGTGTTCTAAATGTTGTACCTTCATTAAATGTAACCATATTACTACACTTAGAGGCGCCTCTCTTCTCTTTTATACTCAGATGTAATATCACGCTACTTGTATATCAAGACATCGCTTGTATATTAAGCCAAAGTTTATTTTTAGAAAAATTTGCTTGTCTTGCAAAATGCTGTGAAACCAACTTACTCTCAAACCAAGGTTTTGCTGTATTTTAATTTTTATTATATTATAGACAAATTTACGCTTTTTCCTTAGATGGGCTAATTTGATGTGGTTCACATAACCCTTGATCATCCATGGGGGGTTCGTCTCCGGGGACTGCCTTTTTCTGTTGGTTTTCCATCAGTGTCATGGGGGTCACCGCCTCAGCTCCCAGGGCTGATGACCCTCCCAGCTGGCCTCCAGCTTTCCACACCTGTGCCCAGACTCATAGTTGGTCTGTAAGTATGAGCGGGGCATCCACTCTTGCATCTTCCTTTCCCTCCTCCTCTTATAGACATACCCAATTGAATATTTGATTTTTAACAATATTATAGACACCTGTCCTGCATCTGCTCCTGAAGAGTGGAAGTTGGCCACGAAACGCGTCAAGCTATTAGATGCCCCTTTGTTTACATCTCAAGATTGTTACTGACATTATGTTCTACTGGATCTTACCAATTCAAATCATTTTTTTTTATTGTGGAGATGCGAAATTATGAGTTTGGTGTTTTATACGATGATATCATTGTGAACCAATATGTTGCTATGCTATTATGCTACCATATTATTATGTATGGAATCAATTCTGCCTATTTTACATTTTTGTATGTATTATGTTACTATGCAATATATATGGTCACAACTCACAATTACCCGCCAGACACAATCATGCTGTGATGCCTCCCTGGCTGCATGTTTCATATAAAGTCCCAAACGGCTCTCCCATATATCTCTAGTGTGTACAGTAATGGAGTACCCCCTAGAAGTATTACTACGTTCTCACGTAATTGACTACCCCCCAGTAGTAGTACTAGCACTCCACTGCAGTGTATGGTAATAGAGTACCTCCTAGAAGTAGTACTACATTCTCACCTGGTGTGTGCAGTAATGCAGTACCTCCTATAGTAGTATTATATTCTCACCTGGTGTGTACAGTAATGGAGTACGTTCTAGAAGTAGTATTACATTCTCACCTGGTGTGTATAGTATTGGAGTACCTCCTAAAGTAGTATTACATTCTCACCTGGTGTGTACGGTAATGGAGTACATCTTAGAAGTAAATCAAGTACTCACCTGCAGTGTACGGTGATGGGGTGGTTCCCAGACTGTTGTTGCTGTTTTTGCACAGCTGCGATGATATTAATCATCCCTTTCCCATCAGTGGGTATTCCGACCTCCGGCCACCCGTGAAAGTGGAACTGTCTAATTTGGCGGGCTTTGTTTTCCTGCACAAACAAAATGTTTCACTTTAATAAACCAAACAGCCAATGTCATAGTAAATAACTTACTTTGTCACAGATGACAACTCTACTCCTGTTCTACAACTACACATGCAATGATTTTTATTCACTTTTATGCTAAAACCAATGACCAAACTGTGGACTTCTCTTCAATTGGGTGTCTCAGGTTGAATGGAAAAAGAAGCAATTGAAACATTTCTAATGATGCTCTAAAGCAGGGGTTTACAAACTTTCTAAACAAAAGGCTGGTTTGTTGCCCTTCAGACTTTAGGAGGGCTGAATTGTGGCCAGCAAGTGGAAATTTTTCTGGCATCAGTGGGAGTAAACATTGCTACATTTGGTATTGGGGTGGGGGTGGGAGATAGTGTCCAATTGCTGGTATCATAGGGAGGAATAGTGTCCCATTATTGGTGTCGGTGCCCTATTGTTGTCAGATGGCAGAATAGTGTCTCGTATCAGTGGGAGGAATATTGCTCCAAGGGCTGTATAAAGGCAATGAAAGGGCCACATCCAGCCCTTGGGCCGTAGTTTGGAGACCACTGTTCTAAAGCATGCAATGTTCTTTCTTCTCTCTGATACTTTAATTTGTAATCAAATATAAACTTCTTTACGCTTGTGCATTCACAAGTCAAACAGTTAAAGCCCTACTAACGGTACAAACACTCACCTATGCTCCACTGGTCCACCACCGAGGTCCATCTCCAGCCTCTTCTCTGGCTTCTTCCGTGAGTCTGTCTGTCTTCGACCGTCTTGATTGGCCGGTGCAGGATGACTACCAGCCAACCAATCCTACCACGCATGCACAGGAGTGTGGTTATCCCGCAGCATGCCGGAATGTAAATGGAGCTGCACATGTGTAGCTCTGTATACATTCTAGAGTGGATTGTGAACAGGAAGGTAAGTTTTAATTGCAGATGAGACACAATGCCTTTTACTGAAATAAAAAGCTTTTCTGTTTGCAATTTTTTACTTTTTCTTCAGTTCTGCAGCAGGTATTATTACATCAAGAGACAAAGAGCCAATCAGAATTAATGCTAAAACTTACTCATTCATTTGTGTAGCAGTTCTATAGGCTAAAGGTGGCCACAGATGGATCAAAATTCATCTGGTTGAGTAGGAAACTGCAGAATTTTAATCAATGAGTGGGAGTGACCATTCCTGTTCGAGAGAAGTGAGCGGCTGCAGCTGCTAATCAGTGTATTCTGACACTCTTCTAGAATACAATTCCCCAACGGGAAGGGGGGATTCCTTCATCCACCTCGTTTGAGTGGATGAAAGAATCTGTTCCTCATCTTTCCTTCACTCAGCCTGCTGGCTAAAAAAAAAACAAAAAAAAAACAAAACACAAATCAACTATGGCCAGCTGTATTCAGTACAGGACTGGGATCCTCAAAAGCCTTTCCAATTCAGTTGTTCCTGTAAATCCAGGGCAACCAGCTACCTGATGCGGTATCTCTATTTAAAGTTAGAAAGTCCATGCCAGGCCTAGGCAACCTTGACACTCCAGCTGTGGTGAAACTACAAATCCCATCGTCCCACTCTGGGAGTCAGGCCTGTGGCTGTCAGAATCTTGCAGTTCCAGAACAGCTGGAATGCTGAGGTTGCATACTCCTGGTCTATAAAAAGATCTGAATAGTTGCATATTTCGTAACAAGATTTGATCTCAGAAGTCCTCACCCTGGTGTTGGTGACCAGAAGGTCTCGCACTGTGTAGCTCTCACACTCTTCTTCCTTCTTCAGCTCCATGGTAATATCACCAAAAGACATGGTCCCTTCTGATGGCCAATACTGCACACATTTTTCCTGAAAAGAATAAAGTGATGATGGTATTTAGGAGTATGACTCCAATTATCTAGTGGAATAGCGTAGGACATTTCACAGTGTAATGCAAGGGTATCTCTGCTTATACATTCAACCATATACAGTGGGCAGAATAGTAGTATGGTTATTAAAGCTGAACCCTGGGGCACCAGTTGCAACCTGATATATCAACTTCTAGCACCGCTCTAGGTAGAGGTGAAAGCATATCCCTGTGTCGCAGAACATGGGGTGCAGGCTTGTCTTGATACTAATCCAGAGGACAAGTAAATGCAAAGAAAAAAGGATTTCAGCTACTCCCGATCAGGCAAGGTGAATAAATAAGGAGCAGCCTTAGCCTACATGTCTCCACTAAACCACACACCCTGATGCATTTCATCATGCCCACCGGGATACAGGAACTGGGATACCAGTTATTTTGCACCATAACTTAAAAAACGTGCTTATTAGTTTATATTAAATTTTCTCGGTGTGTGAGAGAACTACCTTTTATGTTTCATTATTTATTATAACATAACAGAACAGGTTTAAGGTTCAGAACATGCCATAAGTGGATGACAACAAGTAAAGTCAGGACAAAAAAATATATACTGGTGCATCTCATAAAATTAGATAATCAAAAAGGTAATTTATTTCAGTAATTCAATTCAAAAAGTAAGTCTCATATTTTATATTGATATGTTACACACAGAGTGATATATTTCAAGCATTTCTTTCTTTAACCACTTCAGCCCCGGAAGGTTTTACCCCCTTCCTGACCAGAGCACTTTTTACAATTCGGCACTGCGTCGCTTTAACTGCTAATTGCGCGGTCATGCAATGCTGTACCCAAACGAAATTTGCGTCCTTTTCTTCCCACAAATAGAGCTTTCTTTTGATGGTATTTGATCACCTCTGCCGTTTTTATTTTTTGCGCTATACACGGAAAAAGACCGAAAATTTTGAAAAAAAATGATATTTTCTACTTTTTGTTCTAAAAAAAATCCAATAAACTCAATTTTAGTCATACATTTAGGCCAAAATGTATTTGGCCACATGTCTTTGGTAAAAAAAATGTCAATAAGTGTATATTTATTGGTTTGCGCAAAAGTTATAGCGTCTACAAACTAGGGTACATTTTCTGGAATTTACACAGCCTTTAATTTATGACTGCCTATGTCGTTTCTTGAGGTGCTAAAATGGCAGGGCAGTACAAAACCCCCACAAATGACCCCATTTTGGAAAGTAGACACCCCAAGGAATTTGCTGAGAGGCATGTTGAGCCCATTGAATATTCATTTTTTTTGTCCCAAGTGATTAAATAATGACAAAAAAAAAAAAAAAAATTACAAAAAGTTGTCACTAAATGATATATTGCTCACACAGGCCATGGGCATATGTGGAATTGCACCCCAAAATACATTTAGCTGCTTCTCCTGAGTACGGGGATACCACATGTGTGGGACTTTTTGGGAGCCTAGCCGCGTACGGGGCCCCGAAAACCAAGCACCGCCTTCAGGATTTCTAAGGGCGTACATTTTTGATTTTACTCCTCACTACCTATCACAGTTTCGGAGGCCATGGAATGCCCAGGTGGCACAAACCCCCCCCCAAATGACCCCATTTTGGAAAGTAGACACCCCAAGCTATTTGCTGAGAGGCATGGTGAGTATTTTGCAGCTCTCATTTGTTTTTGAAAATAAAGAAAGACGAGAAAAAAAAATTTTTTTTTTCTTTTTTCAATTTTCAAAACTTTGTGACAAAAAGTGAGGTCTGCAAAATACTCACTATACCTCTCAGCAAATAGCTTGGGGTGTCTACTTTCCAAAATGGGGTCATTTGGGGGGGTTTTGTGCCACCTGGGCATTCCATGGCCTCCGAAACTGTGATAGGCAGTGAAGAGTGAAATCAAAAATTTACGGCCTTAGAAAGCCTGAAGGCGGTGCTTGGTTTTCGGGGTCCCGTACGCGGCTAGGCTCCCAAAAAGTCCCACACATGTGGTATCCCCGTACTCAGGAGAAGCAACAGAATGTATTTTGGGGTGTAATTTCACATATTCCCATGGCATGTTTGAGCAATATATCATTTAGTGACAACTTTGCGCAAAAAAAAATAAAAAAAATAAAAAATTGTCTCTTTCCCGCAACTTGTGTCACAATATAAATTATTCCATGGACTCAACATGACTCTCAGCAGATAGCTTGGGGTGTCTACTTTCCAAAATGGGGTCATTTGGGGGGGGTTTGAACTGTCCTGGCATTTTATGCACAACATCTAGAAGCTTATGTCACACATCACCCACTCTTCTAACCACTTGAAGACAAAGCCCTTTCTGACACTTATTGTTTACATAAAAAAATAATTTTTTTTTGCAAGAAAATTACTTTGAACCCCCAAACATTATATATTTTTTTTAAAGCAAATGCCCTACAGATTAAAATGGTGGGTGTTTCATTTTTTTTTTTCACACAGTATTTGCGCAGCGATTTTTCAAACGCATTTTTTGGGGAAAAAACACACTTTTTTACATTTTAATGCACTAAAACACACTATATTGCCCAAATGTTTGATGAGATAAAAAAGATGATCTTAGGCCGAGTACATGGATACCAAACATGACATGCTTTAAAATTGCGCACAAACGTGCAGTGGCGACAAACTAAATACATTTTTAAAAGCCTTTAAAAGCCTTTACAGGTTACCACTTTAGATTTACTAAGGAGGTCTACTGCTAAACTTACTGCCCTCGATCTGACCTTCGCGGCGATACCTCACATGCATGGTGCAATTGCTGTTTACATTTGACGCCAGACCAACGCTTGCGTTCACCTTAGCGCGAGAGCAGGGGGGACAGGGGTGCTTTTTTTTTTTTTTTTTTTTTTTCTTTATTATTATTATTTTTTTATCTTATTTTTAAACTGTTCCTTTCATTTTTTTTTTTTAAATCATTTTTATTGTTATCTCAGGGAATGTAAATATCCCCTATGATAGCAATAGGTAGTGACAGGTACTCTTTTTTGCAAAAATTGGGGTCTATTAGACCCTAGATTTCTCCTCTGCCCTCAAAGCATCTGACCACACCAAGATCGGTGTGATAAAATGCTTTCCCAATTTCCCAATGGCGCTGTTTACATCCGGCGAAATCTACGTCATAAAATGCTCGTAGCTTCCGGTTTCTTAGGTCATAGAGATGTTTGGAGCCACTCTGGTCTCTGATCAGCTCTATGGTCAGCTGGCTGAATCACCGGCTGCATTTTCAGGTTCCCTGTTGAGACAGGAGAGCCAGAGAAAAACACGGAAGATGTTGGGGGGGGGGGGCATTCCCTCCCACTGCTTGTAAAAGCAGTTTAGAGGCTAATTAGCCACTAGGATTGCTTTTACATGAAAGCCGACCGCTGGCTGAAAAGAATGATACCAAGATGATACCTAAACCTGCAGGCATCATTCTGGTATAACCACTCAAAGTCGTGAATGGCATACCTGAAGACAAAAAAATGGTTAACAATAAAGCACAGTAAACGGTAAGGTATAAAAAATTGCATACCTGAAAAGCAAACATGATAAAACATAATAACAATAAAACATTGCAGAATAGAATACAGTAAAAAAGAGCAGAACAATAGAAAGAGAATAGAGAGAGAGAGAGAACAATAAAACGACAACTATTTTTATTTTATATTTTTGTGTGTTTTTTTTTATTTTTTTTTTTACACTTTTTTTTGTAACTAACTTTTATAACTGTAACCGGTTCCAGGTTCGGGTCTCTCAAAATGCGATGGCATCTTGGGAGACCCTGTGAAAGTGTGCCTAGTCTGTGCAATGCTGTACCCTACGCTAATACTCAACTAGTGCATGGTAGCGTTCAAAACATTCACCAATGCAAAGACCAGGATTGTCAGGACAGGAGGGACAATAATAGCGGGTGTCACGCATATATCCGCGCTAGCTGCAGACACAACATCTTTTTTGGGGGGTTCGTTGGGTAGGGGTACTCGGGAGGACATAAAGAAAATGCCTCTCATGCAGCCGACTGCATTTGGTTGGGGATGTGAATGGGGGAAGTACAGGCGCTGCAGAAGCGGTGGGCTCCCAATTAGGATTGGCGAATGCAGCAGGAAGGGCACTATGGGCACGACGGGCCTGTGTTTGTCTTTTTGGTGGCAGCGGGACACTACTTGTGCTTGCCACCTCACCAGCTTGAACTGCACTTATGTGACTCGCCACGTCACCACGTGTTACTGCAGTGCGGGTTTGACTACGACCGGGGTGTACTAGGCCGCTGGCGCTTGCCAGTTCACCAAAACGCTACAAAAAAAACTGTTAGCGATCGCAGGGATCAGGCCTGACTCTGTGAACGCTGCAGTTATGCGTTTAGTGTTTTGTAAGTGTCAGTGATCGATCGATACTGCACTTGGGTGGGCTGGGTTGGGCCGGGCGGAGGGGCAAAACGCAGGTGCTAGCAGGTATCTGGGCTGATCCCGCTAACACTGCGTTTTTGGGAACCCTAAACTGCTGGGGACACTAGTATAGATCTAATCGGATCAGGTATTGATCCGATCAGATACTATACCACTAAGGGAGGTATACGGTGCGTGCGTGGGTGTTAGCGGTACTGGCGCTAACCTGACGCTGCCTGGGGCTGGTGCTTGCCAGTTCACCAAAACGCTACCAAAAAAACTGTTAGCGATCGCAGGGATCAGGCCTGACTCTGCGAACGCTGCAGTTATGCGTTTAGTGTTTTGTAAGTGACAGTGATCGATCGATACTGCACTTGGGTGGGCTGGGCTGGGCTGGGCGGAGGGGCAAAACGCAGGTGCTAGCAGGTATCTGGGCTGATCCCGCTAACGCTGCGTTTTTGGGAACCCTAAACTGCTGGGGACGCTAGTATAGATTTGATCGGATCAGATATTGATCCGATCAGATACTATACCACTAAGGGAGGCATATGCTGCGTGCGTGGGTGTTCGCGGTACTGGCGCTAATCTGACGCTGCCTGGGGCGACGCATATCACCGCCGGGCGATCAGGGGGCTAAACCTTTATTCGGTAATAAACGGCGGGTGCCCTGACACTATAAAAAATAAACGAACTAACCAGCGTCACCCGTAACAGTTATACGGTGATCAGTGGTGAAAGGGTTAACTAGGGGGCAATCAAGGGGTTAAAACATTTATTAGGTAGTATATGGGGGTCCCTGTCGCTATAAAACGCTGACGGTGAACCTAAATATTTACGTTCCTAACTAGCGTCAGCAGCGACACTAATACAGCGATCAGAAAAATTATCGCTTAGCGACACTGGTGAGGGGGGGTGATCAAGGGGTTAAAACTTTATTAGGGGGGGTTAGGGGGGTATCCTAGACCTAAAGGGGGTAATACTCACTGCCCTAACACTAACTGTCACAAACTGACACTATGCAGTAATCAGAAAAAAAAAAAAAAAAAAAAAAAAATACTGCTAATGTCAGTTTGTGACAGGGGGGGGGGGGGGAATCGGGGGGCGATCGGGGGGGGGATCGAGGTGTAAGGTATGCCTGGCATGTTCTACTGTGTGTGTGTGTGTTGTGTGCACTCACTTGTCATCTCTCCTCGGCGCTGGAACGGAAACTGCCAGACCGAGGAGAGATGACATCACATCCTCTGCCTGTGTGAAACGACACACAGGCAGAGGAGGATTCCCATTGGCTGGGAGCGATCGCGAGGGGGGGGGCCACGATCGGATGGTCTCCCCCTCGCCTCCCGACGCTCCCAGTCAAATGCCGACCGCCGATGGCACCGGGGGGGGGGTCCGATCGGAGGCAGATCACGTACGGGTACGTGATTTTGCCTGCCCGTGCCATTCTGCCGCAGTATATATGCGGTAGGCGGTCGGCAAGTGGTTAAGTTTTGATGATTATGGCTTACAGCTAGTGAAAACCCCAAATTCTGCAGCTTAGAAAATTAGATTACATAAGACCAATAAAAAAAAAATTTATAATACAGAAATGTTGGCTTACCGAAAAGTACGTCCCTGTAGTATGCACTCAATACTTGGTCAGGGCTGCTTTTGCATGAATTACTGCATCAATGTGCCATGGCATGGAGGTGGATCAGCCTGTGGCACTGCTGTGGTGTTTTGGAAGCCCAGGTTGCTTTGATAGTGACCTTTAGCTTGTCTGTATTGTTGGGTCTGGCGTCTCATCTTCCTCTTGACAATACCCCCCAGATTCTCTATGGGGTTTGGTTAAGGCGAGTTTGCTGGCCAATCAAACACAGTGATACCATGATCATTAAACCAGGTATTGGTACTTTTGGCAGTGTGGGTAGGTGCGAAGTCCTGCTGGAAAATGAAATCAGCATCTCCATAAAGCTGGTCAGCAGAGGGAAGCATGAAGTGCTCTAGAATTTCCTGCTAGAGGGCTGTGCTGACTTTGGACTTGATAAAACACAGTGGACCAACACCAGCAGATGACATGGCTCCACAAATCATCACTGACTGTGAAAACTTCACACTGGACCTCATGTAACTTGGATTCTGTTCCTCTCCACTCTTCCTCCAGACTTTGGGACCTTGATTTCCAAATGAAATGCAACATTTTCCACAGTCAGTGATGATTTTGGGAGCCATATCATCTACTGGTGTTGGTCCACTGCGTTTTATCATCAAGTCCAAAGTCAGCTCAGCCCTCTACCAGGAAATTCTAGAGCACTTCTTGCTTCCCTCTGCTGACCAGATCTTTGGAGATGCTGATTTCATTTTCCTGCAGGATTTAGCACCTGCCCACCTGGTTTAATGATCATGGATGGTATCATTTTGCTTGATTGGCCAGCAAACTCGCCTGACCTAAACCCCATAGAGAACCTGTAGGGCATTGTCAAGAGGGAGATGAGAGACACCAGACCAAACAATGCAGATGAGCTGAAGGCCACTATCAAAGTAACCTGGACTTCCATAACTCCTCAACAGTGCCACAGGCTGATCGGCTTCATTCCACGCAGCACTGATGCAGTAATTCATGTAAAAGGAGCCCCGACCAAGTATTGAGTGCATACTATACTGTACTATACTATACAAGGACATACTTTTCTGTAAGCCAACATTTCTGTATTAAAATACTTTTATTGGTGTTATGCAATATTCTAATTTTCTGAGATACTAAATTTGGGGTTTTTACTAGATTTAAGCCATAATCAAAGTTAAAAGAAAGAAATGCTTGAAATACATCACTCTGTAACACATTTATATAAAATATATGCGTTTCACTTTTTGAATTGAATTACTGAAATAAATTAACTTTTTGATGATAAAGATCATGGATTGATTCTGCACAAAATTAATAACAATTAACAATAAACTACTTTTTAAAAGACTGACATCATAGCTTTCAATGAGAATAAAACAGCTATGGCCAGGCATCTGGAGTAGGTATCAAGCAAACGGTTCCATCACTTCTGTTCATTGTGCGGTGCTGCTTTCAGGAACTACAATTCCCATCATGTAATAAGAACTGTAGTTGTGAACAGGCGTGAATGTGGGCAGAGTTTAGGGGTGGGCACCTCAGTTCCATCTAGTGGTATTTTACCATTGACCATAATAAAAAAAACAAATACATTTGTTCAGAGAAAAAAGCCTAAAGAAAGGTTTGTTTTTGGCCAACTTGCACAGAACAAATGTACATGCAGATTCGCTGGTTGAATATCTATGAAAAATTTGTTTTACAAATAGACCCCTTTAGAGAAATGGCAGATCCCCGGGCTGGCTGGGCTGTGTATATCTCAGGGTGTAACAAAAATGGAATCTGATGTACCACAGCACTGCAAAAAGATCCAGATAAAACTTTATTTTAATAAAGGCCAGGAGGACAATCTGAAAAGTATATTTAAAGTAAAAACAAAAGTATAAAAGTAAAAACACATTTCGGGGGTCCAAAGACACCTCCCTTCATCAGGGCTAGGAAAAAAAAACAGCGTTGTCTACTTATTGCATTGCCCCCCTGACTTTTTTTTTTTTTAAAGAGGAACTGCAGTCTGCTTGCATAATTTGTAATAAAAACATCTTTGCCATTGTAAAGCTTCTCTCCAACCACTTTGCATATTATTTTATATATACTGTGATTCTGTACTTGCCAAATATGCTGCAGAAATCTCCCTCCACTGAGTCTGGCTGCAACCATTTTAAGTGCTTTAAAGCTGAAGCTGCAGCCTGTTCACTTCCTGGATTTACACACACACACACACACCTCCAGGTCTGCAGCCCTCATTGGCCCTCTTATGATTCAACCCCCCCTCCCTTCCTGGCAAACACTCATGAGAGTGAGAGAGAGAGCTGTGCATGATGTCACAAGCCGAGGCTTTTTAGCAGACAACAGGAAGGGGGCTGTATAAGGTATTTACTGGCGGAAAAAAATATATCTTAGGCAAAGAGAACTTGTGAAGCCAGGGGATGCCTCCCCGTAAATTTGATAAAATCTGGGGCCCATGGGTCAAAATTTTTGATACTTAAGATACCAGAGACCGAACTTCTTACAAAATTGAGAGGGAGTGAAGCGCACCCAATTAGTTGATTTCTATCCAGTATTCTGTTTGTACAAGGAGGCATAAGCTTTATATTTCAAAGACAGATATTTTCTTTTGTATGACATGCTTAACCACTTCAATACCAGGTATTAGACACCTTCCCGCCCAGCCCAATTTTCACCTTTCAGCGCTGTTGCAATTTGAATGACAATTGCGTGGTCATGCTACACTGTACCCAAACAATTTTTTTATCATTTTGTTCCCACAAATAGAGTTTTCTTTTGGTGGTATTTGATCACCTCTGCGGTTTTTATTTTTTGCGCAACAAATAAAAAAAAAGATAGAAAATTTCTTTGTTTCTGTTAAATTTTTTTGTAAATAAGTACGCTTTCTCCTTCAATAATGGGCACTGATATAGCTGCACTGATGGGCACCGATGAGGTGGCACCGATGAGGTGGCACTAACGGGCACTGATGATGGGCACTGATAGGTGGCACTGATAGGTGGCACTGATAGGCGGCACCGATGGGCACACATAGGTGGCATGGATTGGTATATATGGGTGGCACTGATGGGTACTTATGTGTGGCACTGATGGGCACTGATAGGTGGGCACAGATGGGCACAGATGGGCACCGATGGGCAGTGACAGGTGGCACAGATGGGCAATGACAGGTGGCACTGATATAGCATTGCTGGGCATTGCTGGGCATATCATTGGCATAATAGTGCCAATCAGTGCCCATTTGTGGGCACTGATTGGCACAGATTGGGCACATGTGGATGGCCATGGGGTACATACCTGGCCATCCACGTTGCCCCTTCCCTGGTGGTCCTAGTGGCATCCCTGGTAGTCCAGTGGGGTGATCTGCGGGGGGGCTGCGCTGATAAACAATCAGCGCAGACCCCCCCTGCCAGGAGAGCCGCCGATCGGCTCTCCTCTACTTGCGTCTGTCAGACGCGAGTGAGGAAGAGACGATCAACGGCTCTTCCTATTGACAGCGTGATCAGCCGTGATTGGACACGGCTGATCACGTGGTAAAGAGCCTCCGCCGGAGGCTTTTTACCAAGATCAGTGTAGCGGTGTGTCAGACTGACACACTGCTCCACCGATCGCCGCGATGCGCGCCCCCGGGGGCGCGCTGCGGCATGTTATCCTGAAGGACGTCATATGACGCCCAGTCAGGATAACAGAACCACTTCCCGGACGTCAATCCACTATAGGGCGGGCGGGAAGTGGTTAAAGGTTTATCTAACTGGTTAACAGAACTTGTTGTTTTGTTTACTTCCATTTTATATATATAGAGATAGATAGATAGATAGATAGATAGATAGATAGATAGATAGATAGATAGATAGATAGATAGATAGATAGATAGATAGATATACCGTATTTATCGGCGTATAACACGCACCCCAATTTAGGAGGGAATTTTAAGGAAAAAAAAAAAACTTTTAGGAGGGAAGTTGAAGGGAAAAAAACTTGCATTTAAATGCCCATCATTGCAGCCTTCTCAGTGCAGCCTTCTCAGTGCAGCCTTCGATCCTGTGATCCCCTGCCATCCTGGGCTTCAAAATCGCCGACCGCGATTTGAAGATTGGCGCCGCCGGCGCCGAAATACACAGAGCCGGTCCTCGGCTCTTCTCGGCGCCTCTCGTTCACTTTCGGCTCCACTCGTAGTCCCGCCCGGGATGGGCGTGACTGTGAGCGGAGCTATCCGAACCTAGCCAAGTACACTCGGCTAGGTTCGGGCGGCGCTCGAGTGAAGCCGAAAGTGGCCGAGAAGAGCCGAAGACCGGCTCTGTGTATTTTGGCGCCGGCGGCCCCATTTTCAAATCGCGGCCGGCGATTTTGAAGATCTGGCAGCTCCGGATCGCAGGGGATCGGCGTATAACACACACCCGCGATTTTCCCCTGATTTTAAGGGGAAAAAAGTGCGTGTTATACACCGATAAATATGGTAGATAATCTATAGATATATATATATCTATATATATATCTATCTATCTATATATTGGAATTGTAACACAGCACACCATCTTATTGTTGGCTATGTGATGTTGACTGATATTCCTATCCTCTTGTTAAACTCCCCTCCATGGGGGTTGGGGAGTGTCCATTTGATGACTGTTTAAAATGATATCCTGTATAACTGACATACTGTATCTGCTGCATTTGCTTTTTGTGCCCAAAAAGTTTACTAAAAATCAGTACCGTATATACTCGAGTATAAGTCAAGTTTTTCAGCACATTTTTTTGTGCTGAAAGTGCCCCCCTCGACTTATACTCGAGTCAAGCACTTTTCTGCAGCAAAAAATTTCATTTTCCGAACCGATTTTGGGACCCCGTATCTCAGGGCCACTTTATGCTAGGAACCCCAAATTTGGTGTGCAAGTGGCACCGAGATACGGGGCCCCAAAGCCGGTTCGGAAAATGTCATTTTCTGCTGCAGAAAAGTGCTGGACATTTTCTGAACCGACTTTGGGGCCCTGTATCTCAGGTCCACTTTGTGCTAGGAACCCCAAATTTGGTGTACAAACCCAGTGGAACCATAACATATCCAAAGCTGGGGTTCCTAACACCAAGTGGCCCCGAGATACGGGGCCCCAAAGCCGGTTTGGAAAATGTCATTCTTTGCTGCAGAAAAGTGCTTGACATTTTCTGAAACGATTTTTGGGGCCCTGTATCTAGGGGCCACTTGGTGCTAAAAAAGGCCAGCTTTAGATATTTTAGGGTGCTAGTTCCACTGGGTTTGCACACCAAATTTGGGGTTCCTAGCACTAAGTGGCCCCGAAATACGGGGCCCCAAATTCAGTCAACTGTGTCCATCTGCAGCAATGTCATTTCGGGACCCTTTGGGTTCAGAGACCCCAAATTTTGGCTGCAGCTAGGGGGCATCTAGGAACCCTTTACTACCGAGTTTGAAGTTCGGGGGACCTATGGCTGCAAATGGGCACAGTGATGCTGTAAATGGGCATTGTTGACCCTCTTTTCCACTTACAGTAGCTGTGCATTTCTCACCCTCGTCTTATACTCGGGTCAATAAGTTTTTCCCATTTTTTTTGTGGTAAATTAGGGCCTCGACTTATACTCGGAATGACTTATACTCGAGTATATACGGTATTTAAAAAAAAAAAAAAAAAAAGACCGTGGGCATCCTCTGGGGTGTAGAAGCCGCCTGTCCAGGATCCAAATTATTCATCATCAATACTTTAGGATAGCACTACGAAAAAGATAATCTTATGGGTCCAGCACTATTTTCCCGCTCTCAACTATATCTCAGGGTGGACTGTGTATAAAACAGTATGGTGTGTATATATTTGTGTTATGCCGTTTGCCTGGAGTTCAGCCTTGCTGTGCACACACCAATAGACCAGTAATCATCTGGGACTATTACCTGCCCCCTCTCCTCCAGTTCTGTTAACATGACAATGGAACACGACTTCCACTCCCAGATCATCCGCCAAAAATCTTCCATCGTGTGCCGTAATGGCCCCTGACTGGCAATGTATGAGTCCTTTTGTCGATAACCCTGCAAGACAAAGAAAAAGGAACAACGTTCTATCATTTGACATCATAAATGGTTTCTTCCATCTAAAGCAGTGGTCTCCAAACTGCGGCCCTTGCTTGCTTTTATCCAGACCTTGGGGCATTATTCACCCCGCTGTCAGCAACAGTGGGGCATAATTCCTATCACTGACATCAACAATGAGGCACTAGTCTTCCCACTAATACCAGTGATGGGACTCTATTCCTTGCACCGATACCAATGATGGGGCACTATTCCTCCCAATGATGAGGCACTATTCCTCCCACTGACACCAATGATGAGGCACTATTTCCTCCACTGACACCAATGATGGAGCACTATTCCTCCCACTGATACCAATGATGGAGCACTATTCCTCCCACTGACACCAATGATGGAGCACTATTCCTCCCACTGACACCAATGATGGAGCACTATTCCTCCCACTGACACCAATGATGGAGCACTATTCCTCCCACTGATACCAATGATGTGGTACACTTTCTCCCAATGATACCAATGATGGGGCACTATTCCTCCCACTGACACCAATGATGAGGCACTATTCCTCCCACTGACACCAATGATGAGGCACTATTTCCTCCACTGACACCAATGATGAGGCACTATTCCTCCCACTGGCACCAATGATGAGGCACTATTCCTCCCACTGACACCAATGATGAGGCACTATTTCCTCCACTGACACCAATGATGAGGCACTATTCCTCCCACTGGCACCAATGATGAGGCACCATTTCCTCCACTGACACCAATGATGTGGTACACTTCCTCCCAATGATGTGGCAATATTTCTCCCACGGACACCAATGATGGAGCTAGATTCCTCCCACTGACACCAATAATGTGGCACTATTCCTCGCACTAACACCAATGATGGAGCTAGATTGCTCCCACTGACACCAATAATGTGGCACTATTCCTCGCACTGACACCAGTGATGGAGCTTGATTCCTCCCACTAACACCAGGACATTTTTTACCCCCACTGGCCACGGTCTGGCCCCCATCAAATTTGAAGGACCGTAAACCGGCCCTTTGTTTCGAAAGTTTGGAGACCCCTGATCTAGAGTAATAACATGACCACTGACACAAACTGGCCTGAAGAGCACCTGCCTAAATAAATAGCAAAATATTGTTATAAAAAGGAGAAAGATATTTCTACTGCAAGCTCCGAAGCTCTTCCTTAAGGCAGAAAAAAAATATACAATATATGAGGATTCTGAGGTTTATCCAGAAATATTTTGCTGCATGTCATAAGATAGCTTTACTCTAAACCAGTGATGGCGAACCTTGGCACCCCAGATGTTTTGGAACTACATTTCCCATGATGCTCAAACACACTGCAGAGTGCACGAGCATTATGGGAAATGTAGTTCCAAAACATCAGGGGTGCCAAGGTTCGCCATCACTGCCATAAACCTACACTCAGACTTGTGCAGGTGGAAGCTGATGCGAGACCCACACTCAGTCCAGCAGCTGCAACCACTAGCAAACAAAACGAGGGATCCGCGGGCGGTGCCATTAATTTTAAGGTGATTAGGAGAAGAGAAAGAGCCAGAAGTGCCGGTGAGGGACCCAACAAGGAGATTTGGGGCTGCTCTGTGCAAAACTATTGCACAGAGAAGGCAAGTATAACATGTTTGATTTTTTGGGGTTTTTAAAGTTTACCTTTGATATCACTTTCAGGTGATGGTGTTACCTGTGTGGCCATAAATTCTGAGGTATGTTCCTGGCATTTAGAGCTGGAGAAGCTACTTGGATGAGCAGTGTAATGTCTTCATTACTACAGAACAATTCCAGCTCATGTGATTCCTTGGTTCTGTCCTCTCCCCAGCCGACAGCTATAGCAAGCGGGGCCGAGAACTCCCGCTGACGCCAGCCGGGGAGAAGAGAGAGAGACGAGCAGTCACGCGAGCGCCGGGTACACTTTGATATAAATTAGAAATCGGTATCTTTTTTATATAGCAAAGACACCGGGATAAATAATGTTATTTTACAGAGGGGGGTGGCATGATCATAATACATTTATGATTGCAGCAGGACGGGAGAGCTGAGGAGTGGACGGAGCTGACAGGCAGGGAGGGGAGGGGAGAGGAGGACTGCGGATGACGGAGGCACATAAACTGACCACGGTGTCAGGGCTCAGCAGCCATGATAAACCGTGGTCAGTTTACAGGGGGGAGGGCAGAACCAGGCAGGATCAGCCAGGTATTTTAGGTGATAGAAGGGGCCAAATTACACAACACAAGCACTGTACAGTTATTCATGCTTTAAGGGAACAGGATCCCTTTCTTTTTTTTTTTTTTTAGAGTAACAAATGCTCCAATTGTGACTACTTATACTAGGTATATCCAGACCTGGATCAATAAGAACCTTCCCATAAAGATTATTATCTAGTTCCTAAACATAGAATGAACTTACATCAATAAAAGAGGCGTTTACATAGTCTGTATTCTCCTCTCCTCTTTTCACAGGAATAATGACTCTGTTAAATTCATCTGCAAGAGAAAAAGGAAAGAAAATATTAAAGCTGAACTCTTAGATAGACTAGGAGTATACACTAACAAATTGAAGCCAAACTCCAACTCACACTGCAGTTACAGCAAACAGTTTTGTTCCTATTGGGATAAAGGTTTTTCATGAAAAAATAAAAGCTGATCATTGTAAGCACTCCCGTCGGTGGTAAATGGGTTTGTCTCGATACTCCAATACATTTGCCAGACAATTTGTTCTGTTGAAAAACAGACTTACTGGCTGGATCACCAGATAAAAATAAAGGAAAGAAAGCCTACAAAAGAAAAGTAATGCAGCCACCACATCTAAGAATTGGTAAGCTGCAATATAATAAATGTTTGCTTTTGGGTGTAACCACTTACGGACCCACCCACCATGTATGCATGTCGTTACTTTGATGTTAAATAGCGATCTGCTACCATAATCCTGGTATATGTTTAAACAGTGGACGATCCTCTTTCACATAAAAGTTGTCCCAGCCGCGGATTCGCCACGGGATCACTTTTATGGGCGGCAGGAAAGGTGCCATCGCCGCCGCTTCCCAGGTGTTTCTGCTGTTTGCCGGATGGAGATCACCAGCAGAGGAAACGATCCGATGGAGTGATGGGCAGGAAGTCCAGTGAAGGCAAGATGGACCCCGCTCGACTCTAAGCCCCTGGAGGATCGGAGCGACGCCAGCCTTAAAGGGCCCTTTTTTTTATGTCAACACATAAAATTACTTTTTTTTTTCATTTATTTTTTTATTGCTTTTAAGTCTAAATGTGAGATTTAAGGTCTTTTCGACCCCAGATCTCACATTAAAGAGGCCCTTCACCTGCTTATTTCTATTACAAGGGATGTTAACATTCCTTGTAATAGGAATAAAAGTGATCAAATTTTTTTTTTTTTTTTAAAAGGGACAGTGTAAAAAAAAAAAAAAAAAATTAAAGCGCCCCATCACTCTGAGCTCGCGCGCAGAAGCGAAGGCATACGCAAGTCACGCCCACATATGTAAACAGTGTTCAAACCACACGTGAGATATCGCCATGATCGTTAGAAAAAGAGAAATGATTCTAGCACTAGACCTCCTCTGTAGCTCTAAACCAGTAAAAAAATTTAAAGCGTTGCCTATGGACATTTTTAAGTACTGTAGTTTGTTGCTATTCCACAAGTGTGCGCAATTTTAAAGCATGACATCTTAGGTATCGAATTACTCGGCGTAACATCATCTTTCACATTATACAAAAAAATGGGCTAAGTTTACTGATTTCCAATTTTTTAATGCAAAAAAGTGCATTTTTCCAACAAAACTGCGTTTGTAAGACTGCTGCGCAAATACGGTGTGACAAATTATTGCAACGATCTCTCTATATATATATATATATAAAAATGTTTGGGGGTTCCAAGTATTTTTCTAGCAAAAAATACTGACTTGTAAACAAAATGTCAGAAATAGGCTTGGTTCTTAAGTGGTTAATATTGCTTTATGTTTGTATTAGTGTAGTAGGACCAATGTGAATGATTCAACCAACTCTGCAAGCTGCTGCATAGCACACGGACACTATATACACACACACAGAACTAAAGCTACATGAAAAAAAATCTTACATGGAATGATCTGCAGGACTCGGTTTTTCTTCATGTTGGCTGGAAGATTTCCCGTCCTCATTTTGTCATTCTGAATTTTAATGGATGTTAACTTCTGGAAGGAAAGACAGACCGTTATGTTGCACTCCTGTTTATCTGCTCTGAAAGCTAAACCTGAAATTTCAGTCCATGGTATGGCAGTGTGGTCATTAGTCCCGCTTTAATATAGGGTTGATCCCCCTTTGCAGCTATAACTGCCTACAACTCTTCAGGGAAGGCTGTCTACAAAACATTGGAGTATGTCTGAGGGTATTTGTGTTCATTCAGCCAACAGAATATTTATGAGATCAGATATTGATGTTGGATGAGAAGACCTGGCTTGTAATTGGTGTTTCAAATAATCCCAACTGTGCTCAGTAGGGTTGAGGTGTGGGCTCTGCCAAGGCTATTCAAGATCCTCCACACCAAACCGATAAAACAATGTCTTTATGAAGCCGGTTTCCATGCTGGAAAAGAAAAGGGCCTTCCCTAAACTGTTGTCACAAGGTTGGATGCACGACTGTCTCAAATGCCCTTGATGAGGTCTACAAACCTTTTGCCATATAGTGTCACTATATGGCACATAATTTACCACCCCCCAATGTTTCACCAGAAGCTTCATAATGCTTTTGGTCTCACCTTAAACTCCTCTTCTAGGCCGTTGCTGTTGGTCCCGGGGATTTTGTTGTACAGCTTCTGTAGGTGAGTTTCGAGGGACGTGACTTCTAACTCTGTGTCCCCGTACAGAAAATGTTCCAGCAGTGCTTGATAAATAAAGACGTACTGCATCTAAACAATACACACAAGGAGAGACACATTGAACACATTAGTGTTAGAACTTCTATTTTTTTTTTTTTCCAAAAGCCATAGAATACTGTACAGTTAGGACATCAGAAGATGTGTTTTCCATTTAGTATTTCCACTCCATGTACTATACAGAGTAAAAGAGTAACTCCAGTTTTGTTGAGAAAAGTAAACACGTGTCTATGTACACTGCGGGGATTTTAACAAACTTTGCTGAAGATCCCAACCTTTTGTTATTCTGAAGAAATAGCTGTTTGTGTCTATGTGCAAAATGAATGTGAATGGGAGTGACCTTATAATTATCAATTAGCTCTTGCAGGGTCCTAATGAGGGAAATGGCCGCGTCTGCATCCCTTTAGACATGATTTCCTATTGGGAGTATCTCAAAAAATCTCTCACAAAAATGAAACTTTTATTGCAGAGGATGTCCAAAAATCTGACTTTTATCTTAGTGCAGAATTCTGGGAAAGTCAGTAAGCCAATCACACAAGCAGGAAATTACATTTCTAGGGGGGTGTTCTGTACACCATCTGTGCCTCCAGGCTGTAATAATGCATTTTACAGAAAATTACAGCGCTGTAGATTGGAAGGAAAAGGTTAATTTTGTCTTCAGCGTGTAGAGACCACTGGGACAACTCCCATAAAATTCTTTATAGATGGTACATAACTCCCATGCGCCTACACACTATGAACTCCTCTTTATCCCCACTATGCTGGAGGAATTGTCATACTAATGGAAACCTATTACACGTCATGTGGCACTGTAAAGTTCTGAAAAAATATTGGACAGACGTATTCTCTCTAATCTCAGACACAACCAACTCCCAATGTACTCCCTCTCCAGAACTAGCACTACTATGCCTGGGGATAGACTCCTTCCCATATACACACAGAAAAGTGGTGGTACATATACTATTTGCAGCTCGTATATCTATAGCAGCGAACTGGAAATCCACTACCCCGCCAGATATAAAGGAAGTTATCGCCAAGGTGAATTCACAAAGCCTCATGGAACGTATGCTGGCATACAAGGAGGGTCGAGCGCATACCTACCACAAATTTTGGGATATCTGGCTATCAAAGCACGATCCCGTCTTGCGTTGATGATACTAAAATTAATTGGTAATTGGAAAAAGACCACGTCTATTGGTGTTACATTTCATCCAGTGCAGGAACTTACGTTTTATCAATACTGAATAGTTATGTTTGGTTATATTTTTTATTTTGGTTTGAGTAAACATTTAATGTTTATACAAAGCTGTTACAACCACTATATTCTAATTGATGTTGGTATTGTTATCAATGGCTTTAGGTTCAAGTACTTTTGTTGCTATCGATTTGTAACTAATATGAGGCGACCATATTCTGGGTCGCATTCCCCAGTCCTGGAAGGGCATACATATAGCCTGCTCACAGTGTGTTCCCGGTAGGGGTGACAGGCTCTTACTGTTAATTTTATCTCCCTAACCGAACTCTCCAGGCACTACAACTCGGATTAAAGACTCCACAGTTACTATTTTTTGTTTTACCTCAAGAACCTAATCTACTCAGATGTGCTTACATTATTTCTTTCTTGAATATATGAACATCTTTGTATACCTACTATATTTGTACAAAAAATTTAATAAAAATCTTAAAGTAAAAAAAAAAAAAGAAAAGGTTAATTTTAATAACATTAAATTACAATATGACTTGTGTAGCAATTGTATATGCTATATTATTTTTTTAATTTGCTTTTTTTTCACAAAAGTGGAGTTACCCCTTAATGCAGGGGTCTCAAACTGGTGGCCCTCCAGCTGTTGCAAAACTACAAGTCCCATGAGACATTGCAAGGCTGACAGTTACAAGCATGATGGGACTTGTAGTTTTTTTTCTTTTTTTTTAATTAAGATAATAAACATATTATACATACCTGCTCTGTGCACTGGTTTTGTACAGAGCAGCCCCGATCCTCCTCTTCTCAAGTCCTCTGCCAGCATTCCTGGCTAACCCCTCTTCTGCGAGTGGCCCATAGAAAGCCGCTTTCTTTGGGGGCACTCCTGTGTGCTCGCTACCGAGTCGCCCTGCCTGCGTCCATTAACACAGACAAGGTGGCACGGCCGCCATCACTGGATTTGATTGACAGCAGCAGGATTCAATGGCTCCCGCTGCTATCAATCTGCTCAGTGAGGAGTGACAGAGCAGGGAGAGCCGAAGCTCTCGTGCACATTACTGGATCTAGATGGGGCTCAAGTAAGTAAAAGGGAGGGGCTTAGGGGGATTCTGCAGCACAGAAGGTTTTTCACCTTAAAGTGGAGTTCCACCCACTTTTACAACTCTTCAGCATCCCTCACTAAACTGTGCACTGTAAACGAATTGGATATTTTTAATTTTTTTTTTTCTCAACACTTACTGTATATCTGCTGTTTCATTTCCCCCTCCCTGGCCGTGGCCCATCGCATCATTTCCTGTTTGCAATGCCTTCTGGGAACGGGCGGAAACTTCCTCTGACACTGCCGTTGCTATGGAAACCTGACCTGAAACCTATTACACTGCTTGTGCTGCACTGAGCATGTGCGAGATCTGCAAGGATGAGATTCAGGAAGAAACACAGTCTGGCTTCAGATGCCCACACTTAAGATGGCCACGGCCTGCTGTAAGTTTATAAAATAACAAACTACTGCTATAAACTAACAAAACAGACCTTAGTTTACAGACTAACTTTACTAGAGTACATTAAGCTTGTGTATTATAGGGGTATTTTTATTTAAAAAGTACAATTTCGCCCGGAACACCACTTTAATGTATTGAATGCATTAAAGTAATAACCTTAAAGTGGATGTAAACCCAATTCATGAAGTTTGAGCTGGGCACATATGATTTTTTTCATCACTGTGTGAGGCTTTTCACCTCACTGGCTATATGTGAGGGTTTACATCCACTTTAAGGCTTTAGAACCATTTTAAGTCCATAAATTAGTATTTTAGTTTTTTTGGGGGTTTTTTTTGCAAAAAAGTATTGCATGTTTCATATTCGTGCACACAGGGTGGCTGTGGATCACCAATCAAGAAGTCAGCCGTCACAAAAGGATGAGAAGACCGTGGTAGGGATAAGCTCAGACCTGCCATATGGAGGTATATAGCCTGCGGGTTCTCCAGCTCTCACATCCGCTCTCACAGAGCTAGCAAGAGACCAAATCAGGACGGGTTGCGGCCTCCATACGGCAGGTCCAAGCTTATGCCCACAGCGGTCCTCTCATCCCTCATGGTGGCTGGCTGCTTGATTGGTGATCCACATCCACCCTTTGTGCAGCTTGCAAGATACTTTTATGTAAGTGGATCGTAATAAAGTGTTACTTTTCTTTCTTATCACCCTGACCCAGGCGCCCCTCTATCTGTGGTTTTTGTTTGTGTCTGAAGGAATTCCCATTTCCTGCTGAGGAGCTGCCGGTGACTGTGTGTGCAATCCCCATCTACCTGTGGATCCATCCATCCTGTAGACTTCTCCTTGATAGTCCATACTGCTATGGACTGAATGGACTAATTCTTACCTAATTCGTTAGAGTAGATCTTGTTTTTTTTTCCCCTTTGTTATTGATCCCTTATGATCCACCTTATAGCTGCCAGTGAGAGCGGATTCACACACTACCTGACAGTTCTGTGTGATATATTGCTTATATTTACAGTATCAGTTGTTAAGACTTACATCTGTTTGTACCATCTGACAGCGCTGAGCCCGGATCCGACTCACAAACCCATAAACATCGACTTTTTTCTCCGAATTCATCATATCCAACATGGCATCTATGACTATGAAGGTTCCCGTCCGACCCACACCGGCACTGAGGAGAAAAAAAAGCATGTTTTGTAAGTCTTTGTAACTGTTAAAGTGAAAATAAGGGCAAAAGCAAATACTACACATGCTGCTGTCAGTCAATATTATTAACAAGAGCATTTTTTTTGTATCTCTGAGTCCCCTGTAAAAATCTTATTACCGGTACCTGTTGATCTGGCTCATAAATCTGTTGTGTTTGCACTTTCTGTATTTGGGTGAGAACATGATTTGTTATGCAGTGAAATCTCTGCCCCTGCCTCCACTGCAGCCAGAAAAATGGGAGAGCATGTCACCTTTTCCAATAGGACAGTGTACTGGTCTAGCAGCCAATTACTAGGCCCAAATACGGTCAGGTGACAAAAATGGTGATGTCACAGTTCCACCTAGACTTCAACGTCAGTTGACCCTTGGGAATTTAGTGCCGGCTGCAAATGTAGGGAGGAGCACTGACAAGGAAAGAGGAGGGAAGGAGATCCTTTACACAGACATTGTCAATTTGCTTTAAAAATGAAATTAGCCCTTTTAAATATACTAAACTATAATAATTATCTAATCCAAGAAAAGACAGGACCTTTAAAAAAGGTATCAAATCATCCATCAGAATATTTAAAAATCACAGGTTCTATTTAACAATTTAAAACGTCAAGATAAAATATTATATGCCATTCATTATACAAAAGGTATCAGAAATACATCATCTTTACATCCCCGATCTCCCAATACGTTAATATATACATCATTGATACACATTTCCATAGTTGTATTTTTTAATAAAATTAGGATTTTTTTCTACAGCTTACTTGTAAAATCCTTTTCTTGGAGTACATCACGGGACACAGAGCAGCCATAATAACTGGGTTATACACCACCTTTAGGTGGACACTGGCAAACAAAAAAGACAGGAAGTCCTCCCCTATATAACCCCTCCTACACAGGAAGTACCTCAGTTTTGTAGCAAGCAATAAGCTTTCCAGACAAGAGGGGAGGGATCTCTGTGTCCCGTGATGTACTCCAACAAAAGGATTTTACAGGTAAGCTGTAGAAAAAAGTCCTAATTTCTTTATCGTACATTACGGGACACAGAGCAGCAATAATAACCAACTGGGACGTCCCCAAACAATGCTTTTTGAGGGGAGGGAACCCATTATGACCAAAGAAACACCATCAGAACAACAGGATCTATATTGCTGCCTGCAGTACACTGCGTCCAAATGCAACATCATCCTGAGTCCTAACATTCACTTGATAAAACCTAGTGAATTTATGCACCGAAGACCAAGTAGGAGCCTTGCAAATCTGAGCCATCAATGATTGATGAACTGCCCAACAAAGCACTCACTCTTCTGGTAGAGTGTGCCCTTACTGGAAAAGGTAGGGCCTTACCATTAATCCATACGCCTGAACAATCACTTGGCGGATCCATTAAGAAATAGTTGACATAGATGCTGCCTGTCCTATCTTGGGACCTTCTGGCAATACAAACAGAACATCAGTCTCCCGCATCTGAGCCAACATTCTCAGATCCTGAGACCCTGATAGCCCATACTACTTTAAGAGAGTGAAATAATTTCTCCTCTGCAGACTATGATTCGGAAAAAGAGGAAGGTAGAATGATATCCTGATTTAGATGAAAACTGGACACTACCTTGGGCAAAAATTCTGGTTGTGGCCACAAAACCGTCCTATCCTGGTGCAAGATCAAATAAGGTTCTTTACAGGACAGAGCCGCCAACTCCGACACACTCCTGGCCGACGTCACTGCCACCAAGAAACAAACCTTTTCGGAGGGATAAAAAGTTTATCAGGGTGATCCCAGTCAGCATACACAATCTGCTCTAGCAACGGATGCAAGGGAAACGCCTGCAAACTCTGTGGAGGCCGTAGAGATCCTAAAGAAGAAAAGTAAACCTCAGGGACCTCTACAGGCGGCAATTTAAATCCTGATCAGACCATCTCCGTGAGGGACTGGATTAGCAGTTTCTGGGGTTGAGAGGCTGAAAATGGTTCTTCAGAACCTGACTCCTTAGAAGTGGAGTCTGTGGCCTGACCTTTTTCCTGGTCATTTACTGCCACTTCTTCTACCTCTTCTGCCCAATCCTGTTCCAATGCAGGTGGGGGCTCAGGTGAAGGGGATCTATCCAGTTTCCTTCCACCTTGGGAAACTGAAGCAATCATACCTGCTATTTTTCCCTCCAGCCCAGCTAAAGTTGATGATAAATTGTCCTTTGTGACGTAGGATGAGGCAGAAGAATTAGCTGTTGCTACAATGCCTGACAACTGTAATGGCTCAGACTGGCCAGTTGCCTCAGGTCTTTCAGGAGAGTTAAACACAGCAAATGTAAGGCTAGCATCCTCCAATACCGATGCTGGTGCATTTGCACCCCTACCTGCTGTGCCTCCACCACTCCTCTTCCAGGAAGACATGCCTGAGACAAAAAGGCCCTTTGGTGCCCTGGTCCATCCACCCACAGTGACTCACGTGCCCAGCTGACGCCGCTCTGTGTCCCCTCCAGCCCGTTTACAGAAACCTAGAGCTGGAAAAGCTCTTATATGGCCTCTACCGCCCCAGCTGCCAAAGTTCAGCGTACACGTTTACCACATGCACGCTTGTAGCATCCCGTACACCTATCACGTTCCTCCCACGTGCACGTCCCTCATGCATGCTCATTTGTGCCATTTCCACACACGCGCTTGCCCCCTACGACCGCATAAATAGCGTCGGGAAAAGGCTACCGAAGGCGTAGGAACTTGGTGTACAGGGGCGGGGGAATCCGAAGAGCCGCCCGCCTCCTGATAGGATCATCCCGGCTGTAAGCCTCCACAGAGAAGTGCCGCCGTACCGCAACACCACTGCCCCCAGTGGACAGAAAAAATATGGCACCCGGTCCTATAAAAAAGTAGCAGACTGCAAATATATTTTTCGGTTTACACAAGTGCAAAAAGTGTTTTTTTATTCTTTTGAAACACCAGTCCCACCACAGGATTTTGCTAAAAAAATGCAAGTTAGACTTACCGGTAACTTGTTTTCCAATAGGCTTTCAGGACAGCACCCGAGAGATCATGGCTCCTCCTCCCACAGGAAACACCTCATCAATTAAGTCTTTAAATTGGAATCCTCCACGTTGCCTCATCAGTTGTTTGTAGAGAACTCCAGCCCCAGCTGCAACACATAAGCGACAGTTATATCATAGTATTACAGCATTAGCATAAACAAAGGGCGGGTTACTGCTGTCCTGAAAGCCTATTGGAAAACAAGTTACCGGTAAGTCTAACTTGCATTTTTCCAAAACGTCTTTCAGGACAGCACCCGAGAGGATAATCGAGACTTACTCCATTTAGGGTGGGACAACAGCCTGTAAGACTTTCCTTCCAAAAGCCTGGTCCCCAGCCGTCATGAGGTCTAACCTATAATGACGGGCAAAGGTTGTCAGACTTGTCCAAGTAGCTGCCTTACAGATTTGTTCGGGGGTGGCGCCAGCTTTTTCTGCCCAACTCACCGCGGAAGCTCTTGTAGAATGAGCCCGGACATTTAATGGACTCTCCAGACCTGTAAGGGAATAGGCTTCTGAGATAGCCATTCTCAACCATCTGGCAATGGTTCCTCTAGAAGCTTGTCTTCCTTTTTTATTACCGGAAAATAAAACAAACAGAGCATCTGAACATCTAAAGTCTTTAGTGTTCTCCAAGTAACTCAAGACTGCTCTTTTAACATCCAGGGTATGGAATTCTTCTTCCTTCTTACCCGATGGATTAGAACAAAAGGTAGGAAGTATTATTTCCTGAGTTCGATTCTGGATCGAAGCGACCTTAGGTAGAAAATTAGGATCCGTCTTCAGAACAATTCGGTCTGAAAAAATGGAAAAGAAAGGCTCCCTGATTGATAAGGCTTGCAGCTCACTGACTCTTCGGGCTGTTGTAACAGCCACTAAAAACACTGTTTTCAAAGTCATCAATTTCAGGGAGGCTAAATTAATGGGTTCAAAAGGTTCTTTGGTCAGGGCCTGTAGAACAACCGATAAGTTCCATGCTGGACAGCTTTTGATTACCACTGGTCTAGACCGGGTAAGAGCTTTGAAGAATCTTATTACTAGAGGTTCTGATGAAATGGATTTTTCCAGGAATACCCCCAGTGCAGCAACTTGAACTTTGAGGGTGCTGACCGCTAAGCCCTTGTCCGCCCCTTCTTGGAGAAACTCAAGCACAGAAGAAATTTGTTTTGTAGATCTGTCAGATGCTGTGCACCAGGAGTTGAAGATCTTCCAGACCTTGGAATAGATTGCTCTTGTAACCTTCTTTCTACTGGATAGGAGGGTAGCTACCAACCTATCCGAGAAACCTTTCCTCTTCAAGAGCTGCTCCTCAGTAGCCAGGCCGTGAGCTTTAGTTTTGCTACTTCCTGGTGAAACAGAGGACCTTGTAACAGAAGGTCTTTTCTTAACGGAAGGTGCCAGTAAGGTTCTTGTTGCATCTGAAGAAGGGATGAAAACCAAGGCCTTTTTGGCCAGAAAGGAGTGATGAGGATCACTATTGTCCCCTCCTTCCTGATTTTTGCTATGACCCGAGGGATAAGCTGAAACGGAGGGAATGCGTAACAGAGGTGAAACTTCCAATCTTGTGCCAGAGCATCCACACCCAGTGATGCCTCGTTCCTGTTCAGGGAGAAGAAGCGAGATATCTGCGAGTTTTCCTGGGTGGCAAAGAGATCCACTCTTGGACGCCCCCATTTCTGCACTATTAACTGGAAGACTTCTGGATTCAATTGCCACTCCGCTTCTAAAATCTGGTTCCTGCTTAGGAAGTCCGCTACTCTGTTTAAGGTCCCTTTTAAATGGACCGCGGATAAGGATAGAGTATGGAGCTCTGCCCAACTCAGAATGCCTTTTGCCAAGCTCTGCAGAACTTTGCTTCTGGTTCCCCCCTGTCTGTTTATGTAAGCCACCGCCGTGGCGTTGTCTGACAGGATCTGAGTATGTTGCCCCTGGACTTCTTTCGCAAAGGTCAGTAAGGCCATCTCTATAGCTTTTAGTTCCCTCCAATTTGAGGACCTTAGGGCCTCTCTTGTGTCCCACGAGCCCTGGGCCCACCGGCCGCTCATATGAGCCCCCCAACCCCAGGAACTGGCATCTGTTGTCAACCTCACCTGAGTTGGGAAGGACCATAACAGCCCCTCTGAGTACCTTGTCTGGTTCTTCCACCACCACAGACTTCTTTTTACTGAAGTAGGGATCTTCACTAATGAATCTAGTGAATCCTGTTGGTGATTCCAGGTTTTTAACAGGAAACTTTGCAGAGGTCTGAAATGGAGCTTTGCCCACTGGATGGCCGGAATGGAAGAGGTCAGGGTTCCCAATGCTGACATAACCTTCCTGATGGACAGAACTTGATTGGACTGTAGTAATGACACCGCTTGTACCAACTTTTTCTGTTTTTCCTCTGGAAGAAAAATTTTTTGTTCTAAAGAGTTGATACGGAAACCCAGGAATAACACTTCCTGTGAGGGAATCAGATTTGATTTTTGAAGGTTTAAAATCCACCCCATGGATTCTAGATGAACCCGAGCTCTGAGCAAGTTTTCTTGAAGACCTTCTCTGGTCTGGGCAAAAAACAGCAGGTCGTCCAGATAAGGAATAACTGAGATCCCCTCTAGACGCAGAGGTGCCAGAGCTTCGGCCATTATTTTCGTGAAGACCCTTGGGGATGATGACAGACCAAACGGGAGTGCTCTGAATTGCAGATGCACCACTTTCTTCCCTTCTTTCAGTGCTAACCTCAGATATTTCTGTGACCTGGTGGCAATAGGAATGTGGAGGTAGGCATCTTGTAAATCTATTGATGCCATATAGCACCCTTGATACAGGAGGTTTCTTACTGAAAATATTGAATCCATCCGAAACCTTCTGTATTCCACTGATTTGTTTAGCATTTTGAGATTCAGGATAAGACGGAACTTTCCTGAAGGTTTCTGAACCAGAAAGACATGTGAGTAGAACCCTTGGAAGAACTCCCCTACTGGGACCGGAACAATGACTCTCTGATTTTTCAGTTCCTGAATTAGGGACTTCATGGCGAGAGCCTTGACTGCGTCCCTTGGGACGTTTGTCACTAGGAATCTCCTTGGAGGTTCTTCCGTAAATTCTATCACATACCCTTGGGAGAGCATCTTTACAACAAATTGATTCGAGGAAATGGCTCTCCACTGAGGAAGAAACTCCTGAAGTCTTCCCCCGACTTTGACAGAGTCATTGTGGTTTTGTGGAGGCCGCAGGAGGATTGAAGAGCACTCCACCCCTACTTTTGGGCTTCTGAGAAGACCAAGCCTTCTTCTTGCCCTGCGTTTTTGCTTCCTGCTGACCTTTTTGGGGCCGAAAGAAACGCTTACGGGTTTGCACCTGTTTCTTCCTAACCGGAAACGATTTTTTCTTGTCTGCCGTGCGGTCAAGAATGGACTCTAGCTCTGAACCGAATAGCAGATCACCTGCGAACGGAATACCACATAATCTATTTTTAGATGCAGCATCCCCTGGCCACGTCTTCAGCCATAAGGCCCTTCTGGCAGAATTTGTTAAAGCTGCTGACCTTGCTGACATGCGGATAGACTCCGCAGACGCATCCGCAATATATGATATTGCTGCCGACAGGGTTGAAAAGGAGTCTAGAATCTCCTGTTTTGAGGAATCTGCTATGACATGGGCTTTCAACTGGTTAACCCAGTGATCTAAGTTTCTTGCCACACAGGTTGTTGCCATTGCTGGTTTCAGATTGTGCATTACTGATTGCCAGGTTCTTTTAAGAAGCAGGTCCATCCTTTTGTCCATGGGCTCCTTCAGAGTGCCCATATCCTCAAAGGCTAGGTCCGTAGACTTAGAGACCTGAGAAAAGGCAGAGTCCAATTTTGGAACTTTATTCCATACAGAATCTGGATTTTCCTCAAATGGAAATCTTTTCTTGTGAGCCCGGGAAAAGAAAGGCTTTTTCTCAGGTTCCTGCCACTCCTTTTTAATCATATCAGTGATAACTGAATGGACTGGAAAAGAACGGCCTTTTGAATCTTCTAAACCAGCATACATGCGGTCATGCAGTGAGAGTTCCTTCTTTTCCTCTTCTATCCCCAAAGTGGCATGGATTACCTTCAGGAGTCCTCCCACCTCTTCTAGTGACAATTTGTATTTAGAAGTGGTATCTGATTCATTTTCCTCCTCCTCAGAATCTGTATCATCTGGAGCGAGGGAAACTGACCCCTGAGAAGCGTCCTGGGATATCGGACCCCCAAAAATTATTTGAGAACCACTCTGGGGTTCTGAAGATGGCTGCGGAACCAGAGGATCCCTAGAGGGACCTGGCTCCTCTCTTAGGTTTGACCTAAAAGCCTGAAAGGTGGCCCTGAGCTCATCCTTTATTGTTGACACCAAGTCGCCACAAACGGATGGAGTCTCCTCTCTGACCAAAGTTGTAATGCATGCTGCACAAAGTGTTTTGGTCCAAGCATCGCTTAATTTTTCTTTGCAGACAGGGCACCTTTTCTTGACTGGTTGGGCAGAACCTTTGGCCTGGACAAACAGAAAAGAGGCATGGAACCACGCTTAAAAGGCTGTAATACAGCGTAAAAAATACACCCAGGTGCACTAAGGAAGAAACATCTCACTTTCCATGTGCCCATGCAAGCCACCACCACCTAATCCCCTGTTGTAGGACAGATATACTAAATCTAGCCACTGCAACATACCTCTAAAATGGGAGGGGGGGGGGGGGTGGTGGGGGAAGGGGGGGAAAAGGGTGAGTAACCCCCCCACAGGAGAAAACGGCCCAGGGTAATAGAGGACACAGTCCCTTACCTTAGCCTTGCTGGCGCCTTGGCTTGCCCCCTTATCCGCTGCATCGCTATCCATAGCTGTCTGCGGTGCGTGGTGAAACGACCGGTTCCGGATTCGAAAACGCCGCTGCGCTGACCCGGAACCGGAAATAAGGCGCCAGGTGACCCTGCCCTCTCCCACTGCGCTTTGCGCCGGAAATGACGCACGCGCCGACCCGGAAGTGCTGCCTGAACGTGGCTGAAGCGCTCTTCTGCCACCAGCAACATGGCGGCCGCCACCGCTCGCTCCAGGAAGGAAGCAGAAGACGGCCGCCCGTCAGGCCAAAAAATTTTGAGGCAGCACCCCCGGCGTACAGGCTCTCCCCGAGCACGGAAGAGGGAGAGGGAGCCCACGGGACCGTCCATGTAAGAGGCAAGTGGGAGGCTCACTCTCCTGGCCTAAAAAGACCTAACAGGTGAGAACCTGTGTCTCCCAGGATAAACCTGAGAGATCATGGCTCCCACCAGAGGTGTTCCTCCAGCTGGAGGAAACACAAAAAACTGATGAGGCAACGTGGAGGATTCCAATTTAAAGACTTAATTGATGAGGTGTTTCCTGTGGGAGGAGGAGCCATGATCTCTCGGGTGCTGTCCTGAAAGACGTTTTGGAAAGCTAGATTTCTATCTTCCCCCATCACGGCGGGTCTCTGTCTCTTGGACCTTCAAGGAACGGGTCCCCCTGAATATGGGGCCACTCCCCTGTAAAGCACCCTGCCGAAACTCCTTTGGGACCTTTTTTCTTACCAAGGGTCCAGCGCCCAAAGGGTCACATTACTGGCAATACCTCGCAATCTTCTTGTGTAAACCAGGTTCAGGTACCATCCATTTTAGTGTATCACCGTCCGGATGGATCCGATTATATAGCCCTTTAAATCCTTCAAGATCTGTTCCAGGACCATTCTTTTAGCTAGATCATGGAAAGCGTCTCCAACCATGACCATAACCTTACACTGGCGAAAAAACAGAGGTACTTCCTGTGTAGGAGGGGTTATATAGGGGAGGACTTCCTGTCTTTTTGGTTTGCCAGTGTCCATTCATCTATAAGCTGAAACCTTGTCATCCTAGAAAGTCCCGTCACACACCACAAAGGCACCCCTCCAATCAAGACTATATATATATATATATATATATATATATATATATATTAATATATATATATATTAATATATATTAATATATTAATATATATTACACACACACAAACAAACATACATACGCATACTCACCTGCAATGTACAACAATGGCTCCGGCATACTGTGGGTTACAGGCTTTAACCTTCTTTAGGAACTTTAGCATTCCTATAGGAGTAAAAGGCACCCCAAAGTCAGGCCAACTGGTGAAATGGAACTGCGTAACAAGGCGCTGTGGCTTCTTATTTGTAACGTCACCAACCTGAGAGGAGAAATCGTAAAGGAATCATAAGGTTACCAATTCCTCCTATCAGTGCAAGAACTTGTGACTCTCAGCACTCAAAATACCTATACAAAAAAGGGTGGCACAATCATTCCAACATAGAAAGCCTGCACTTAAAGGACTATGAGGGCGGTTACTGCTGACCCCTCCTTTGGATGGTTGTTGGTTTTCATGCTGATCCAATAAGCTTTTATCAATTACTTTTTCCTCACTGCCCTATAATATGTATGCTGATTGGAGATGCAGTTGTCACTGGAAAGGGAGGGCAGGTTTACTTTACGTAAAACTTGCAGGCTTTTTCAGTCTAAATCATTATAATTTATTGGATGCTTATAGAAAAGCTTTTTTTTTTTTTAAATGGCTGTTGTCTTGATGGACAATCTCTAGTCACAGTAGCAGCCTGTTACCTGCTGGATGCAGAATTTGCGTATGGTGTAATCCACCAAGACTGTCATATCTTCCACCGATACACGGATATTTCCATACGTCCAGCAACCCTGGTCAGGCCAATACTGAGCACATTTACACTGCAGGGGGCAAAAAATAAACTTCTGAGAAAAAAAAATCCACAATTCTATTAATTCACATAGCAATGACAATACACAGCATGCAGTAACATACAGTAACCACAGTTTTTCTGCATTTCAGGTTTATTTTAAATTAACAGGTAGGAGAGTTCTGATTGGTTGCTATACATTATTATTACTTTGAAAACAGAAACTTTTTTAACTGCCTGAACAATGAAAGAATTATCTTGTTTCTTCAGTAATCCCAGCAAAAGCAAATCTTAACACCCCCCCCCCCTTTTCTTTCTTTTTTTTGAGCCTTAGACACCGTGTGGAAGGGTTGTAAATCCCTGCCTTCTTTTTATTGCTGCAACAAGGATATTGGATAAGAGAGTCCATCGTTAACCTACTTAACATATTACTAATAAGTATTACCTAATTGCATAGATACAGTATTATTCAAAGGTCCAAAAATAAAGCATTTGACAAGAAAAAAAAAAAAACATATGAATTTCTAAATTGACACCATTGTGTCAACCCAAAAGCACCAATGTGCCTTACAATATCAAGCATTGGTGGTCAGACAAACAAGAGGTCACATGCTGTTGGCAGGTAGAAATCATAGTCAGAGGCCGGCAAACATCTCTGGGAATTAGATACAGGATATAAAAAGCAAAGTCCTGTGAATGCGAGCCTAGGAACTCAAAGTGTGTTTTGGCATCTCAGGCACCTTGCTGGAACAAAGAATTTCCTTTATAGTAATTATAATAATTAAAGCAATAATCTTCAGATGGGATATGGAATTTCCTAGAAAGCATTAATACCAAAAACCACCAGATGGCATTAGCACACCCCTATGCAACACAAAAGTGTAGTTATAAATTTAAACCACTAGGTGGTGCAAATCTGTGGAACAGTGATAGAAGCCTGTGAATAACAGTAGCTGTGACATACTTTGGTATGCTGCCCAAAATAATAAAGTATAACTAAAGGCAAAAACTTCTTTTTGTTCTGTATAGAGTGGAGAGAGATTAGAACACCTGTCAGTTTTTATTGTGGTCTGTGCCCCCATTAGGGAGATTCATCCTATTTGTCCTGTTTACCATTATCATTGAAAGTGAAAGTAAAAGAAAACCCCACATTTTGGGTTGTCCCCAGAAAAGTAATAGAGGGAAAATCTTCCAATGGAGACACTAGTTCTGATGACCTGGGGGTCCCCAAGGAATTCCCTTATCGGGCAGGCGATTTCCTCTCAACTTCCGTTTGGCTATGGGACAGGAAGTGAAGGGAAATCTCCAAAATGGGACACAGATGGCGAAAAAAAAAATCTGAAAGGGGTTATAACCCTCCCTTACTCCATCCAAAATAAAAAAAAAAAAAAAAAAAAAAACAAGTTCTGCCTATAGTTCCACTTTAAGAAAAAAAGACTATTGAATTATACTAAAGAATTATACTGAATTATACTTGGCCAGTTCACATCACATTTTCTGCATCAAAAACGCATAGAAAGTAGGTTATATGGTTTTCAATGGCATAATTCACACCAGTGCCTGCAGTTCCAGTGCATTCCAGTTCCAGAAAAAAAAAGTAGAACATACTGCATTTTTCCTGCACTGGAACGCTGTAAAAAGCATCAAAAACTCACGGGAACGCACCTAAATGCACCAAAAATGCACTGGAACACCCATGTTCTTATTTAAGGTTAAGGGGAAAAAAAGGGGGGGGAATGCATTGGACTGCATCAAAAAACCATCAAAAATGCAATGTAACACATCAAAAACGCGCATGCAAAAAAGCATCTGGAGCGCATCTGGACTGCGTTTCTATGGTGTGAACTGGCCCTAAAAAATGAAAACTGCACACATTTCTGCAGGGAAAAAAAGCCAGCAAAGCACGGGGCTGGGGGGTTTGCTTAGCAATATGTTAAACCCTAAACATAGGTGGAATGAGCCTGAAACACAAATATTTTATGGTTGTCTGTGAGGAGTGGTTATTGCAACAAAAATAGAGGGACGTCTTCCAATGCAAACACTTGTTTTGGTGACCATTACCCAAGAGAAGATTTACCCTATTTTGGTGACATATCCTTTCACTTCTTGCTGTGACCCAAAACATCAAGTGAAGAAAAGTTTTACTACTCAAAAATAAAAGATCTGAGATCTTAAGGAAAATTAAACCATTTAATTGCATTTGCAACAAGGGGGGAGAATCTCAGGAATTTATTGCTGTCTGGGTCATCTTGTTCCTTCACATCACTTCTTGACCCGGTATCACTGCACCATGCACTGGTGTACCCGGGCTCCCTAATACTTGCATATTTCCTCAGATATCCTACTTACCTCTTTCCTTTCTTTCAGGTTGGTGACCATGACGATAGTCGCTGTATTTTGTTCCCAGATCATCCTCCAAAAATCATTCACAGTTTCCTCTTTGGGCCCTTAAAGTGAGAACAAAGAAATCTTATAGTATCTCTTGTATGTAAGGCAGGAATCTTCAAACTACGGCCCCCCACCTGTTGTGGAACTACACATCCCATGAGGCATTGTAAAACTCTGACATTCACAGACATGACTAGGCATGATGGGAATTGTAGTTCCTGACCAACTGGAGGGCCGCATTTTGTATACCCCTGATTTAAGGAATTCTACACCGATAACTACTGCATTAATGCTAAAACCTGGACTGGAATCGGGTAACATTCAGGTCTCAAAAAGGAGACAATTTTAAAGTGGAACTAAACCTAAAGTGGTTGTAAACCCTCAAATATACCCAGTGGAGTGACTGTCCTCAGAAGATACGCAGAGATGAAACAAATCCTCCTACATAAGTTGCACCTGTTTATTTGCAATGCTCTCTTCCCTACATGTGTTTAAAGTCCACAAAATACAAAGCTTGTCTGAGCTTTCAGAAAAAAGGGGTGGAGAGCTGAAATTACACACTGTAGAGCTCAAGGAGGAGAGGTCAGAGCTGATTGGAGAGAAGAGAAGAGGAGAGGAGGGACACCCCCTCGCCCCTTTCACACAGCACACAGCAACAGAGGCTGTCAATCATGTCAATCACAGGCTGTGTGCTAGAGATCCCCACCCTCACCTTTTTTCTCTTGGTGTCAGGAAAATGTCAGAAATGACTCATGCAGATAGAAAGTATTCTTAGTTCTCTTAAAATGAGACAAGTACAGACTATAAAGGGATATGCTTGTATTTCATGTCTGAGGCTTACAATCACTTTAGCGAAAAACTGCAATCAGGCAGCTCTTTATTGCATAAGAGACATCTTATATCTCTTCTACAATAACACTTACCTGCCTGCTCACAGCCTTCCATAGGCTCAGCATGCATTTCCAGCACACTCCAGCTGTCATCAGACCCCTGGGCACTAAATTAGACTTTAAAAGGGTTTTTAATTTTAAAGCGCACTTGTGCTTTGTCCATATAGCTGCACATATGTGGCTTTATTTCATTCCCCCACTGTGAAACTATATAGAGCACAATATAATAATAATAAACAATAATTTAAAAAATCTATATATAAAACCAAAGCATTTCATATGGCTGAAAACTGCCATTATAGCCTTAAAAGAACAACCATAAACTGACTTATACATTACAAACACAGCTATGATTCAAGCTTTAATTCATTTATCCAATGAAGTTTAAATCAACGGTCATCTCACAAACTCAGAAGTGGCACAGCCGCATAATTACCGGCCATGACAAAGGTAAGAGGGGGGGGGGGGGGGCTGAAGAAGCTCAATAAAGTATCTCCAGCCAACTGGCACTTTATAGCAGCTCTTCTATTATACTCCCGGGGGGCAGGGTCTGGAAAGTTCTAGTGCTCTGTAACCTAACCTAAGGCCCGAGGGCCACATGCTCCTCTCTGCTACTTGCTGTGCAGCCCTTTTGCAGACCCCAGTAGTCAGTAGTAGAAGAATTAATGACATTTACCAGTCTCACATACGCGATTCGAAAATTGTCCAGTTCATCAAGGAGTTTCGATCCATCTATGGCCGTTTTTGCTCAAGAGAAGTCAATATAATTGATCGGCTTATTTTGAATGGGAATATTGGAAACTTTCCCTTTGATGACTGCTGCAGCCAATTAGTGTAATTTGACAGCAGAGGAGTTGCACAGTCAGAATAAAATAGCACAAATGGGGAGGATTCCTCTATCCACCTCGGATGTGTGAATGGGAAATCCATTTTTTTTTTTCCGTTGGCTGATCAAAAAACAAACACAAAACATCTATGGCCAGCTTGGGATTGTAAAGTCTCGTTTTTTTGCCTATAAAAATAAACATCTCATACTCACTTCTTGTGTTGCAGGGTATTTGCAGAGAGCAGCCCGGATCCTCCTCTTCTCAAGTCCCTCTACTGTGCACCTGGCCCCTCCCTCCTGTTCAGTGCCCCCATAGCAAGCAGTTTGCTATGGGGGCACCCCAGCTGAGTCACAGCTCCCTGTGTCCATTCAGACACAGAGCCCCGACCCGGCCCCACCCCCTCTCTCTTCTGATTGGCTAGCTGATTTTGATCGACAGCAGTGGGAGCCAATGGCTCCACTGCTGTCTCTCAGCCAATCAGGAAGGAGAATCTCGGACCTGAGGGACCTCAGGTAAGTATTAGGGGGGCTGCTGCACACAGAAGGCTTTTTATCTTAAAGCATAGAATGCATTAGGATTAAAAAACCTTCTGCCTTTACAACTCCTTTAGGTCACACTCTATTCCCTGTAGCGTCTTCAGATCATATATGCAATCTCCGATCATCACCTCTATTATGTCTGAAGTCTGACAGTATTCTGTTATGTACTGAATATTATGTGTGGACTTTTGGAGCCGTTAGGGGTCACATTTGAGGCCCTCCTCCCATACTTGGTCAGTTCACAACCACTTTTCCTGTAGCTCCCTGACTTGTCATCAATGAGGCATACCTGGAGCACCTGAAAAGTGGGGAGAGGGGGGTGGGACAAAGGACCCTGGATGTCACAGTGTCATGGGAGGGGCGCTGCCAAACGTTTGAGCTTTTTTAATCTATGAGCAAATAAAAGCCCTAAGTAACCTCTAACCCGTGATCCAAAGTTTACTCAGGGCTCTGCTGGTTTACTGCAAGCCTGACCCCCAATTCAGCCATCGTTACCAGAAGCCATTGCTCCAAATTAATATAAACATCAGATATTTTACCTTGTGCCGCTATAAACTTGTTCTTCTCTTGATAACCCTAAAACAAAATATAGATCAGAGTGAACACTTACGCTTTAAATGCCAGCAACACTGAAATCTCAACCAACTGAACTGTGTGAGTGACCCAGATGACATATGATGGTCACACAGGCACCTCTGTGCCTACCCTAAGGCTTTATTCACACAAACATGCGTTTATAGGACACATACATTGCTAGCAATGAAAGTAATGAGATTACTGTCTTCAATGACTGTCAGTAGCTAGAGAACCCCTTTAAATGTTGCTTGCAAGCTTGGGAACCTCAGGAGTAAATCTGGTGTTGTGTATTAGTAAAAAATTAGCTTGGGGAATGGCAATGACATGAGGAAATAATTCAACACAACATGCGCCTACAGGGGAATACTTAGACTGGTCTATCAAATTATATATGAAGGTAGTTGCGCTCTGCTATTCAAATAAGATAAACAGAATTGCTGCTGCTGTCACCTATGTGTTCCCACCAAAAATAAAATATATATATAAAAAGTGAATGAGAGAGCGCTACATTTAAACGAAACAACAACAAACTATCACAAAATAAGTAAAAGTGCTCAAGAAAAAGTCCATTAGTGACATATAGGTGATAAATCATCTACTAGCAAGCAGGGAAATGTGGAGTTTTCTTCCTTGCTTAAAAACAACTTGCAGACCAATAGTGCTCCCGCCAACACGTGCAATTCTCACTCACCTCCTTATAAGACCCTGTAAGGGGTCAAACTCGCCTTGCACCTCAGTGCAATTCTCCCTTGAGGGATGCTCCAAATTGAACCTTTCGCAGCAAGTAAGATTTGTCCTAAGGATTCTGTATCAATGCTTTTAATTTTTTAAATGTGAGTTGAATATTAGCTGGGGTGGTGAGGTTCTGTTTTTAATCCCCCTAATACAGCACTATTGGAGGCACTTTTGTTTTCTTCTATGGTAATGTGGAACTACCGGCAGCCAATGTGGAGTCAAGTTTGAAGAAGCATAGTGGAAGGAAACATCTGTTGTAGATTATTATCTGTTTCCCAAGAGCCTAACAGAAATTGTCAAGGATCAATTTGAAGCATCCCTGAAGAGAGAGTTGCACTGTGTGATAAACAGTTCAATCTCTGTATTTGCAGACGATACTAAGCTAAGCAGGGCAATAACTAATTATTAGGGCTAATAACTAATATGCAAAAAGATCTGAACAAATTAATGGGGTGGGCTACATGGCAAATGAGGTTTAATGTAGAAAAATGTAAAATAATGCATTTGGGTGGCAAAAATATGAATGCAATCTATACACTGGGGGGAGAACCTCTGGGGCAATCTAGGATGGGAAAGGACCTGGGGGTCCTAGTAGATGATAGGCTCAGCAATGCCAAGCTGCTGCTAACAAAGAAAAAACAGAATATTGGCATTAAAAAGGGGATCCACTCCAGAGATAAAACGATAATTCTCCCACTCTACAAGACTCTGGTCCGGCCGCACCTGGAGTATGCTGTCCAGTTCTGGGCACCAGTCCTCAGGAAGGATGTACTGGAAATGGAGCGAGTACAAAGAAGGGCAACAAAGCTAATAAAGGGTCTGGAGGATATTAGTTATGAGGAAAGGTTGCCAGCATTGAACTTATTCTCTCTGGAGAAGAGACGCTTGAGAGGGGATACGATTTCAATTTACAAATACCGTACTGGTGACCCTACAATACAAATAAAACTTTATCGCAGAAGAGTGTTTAACAAGACTCGTGGCCACTCATTACAATTAGAAGAAAAGAGGTTTAACCTTAAACTACGTAGAGGGTTCTTTACTGTAAGAGCAGCAAGGATGTGGAATTCCCTTCCACAGGCGGTGATCTCAGCGGGGAGCATTGATAGCTTCAAGAAACTATTAGATAAGCACCTGAATGACTGCAACATACAGGGATATACAATGTAATACTGACATATAATCACACATAGGTTGGACTTGTGTCTTTTTTCAACCTCACCTACTTTGTAACAAGGCGTGTTTAACCCCTTGCAGGGTCTTATAAGGAGGTGAGCGAGCATTGCACATGGTGGCGGGAGCACTATTGGTCTGGAAGTTGTTTTGAAGTAAAAAAACTCCACATCTCACTGCATGCTAGTAGAAGATTTATCACCTATATGTCACTAATGGACTTTTTCTTGAGCACATTTACTTATTTTGTGATAGTTTTTGTTATTTCATTTAAATGCAGCACTGTCTCATTCACTTACTATAGACTGGGCTATCACCACAGCCCAGAGTTACAGAACACACTTAGGTCTCCGACAGAAGCTGAGTCTAAGAAAACTCTCTTTATAGACTTGAAGTGTGCGCATCTGGGGCAAGTGATCACCTTGGCCGTACAGTGGGGGAAAACAGTATTTGATCCCCTGCTGATTTTTTTATGTTTGCCCACTAACAAAGAAATGATCAGCCTATAGTTGTAATGGTAGGTTCATTTTAACAGTGAGAAACAGAATAACAAATTACAGAAAAAATTTTTCAAAAAAGTTATAATTTGATTTGCATTTTAATGAGTGAAATAAATATTTGATCCCCCATCATTCAGCAAGATTTCTGGCTCCTAGGTGTCTTCTATACAGGTAACAAGCTGAGATTAGGAGCACTCAGCTTGTTACCTGTATAAAAGACATCTGTCCACAGAAGCAATCAATTAGATTCCAATCTCTCCACCATGTCCGAGACCAAAGAGCTGTCCAAGGATGTCAGAGACAAGACTGTAGACCTACACAAGGCTGGAATTGGCTACAAGACCATCGCCAAGCAGCTTGGGGAGAGGGTGACAACAGTTGGTGTGTTTATTCGCAAATGGAAGAAGCACATAATAACTGTCAATTTCCCTCGGTCTGGGGCTCCATGCAGGATCTCACCTCGTGGAGTTTCAATGATCATAAGAACAGTGAGGAACTACACTGGAAAATGTTGTCAATGATCTCAAGGCAGCTGGAATCATAGTCACCAAGAAAACAATTGGTAACACACAACGCCATGAAGTATTGAAATCCTGCAGCGCCCGCAAAGTCCCCCTTCTCAAGAAAGCACATGTACAGGCCTGTCTGAAGTTTGCTATTGAACATCAGATGAGACCAAAATCAAGCTCTTTGGCATCAACTCAACTCGCTCTATTTGGAGGAGGAGGAATGTTGCCTATGACTCCAAGAAAACCATCCCCATCATCAAACATGGAGGTAGAAACATTATACTTTGGGGGTTTTTTTCTGCTAAGGGGACAGGGCAACTTCACCACATCAAAAGGGATGATGGACAAGGCCATGTACAGTCAAATATTGGGTGAGAACCTACTTCCCTCAGCCAGGGCATTGAAAATGGGTCCTGGATAGGTATTCCAGCATGACAATGACCCAAAACACACGGGAGTGTGGAGTGGTTCAAGAAGAAGCACATTAAGGTTCTGGAGTGGCCTAGCCAGTCCATAGAAAATAAGTAGAGGAAACTGAAGGTTCAAGTTACCCAACGTCAGCCTAGAAACCTTAATGACTTGGAAAGGATTTGCATAGAGGAGTGGAACAAAATCCCTTCTGAGATGTGTGCAAACCTGGTGGCCAACTACCAGAAATGTCTGATCTCTGCGATTGCCAACAAGGGTTTTACCACCAAGTTCTAAGTCACGTTTGGCAAAGAGGTCAAATACCGTATATACTCGAGTATAAGTCGTTCCGAGTATAAGTCTGAACCGATTTTGGGGCCCTGTATCTCAGGGCCAATTGGTGCTAGGAACTCCTGCTTTGGATATGTTATGGTACCAGGTCCACTGGGTTTGCACACCAAATTTGGGGTTCCTAGCACTAAGTGACCCTGAGATACAGGGCTCCAAAATCATTTCAGAAAATGTCAAGCACTTTTCTGCAGCAGAAAATGACATTTTCCGAACCAATTTTGGGCCCCCGTATCTCAGGGCCACTTAGTGCTAGGAACTCCAGCTTTGGATATGTTGTGGAACCAGGTTTGGGGTTTCTAGCACCAAGTGGCCCTGAGATACGGGGCCCCAAAGTCGGTTCGGAAAGTGAAATTTTTTTGCTGCAGAAAAGTGCTTGACTCGAGTATAAGTGGAGGGGGGCACTTTCAGCACAAAAAAAGGTGCTGAAAAATTCGACTTATACTCGAGTATATACGGTACTTATTTCACTCATTGAAATGCAAATCGATGTACAACTTTTTTGAAATGCTTTTTTTTAATTTTTTTGTTATTATTCTGTCTCTTACTGTTAAAATATACCTACCATTAAAATTATAGACTGATCATTTCTTTGTCAGTGGGCAAAAGTACAAAATCAGTGGGGGATGAAATACGTTTTTCCCTCAATGTACATATGTGAGGTCCTAGACCTACAAATAAAGACTGGCTTAGCTTCTGATATTAACATGACAAGGGCCAATAAAAAGTCAGAAGCAACGAAGCATTGGAAATAAAACCTTGCCACTGCATTTGGCTTCATCCCTCATCAGCCCCACAGCAATCCTAGGGCACAAGACTGGCTGAACAGACACAAAGACAATCACATACATGTAAATCAGCTTTGGATTTTGCTGTCTGGATGGAGTTCTACTATAAAAGAGAGAGGAGTACCAGATTTATTCTACCCATCTGCACACCCAAATTCCTAAATAAAGAAAGCAAAATATAACATGATATACTTATTCACTATGGCGACATGGAAGTCTACACCGCAGGCTACTTTAAAAAATGCTAATTACCTGGGATCAACACTTTCTGTGACAAGAGCCAAGGACAAGTATGCAGAGAGCCAGGAATAGGAATGCAGAGCAGGAGTTCCTAATTCGCTGAATGCATACTTGTTTCAGGTCGGTGTCCATAAAAATCAGAAGGAGCCAGGTACCTAGCATTTTTGGAAGGATGTCAGCGCAGACATTTCTCCAATTCTGTGCCATGCACGGGAAAACTGTAGCATAGCAGTTTTATGTCACTTTAAATGATGGAAAAACACTCACATTGATAAAAGAGGCATTAATGTAGTCCGAGTCAGGCACTCCCTCTATGGAGGACAGGTGAACTCTGGAATGGTCATCTGCAAATGTAGAAAAGTCAGAAGCAGTTAGAACTTTGCAATTATGATCTAAAATGACATTGTATGGCTATAGAAAGTGTCTGCATAACACAAAAAGCTGGAATTAGCAATAAGCAAAATGATCTGCCATAACGGAGCAGACCCAGATTGGGGAAATGTACAGGTACCCCCCCCAATACCTGCAATCCAGAGGAGTTCAAACTTGAAGTAGGCAGGTAATGGGGGCCTTTGGACCTCTGTCCTTTACCAACTGACCCCCACACAGCAAATGAGGGAACCAGTGGACATCACTGATTTGTTTGGAACAGGCAGAAAGCAAGAACAGAATTTCATCGTTTTCCCATAACATAGACTACACCAAATTTTGAAGAAGGAAAGTGGTATATTCCTTACCAGGGATCTGACACAATAAGAGCACAATACTGTGCTGCATCAACCAAATTCCAGCAGGTCAGCCGGTATCAAACATAAGAACTTATGTCGATGAAACACCATGGATCCGTAATCAAGAGTCCCACCTTTTTTTGAAAAGATCCCATCACTTAACCATGTCAGTGCAATGTTTCAGGTCTACGCAGGAGGACCTCTTCATCAGCCATGTTAAACATGTCTGGGAACGAGGTCCTGGGTGGCATCAAAACGTCACACTGACATTACATGTAATCATATTGGGACCCTTCAGGGATTCAAGAGTCAAAAAAACAATTCATACACTGTACCCAATTGAGATGCCTTCTCTATATCAGAAGAAAATGAGCATATTCAGCATTATTACATGAAGAGTTCTTATTCTAATGCGCAACGACCCTAAAACAACCAATCAACATTCAGTTTGCCAGGGTCAGACCAGCAGAAGGTGGATTATGATTGGCTGCAATTAGTTATTACACTTAAAAAGAAGAACTTTTTTTTTTTTTTTTTAATAAAGCTGACTTTGTATAAAAAGTACACAAGGAACTATTTGTCAGGAGGCGAGTTTTTCTTTCAGAAATTATTATACATAATGTAGATGAGCACTTACAGGGCAGTATGTTGACATATCTGTTCTTTTCTTTATTCTCTTCCTTTGAGGCAGCTTCACATGTAGCTTGGATAGGGCAGGCTGGTAGAGCCTACAGATAGAAATACATGCAGGTTAGAGCATACACCAAAAATGTCCTCTAAGTGGCGCTAGTACACTACAGTCACACGCAAGTAGAGACTTCCGACAAAAAATGCATTTAAAAGAAGGCTAATCCTTTATCATTTAAAGGTATCGACATGCTGTCACCTTAGTGAATTTAGTCTATTCTGATCCAGGAACTAAAAGCTCATGCACACAGCTCGAAAAAAAAAAAAAAAAAAAAGCTGCTTTTAGGCATTTGAGCTTTTATTTCAGCTTGATGAAGTTTAAACTTTTTGGGATCTTGTGCATGTTTTTATTGAGCTTCTTTGCGCATAAGCTTTTTGTTTCACAAACCCTCCCCGCAGCTCATTTTTTCCTATTTTTGTGTTTTCAAGCCTCTTTGAGCTCTTTCATGTTTTTTAGCATGTTTTTGGGCACTTAGTTGTCTTTTCTGCTCAAAAGTGCCTCACAAAAAATGCACGTTTGGTAGGTTTTTTACTGCCTGTAAGAGCGTATGCCTGTAAACTCCTGAAAAAGCCAAAGTGTGCATGGACACATTGGCTAACATGGAGGGGATTTTCTAGGCAGAAAAAAAAATGAGAGCTCAAAAGCCTGTAGAAGTCGCTTCTTTGAGCTGGCGTGTGCATGAGCCCTAAGGGGGACTGTGATAAATGACTGAAAAAGTATTTTATTTCAAATGTGTATTTAAAAAAAAAACCTAAGGCTTTATGTACACTGCTGCTGGTAAACAGACGCTTAGGAGCAGTTGGGCATTTTTTTTCAGCAGCCCCTGAACCCTCCTCTATGTTATCTTATCTGTACACAGGGTCGTTTATACTTGATTATAGACAGTTGAGTTTAGAAGCATTTTTTGGAAAGCAAAAAAATCCGTTCAGGACGGGTGTTCAAAGGCATTTGAAATGCCAAATGTAAACAAGGTAACTTGCATTTAGCCTCGTTTCATTTACAGGCGTTTTTAACTTTTGATTTTTTTTTTTAAACACTTCTAAGCGCGTTAACTGACTGATCCATGTGGAAGCTGCAAATCACTGTAGAAGTCGCTGCTACTATAGTGATATCAACAGTCTTCCAGGTCCAGTAATGAGCGGCTGCCCTTCCTCATAGTAACCACAGGGGGTCACTTGTGGCTCGACACCATTCAGAAAATGGCATGCACTTTTTTTTTTCCCAGTAAATACAAAGAATTCCCTGATTGGGCGACATGGAGATGTGTGTGGCTGATGTCACAATCTCCACCTTGCGCAAACAGAGAGGGTCTTGTAGTATAGAAAAAAAAAAAAGTGGGCTATGGTTTCAAAGGCATATAAAGTGATCCAGGCTAATCCAGCATCCTCATAGTTAGGAGAAGCAAATGGAGTGGCGTACCCATAACCATACAAATTATGACATCACCTTCCCCACTTCTCTTGTCAAACAGAGAAAGTCTTGCATTCATTGAAAAAAGAAAAAAATGATGTGGTCTCTGAATGGCAGCAGTGTGCCCCCTTGTGGTAACTATGCAGAAGGGCAGCCGCTTGGCACTGGACCAGGAAGTCTGCTGCCATCACTATAGTAGTGGAGACCACCATGTTGACTTAAGGCTTCCACAGGGATCAGCCAGATCTGAGATAGGCATACTAACATTAGTTGAAACTGGAACAATATAACCATGCAAGAAAAATTATATCTAAACTTCAGCTTCAAATATCACCACTATAACTTTCCGTTTTGAATTATATAGAACCTATCCAGATTTGCATGATTATGGGCATGAGACCCCCCCCCCCCCCTCTTCTTCTCCTACCTAAAGATGGTGGGTTAGGTTACTTTTTACCAATGATATGACCATGAAGAGCCTTTCCTCTAGCCTTGATCACCTTCTATACCTTTAAAGTGGGGTTCCACCCAAATTTTGAACATTATCTCTATGCATTCTCTTCCTTGCCTAGATGCTGACATGCTGTGTAAAAAAATTTAAATCGCCGTAATTACCTTTTTTTTCTAATTTTCTTAGCACTTCCTGGTTTTCCTCCCATTGGAGTAGGCGTGTTTCTAGCCTCTCCCAGACCTCCCACAGTCCCCTGGGAGCTCTCAGGCTTCCCAGCATGCATTGTGCAACAGTGTCATCACAACATCTCGAGAGATATCGGAAACTGTTGTGATGGCAACCCAGAATCTTACGGCGATGACACTGGGCATGCGCGGGAACGAGCGGTGAATGCTGGGAGCACAGCATTCACCGCATCCAGGAAATACATGCTTGTGGGCTTCAAATGCCCACAATTAAGATGGAAACCGCCTTCAGTGAATTTTATAAGTTATTCTTTACAACGAAATTGGACACAGGCGGACTTATTACACAGAACATGTGAGTAGATAATCATGAGAAGAAAAGTTTGTGAATGAACTCCAAAAAAAAAAAAAATAGATAGGTGGACCCCCGCTTTAAAACTATAGACCACCAAGCTACCATTCTAAATACAGTTACACCATAGTTGAGCTTTAAAGTTATATTCCACCTTTTGCAAAGCATCAATAAATGCATCCACACCGATTTAAAGTGATTCTAAAGGTTTTATTTTTTTTATTTTTAACAAACATTATACTGACCTGCTCTGTGTAATAGTTTTGCACAAAGCAGCCCGGATCATCTTCTTTTTGGGCCCCCTGTCGGCAATCCTGGCACCTCCCTCCTGTCAGGTGCCCCCAATAGCCTCTTATTATGGGGGCACTAAAGCTGGCTCCCTCCAGTGAATGGACATTGCACACACACACACTCTGCCCCCCCCAAGCTCTTCTCATTGGCTCACTGGCTGTGATTGACAGCAGCAGGAGCCAATGGATCCCACTGCTGTGTGAGCCAAGGAGGGGAGAGACATCCGGGAGAGACGCTGCTCTCATTCACATCGTTGGATCTAGATGGGGCTCAGTTAAAGTAAAAGAGGTGGAGCTGCACCCAGAAGGTTTTTTTACCTTAATGCATTAAATGCATTAAAAATGATACTAAAGTCTCTTTTAAACATGTTATACTTACCTGCTCTGTGCAGTGGTTTTTTCACAGAGCAGCCCAGATCCTCTTCTCAGGTCCCTCTTCATCGCTCCTGGCCCCTTCCTCCTGACGAGTGCCCCCACAGCAAACAGCTTGCTATGAGGACACCCGAGCCGAGCCACAGCTCAGTGTATCCATTCAGACACCGAGCCACGGACAGGCCCCGCCCACCCCTCTCCTCATTAGCTCACTGACTTTAATTGACAGCAGCGGGAGCCAATGGCGCTATAGATATAGGATAGAGATGGGGCTCAGGTAAGTATTAGGGGGTTGAGGGAGGCTGCGGCACACAGAAGGTTTTTTTTATCCTAATGCACACAATGCATTAAGATAAAAACCTTCAGCCTTTACGACCACTTTAAAGGTAAAAAAAAGCTCCTGACTTTAGAACCACTTTAAATAAAATGAGCACTTATTTTTTTTTGCATTGGAGTCTGCAAAGCATTGGAACCACAGACTATATCTCCAGACACAGGTCTGTATAGAGGTACAGACCTTCATTTACAGGGCTGGAGGATTATCAATGGTCAGTCTATGAGTCCCGTTGCGGTGGTGTCAGATGGGAATTGAAGTCTATAAATTCACAAATCTGTGTCAATGAATTAGTCGGCTCTGTGGGCAGAGATATGCACAGCCACACCGATTTAGAAAAATGAAGCACACCTGGGTTCAGTAAGGAGGGAGCCGGTTTGGGCATGGGAAACTATGACCATGTAATATGGAGCACCCTTAATATAGGTGTTACATGAAAGGTGGTGTTTAAAAACTAACGCTAAGACTGTGAGAGGTATTCCAAAGATCTTTCCACCAGGGCTCCAGAGAAGCTTGGTGGGGATCAGTCTCTGTCCTCCACAACCAAAAAAGGAGACATCCAGTATGAATGGGTTTATTCACTGAAGTGTCCATACAGAGAAGGCAGTTCTTGAACAAGTGAGCTTGCTTTTGAACTCCAGTACAGTTTACATGGAAACGTATTTAAAACTCACATTAAACTCTTCCCGGAACAGTTTGTTATCATCTGCCATTCTTCGGTTAATCTCTTCTTCCAGCTTCTCGACAGGCAGCGGCGGGTACTTGCGATTGGTGCTGGGAGATCTTGCTAGGAGTGGCATACTTTGAGGCTCTGTCAAAAAAAAAAAAAAAAAAAAACGGAAAGATAAATGTTTAGATGGCCATTTCATCTATTTCATTTCTGTGGTACTCTTAAAAAATGATCACAGCACCTAAGTTTCCAGCTCTGCTCACCTGCCATGACCATTGGGAAAGATTTCCATTGACTATATCAGTGGTCTCCAAACTGCAGCCCGCAGGCCAGGTGTGGCCCCATGCTTGCCTTTATCTGGCCCTTGGAACATTATTACTCCCCCAGATATGAACTATGAGACAACCTTCCTATCACTGACACCAATAGTTTCTCCCTCCGACAAAAAGGGCATCCACTATTACTCCCACTGATATCTACAATGGGGCACCATTCCTCCCACTAATATCAATGATGGGGTTCTATTCCTCATCCTTCTGACCAAAGAAGTTGTGCTTGTTTTTTTTTTTTTTTTTTTGACCACCAAGCCTGAGACTCAGTTTACTCCCACTGGAGACAGTCCAGCCCCAGTAAACTGGTCTTTTGTTCAGAAAGTTTGGTGACCACATCGAAGGACTGGTAAACTGCAATATATCTTTTTTTTTCTTTTTGGGTTTAGATGCACAAGTTTATTCTTGTTTGTTTACAACAAATTGCTAAAAAAAAAAAAAAAAAAAAATACAAAAAAACAAAATAAAGGAAAACAACCTGCCCCACAATAATTTCCCTTTAATAACTATAGGAAACTGTGCTCTAGTGGTTGGTAAGAATTGGTTTGGTTAAGGTAATCACAAGATTTTGATGACATTTTTTTACTTTCTGTAAAAGGATGTTTGTGCAATAGGACATCATGCAATGCAAAAGTTTGGCTGCTTTCACACTTCTCCATTGCAAAAACGTGGTAAAAACGAAAGTGCATTTTTGCCGTGTTTTTGATGCATTTTGCACCTGTGGGAAAAGGACATGCAACTCCAAAAACGCAACCACAGGTGTGTGTTTGCTGCATTTTTCATTCATTTCAATAGGGAGTTGTGTTTTTGGAGTCTTTTACCACATCAAAAATGCAGCAAGCAGGACTTTTAAATATGCAACTGAACCGCAACTGACTGGTGTCAAGAGCTCTAATTGATTTAATGGTCATGTATTTTTCTTCAGCTTTTGGTAAAACAAAAACGGCAGAAAAACAGATCAGTGTGAAAGCAGACTTAAAAAAAAACAAAAAGAAAACAAATCTAAAGTAATCAATACCAACAAAATGACAGTTTATATACAGGAGACAAGATGCCTAGGACACAGATGATGAGGAATAGGACAGGTACAACAATCTGATCAGTGCTGATAGCATGTAGTGCACAATGTTTAACATACAGTATCTCACAAAAGTGAGTACACCCCTAAGTGAAAATGTCCAAATTGGGCCCAAAGTGTCAATATGTTGTGTGGCCACCATTATTTTCCAGCACTGCCATAACCCTCTTGGGCATGGAGTTCACCAGAGCTTCACAGGTTGCCCCTGGAGTCCTCTTCCACTCCTCCATGATGACATCACAGAGCTGGTGGATGTTAGAGACCTTGCGCTCCTCCACCTTCCGTTTGAGGATGCCCCACAGATGCTCAATGGGTTTAGGTTTGGAGACATGCTTGGCCAGTCCATCACCTTTACCCTCAGCTTCTTTAGCAAGGCAGTGGTCATCTTGGAGGTGTGTTTGGGGTCGTTATCATATTGGAATACTGTCCTGCAGCCCAGTCTATGAAGGGAGGGGATCATGCTCTGCTTCAGTATATCACAGTACATGTTGGCATTCATGGTTCCCTCAATGAACTGTAGATCCCCAGTGCCGGCAGCACTCATGTAGCCCCAGACCATGACACTCCCACCACCATGCTTGACTGTAAGCAAGACACACTTGTCTTAGTACTCCTCACCTGGTTGCCGCCGCACACCTGACACCATCTGAACCAAATAAGTTTATCTTGGTCTCATCAGACTACAGGGCATGGTTCCAGTAATACATGTCCTTAGTCTGCTTGTCTTCAGCAAACTGTTTGCAGGCTTTCTTGTGCATCATCTTTAGAAGAGGCTTCCTTCTGGGACGACAGCCATGCACTCTGCAGTGTAGTTGAGCATCATGGGAAATGTAGTTCCAAAACATCTGGGGTGCCAAGGTTCTTTTTTCAGATCCTCAGAAAGTTCTTTGCCATGAGGTGCCATGTTGAACTTCCAGTGACCAGTATGAGAGAGTGAGAGCGATAACACCAAATTTAACACACCTGCTCCCCATTCACACCTGAGACCTTGTAACACCAACGAGTCACATCACACCGGGGAGGGAAAATGGCTAATTGATCCCAATTCGGACATTTTCACTTAGGGGTGTACTCACTTTTGTTACCAGCAGTTTAGACATTAATGGCTGTGTGTTGAGTTATTTTGAGGGGACAGGAAATTTACACTGTTATACAAGCTGTACACTCACTACGTTATATAGTAGCAAAGTGTCATTTCTTCAGTGTTGTTACATGAAAAGATAGAATAAAATATTAACAAAAATGTGAGGGGTGTACTCACTTTTGTGAGATACTGCAACTTCAACCCAATCGGTTGTGTGTAGTGTGATGGCTCTGACACTTACCCATGTCATCTGTTCTGCCATTGGACAACCGGAAAGAGTTGGAGTGACTGCCTGCTTGTTTGTACTTCTTAAACCTATAAACATAGGTTGAGGGTTAGTTTATGTCACGACACATATCAGGTAATATATCACCATTTTCACTTCCTACGTTTTGTAAAGTGGACCTAGGATCAGATACTGTGCATCTTTCATGTTATAGTAGACCTAGCATCAGATAGATTATCTTTTTATGTCAATTGCATGCTTGTTAAATAATGTGAAAATGTTAACACTTCCAGGTATATTTTAAAAGGAGAAGTGTGGGATGTCAGAATAAAAAAAAAAAAACACACATACTCACCTATGTGGCTGCAGCTGTCCCCCGCCGGCTCCAAAACTGAGAACTGAGTAATTACATGACAGCTGATCGCCAATTCCTTGGCCTTCATTGAGCAGAGATCGATAAATGTCAGTCACTGGCTCTCTGCTCTGCCCCTCCAGCGCCAGGCTGTGGATGGGGCGGGAATGGCTGGCACAGGCTCTCAGAGGGGCACTGAGAGGCTGAGCCAGCTGCCAGTCAGATCTTTGTTGGGATCCCTGCAGGACCTGGGCCAGCTCTATGACATCAGTTGACAGCTTTAGCCCATTGTCAGCTGAATTTAGGTCACAGGAGTACAGAACTAAATGCACTCCTGTGCCCCAGATGAGAAGAATGGCCCAAAGAACTTGGGTCATACTTCTGGTAACTGTTCCATAAATCACAGAACAAGCATCTTTATTTAGTCATCATCCAGGGTCACTACCTACTTCCTGGACTGATATGCTGACTCAGAGATGACACAACACTATAAACCTTGGTGCCTGTGCAGTTTTTGGCTGTTTTCACAAATGTTTTACACATTTCACCCTGGCTGCAGCCACCCACTTTGTGACTTGCTACAACGTTACAATGTACAGGCTGGTCAATGGGGGACAAGAGGAAGTACTTCCTTTGGCAGACTGATGGCATCATTTCATCTTGGCCCCTGGTCCTCGTGTGTCCATACTTTATAGTGAACCTTCCCATCACATTAAAGTACCAATATAGGGAAGCAGGAGGGGTGGTGCACAGCTTGAATTTTACAACAAAGACTAGGTTTGAATTTAGTAAGCAGCCTTAAGCCCTGTACACATGGGCCACGACATTCGGCCCGTTTGGCCGGCTTCTGTCGGATGAGCATGCTGAAAAACCAGCAGCCGACCAACTCTGGATCAGTGCTCTCAGCCAATGGCAGAGTGCGATGATCAAGTGTTCTGGTGGAGGGGCTGTCCCCCTGTCAGAACACAACAGCTCAACGGGGGGAAATCGCTTTACTAACTTTGGATACAGCGGCTCCGACTGGAACGGTCAGTGGCATTAGTCACTGCATACTAGGTAGAGAGCTTGGTCAATATTTCCCAAATCTCACATCCTTGTTTTACCATGTACTATGTCACTAACCAGGACAAGCATGTAAGTCTAAAGTTCAAGCTTCACCAGCTGCATACTTGTTGCAAACGTGAAAATCCTCAAATAGTGAAAGAAGGATGATGATGACAGTTATGAAACCTGTAGCTTTAAAAACAAGTGGAAATTGCCATCTATTTTATTTCCATTAGACTGGTTCTCTTAGTGAGCCGATTCCTGTTAATACAGTATGTCCCCCAACCTCCCTTTAAAACGTCTTTTCTTCATCACAGAAAAGATAAGCCGACTGGAAGTCCTTGAGGAGCGACTTCTGTATAATGAAGATTACTAGAACAGTGGAGGGAATAGTCGGCACATACAGTATTGGTATTCCAGACTAATCCAAGCATGAAAAGAAAAGAAAAAACTAATTAGTGCAGAGACTTGGTAAACACTATACTCAGACCCGGGAGGGCCTCCGCTGTTTGTGAAATTCAAACTAAAAGGATGGATTCTAAGTTGTGACACACAGAGGTCGAGCAGAAGGTTGGGAAGTCAATCATATGAATAACAAATCTTTTACACCCTTTAAACAAACTAATAACTCGCTGGCACAATCTCCTATGGCATGGAAACCCCTGCCTTTCTGAAGGTGATCTAGGATGTGAAGTTGAAGGTATTAAAGCGGATCTGAGGTCTGAAGCTGCATGAATTGGGGCTGATCTGACACCTTATGGGGCGTACACGCGGTCGGACTTTGACCGGACTGGTCTGACGGACGCCGACGGACAATCCGATCGTGTGTGGGCTTCACCGGACCTTCAGTGGACTTTTGCAGTCGCAAATCTGATAGACTTTAGATTTGGAACATGCTTCAAATCTTTACGTCGTAACTCCGCCGGACCCAGAAATCAGCTCGTCTGTATGCTAGTCCGACGGACAAAAACCCGACGCTAGGGCAGCTATTGGCTACTGGCTATAAACTTCCTTATTTTAGTCTGGTGTACGTCATCACGTACGAATCCATCGGACTTTAGTGTGATCGTGTGTAGGCCAGCCCGGTCGAAAAGTCCGTCGGAGCAGCCCGGTCGAAAAGTCCGTCGGAGCAGCCCGGTCGAAAAGTCCGTCGGAGCAGCCCGGTCGAAAAGTCCGTCGGAGCAGCCCGGTCGAAAAGTCCGTCGGAGCAGCCCGGTCGAAAAGTCCGTCGGAGCAGTCCGGTCGAAAAGTCCGTCGGAGCAGCCCGGCCGAAAAGGCCGTCGGAGCAGCCCGGTCGAAAAGTCCGCCGTGTGTACGCGGCATAAGGGTGCAGGAAATGGGGATGATGTGGGATATGAAGGTGCGTGAATTGAAGATCTCCTATCAGTCCCAACTGATCCTTGTAGCTGACCTCAGATCAAACCCAACCAAGATTGTAGCTGATCTGAGGCCTGCAAATGCATGCAATGGGGTCAAGAAAAAGAACAACAGGGATAACACTGAAACTAAGTCCAATCTACTGTTTAGGGCACATTCACAGTAAATATGAACATGTGTGTGTGTTCACCAGTGAGTATAATTGACCTTAACTTGCCATTAGCATTAATAACTATGAGTACAGAAACTGATAACAGACTGACACTATTGTTGCCAGGTATACAAATTGTTTAACGCTTCTAAAAATTACATTTAAAGCTTAGGTTTAGGTACAGTTACATAGTTACATAGTTACATTGGTCCAGCTTGGACTACTTTGGTTGGGTGGGGAGGCTGTACTGTGTGCACGGTTCACCTTTAAATTTTTCATTTCTTTTTTCTATAAAGGTGAACTAATACTTTAATTGTGCTGCACAATGACTGACTTATGCAGGCCTATGAGTCAAGGTCTGACATAACAAAAAAAATAAACTAAAAAAAAACACCACAATAAACTATCTGACTTTGGGTCACTGGTTCAAATCCCAACCATGGCACTACCTGCCTGGAGTTTGCATGTTCTCCCTGTGCGGGTTTCTTCCCACACTCCAAAGATATGCTGGTAGGTTAATTGATCTTAGTATACATATGAATGTGAATTAGGGACCTTAGATTGTAAGCTCCTTGAGGGCAGGGACTGTTAAGAACGTACAATTTATATGTAAAGAGCTGTGTAAATTAACTGCTTGCCGACCGGCTCACGCCGATATACGTCGGCAGAAGGGCACGTACAGGCATATTAATGTACCTATATGTTGCCCTTTAAGAAGCGGTTTGTGGGCGCTCCGCAAGCTCCCTGAGTGTGATCGCGGGTCCCGTGGACTCGATGTCCACAGGGATACAAGCGATCGTTTAATGGAGAGGAAGAACAGGGAAATGATGATGTAAACAAGCATTTCCCCATTCTGCCTAGTGACAGGACACTGATCACCGCTCCCTGTAAATCGGGAGCGGTGATCAGTGTTGTGTCACACATAGCCCCCACCTCACAGTTAGAATCACTCCCTAGGACACACTTAACCCCTTCACTGCCCCCTAGTGGTTAACCCCTTCACTGCCAGTCACATTTACACAGTAATCAATGCATTTTTAATTGCACTGATCGCTGTATAAATGTGAATGGTCCCAAAATAGCGGCAAAAGTGTCCGATCTGTCGGCCATAATGTCGCAGTCACGATAAAAAATTGCTGATCGTCATTACTAGTAAAAAAAAATTATTTAAAAAATTGCAATAAAACTATCCCCTATTTTGTAGACGCTATAACTTTTGCGCAAACCAATCAATAAACGCTTATTGCGATTTTTTTACCAAAAATATGTAGAAGAATACGTATCAGCCTAGACTGAGGGGAAAAAAATGTTTTGATATATTTTTTGGGGATATTTATTATAGCAAAAAGTAAAAAAAATAATCAGTTTTTTTCAAAATTGTTGCTATTTTTTGTTTATAACGCAAAAAATAAAAACCGCAGGAGGTGATCAAATACCACCAAAAGAAAGCTCTATTTGTGGGGCTTCTCCAGAGCCTCCCCCATCCTCTGGAATGCTCTACTCCAATCCGTCCGATTTTCTCCTACTTTATCCACTTTCAGACGCTCCCCGAAAACTCATCTCTTCAGAGAAGCCTATCTGGCCCCCACCTAACTACTGTACATTTATCTTCTCCATCAGCACATCCCCCACAGTTATTACCTCTTGTATCTCTTGACCTTCCCTCTTAGACTGTAAGCTCTAAAGGAGCAGGGCCCTCTGATTCCTACTGTATTAAAGTGAATTGTATTTGTACTGTCTACCCTCAAGTTGTAAAGCGCTAGGTAAACTGTTGGCGCTATATAAATACTGTATAATAATAATAAAAAAAAAAGGACATCAATTTTGTTTGGGAGCCACGTCGCACGAACGTGCAATTGTCAGTTAAAGCGACGCAGTGCCGAATTACAAAAAGTGCTCTGGTCTTTGGCCAGCCAAATGGATAAGGGCACTAGAGAAGTACCTGAAATAAATGGGTTTCTGTAAAAATACAAATTTAAACTCTTGAAGTTATAATGAAGTAGTTATAACGCTAAAGGAACACTTCATCTTTTTGTTCTCTCTCTGTGTAAGCTGGTTATCAGGTTGGAAGGCTGTCCTATCTAATGAGCTCCATGTCGATTACAGATATTCATAAAACGTATACACACTGTGGCCTAAGGTTTGTGGACAACTGACCATGGCACCCCCACATTATACAGAAAAATGTGGACACCTCTCCAAATTCGGAGTTCAGGTGTTTCCAATGAAGGGTATGGTTAAAGTAGAAGTCTAGGCTTTTACTAAGCTTAAAACTTTTACGACCCTCCTAACCCCCATATGGACTACCTTGTAGAAGGAAGATGCATATACTTAACTATTCCCAGGGAGCTCCAGTCCGGTCACGTGATCGTCTCCAAGTCTAAGGGTGACCTCACCATCCAGGCATTCGATCCATTGCCGGAGCTTTCTCCTCTTGCCTGAAGTGGACTACTGGAGGTTCATCACGTGACCGCACCATGACACCCCCGAGAATAGGCAAGTATACCCATATTCCTTCTATAGGGTAGACAATACAGGCAGACAATTCCTTAATAATGGCCAGAGCTTTGGATGATCAGGTGTTCACAGTTTGTCAAATTGTGTAACAAAAGGGCAGAGGAGGAGTATGATGTCTGCCATATTATTTCTTTAATGAGGGAAGCAATACAAGCTGAACCTCCAAGTGTTATGGGGAATGGTGCTTCTTAGAAGACTTACTTCAGCATGTAGAGGACGATGATGAAGAAGACAATCATGAGCAGTGAGGAGAGCGCCACCATGACTGCGATAATGGGCGTTTCATCTGAAATTAAAAAAAAAAGTTATTTACAAGACAAAGAACGGTGACACCATACATTAATCCCTGATGTATGGAAAACAGACTTCTGGCATAATACACAAAACTGCGATGAGAGAGAAAGAGACATCCGCGTCTTTTCACTGAAATTGCAAGAAAATGTATTCAGTCTATGTACTGGAGAACTGGGAGCCGCGGCACGAAGAACAATGGGGCATTGTCGGGAGAGCTGAAGTAAGGAACTTGTGATCAGCTGCTGGGCTATTATAACAGGCAGCTCCATATATACTTTGGGATTCACATCTTCCAGACTTTAAACCTATATATAGTATGTGTGGTCACTGTGTAATTCTCTCGATGGCAGAGCCCGGTCATACACCGGGCAACCTAAGCAAGAGCCTAGGGCAGTGATGGTGAACCTTGGCACCCCAGATGTTTTGAAACTACATTTCCCATGATGCTCATGCACTCTGCAGTGTAGTTGAGCATCACGGGAAATGTAGTTCCAAAACATCTGAGGTGCCAAGGTTCGCCATCACTGGCCTAGGGCATGGTGAATGGTCAGGGGCCCAGCTACAACCTTCATAACTCCTGCGGCAACCAAGGGACGGTAGTGCAATCAGTCAGAGCTGTGCAACTGCCCGTCACTTCACAAGGAATGATGCATTTGTAGGCAGTTGATGTTTGATGGGGTCACGTTCGTACAAAACAGTGCAAATGGGGCGGCTTCTCTGTACCTATTGCAATCTTTATTGATGTCAATGAAAAGGATGGGGGACCAAACCTGCTACTTTGCCCGGGGCCCGATTAGGGCTTAATTTGTCCCTGATCAGTAGAACTGAAATACCATTTTCTCCATTCTGCTCGCTAAAAATTTGACTGCAAAAAAGAAAAAAAAAAAACTCTGTGTTCGCAACAAAAGGATTGCTGGGACTGTCCTGCTAGCCATGCTCTGTGCAGCTCACAGCAACATTGGAAAAGGCGAGGTGTGCACACAAAAATCTGAAGACATCTAGCATCGTGAATATAACATCAGAGTCAGAGAAAACTGACACATAAAAAGGAAATAAAAAATCATGCCACTCCAATAAAAAAAAGGCCATTTGTCTTTCAGGAGTTGCCGAAATACAACCACTTACCCAGTGCATGACACCCTGAAAAATATTAAGTCCGTGCCATCACCTTTTTTTAGGTCATGTTTACTAACAGCAAAACTGGGAAGCTCCTGGTGGAAGCCAAGTTTTTATTTTTTTTAAATAACCTATAACTCAAGATGGAATTGACACATGCGAATTTTATGGTTTTAATCCTTCCACCTTTACATGACTGGAGACATGGAGATCCTTTAAATAATTAGGACCCTTCGGACTGTTGCACTGTTTTTGCACATGCATGTTAATGTGTATTGTATTAAGGCAGCCCATTGACTTGAACGGGCTTCCTAATGCACCATTTCCAGCCGTGCAGCCGACGGTAGTGCACATTTCCGTGCTGCACCAAGTAGGTGTGTTGGGGTGCTTTATGACAAGCAACAGAACCTTAAAGTGGTTGTTAAGCCACTCAACGACATTGCTACAATCCCCTCTGCTATATTAAATAATGTCCCCGGTGCATGTGTGTGTTTTTTTTTTTTTTTTTTAAATGCTGTGTATTAATTTCATAGCACCGATCACATGACCAGCCACCTCTCGATCTGACAGCTACAGTGAGCGGGGCTGAGAAACCTCCACTGACGTCAGCCAGGGGGAGGAGAGAGGCGGCCGGTCACGTGAGCGCCGATCAGCGCTATGAAATGAGGTAGACAGCGGCATTTAAAAAAAAAAAAAAAAACACATACACTGAGGACATTATTTAATGTGACAGAAGGGATTGTAGCAATGTCATTGCGTTATGATAGCAGCAGAAGAGGAGGGCTGGGGAGTGGACAGAGCTGACAGGCAGGGAGGGGAGGAGGGAGAGGACAGGGGAGAGCAGACAGGAGAGCTGCGGGTGACAGAGGCAGAAACAGACCACGGTGTCAGGGCTCAGCAGCCATGATAAACCATGGTCAGTTTACGGGGGGGAGGGCAGAACCAAGCTTGATCAGCCAGGTATTTCAGGTGATAGAGGGGGCCAAACTATGCAGCACAAGCACTGTGCTGTATAACATGCTTTAAGTGAACAGAATCATTTTTTAGGGTTACAAACTCTTTAAAGCAGGGGTCTCAAACTGGCGGCCCTACAGCTGTTGCGAAACTACAAGTTCCATGAGGCCTTGCAAGGGTGACAGTTACAAGCATGACTCCCTCAGGCAAAAGGCATGATGGGACTTGTAGTTCCACAGCAGCTGGAGGGCCACCAGTTTGGGACCCCTGCTTTAAAGCATCTCTAAAAGCAATTTTTTTTTTCTTCCTATTGATATTTTGGATAGAATAGGGAATTGTAAAAAGCCCAAATGATCTTTTAGTTTAAATCAGCTAAACACATTTCAGGTGCATTAAAAAAAAAAAAAAAAGTGTTTAAAAGCCTAAGGGCCCCATTCACACTTGTGTGACTTGTCATGTGACTTTGGACATGACAAGTCGCATGGCAAGTTGCAGCCCTTTGTTTGCAAGGGCACCCGTTCAGATCGGTCTTGAGAGAGTAAAGTTGGAATAAAGTTTCACCGGAAATCGTGTGACTTTGCAGACATGCTAATGTGAGTGGAGCCTCAAGGGTTAGTTCACTACAAAAAAAAAAAAAATTCCCTGTGGAGTCCATGAACACCATTCCATAACACTAAACAAATCCAATTTAAAAACGATGCATTTATGCTTTTCCCATACCTGTAGGCCATTTGTGCTTCTAATGGTTTTCACAGCTCCGTCCTGTCCTCTTCTCTAGGAGCCATTGGCTCCTGCTGCTGTCAATCACAGCTTGTGAGGAGGGAGTTGGGGCGGGGCAGGGCAGGGCGGGGCAGCGCTGTGCATGTCATTGGACACACAGAGGGCGGTTCGGGATCTATCACGCACCCACTCAGAAAGGGGGAGGAGACAGAAAATCCAGTGGGGGACCCCAGAAGAGGAGGATCGGGGCTGCTCTGTGCAAAACCACTGCACAGAGCAGGTATGTATGATGTGTTTGATATTTAAAAAAAAAAAAATCCCTTTACAATCACTAACATATGCAAAAGTTGAATGCTGGTACAAACCTTGGTGGCCTTCCGGCGCTGGGTCTGGAAGAAAAAAAAATGAAAATAAGATGAGCGCCATGAAAACCCAGTAAATGGGTAAAATGCTAAAAGTTTTTTTTTTTTTTTTTGTCATTTATATTTAAACAGAATGGGTTGTTTTACAAGGTGAGGGTTTACATATACTCTATTTAAAAGTGAATCTAGTATCAAAAATATTTTTAACCACTTGCCGACCGCCCCACACATACGTACTGTGGGGCGGAGGCTTCTACAGGCGAAATCACGTACCTGTGAATGTTCCCGACAGAGGCAGAACAGCGGTCTGCCTATGTAAACAAGGCAGATCACCGTTCTGTGACAAGGGAAGACAGAGATCCTGTGTATCTGCTAAGCAGGAACACGGATCTCTGTCTTCTCATAGTACAAGCATCCCCCTAAACAGTTAGAAAGCCCTCCTTAGGAAGACATTTAACCCTTTGATCACCCCTGATTTTAATCTCTTCCCTGCCAGTGTCAATAGTACAGTGACAGTGCATATTTTTTTTAGAACTGATCACTGTATTGGTGTCACTAGTCCCCAAAAAGTGTCACTTGGTGTCCGATTTGTCCACCGCAGTCCGGCTATAAGTCGCTGATATTACCAGTAAAAACAAATTAAAATTCCATAAAAATATTCCATAATTTAAAGATGCTATAATTTTTGCGCAAAACCAATCTATATAAACGTATTGGGATTTTTTAATTTTTTTTTACCAAAAATATGTAGCAGAATACATATTGGCCTGAATTGATGAAGAAATTGGATTTAGATTTTTTTTTTCCTTTTATAATGGCTATATGTATACCTGTTGAAAATAGAATTAATGTGTGTTAAGTGATACGCAAGCAATTAAAATGTCTATGTTTATATGTATAAAAATTGTTGGGGAAAAAAAATAAAAATATAGAATTTAAAAAAAGAAGAAATTAGATTTTTTTATTGGATATGTTTTATAGCAGAATGTAAAAAATATATATTTTTTTTTCCAAATTTCGGTCTGTTTATAGCGCAAAAAAATAAAAAATAAATAAAATTTTACAAAAAGTAGAGGTGATCAAATACCACCAAAAGAAAGCTCCATTTGTGGTTAAAAAAAAAAAAAAAAGGACAAAAATTGTATGTGCGTACAGTGTCGCACGACCACGCAATTGTCAGTTAAACACAGCGCCGTATCGCAAAAAATGGCCTAGTCATGATGGGGGGGGGTTGGACCTTCCAGAGCTGAAGTGGTTAAGTGAAGTGCATTCATGCTAATGAACGTGTAATTAGAACACTTCCAGCCATTTAATATCTAACAGAGATCACAGTACCTGAACAATGCCTTCATCTGCTTTTCTCTTTAAAAAGATGGAGTCATCATTGTTGAGGCATCACCAACTGTCACAAATGTCTGACACAGATCAGCCCCCTACTGCAGCCCCTCATCCTTGTGACTTGCAACAACGTTACAATGTACAGTCGATCCCTGGGACAGAGGAGACTTAGGCAATGTTTTCTGCTGCCTGCAGCAGACTGACATTATAATCCCAGCCTAGGCAAAGTCTCTGGGCTGGAGAGTAAGGATTTCTTTTGAATAAAATGGGGACACTATTGCTGTACACCGACATGTCAGGAATGTGTCCATGCAGACACGTACAGGGTCCACTTTAAAAGCATTTCCCTCCTGGATCTGTGTGGTCCTCACATGCCCGGGGCCACTGAAAGTGCCACAGAAGTTCAGAACATTGTGGACAGCCAGAAGTGTGAGAAGGGAATCACAACGTGACTACCTATGAAAGGTATGTGAGTACAATTCAGCTGTTCCTGCATGTTTACACAAGGAGAGGAGATGGAGAATTGACAGGAAAAATCTTTCATGTTTTTATCCGTGTTCATTCTGACATTCCATGCATGCATACTCATAGCACAGAGCACAACACGGGGGAGGGGAGGAGGACAGAGTCCACACCCTATGTGGAGACAGCTAGAATAACCTCATTTATAGGAACGCTGTCCAAGACTCCGCATTTCACCACCCCCTTCATGACTTGATGAAATCATTGGATTCCTGTTTGTGAAGGAGAACATATTGTTTAAACGCAGTATAAAACCCAAAACCATAAATGTAATATATTGCTGCTTACCAATCATTAGACATGGTGGCTGCATTCGGTTTTTTTTTTTAGGCTTTTTTTTCCCTGTTTTCACCTGGTGATCTGACCAATAACACCCCTCCTGTATTAGTGACACACAACTCTGGAGGAATGAGCACAGGGGAAACCAGCAGACAGCACCATTATCAGTCTGGGGGGGGGTTGTATTCAATATATTTGTGGATTTACAACCACTAAAAAAATTAAAACCAGACTCCAGCTCATATTTCATAATCAGTTACAGCAAACGTTTTTTTTTTCCCTTTTGAGATAAAGGTTTAGAAAGATAAATAAAAGCTGATCATTTTAAATCACCCCTGTCAGTGATTAAAGTGTTACTAAACCCAGGAGCCTGCATTCACTATATCTGGTCTCCCACAGTACACAGAACATGGAAATTCAATTACTGTATTTGTACGCCGATACTTCAATTTCAGCCGACTCTGAGGGGGGCGGGGCGAGCGCCGTCAGATTACATAACGTGAGAATCTCAGGTTTACTTGGCGGCCTCTGCAATAGGAAGTCCTGTCTCCTGGGACCACTGTTCTGTCTATCATAGGAGATTCTCACTGTATGTAATCTGTCGGCGCTTGTCCAGCTCCCCTCTAGGCTGCAGATGGTCATCGATCAGGCTGCACTGATGCGGACTGGTGAGGCGGCTGCACTGATGCGGACTGGTGAGGCAGCTGCACTGATGCGGACTGGTGAGGCGGCTGCACTGATGTGGACTGGTGAGGCGGCTGCACTGATGTGGACTGGTGAGGCGGCTGCACTGATGTGGACTGGTGAGGCGGCTGCACTGATGTGGACTGGTGAGGCGGCTGCACTGATGTGGACTGGTGAGGCGGCTGCACTGATGTGGACTGGTGAGGCGGCTGCACTGATGTGGACTGGTGAGGCGGCTGCACTGATGTGGACTGGTGAGGCTGCACTGATGCGGACTGGTGAGGCTGCACTGATGCGGACTGATGAGGCGGCTGCACTGATGCGGACTGGTGAGGCTGCACTGATGCGGACTGGTGAGGCTGCACTGATGCGGACTGGTGAGGCTGCATTGATGCGAACTGGTGAGGAGGCTGCATTAATGGCACTGGTGAGGCTGCATTGATGCGGACTGATGAGGCAGCTGCATTAATGGGACTGGTGAGGCTGCATTGATGCGGACTGGTGAGGCTGCATTGATGCGGACTGGTGAGGCTGCATTGATGCGGACTGGTGAGACGGCTGCATTGATGCGGACTGGTGAGACGGCTGCATTGATGCGGACTGGTGAGACGGCTGCATTGATGCGGACTGGTGAGACGGCTGCATTGATGCGGACTGGTGAGACGGCTGCATTGATGCGGACTGGTGAGACGGCTGCATTGATGCGGACTGGTGAGACGGCTGCATTGATGCGGACTGGTGAGACGGCTGCATTGATGGCACTTGTGAGGCTGCAGACGGGCATTGATCAGGCTGCATTGATGGCAATGGTGAGGCTGCATTGATGTGGACTATTGAGGCTGCATTGATGGCACTTGTGAGGCTGCAGATGGGCATTGATCAGGCTTCATTGATGGCAATGGTGAGGCTGCAGATGGGCACTGACCCTTATTTTGCTTCAAAGTTCCTTATTTAAAATTTAATTTTTTTTTTCCTGAAACTTCCCTCTTAAAATGAATGTGTGTTTTATACGCCAATAAATACGGTATATATTAATGAATATAAACTGCTTAAAGTGGTTGTAAACCCGCAAGGTTTTTCACCTTAATGGATTCTATCCATTAAGGTGAAAAACCACCTGTGATGCAGCAGCCCTTCAGAGCCCCCATTTTACTTACCTGAACCCGATCTTTCCAGCGACGGGGACAAGCGCTCCAGCCGATGTCTTAGGTCCTGATTGGATAGATTGATAGCAGCGCAGCCAATGGCTCCCGCTGCTGTCAATCAAATTCAATGACACGGGCCGAGTCCTGCTGTCTGACAATGGGGCGCAGCAGCAGGACACGGGGGCACGGAGCACGAGTGTACCGAGGGAGAGCGGCTCTCCAACGGGGCACTCGAGAAGAGGAGGAGCCAGGAGTGCCGCTGAGGGACCCCAGAAGAGGAGGATCTGTACAAAATTAACTGCACAGAGGAGGCAAGTATGACATGTTTGTTTTTTTTTTTTTTTTTTAAAACTAACCTTTACATATCCTTTAATACCTTTTCTCATAAGCAGTTAGAGCAGTCTTCAGATGTCTATCGGTGTCCAGCCAAGCACTGGTTAAAGCTTGTAGGAGGAGTTTTCTGACTGTCCTATTGGACTGCAGGACCCCTGACCCTCTGTCTGGACAGTGCTGATTGGCCCTGTGCTGATCACACGCACCCGCCCAAAAAAAAAAAAAACATCTAGCAATACCCACAAAATTGAGCATGTATAGCCTGACTCCATAGGCTCTGTGTTATCGGGAAATTATTAGGAGTCAGTGGAAAAAGAGGCAGATCAGAGAAGACAGGATCAAACAGCCTTTTTATACAATGCAGAGGATTAACCCCTTAGGTTAAATACCTTTTCTCATCAGCAGTATATAGCAGTCTTGTGAAGCTTGGAGGAGTTTTCATCCTCCCCTGATCCCGTCTAGAAAGTGCTGATTGGCCCTGTGCTGATCACATGCACCCACCCAAAAAAAAAAAAAAAAAAAACTCTAGCAATACACACCAAACTGAGCATTTACAGCCCATCCCTGGCTCTGTAAATATCAGGTTATTTTTTGGAGACAGTGGAAGAAGGGGAGGATCAGAGAAGCCGGGATCAAACAGCCTTTATACACAATGCAAAGGATTAACCCCTTTGGTTCCACAGAGAGTATAACAAGCATTCTTTTTTACTGCATATACAGACTGATTTTACTGTTGTGGGTTTAGTAACACTTTAATTGGTTTGTCTCATCCATGTAAACTGATACATTCTGCTGGAGAGCTGAAAAAGCTGTGCTTTTGAAAAACAACGGACTTGCTGGCTGGCTCACCACAAGAAACTAGAAGAAAGCCTAACAAAAAAAGAAAACGCATGCAGCCATCACAAAGAACTGGTAATCTGCAATATAATAAAATGTTTGCTTTTAGGTTTCATACGGCTTTAACCCCCAGGCGCCGACTGTATGCAAATATGCAGCCTCCTTGTCGCTGCATATTTGTGTGCATTAGCGCCGATAGAATTGTGCCGAGAGTGCGCACCTTGCCAGCACAGTGTCCAGCGGCTTACTATGGCTTCTTACGATCGTGAGTTTTCCGATCATGTGACCGCCAATCACGGCGGTCACGTAGTCACAAGCCCCGCTTTTCGGAAGGCCAAAACCCTTAAAGAGCAGGCAGGAGGCAGCGACAAAGGGGTTTAAAAAATAAAAAAAAAACGCTGCTGACCCACTGTCTGCACCACTGATTTTTGCAGAGTTGCAGAGTCACCGCTGACAGAAGAATCTTCTGAAACTTCCGGGAGTGTCGGGTTTCTGGTCCCACTGAGTGCTTTATGGTTGCTACCGCTGACCACATCATCCTTAAAAATGCTCCCTTCCCCAACTCCAAGACCCCTTTTACCCTGGGGCACTTTTCAGGGGTTTTAGCGCTAAAAATGGTGCCTGTAAAGCGCCTCTCAAGCCACTCCAGTGTGAAAACCCGAGTGCTTTCAGACTGGGGCGGTGCGCTTGCAGGACCGGAAAAAAAGTCCAGCAAGTAGCATCTCTGGGGCGGTGCAGGAGTGCTGTATACACCGCTCCTCCACCGCCCCTACCCATTGAAATGAATGGGCAGCGCTGCAGAAGCGCCTGCAAAGCGCTTCAGCATTGCCGCAACACGGGCGCCATTAAGCCTTTCCTCGGCTGCTAGTGGAGGTTAAAAGTGCCCCGCTAGCGTCCGAAAAGGCGGCGCTTTACCGCTAATGCCCGCACCACCCCAGTGTGAAAGGGGTCTTAGACCTATGCTGACTAACCTGTGTAAGAAAGATGTATATACTTATTTTCAGGCCACTCCAGTCCAGTCACATGATTCCTATGTCAGCCAGTGGTGGCTGCTGCAGGGGAAAGGAGAGAACACCCGACAATGGCTGAGAAAGCCTGCAGCGTTGACCTGTAAGCTTCTATGTCCCACCCATTGTCAATGGTCCCTCCCACCCCAGCCACCGGTGACGGACACGGATGAGCTGGATCACTTTACGGGACAAGAGCGATCTGAAAAAGAGGAAAGTATACACGATTTCTTGCACAGGTTGGTCAGCACAGGTGTGAGGGGGGGAGGGAACATTTTTAAGAGTAAATAGGTTTAGGTTGGAATTCTACTTTAAAGTGGTTGTAAACGTTTAAAAAAAAAAAAAAAAAAAATTCTCTAACAAACATGTCTATACTTACCCTGCAATGATTTTGTACAGAGCAGCACGGATCTACTGGGGTCCCCCGCCAGCACTCCAGGTCTCTTCTCTTCCACGGACACAGGCAGCGGACTCGGCCCGGCCTACCGCTCCCTTGTCACAGCTTTTGAGTGACAGCTCCTGCTGCTATCAATCTGTCCAATGAGGAGAGCGAAAGCAGCTGGAGCCGTTCCGCTCATCGCTAGATGAGATCGGGCTCAGGTAAGAAAAAAAAAGGGGGGGTGGCCTGGGGGAGCACAGAGGGTTTTTCACCTTAATGCATTACCACTTTAGGACCTGCCTCAAACTGTGATTGGACAACGAATAAGCAGCGGCACACCGGTGAGGTTATCCCAATTCTCCCTGTGCTCACCCATGTATTTTAGAAGTGCCAGCTTCTTTATTTTCTCAGAATAATGCCCCTCCCTCCTAGTGTCTGAGTGTTGCTGTGCACAGCAATAGAGGAGGCCGATCCCAGAGGAGAAGGTCCTCTTTGCCACTTGTGAACGCAGGTTTTGCTGGGACACATGTGGGAGGCATTACATAACGATCGTCCTACCTGATGGTGTGATGCTTTCCTCAGTCGAGTATTCCAGAGTTGTCATCTCTTCCGGAATGTCCCCGCTGGTTGTTTTTGCAACGGTGATAGGTGGCACCGGGGTGCTGGTTTTGCCGACATGAACAGTGGTTGGGGTAGCAGTGGAGTTGTCAAGCTGTGTGCGATTGCTGAAGTCCGAGTCATTGCTTGCAGGGATGTACGTGGAGATGGGGGAAGTAGCATTGATTGTAGGCGCCAAGATCACCGGCGGAGTGGTGGTGACTGCTTGTGTCGGCTTGGGGTCGGCTCCCGCACTGCTGTCTGTGCTGGGTTGGACATTGAGGATGTGTAGCGTTGGGCCAGACGTAATATTCAAAGGCGCTATGGTGGGAGACACTGAACATACAAAGGAATGTATTAATATGTGGCTCTAAATTCTGCACAAGACGCTGTGAGGTGTATTTATAAGGTGGAAAATACTGTAAACACAAGATGGAGATGAGGAGCATACTTCTTTCCTATGATAGTCAGCACCATCTAGTGATTGTGATTCCCACAATATTACACTTCATGTTCTGGGGTGACAAAGCTTAACTTGATGCACTTTACCTAGACAGCAGTGGTCTCCAAACTGTGGCCTGATCCCAGATGGGGCCCTTGGAGCACTATTCATCCCCCAATGGGCATCAACAGTGGGGCATCATTTTTACCACTGACACCAATTATGAGGCACTATTCCTTCTACTGATACCAATGATGGGGCACTACATCTCCAATTAATACCAATGATAGGCCACTATTCCTTCCACCGATCCCAATGATAGGGCACTATACCTTTATTGAATACCAATGATGGGGCACTATTCCTCCAACGAATACCAATTATGGTGCACCATTCCAACAACTATTACCAAAGATGGGGCACTATTCCTTCCACCACTATCAAAGATGAAGCACTATTGCTCCAATACCAATGATGGTGCATTATTCCTCCAACTAATACCAATGATGGGGCACCATTATTTCCACCAATATCAATGATGGAGCACTATTCCTCCAACTAATACCAATGATGGGGCAATATTCCTCCAACTAATACCAATGATGGGGCAATATTGCTCCAACTAATACCAATGATGGGGCAATATTGCTCCAACTAATACCAATGATGGGGCAATATCGCTCCAATTAATACCAATGATGGGGTACCATTCTCTCCACCAATACTAATTATGGGGCACCATTCTTCCAACCAATGCTGGGGCACTATACCTTCAACCAATACCAATGATGGCGCACTACTCCTCTAACTAATACCAATGAGGGGGGCACCATTCCTTCCACCAATACCAATGATGGGGGCACTATTCCTACAACCAATACCAATTATGGGGCACCATTTCTTCAACTAATACCATTCCAACTGATACCAATGATGGGGCACCATTCCCCCAACTAATACCAACCAGTGGTGGCTGGTGCTCACTATTCTTTCTTGGGGGGGGGGCAGCAAACAAACCTGCCCTGCTCAGGAGATGGACGGCGGCGATCAGTGCCGTTCTAAGACTTCTGGCCAATTGGGTCTCAGGACCCACTTCCTGATTGGCTGGGAGGAGAAGCAGGAAGACATTACCGAATATTAATTTGCTATTGTCACACAACTGGGTGGGCTCAGGGTGCAGTGCTCTGCGCCCCGAGTCCGCCCTTTTTTGAAGCCAAATTAGAGTCTCAGGCTCTAATCGCGTGCTTTAAAAACAAAAACAAAAAAACATTGAAATCCATGCGTCCGGCGCCCTGCATGTAGAAGCCGGGCGCATGGATTAAGGGAGCAAAGTCCCTAATGGACGGGCCATCACTGCCTCTAAATAATACCAATGATGGGGTACCATTCTTTCCACCAATACCAATAATGGGGCACTATTCTGCCAATACCAATGATAGGGCACTATTCCTCCAACTAATAACATTGATAGGGCACCAATTCTTCAACTAGTTCCAATGATGGGGCACTAATCCTTCCACCAATACCAATGACGGGGCACTATTCCTTCCACTAATACCAATGACGGAGCACTATTCCTTCCACTAATACCAATGACGGGGCACTATTCCTTCCACTAATACCAATGATGGTGCATTATTCCTCTCACTATTACCAATGGTGAGGCACTATTCCAACTAATACCAATAATAGCACACTTATTCTTCCACTAATACCAATGAAGGGGCACTATTCCTCCAACTAATACCAATGATGGGGCACTATTCCGTCTGCTACTTACCACAGGTGCTATAGAAATTATTTTACTCCCATGGACTATCAAGCTTGAGGCATTGTATACCTTCCACTGGCCACAATCCGGCCCTCCGAAAAACTGAAGGACAGTAAACCAGCCTTCCGTTTAGAAAGTCTGGAGACCACTTCTAGAGAGGACCAACATGGTCACCCTAAACTGTTCTCCTAAATTAGATTACAAATTCCGCCCCTCTTCTCATCTCAGTTACATGATGGGCGGTGGGATTTGTAGTTCACAGACAGCTTAAAAGCAGATAACATTTTTGGAGATTTTAGAACACCGCATTTCTGCCAAGATCAGCCGGCGTTTTTTTGTACTCTTAGGAAACGTACTTTGATAAAAAAAATTAAAAAATTTAGAGTAGCAGCTTGAAACAAGCCTGCTGCTTCTTTTACAAATCACCTCCGTAGTTTAAACCATAGGAGAGGTTTCCTCTTTCCCCCATGCTAGACTAATCATCAGTAACAGAACGAGACATCTGAGCTTTGCTGCAACATTTAACCAGCACTGCGCAATCATCTATAGACAGTAACCATTTAACCCTTTAGCTGCCACTAACTTATGTCATATGCCGGAAACGGACAGCATTACAATCACTTCTGGGTTCAACTGTCACATTGCCCCGATCTCTGTGGTAGTGGAAGAAGTGAATGGAGTGAGAACCGCACACTATTGGGTTTAGTGGAAAGAAGGTAAGGGGTCCAGGTCCATGTCACATTAAGCAGAACATGTCTAAACAAAATGCTATCATATAGGAGACTTTTAAATAAAGCTAAAATGGGGTATAAAAAAATAAAAGTTACATTTGTTAATATCTTTTCAATGCTTTACAATTCAGCTGTCAGCAATGGTACAAACAAAACAGTTGCGGTAGGTATCGGCAAGTACTTAAAAAAAAAAAAAAAAAAAAAAAAAAGTATTGGTACTCAGAAAAGAAATGGAATTGGTGAATTCCTAGTTATAAGCTTCCCATAGTTCTACTTTATGGGCAACATACAGAAGCAAGTAAACCTTCAAATATTTTAAATGTACAAAAGTTGTGTAATGCAGCCATTGCAGAGTAACGGGTCTTCTATACTCACCTGTGGTGACATTGTCTGCAGCCACACACGTCAGCGAGCACGCCAGCAGTAGAAACCCATGCCAGGAATCCATGGCACTCTGAAACACACAGGAATTGGAGAATTAGCATACATACATATATATATATCTGGCAAACAAGGCAACAGTACTAAATGATATTAGAAGCTTTCCGAACTGAAGTCCCCATGCAAGATGCGTTGGCTCTCCAAAGCCTGCCAACATGGGCACTGAAACCAAAACCCAATCTAGAGCACCAAGAGGCACCGCAGAGGTCACTGCTGATTGTACCATAAAGCCCAACTCCAACCAACGTCTTTTTTTTTTTTCTGTTTATTATGTTTTGGATGGTGTGGAGACGGGTTAGAACCTCAAATAAAAAAAGTTTATTCCACTTATATCACCTTTCCTGGATCACCAATTTATCACAGGTAAGTTATAAAACAACATCAACTTAATCACTTCAATACCGGGCACTCTCACCCACTTCCTGCCCAGGTCAATTTTCAGCTTTCAGCGCTCTCACACCAATTGCGACACTGTACCCAAATTACATTTTTATCTTCTTTCCCCCCCCCCACACACAAATAGAGATTTCTTTTGGCGGTATTTGATCACCGATAGCGGGCACTGATGAGGCTGCACTAATATGCAACACTGATCGGTGGTACTAATGGGCGGCAATCATGGGCAATGATAGGCGGCACCGATGAGGAGGCACCGACAGGCGGCACCGTTGAGGAGGCACCGACAGGCGGCACCGTTGAGGAGGCACCGACAGGCGGCACCGTTGAGGAGGCACCGACAGGCGGCACCGTTGAGGAGGCACCGACAGGCGGCACCGTTGAGGAGGCACCGACAGGCGGCACCGTTGAGGAGGCACCGACAGGCGGCACCGTTGAGGAGGCACCGACAGGCGGCACCGTTGAGGAGGCACCGACAGGCGGCACCGTTGAGGAGGCACCGACAGGCGGCACCGTTGAGGAGGCACCGGCAGGCGGCACCGTTGAGGAGGCACCGACAGGCGGCACCGTTGAGGAGGCACCGACAGGCGGCACCGTTGAGGAGGCACCGACAGGCGGCACCGATGAGGAGGCACCGATGAGGAGGCACCGACAGGCGGCACCGATGAGGAGGCACCGACAGGCGGCACCGATGAGGAGGCACCGACAGGCGGCACCGATGAGGAGGCACCGACAGGCGGCACCGATGAGGAGGCACCGACAGGCGGCACCGATGAGGAGGCACCGATGAGGAGGCACCGATGAGGAGGCACCGACAGGCGGCACCGATGAGGAGGCACCGACAGGCGGCACCGATGAGGAGGCACCGACAGGCGGCACCGATGAGGAGGCACCGACAGGCGGCACCGATGAGGAGGCACCGACAGGCGGCACTGTTGAGGAGGCACCGACAGGCGGCACCGTTGAGGAGGCACCGATGAGGAGGCACCGACAGGCGGCACCGATGAGGAGGCACCGACAGGCGGCACCGATGAGGAGGCACCGACAGGCGGCACCGACGAGGAGGCACCGACAGGCGGCACCGATGAGGAGGCACCGACAGGCGGCACCGATGAGGAGGCACCGATGAGGCTGCATTAATATACAGCCCTGATCGGTGTCACTGATGGGTGGCAATGATGGGCACCACTGACATGCAGCAGTGATCAATGGCACTGATGGGCACTTGTAGGTGAACACTGATGAGAAGTCACTGACAGGTGGCACTGATGAGGCAAAACTAATATGCAGCACTGATCGGTGGCACTGATCGGCATCACAGGTGGGGCTGCACGAATTATTAGCCTCTGTTCACGCCCTGTCGGCAGTGAATATAGGAATGCCGATAACTGGCACTCCCTGGTAACACTGATCAGCTGATCACATGGTAGACTACGTCATAGGCTCTTTACCACAGATCGCCGCGCTCGAGTGGCTTGTTCTGCTAGATATCATAGGACATCCAGTCAGATCAGGAGGAGCCACCACTCGGCCATCATTTTGCTATAGGTCGGACGGAACGAGGTTAAGCAGCGCATTAAACCCCCCATCATGGATAAAAATGAAAAATTTTAAACAAAACCTTTCAGTTTTTATTTTAAAAACTTTGTTTTCATTCAGTGATGTGATCACTGGCTCTCTATGCTTGTCTATGCAATTCAAGAAAATAATAGCTGGTTTGGGGCTCTCAAAAGTTTCCTGAAAACAGCTGACCAACTAGGTAACGCCTGTATGTAATGCTAAGCCTGCATTTACTTTGACTTCACTGCACACTGTGAGCCTCTCATAGTCTGCATTTAGCAGCTGCAGCAAGTCAGAGGCGGTCTCATTTCCGAGCTGGAAGACATTTAGCATTATCTAGCCCCGCCCCTTTCATTCAATGGAGTTCAATCTTCAGTTATGGAGGTTCTGTATCACATGTGGGGGGGTCTGCCTAGAAAATCTCACTCCTCCACACTGGCATCTACCCATCATTAGCATAACTCCTCCCAAGACCCCGCCCACTACCTGCATCAGGATCAGGTCTGAGAACTCTTGGACAGGAGTAGTGAGGAAGGAGGAGTTCAGGAAACTATGTACAGCACCCTACTGGCCCCTCCCACCAGCCATGATCTGCTTGTATTACATAGAGAGGCACAGAGACCCAATAAAGGCATTACTGGGCCTGCGATAAGCTCATGGAAATGGGAAGTTTTTAATTAAAAACAAAAAAACAAAACATTAGCATGTTGACAGTGGGAAAGGGAAGAACCAGGAAAGACCAATAATAAGTATAATAAACGTCAGCTTTAAGCCCGCCAATATTGTATGTGAAGGATTGGATTTGAGCGAATAGTCATTTACCCACCTCAATACCGGGCACTTTTACCCCCTTCCCGCCCAGGCCAATTGTCAGCTTTGCCACACTTTGAGCACAGCACTGTACCAGTATGACATTTTTAGCTTTTTTCTTTCACAAAAAATAGAGCTTTCTTTTGCTGGTATTTAATCACCACTGAGTTTTGTATTTATTTTTTTTTCTAAATAAATGAAAAAAAGATCAAAACATTTTTTTTAAAGAAAAAAAATGTTTTTCTTAATTTCTGTTATTAAAGTTTACAAATAAATAATCTTTCTTTATAGATTTAGGCCAAACTGTATTCTGCTACATTTGTTTGGTGAAAAGAACCCAAATCACTGTATATTAGTCTGTAGGAAAGTTAGAGAATCCACAAACTATGGTGTATACATCTGACAACTGATCGATCCTGATGTACTGATCGACTCTCCCCCTTCTTAAGGCCAGACAGTACAAATAACCCCCAAATGTCCCCCTTTTTGGAAAGTAAACAGCCCAAGGTATTTAGTAAGAGGCATGGTGAGTTTTTTGAAGTTGTAATTTTTTGTCCAAATTTTTGGGAAAATAAAGAAATTTAAAAAAAAAAAAAAGTTATTTTTTCACAATTTTTTATGCTGTAATAATTTTTCTTTAACCGCTTGCCGACCAGCTGCCATCATTATACTGCGGCAGGGTCCCGCGAACTGTCGTAGTGGTTTGTTGGCCCTTTAAGTGGGGACAGCAGGCGGGGGTGCCGATGCGCGTGGCCAGCGGTCGCCCGCCAGGCCACGCGCAACCGTGGGCACAAGAGCCAGAACAAGGATGTGTATAGATAGATAGATATAGATATCTATATAAAACACACAAATCCCTGTTCTGTGAGGAGAGGAGAGACAGATTGTATGTTCCTATTAGCTAGGAACAACGATCTGTCTACTCCTCTAGTCAGTCCCATCCCCCCACAGTTAGAACACACGAGAGAACACTGTTAACCCCTTCCCTGCCAGTGACATTTATACTGTAATCAGTGCATTTTTATAGCACTGATCGCTGTATTAACTTCAATGGTCCCACAAATGTGTCAAAAGTGTCCGATGTGTCCGCCATAATGTCGCAGTCCCGATAAAAATTGCTGATCGCCGCCATTACTAGTAAAAAAAAAATAAATAAAAATGCCATAAATCTTTCCCCTATTTTGTAGACGCTATAACTTTTGCGCAAACCAATCAATATACGCTTATTGCAATTTCTATTACCAAAAATATGTAGAAGAATACTATTCATTCAGTGTTTACTAGTGTGATTAGCTGTGATTGGCCAGAGCTAATCACATGGCACAGATGGGCTGTGATTGGCCCTGTCTATACCATGTGATCACTGTGACCAATCACCACAATGAAAAGGCATGAATCAAAGCCTTTCATTGTGTACAATTGTCATGTGATCTGCTGTGATTGGCCACAGCGATCACGTGGTGCTGGCAGCAGGCCGGTATAGTGATCTTTCAATGGTTGTGTCCGATGTCAGATTGTGCTGGAGAGCGATCTGTGCGGTGTGCAGGAGGTGTGATCCTGGGAAGATTTCATATGTCTTCCTCCCAGGATAACAGGGCTCCTGCCCAGCCTATTGTAACATAGTGGTACTCAATATTTTCACCTGGTGATCTGGCCAAATAAGACTATTGTTTTTCTAAAGAACAAGCTCTCTTGTAGATTTATCAATTACATGGATGAGACAAATCATTTAACAATCACAGGGCTGCTTACAATGATCAGCTTTTATTTATTCGTGTAAAACCTTTACCCCAAAAAAGAAAAAAAAAACATTTGCTTTAACTGCTTATAAAGTATTAGCTGGAGACTTCAGTTTGTTAGTGTATCTAAATCTGCTACCCTTCCCTCCCCTTTTAGACTGATAATGAATGCTGCTGGACATGCTTCAATGCTCCTCTGCTCCTTCATCCAGAGTTGTCCCATTAATACTGGAGATGTGTTACTGGCCAGATCACCAGGTGAAAACAGAAGGGGAAAAAGGCCTAAAAAAAGAAAACAAATGCAGCCACCACATCTAATGATTGTTAAGCTGCAATATATTACATTTTTTGGTTTTGGGTTTAATACCGCTTTAAAAATGTGACATTCTTCTGCAGCAACACGCCTGTCCGTTCTATGAAAATTCAATGATTGATGCAGAATCCCTTAGACAGCCATGGTAGAAACATGGCTTCCGTTTTACAACCTTGATGTTCCATGTATGAGACGATTGTGTGACAACCTCACCGCAAACCATGCAGAACCTCCATTACAGCACCAACTGTCAGAGGACAGATCCAGATAAGAGAGGGAGAGGACAAGCAATGTGCTTCTGGGTGGAGGGGAAGTTCAAACCACAAACTAACAAAACAGATCATAAACAATACAAAGAGAATGACTGCAGGAACTCTGCAGTATTGCGGCTTAGTGGAGAACACCGTGGGTTCCATTTTTAGAAATTTTTCCACACAAATAGGAATTTTCTTTGGTGGTATTTAACCACTTGCTTACCGGGCACTTAAACCCTCCTCCTGCCCAGACCAATTTTCAGCTTTCAGCGCTGACGCACTTTGAATGACAATTGCGCGGTCATACAACACTGTACCCAAAGTAAATTTTTATCATTTTTTTCCCCACAAATAGAGCTTTCTTTTGGTGGTATTTAATCACAGCTGGGATTTGTATTTTTTGCTAAGCAAACAAAAAAAGATGGAAAATTTTGAAAAAAAAAAAAAAAAATCATGTTTCATAGTTTGTTATAAAATTTTGCAAACAGGTCATTTTTCTCCTTCATTGATATGCGCTGATGAGGCGGCACTGATGGGGACAGATAAGGCGGCACTGATGGGGACAGATAAGGCGGCACTGATGGGGACAGATAAGGCGGCACTGATGGGGACAGATAAGGCAGCACTGATGGGGACAGATAAGGCAGCACTGATGGGGACAGATAAGGCAGCACTGATGGGCACTGACAGGTGACACTCATGGGCACTGATAGGTGACACTCATGGGCACTGATAGGTGACACTGATGGGCACTGATAGGTGACACTGATGGGCACTGATAGGTGACACTGATGGGCACTGATGGGTGACACTGATGGGCAGCACTGTTGAGGCACTGATGGGTGGCGCTGGTGGGCACTGCTGCCTATTGCTAGGTGACACTGGCAGAGGGCACAGGTGGGCACTGAGGATCTGATGGCGCTCGCCGTGATCCCTCTCACGGCCGCCAGAGATCGCCTTTTTTTACCTCCTCACGCTGTCAGCACGAAGAGAAAAAATAGCCGATTACCGGCTATGTTGATGTCACATGATCAGCTGTCATTGGTTGGCAGCTGATCACGTGGTAAGGGGGTCGGGATCGGCCCCTTACTCCGATCTGTGATCAGGCGAGTCTCATAGACTCGCTGATCACAGAGCGCGCCGCGCACGCCCTGCAGGGGGCACGCAGGCCGCTCGTGCACGGGACGACGTCAATGGACGTAATCCCGGCAAAGCAGGTCCACGCTGTAGCCGTCATTCGGCTATAGCACGGATCTCTAGTGGTTATTTACCATTGGGTTTCCTATTTTTTGCTAAACAAACAAAAAAAGACCGAAAATTTTGAGAACGTTTTTCATAGTTTGTTATAAAATTTTGCAAACAGGCAATTTTTCTCCTTCATTGATGTGCGCTGATGAGGCGGCACTGATAGGCTGCATTGATGAGGTGGCACTGATGGACACTGATTGGCAGTGCTGATATGCACTGGTATCTGGCACTGTTTAGCAACAGTAGGTCTGGAGTGTGCGGGACCGATGCGCAGGCAGCTCATGCACAGGACGACGTACATGGATGCCCTCCCGGCAATTTAGGCCCACGCTGTGTCTGTCTTTCAGCTATAGCGAGGACAGCAAGAGGTTAATATCACTACAAGCAGCTACCAAGCTTCAGCAGGCTTTCAACAAGCTTCGAGAAGTGCTGAAACCTGCTAGCAGCTTGTTTGAAGTGGTAATCAACATTGCTATTAGGATCTGTGTTCAACATTTACAAACTGGAGCTGAATGGTATTTTAAATGCTTCAAACAAAGCTTGCTGGAAGCTCTTCTCTTTGTCAAATCTTGCTGTTCACATTGATCTTCTACAAGCTGAAGCACATGTGGAAGCAGGCCTAATGCCCAGTACACATGGAGATTATCGGACAAATGATTGCCCGTTTTTTGCATGCTAGACTCATATTGAGAATGAAAAGGATACTAAAGCTACGAAAATTCTCGTACAACAGAATAAAAATTTGGAAGTGATAGAATATATTGCATTGTATTTGTATTTTGAGGTGAAAACTGTGCTGATTAAATGAAAACTCGTCCAAAATTTTTCTTCACGTTTGTCCCTTCGGATAATAAATCGGACAAACTGGCTCTCCAAAGATGTGTACGAATGATTAGATTATGGTACGATTGCTTTGAAAGTGGTATTTTTTGTACGATTTTCTGATTGTGTGTACTAGGCTGAAAAGTAACCTGGCGGCTCTACAGCCACCCAATTACTTTTACTGTAGTGAGAAGGGCTGGACCAGGCTATCCCATGGAACAAAAACCTAAAGCGGAGCTCCACTCTGCTTGTTTGCACCCTCAGCTGCCACATTTGGCACTTTTTTTTGGGGGGGGGGGGGAGGGAATGGGTACCTGGTTTGGATAGGTACCTGCTCCAGTGGCGGCCCATTTATTGGGGGCACCCGGCGGCCACCCCCTCTCGCCTAGCAACCCTCCATATGCATAATGGATAGATTCATGCATAGCATTTATCTATCCATGGCCACCCCCTATTCATGCGTCCGGGCCCCTTTCAGGGCACCAGGCGCATGAATTACAGCAGCCAGGGTTCTTTTTTTTTTTTGAAGCACCTAAATAAAGCCAGAGGCTGTAATAGGCTTCAAAATAGGGCGAGTTCAGGTCGCAGAGGATGCGTCCAGGGCCCACTCAGGTGTGTTACAACAGTGAATAAATATTCACTGTTCAAACACTGATCCTCAATCTGGCCAATCAAATGTGGGTGTGAGATCTGTTTTCCGATTGGCCGAAAAGAGAACACTCCCGATTGGCCGCCGAGGAGGATGGAGCAAAGGGAGGTCACCACGATGACCAGGAGAACAGGAGGCCCCCACTGCTGAGTAGGGGAAGCCACCAGTGATGGGGGTAAGTGCTACCTACCGACTGATGGGGGGGGTTGGTGTACTGTTAGCAGTCCACCCCCCAAAAAAAAAAAAAAAAAAAAATTTCCACCTGCCGCCACTGACCTGCTCCCATCTTGTCTGGCCCATCCTCAATGAAGCCTGAAGGCTTCACTGCTGGTTTACCTTACTTGCAATGCTGGCGCCTGCACCTGAAGCCAATGGATGAACTGGCTTGGGGTGCGGGCATGCGCACCCCGAGCCAGTCTGCGGCCTGTCCCTGGACAGGTAAGTGTTCCTTATATTAAAAGTTAGCTACAGCTACAGTACTTGTAGCTGTTGACTGATTTTTTTTTTTTTTTTTACAGCCTAGAACTCTGCTTTAAGACCTCATTTTTCACCAAGTCCATATACCTTCCTGGTAACACCTATGTCATATCTATCAACGCACCTTCTACACCCCACTTTTTTCTTTCCTCTTAATCAGAATGGTTTAGTCCAGTAAATCATGGTTGTGTATTTTCCATTTTTCAGCTTTGATGCTTTTTGTGTCAGATCTCCACACACAACCTCCGGCACCTTCACCTCTCTGTCTGGATGGGGCCATTATCAGGGTCAGATCGCCCAGAGGCTGAATCTTTTCCTCGAACACTTCTGGCCTCTCCGGCCTGCCAATAACCCTGAGTGTTCCTTAATCTGCTCTCCGGGGGGGGCCTCCGCGTTACCTGGCTACAGCCGGCTCACCTCCAAGTCTTTGATATGGCTCAGAAACGGTCGTTCTCCCCCACAGTCACTGTGAATGGGCAGATAATTCCCACAATCACCGGCCATTCTCCTAATGGGCTCTCCGCTCAGGCGATTAGCAGGAGGGGCGCCAACAAGGAGGGAAAAAATGTCTTACAAATTGCTGCCCTCCTGAACCCACCTGACAGTTTTCCATATAAATGCAGATTATTATTGGGGGAGGTTGGGGGTCCTCAGACTCAACAGTACAGAGCACCATTATTTAAATCACATTCATTTGCATAAATCAGGGTTTTGTCTTAGAACGTTCTACATCTCCTGGTAGTTGGTGGAAACAATGTATCTGGCTCACAAAGCGGAGATTAATTATCCTGCTGGTGGAGGCCTGAAAATGACTATTGAAAGATGGAATCTACAGACAAGAAAAATGCTAATCTAAAAAGAAAAAGAAAAAGAAAATACAACACACCACCATTCACTGCAGAAATCATTTAAAGCAGTGTCAAAAATCTTACCAATCAGATGTGGTGGTTGCATTTTTTTTTTTTAGGCTTTTTCCTCTCGTTTTTACCTGGTAACACACCTCCTGTATTAGAGTCCCCCCACTCTGGATGAAGGAGCACAGGGTGAACAATTGAACAGCAACATTGTCAGTCTGGGTGGAGAGGAGTGTTAGATGTATTAGCTGACTTAAATACACTAACAAATTGATGACACCCTCCAGCTAATACTTTAGGCCAGGGGTCTCAAACTGGTGGCCCTCCAGCTGTTGCGAAACTACCATGAGGCATTGCAAGGCTTACAGTTACAAGCATGACTCCCACAGGGAGAGGCATGATGCAGTGGTGGCCCGTCAAATAGGGGGCGCACGGGTTTTCGCCTGGCGCTCGTAGTATCTATTACTACAGCCGGGCGGTTTGATTGGCATCCGAGTTAGATGTCACTTTCTGTTTTCTCTCTTGTATTGCGCCCGAGAGAGAGAAAACAGTAAGTATGCGGAGCGGACTCCTCCATCGACGCTGCTAGTGGAAGGAGACACCGCAGGAGAGGACAACACAGCAAGGTAAGTACCGCTGTGCTCCCGCGGAGAAGAGGGGTTTGATGGGACACAGGCTGCATGTAAGGAGGGACTCTGCTGGGGACACCTGATGTAAGGAGGGACTCCGCTGGGGACACCTGATGTAAGGAGGGACTCCGCTGGGGACACCTGATGTAAGGAGGGACTCTGCTGGGGACACCTGATGTAAGGAGGGACTCCGCTGGGGACACCTGATGTAAGGGAGGGACTCCGCTGGGGACACCTGATGTAAGGAGGGACTCCGCTGGGGACACCTGATGTAAGGAGGGACTCCGCTGGGGACACCTGATGTAAGGAGGGACTCCGCTGGGGACACCTGATGGCATCTGGTGGCAGGCGACGTGGCTAGTGACACACTCAGGGCTCCCACTATTTCTGCATTATGGTGAGTTGAATGATTTCATTTTATACTACAATGTAATAATAGAAATAATGCGCTTCAATCATCCTGACACCATTAACAACCATGGTGCCGGGATGATTGAAGTGCTAACACCAGGTGTTTGGAGTATCTTTATCTGCTGATTGTTAAACTTTCTAGAATACACATATTTCTATTGTTGTGCAGGATCTGGGCCTGCTGTCCCTCCAGCTCTCTCCCTCGTTCATCTCAGATGCTAACCACACCACCTTAGAGCCACACCCACTATTTCGCTCAAACCACGCTCATTTTCACCAAGTGGGAGTGGTCAAAAAGGAAGGGGGGGTCTGGCGCCCCCCCCATCCTAAAACTTTCACCAGCCGCCACTGGCATGATGGGACTTGTAGTTTCACAACAGCTGGAGGGCCGCCAGTTTGAGACCCCTGCTTCGGGCAGTTACAGAGGTATTTTTCCTTTTGTGATAAAGGTTTACATAATAAGATGATCATGGTAAGCACCCCTGTCAGTGTTAAATGGACTGTACAAGCCCTGTAAACTACAGGGCTTGTACAGTACAGGCTTGTACTACATCTGTAAGAGAGCTTGTTCTTTTGAAAAACAACAGACTTGCTGGCTGGATCCCCAGATGAAAATAGGATGGAAGCCTAAAAATGAAAACGAATGCAGCCATTGCATCTAAGTATTGGTAAGATGCAATCTAATAAAGGTTTGCTTTTGGGTTTAAAACCGCTTTAAACATACATGGTGCATTTTTGAACCGAATAGATTAAAGGAAATGTAAAGTATTTTTGTACTTAACCCCTTCCCATCAACCGCGTGGCCTCCGCTTGAAGAGGTTGTACTGTTTTTGTGTTTTTTTTTTGTTTTTTTAGAGCGGACGGTTGGCTTTCTTGGGATAACAACTGATGCGGCTAAGAAGCCACTCAGCGGGAGGGGACGTCCACATCCCCCCTGCCACGGCTCGCTCTCTCCTGTCCCACCAGGATGCAAAATGACCAGCCGGAGGGAGGGAGGGGGAGAGAGAGAGAGAGAGAGAGAGAGAGAGAGAGAGAGAGAGAGAGAGAGAGAGAGAGAGAGAGAGAGAGAGAGAGAGAGAGAGAGAGAGAGAGAGAGAGAGAGAGAGAGAGAGAGAGAGAGAGAGAGAGAGAGAGAGAGAGAGAGAGAGAGAGAGAGAGAGAGAGAGAGAGAGAGAGAGAGAGAGAGAGAGAGAGAGAGAGAGAGAGAGAGAGAGAGAGAGAGAGAGAGAGAGAGAGAGAGAGAGAGAGAGAGAGAGAGAGAGAGAGAGAGAGATTTTTTTTTTAAGGAGAAAAAAAGCGAGAAAAAAGAGCAAGAAATTGAAAGCGTCCCATCCCTCCGTGCTCGCGCGCAGAACCAAACACATATGTATGTCGCGACCGAAAATGTAAAAAGGTGTTCAAACCACACACATGAGGTATCGCCGCGATCGTGAGAGTGAGAGCAATAATTCTAGCACAAGACTTCCTCTAACTATAAACTGGTAACCTGTAGAAATTTTTAAAGCGTAGCTTATGGAGATTTTTAAGTACCCTAGTTTTTGCCATTCAATGAGTGTGCACAACTATAAAGTATGACATTTCAGGCATCTATTTACTTGGCGTAACATCTTTCACATTATATAAATTGGGCTAATTTTATTGTTTTGTTTTTAATTCATGAAAGTGTATTTTTTCCAAAAGACCGCTGAGCAAATACAGTGTGACAAAATACTGCATCAACTGCCATTTTATTCTCTAGGGTCTCTCCACTCAATCCAAAACAAACAAAAAAAAAAAAAAAAGTTTGGTCTTTAGTTATACTTTAATATCTTAATCTGTAAAATATTGTCACTTTATCACAGATTTTTTTCGACAAACAAATATGAAATATTGTGTAGAAACCTTTATATAAACCATTTTCAGCCAGCAGGTGGTGCATTCAAACCCATTATCCACACATTTTTCTCAGTCATGAACTACTATGCTGTGAACAGCTGGGGGGGAGAGTGGAATTTGATTTGCTGTTACTTTAGCTTCCACACAAAACAAAGAACATGGATGGAGGAACCTCCTCTACTGGTCATTGTATACAGACAGCCACAGGTACCTAACAGTGATGGTATCTTAACCACTTCAGCTCCAGACAATTTACCCCCTTCCCGACCAGGCCATTTTGTGTGATACAGCACTGAGTTATTTAACTGTCAATTGTGCGGTCGTGTGACACTGTACACAAATAACATTTAAGTCCTTTTTTGCCCACAAATAGAGCTTTCTTTTGGTGGTATTTGATCACCTCTGCGTCTCTCCCTCCCTCTGGCGCCACATTTGGCACCTCTCAGGGGGGAGACAGGTACCGTACACCACTTCCGGGAGACGGGGCTGCCAGACCAATTAGAAAGAGCAACATGCTTCACGCATGTGCAGAAGGGAGCCGGCTGTGAAGCCGAAAGGCCTCACTGCCGGGTTCCCTTACCAGGAATGGCGGCAGCTGCACCCGACAGCCGATCCGAAGAACGGCTGCGGTGGCCGACATCGCGGGCTCTCTGGACAGGTAAGTGTCCATACATTAAAAGTCAGCAGCTGCAGTATTTGTAGCTGCTGACTTAATTTTTCATGGGGGGGGGGGAAACTCCTCTTTAAGTGGTTAAAGAATGCCATCACTGCTCAGCCAATAATTGTCCACCTGGCTCCTTTAATTTGACGACCTTTTTGTCAAGCAGGTGGGACACACAGGGCCACCAACGGTTGAATTTCTACTGGCAGGATCACCCGGTGATCCTGCCAGTAACACACTTCCTGTCCTTGGATGGGCTACACTCACTCCTCCATTATATCAATGGAGGGAGCCATGGTTGTCACTCAGCCTGGACTTTAAGGCTAGGTTCACACGGATAAATACGACTGTCATCCTACTTTGCTCTGCGACATCAGTCCTACATTGGTCCTACATCCATCCGACTTGAATGAACAGGATCCTACTTTGATCCGACTTTGTGATAGCACGACTTGTCCTTTGACCAATCAAAACAATCCCAGTGTGACAAACTCCTTTTAGGCTAGGTTCACACTAGTGCGACAAACGCTCCGACATTGGGAGCTCAAGTCGCATGACGTGTGAAAATCAATGTTTCCCTATGGGAGCCGTCCTAACTGGTCCGACACAAGTCGTTCAGACTTTGAAAATGCTCCCTGTACTACTTTGGTCCGACTTTGATCCTACTTCAGCCCATTGACTATCATTGAAGTCGGATCATAGTCGGATCGCCGTCTCACATGATCCGACTTTGGCATGCGACTTGTGCAGTGATGATCCCTTCGGGACTGGTATGGATCTTAAGGAGAACCCCTACGCCAAAAAAACGGAGTGGGGGTCCCCCCCAAATCCATACCAGACCCTTATCCGGACACGCAGCCCGGCCAGTCAGGAAAAGGGGTGGGGACGAGCAAGAGCCCCCCCCCTCCTAAACTGTACCAGGCCGCATGCCCTCAACATGGGGGGGTGGGTGCTTTGGGGCAGGGGGCGCCCTGCGCCCCCCACCAAAAGCACCTTGTCCCCATGTTGATGAGGACAAGGGCCTCTTCCCGACAACCCTGGCCATTGGTTTTCGGGGTCTGCGGGTGGGGGGCTTATCGAAATCCAGGAGCTCCCTTTAATAAGGGGGCCCCCAGATCCCCGCCCCCCACCCTAAGTGAATGAGTATGGGGTACATCGTACCCCTACCCATTCACCTAGGGAAAAAAAAGTGTCAATAAAAAACAACACACGACAGGTTTTTAAAGTCATTTATTAGGCAGCTCCGGGGGTCTTCTTCCGACTTTGGGGGTCTCTTCCTTCTCCGCGCTCTCCGGTTCTTCTCCCGCTCTCCGCTATCTTCTGCTCTTTTGCCGGCTCTTTTGCTAGCAGTGGCCTGGTCTTCTCTTCTGGATAATGTTGACACAACGCTCTCTCACACTGTAATGCCGTATACGCGGTCCGCAATGACTTATATAGGGATGGGGCGTGGTCACTGGGTGATGTCACCCGGTGACCCCACCCCCTTATTACGTCACAGTCCCGGGGCATGATGGGACTGTGACGTAATAAGGAGCGGGGTCACCGGGTGACATGACCCAGTGACCACGCCCCATCCCTATACAAGTCATATAGGGATGGGGCGTGGTTCTCATAGGGAATCATTGATTTTCACACGTCATGCGACATTAGCTCCCTATGTCGGAGCGCTTGTCATAACAGTATGAACCCGGCCTACACGTCTCTCTCTTTTCATCTCCATTACACAGGGGTGGGAGGATTACTAATTTCCATAACAAAGAACATTTCTTTTGCTTTCAGTCCAGCTCACAGGAAGTGACAAGGACACAGCATTTCTGGCAAGATCAACAGGTATTTTCCGTACTTGCAGAAAATGTTATTAGTCTGAAACTAATGCAGCCAACATTTAAAGCAGTAGTAAAGCCCGCTTTGTGATTTCTACCTACAGATAAGCCTATAATAAGGCGTACCTGGAAGTAAAATGAACAACTCCTAAACAAGCACTGTTTAGGGCAGGGATCCTCAAACTACGGCCCTCCAGCTGTTGCGGAACTACACATCCCATGAGGCATTGTAAAACTGACATTCACAGACATTACTAGGCATGATGGGAATTGTAGTTCCTGAACAACTGGAGGGCCGTAGTTTGAAGACCCCTGGTTTAGGGGGTATTCACCCTGCATGTAGCCAGGGACATCACCGGCACATGCGTTCTGAAGACCAACACGGTATGCTTCGTGCCGGAACCGAGGGCTACCGCGCACATGAGCAGGAGTGACATCATCACGGCCCCGGTCACTCAGCGCTGAAGCCCATGAACCCAGAAGAAAGACCGGGGGGAAAATGTCAGCCCTCTCATAGGTGACAGCGTGCCGCTGGGGGGGGGCTTCATTCCAAGGTAAAAATGTCATAATGTGCTAGTATTTGATGCATACTAGCACATTATGCCAATATCTAACAGGTGTTTTGTTTTTTATTCGATTTTTTTTTTACTCTGCCATAGTTTACTACTTTAAGGACTGGTAAGCTGCAACACATTACATTTTTGTTATTGAGTTTTGTTATTTAAAATTAGGATAACGTGATCGTTAAAGTTAAAGGGTTACTAAACCCACAACAGTAAAATCAGTCTGTATATACAGCATAGCATGCTTGTTATACTCACTGTGGACAAGAACCAAAATGATCGGTTGTCACCGGGACAGCAGGCACAGACAACAATAGAGCAGTCAGAGAACCCTTCCTTGCTCTAATACAAATGGGCGTTGGTCCATGTCCTAATTGGAGATACTTCCTGTACGGACAGGAAGTGAGAGAAAATCTCCCCAACTGAGACACACATGGAAATACAAACCTGACAGTGCTTCTCATCTTTCCCCACTCCCTCCATAATATAATACAGAATTTTGGCTGGAGTTGGGCTTTATATAACTTTAACAGAACTGGCTGTAGTGCAAGTAAAAGTACAGGGGGAGGGGCAAAAAAATGTAAGCTCCTCTGGGGTAGTGACTGACAAACAGTATGTGTGCTGTAGAAAAAAAATGAAACACTGTATAAATCAATCAAATATAATAATAATAATCATAGCCCTAATTATTTTAGATTGTAAGTTTTAATGAGCAGGGCCCTCTGATTCGTCTTGAATTGATTTGTATTGCAGCTGTACTGTCTCCCTCTATTTACTAAAGCCCTGCACAAGCTGTTGGCGCTATATAAATCCTGTATAATAATAATAATCACCATATTAAAAAAAAAAGCACAAAAAAGCATTCAGATACTTCTCTTGCCTGACCAATAGGTGGCACTGCTGCACACCCAGCCGCCATGTCTCCCATTACTCAAGCAGCTGAAATCATTCCATTGAAAAACACAAATCTCATCTCCTCCTTTTCATCTGTTTTCATTAATGAAATATTTATGGGTTTTATACTGCTCAATAAAATACACACAATGTGCAAAGAAATCATAATTCTCATTTATTAATGAACAAGCCATTTCCTGGACTGAGCAGAGCTGCAGATTCCACTAAGACGATATAGAAGTTGATGCAGCAAATTATATAAAGTGCTAGTAAACGGGAGGATGGGAACGCTCAGATTACCATTCAGGGACGTCCACAAAAAAGCAGCAGCATAAAGCTATTTGCAGTTGTGTACTGCTATGAAGCTGCATTATACAGTCAAAACTACAAATGTCACGCTACTATAAAGTTTGGGGGTTCCCAGAGAATGGGACTGGTAATGCAAGTGACCAGGTATCCCCGGTTCCTGGGGAAAAAGGGCCCCTATTTTGCCCCCTGTTAAAAGAATGTGTCCCCAATTTTTTTTCCAGCTTTAATAGTTGTGTCCCCGGCCCAAGGTGGCTGCAGTATAATCCATCTTAGGAACGTTTCTGTGATTGGCCTGAAGAGGGGGAGGTGTGTGTCTGCTCCTGTGTCCGGGGTTATTGATGATGTCACATGCCGATATTACATGATCTTCCCAGTCCCGCCCCTCTTGGAGGAGGAAAGGATATGGATTATTTTAAGGCCGAAACAACTAATCGATTATGAAATTGATCGATTACTATTTTCATAATCGATTAATCGGCCAGTAACATAATGGGGTTAAAAAAAAAACTAAATTTAGCCCTTTATAGTACAAAAAGAGCAAAAAAAAAATAAATATATTGCTATTGTAAATATTACTTTCAATGTTCCACAGTAAAAAAAACGAACCCCTTACAGTAGCGATTTGCTCTTTTTGTACTATAAAGGCTTCATTTTAGTTTTTTTAACCCCATTATTTTACTAAACGTCTTTTTATGCTATTCTTCGAAGAATAGCATAAAAAGTTTTGTTTTGCAGCACTGGGCATCTTTAAAAACTCCACCCCCAACTGCCCATCATTTATTAATCCACCCACAAACATGTAGAAATCTACCCCTCACCGATATGAACTCGCCACGGGAGCGCGGGGCACAATCTGACAGCAAAACGGATTCTGTCGGCTATTGTGCGCAGGCGCCATCACAACAGCGGATCATAAAATCAGCTGTTGTGCCGTTCGTCCCGGGCACTTCGACACAACACCGGGATCGGCCCTTTACTCCGATCTGTGATCAGCTGAGTCCCATGGACTCGGTGATCACAGGGAGCACCACCCGCGCTCCGCGCGGGGCGCACAGGCAGTGCGAGCATCGGGGGACGTACATGGATGCCTTGCAATTTAGGCCCACGCTGTAGCCGTCTTTTGGCTATAGCGCGGGCATCAAGTGGTTACACTAGAACTATAGATACTTTTTATTTTTTCATTTTGGATAGAGCAAGAGAGGGTCATAAACCCCGGTCAGATTTTTTTTTTTTTCGTCATCTGTATTGCTGAGTTTTCTCTTCACTTCCTGTCCCATAGCCACAACAGGAAGTGAGAGGAAATCCCTGCAAATTACGGACATTCCTTTGGGGTCACCAGAACTAGTGTCCCCATTGGAAGATTTCCCCTCTATTACTTTTCTGGGGACACCCCAAAATTTTGAATTTTCTTTTACTTTCAAGGATAATGGTAAACAGGACAAATAGAGAGGGAGAATCTCGTTAATGGGAGCAGACGGCAATAAAAACTGACAGGGGGTCTAATCCCTCTGCACTTTATCCAAAACTAAAAAATAAAAATTTCCTTTTAGTTATACTTTAATGTTGAAGCATACAATGTTATTCAAACAATTGATACCGTGATAATACATCCAATCACATTGCATGCCAAATGGGCCTCCCTGCTGGGCCTAAAAAAAGGTTTGGAGGCTTTCTATTGCTGGCTCTTTTTGAGAAAGGGGTATTGTACACCCTAAGGCCTCTTTCACACGGACGATCCGTATGTCCGTTTTTCATCCTTCCGTTTTCGGATGAAAAACGGACATACAGTCATCCCTATGGAGCGTCGGATGTCAGCGGTGACATGTCCGCTGACATCCAACCCGCTCCAATCCGAAAAGTGTAACGGAGGAAAAACCTACTTTTCCATCAGTTTTTGGATCGGATCGGATGACGACGGACACTACGGTCCATCATCATCTGATCCCCCCATAGGGGAGAGCGGCGCTCTGACAGGTCCGCCGCTGCACAGCGTGCAGCGATGGACCTGTCATCTTCCTGCTCAGCGGGGATCGGCGGAGCGATACCCGCTGAGCAAGCAGGTGTTCACGGGGCGGATCATCACTGATCTGCCCCGTGTGAAAGAGCCCTTAGGCTGCCCATACATTATACAATTTTCTTGTACAACTTTCCTTTAGATTTACCAAAACCATATAATAGGAGATCAAACCTAAACACTTTCAATTTGTCAGTCAGGCAGGCCCATAGTTGAAGGTAAATCTCAAGAAATTTGAATAAGAAAATTGTATGGTGTATAGCCAGTTTAACACTTTGGGAGTGCCTGTCCAACTTTGCTGCCAACAGGTACTGCTTTTCATTTCCTGCACATTTCTCTGGATTTGGTCATATGGGCAGTTACTGGTATATATGTGTACAACATTGTACCCTCCGTGCTTCAGGTAGCCACTATACACATGGCACTGCCCCCTCGCTGTATCCAAGCCCTTCTATCAAGGCAATATCTTTTAATCTAGCTTAAATTTTGTCAAAATTTTAAAAAAACTGATACAAAAAAAAAAAAAATTAAACCGTATTTTGCAAACAAAATTCCATCTATTTGGTGCACACAGCTCTTTTCTGGAAGCAATTCAATGATGCAGATTTCCATTGTATCCCATTGTGCCCATTCACACCCGATTGTCGTGTTACTTTGAAATTTGTCACTCAGAGTCGAGCATTTTTGGTTCCCATATACTTTAAAACTTTCTTTTTTTTTTTAAATGTTCTTGCCACTCATTTTCCTAGTAACTAGCATTCCACTGGCTAAAGCAAAAACACTCAAGTCTAAAAATGCAAAAAAAAAAAAAACCAATGTACGCAAAAAAAAAAAAAAAAAAAAAAAAAAAAACAACCCACACTCCAAAAATGCTTGAAGGTGGCTAAGCTCAGAATCTAGACTAATGGTTTACATCTACTTGAGGAAGTTCCAGGTAATGGCTAGCAGTAGATTTGTGAATATTGCTAGTAAGGAGAGTGCTTCTTTCAAGAAACCACAAGTGCAGACCACTTCCTGAAGAGGTATGAAACGTGAAAATGACGGTTTGGGCAGATGTTTCCAGGTCTCATTCGGCTTTTGTGTTCACTTGATTCTCTAAATCCCATTATTAGAAATGTGACACACGGCTCCATGTCCATCACTGAAAAGCAGTTCACAATTTTATTAAAAAAAATATATATATATATATCATTCTACTTTTTTTGTTTTAGTTTTGGTTAATATGGGGGTGACTAAAACATCAGTCAGGAATTTCCTCCTGCTCCTTGCCCCTTTTCTTGTGACACCTATAGGAGAAATGGAGATGCAGTAGTCATCAGGGACAGGAAAACAAATGAAGGAATAAAAACACTGATATTCTAACCCAGGAATCACCAAACTTTCTAAAAAAAGGCCCATTTGCTGTCCTTAAGACTTTAGTGGGGCTGGACTGAGGCTCGCGGGAGGGAACAGTGCCCCATCGTTGGCGTCCGTGGGAGGGAACAGTGCCCCATCGTTGGCGTCCGTGGGAGGGAACAGTGCCCCATCGTTGGCGTCCGTGGGAGGGAACAGTGCCCCATCGTTGGCGTCCGTGGGAGGGAACAGTGCCCCATCGTTGGCGTCCGTGGGAGGGAACAGTGCCCCATCGTTGGCGTCCGTGGGAGGGAACAGTGCCCCATCGTTGGCGTCCGTGGGAGGGAACAGTGCCCCATCGTTGGCGTCCGTGGGAGGGAACAGTGCCCCATCGTTGGCGTCCGTGGGAGGGAACAGTGCCCCATCGTTGGCGTCCGTGGGAGGGAACAGTGCCCCATCGTTGGCGTCCGTGGGAGGGAACAGTGCCCCATCGTTGGCGTCCGTGGGAGGGAACAGTGCCCCATCGTTGGCGTCCTTGGGAGGGAACAGTGCCCCATCGTTGGCGTCCGTGGGAGGGAACAGTGCCCCATCACTGGTGTCGGGGGGGGGGGGGGGGAATAGCGTTCCAAGGTCCAGATAAGCAAGCAAAGGGCCGCATCCAGCCCCTGGGCCGCAGTTTGGAGACCACTGTTGTAACTCTTCCCCGCTAGACTAAAAATTAATTTTTACAAGTTTCTCTGTAGCAGAAATTTCTCTTCACTTCAAATCCTGACAGGAAATGAAGGGAAACTTCTCCAATGGTGACAAAAAAATGGCAATGAACTTGATAGTGACCTAATCCTTTAAGTGTCGTGTCTCCTCTTGATTGTGTGCCAGTTCTTACAGAATGAAGGTTCCTTGTTATGGATTAGCACCCTCACCAGCATAAAATACGTCTGGGTTAGTAAAGTGTATGTAAGAAAACTAAAACGTGTAGGAGATGGGGAGAGCATGTCCTCAAACCTTTAGCTTCAGGTTCTTTCCCACCAGCACCACTCAGTATCCTTACAAAGGGATTATGGCAATAACAGCTTTCCAAAATCCATTCATTCATTCACTATCCCTGGAGACTACATTTTCTCACCTCATCTGCACCTACATTACAAGGCCCATGCAAGAGGATAGGTCACGGAGACTCTGGCAATACATTGCGCATCTGGGCAATACTCAATTTCCACCAGAAAAAAAAAAAAATTAGAGAAGAAACGTACAAGGAACTGTAGGCTGCACACGAGGGAGGATACTTTGAGCAAAGGTTTTGCCAGCTATCTGCTAAAAAATGTTTTTTTTAATAATGTTGCTGTTTCCACAGGAACTTTTTGCTGCTAAATGCCAAGTTTCAAGTAAAATATTCTTCAGGATAGTGACCCCCTACTTTTATAATATCAGCAATAACCAGTTTGGAAAATTGCTCCTAACTGCCTGTTGTTGCACCCCAAAGTTTGGCTTGTGTGGCCTCATCTTTCCTTGGGCACAGAGAATGTGTAAGATAGTAGGAGTAACCTGCAAGCTGGAGATTCACCACCCACCTGGGCCTACATCTCCTGCCATCCCTCTCTGCAATGAGGGTGGTGGTGGTGTCTTAGCACTACCTAGACTTAGAAGGGGACAAGCTGGTTACTAGCCAAGGATGGACCATGGGCTGACCAGGTATACTAGGGGGTGAGTTTAGGTCAATTTGGCATTGTACTGTAAAAGAAAATAATTTTGACCAGCCATAGAGCACTGTGGTGACAATTATGGTGCAGAAAGACGTAAAATGTATCTAGTCAAAACGACAGGCTTTGGATTGAGTAGGGAAGGGATAGCAATCTCATTTGATTTTTAATGTGGTCTGTGCCCCCCACTGGAACGATTCACCCTCTCTGTCATCAGGTCAGCGAGGAAAGAGCCAGTGTTCGGTTTTGGAGTAGGTAAGGAATATCAACCTTTGCCGTTCTTATTTCGGTGTGTGTCCCTGCTAACCATAGATGGAGCGATTTTTCTTTTCTGCAACCACTGGGTGCAGGAAAGAAAAACGCTAGATGCCCCCCATCAAAAAACAGTCAGTGTTGATGGGGAAATCCCTCCCGCAGAGCCATTGTTTTCTCCCGGCAGGGGGGTGTGGCGAGCCATCCCTGCTGGAAAAACACAGCGATTATTGCTAGCGGTTATAAGGTCTCATGCATACTGCAGTGAGTTTTTCAGCATTTTTGCAAAAAAGTGTTTTTTGGCATTTTCAAGCTTCCCCTCAATGAGATCAAAAACGTTAAACACTGGTGAGCTGCGTTTGAGCGTTTCTTTGTTTTTTAGTGTTTGACATTAGAGCGTTTTTACAGCTGAAAAACTCCTCTCAGAACCCACTAATTTGGGGGGTTTTTTTTACAGCCAAAAAATGCCCCAGCCAAAAACAGTTGATAACAGCCCATGTGTGCATGGACACATAGGAATACATGCTGGAGAGTTTATTGACTGTAGAAAAAAAACATCTGAAGCCAAAAACCGCAGCTGTAAAACATCCAGTGTGCATGAGACCCAATAGCCACTAGCAATAACCGCGTGTAAAATCCAACAGGGTGGTTGTACCCAAGTGGATCAATCGGATCAAGTTGGGTACATTCAGCCTGTCCTTGCATGGTTTGAATCTCAGCCGGTCTATGCTGAACCAGCAAAGTTTCAGAAACGTTGTCACCAGGACTGAAAGTTAGGGAAGATCAAACACCTGAGGTTGTCACCAGAAGAGGGGACGGTAAAGTCTTCCAATGGAATCATGTGTGGTGGGGACAACTCATTTTGGAGACATTTGGTCTCTCTCCTTTGGAGTCTATGAAACCGCAAATAATGAAAATCTGCCCAGTATAACAGGGACCCTTCACAATTCTATCCAATAAAACATGGTTTGGCTTTAGCAACACTTTAAAGATGAGCTCCAGTCTACCCCAAAAATACTGAAGCTGCTGACTTTTGATATAAGGACACCTACCTGTCCTGGGATCTAGCGATGTCTTCACCCAAGCTAATTCTTCCATCAGCTAAGGGTGCAGGCGTCGGCATCTTAGGGGGAACCAGCAGTGAAGCTCTGCAACTTCACAGCCAGTTTCCTACTGTGCATGCATGAGTGGCACAGCCCTTTGTAAACGGTACCGCAGTCTTCTGGGACCTTTGATGGCTGCAGGGGAAGGGAGGGGGCGAACTTCCATACAGATCGCTGTGGCGATCTGACCGCAAGAGGGGTTAGTACCTGTCAAAACCAGGTACCTGCTCCCCCTTACCACCAAAAAAGTTCCAAATATGGCAGTGGAGGGAATGCAAACCAGCGGAACTATTGGAAGTTCCGTTAAAACTGAAGATCTGGAAGGATAGTTCCAGAAAACACAAGACTTTAGATACCTGTTCCTACTTCACTTGCGTACCATGATCCCCGAGTTTACAAGCACGCAATGTGTTAACTGCACCCAAAGAGTGCAAACCACAGACACAAACCAACATCCACTATAACAATCACAGAAAAGTAAGCACCAAAACACAGAGGGCATTCCACTATCAAGTCAATAGAAAGAAATGCAATTTATTAAAAATAAAAGACAACCCCTAAAAGCAAGAGGATCCACAAACATAAAAGTGATTCTCCATTTTTATATCTGAACAAAATAACCTCAAAAACCCTCAACAAAAAACAATTTGCTAAATTTCTGCAATTTTTCAACCCTTCTTTTCCATCTAGAACTGTCTAGCCCCAGATCACCCCACCCACCATCAGTTCAAAAGTTTGTAGATATCCTTGTGAATGAACCATTTCCCCTTCAACATGTGGTGAAGCTGACGGAAACAAGAGTGTGATCCGGCACTCTCCATGTATGGTTCAATGAGGGGCGCTTCCTGGAGCCGAAAGGCAGCGATATCACCCATTCAATCCCAGTTGCCATGGTGACTGCTCGCTACAGTAAACTAGATATTTTTCTTAATTAAATATCTGAAGCTAGCACGCTTTCTTTTTTTTTTTTTTTTCCTCGCCAGTTGCAATATTTCTCTCGTTCCTGTTCATGTGTGAAGGAAACAAAGATTTCATGAAGGAGACGCTGCATTATCCATAGTAATGGGCTTGGGCTTTTCTGACCTGAATGTAAATACACCATGTCAGTTGTGAAGGGGATGGAGTAAATGATCCGTAAGATGAGGCATGAACAGAATGTAAAGCAAGCGCCCAGTGGTATGAAAGGAACATTGACCTCCTCCCCGGGAGGATGGAGAACCATCAGAAGATGCTACTAGAACTCTGGAGCCTACAAGATACCAGATTAGTGTGTATAGGATGTAAGACTGTCCACAGACATTCCTACAAAATCTAGTTAAATGTATTTATATGGTGCAAACTATTTACACAGTGCTTCCCATATTGTACATTCACATCAGTCCCTAACCACAAGCAGCTTACAATATAAAGTCTCCATCTCACATACATATATACTAGGGCCAATGGGGCAAGGTGACAGTTAACCTAGAAGCATGTCTGGAGAGTGTGACCGGTTCTCTATGGAGTCGGTTCACACACCTCCAGGGCGGCCGCGGGGCGCATTGCACAAGAGTCCTGTACGTCTTTGGCTCCATTTCAGGTCCGAATTCAGCCAAAAATTTGGGCCCAATTCGTCCCTGAAACGGAGAACAGGGACGCACCGGACCCCTGCTGTGAGCCGCGCCTAATGAATATTAAGAGCCCTTTAACACTGCAGCCCTGTTAGCAGTAAAGCGCTGCTACTTTTAGCGGTTCTTTACCATTTTGGCGGTGCTTTTAACCCCTGCTAGCAGCCGAGGAAAGGGTTAATAACACCAGTGTCGCGCCGCTGCCTGAAAAGCTTTGCAGGCACTTCGGCAGTGGTGCCAATTCATTTCAATGGGCAGGAGCGGGGTATACCCTGCTGCTCCACCGCCCCAAAGATGCTGCTTGCACAGCGTCCTGCCAGCACAGCGATCCAGTGTGAAAGCACTCGGGCTTTCACAGTTGAACTGCAGATGAGGCATTTTTCAGGCGCTATTCTTTACCGTTTAAGCGCCTAAAAAACGCCTCCAGTATGAAAGGGGTCTTAAAACCCAACTCCGGAAAACTAAAAAAGTGATCCCTTGCAGTGGGGGGGTCTGTGCCTGGGTCTAGAACAGTGATGGCAAACCTTGGCACCCCAGATGTTTTGGAACTACATTTGTCTTGATGCTCATGCACTTGGCTGGGTAGCTGAACATCATGGGAAATGTAGTTCCAAAACATATGTGGTGCCAAGGTTCGCTATCCATGGTCTAGGGCAGGGATATGCAATTAGCGGACCTCCAGCTGTTGCAGAACTACAAATCCCATGAGGCATAGCAAGACTGACAGCCACAAGCATGACACCCAGAGGCAGAGGCATGATGGGACTTGTAGTTTTGCAACAGCTGCAGGTCCGCCAATTGCATATCCCTGGTCTAGGGGAACAGAAAAAAAAAAAGAATAAGATTTACTGCTCGCAAACTCTGCTCCTCCATACTCTAGTGGTCTAAGGTCCTGAGGCCTCAAAACCAAAGTAGGTTTCCTAGTCCTGCATTGGATGTGACTATGCTGAGGGACAGATAGTCCACCACCAGAGCGTGAGGGAGCACCATCTACCAGGGGAGCAAAGGATGGGGTAGGTAAAACTGTTTCTACTCCCCCCTAGTGTGCCCACACTGCAAGAGATCATTTCACATCCTCTTGGAGTTGGGCTTTAATTCCACCCAGACTCCTGATCAATGCCACCAATACAAAGTACAACAAAGCCGGCGTACTTAGTGGCCTAACAAAGAAGGATTTCTGTACCCAGTGCCCGAGAACACATGTATCACTATCTTCCTCTGCACATACTGTTTCCATTGGCACAAAGAGCAGACAGTCTATGCGCTGGCACTAGAACAGATGCAAGTTCCAGCTTTACGTCACAATGATTCCCACTACAGACTCAGATCCCTGTGAGTGGACTAGTTAGTAATCCACACCCTGCATTCATTTATCACGCCCTATAAACATTGTGCGGCACAGTCCGGGCAGGCTCTGTGGTGGAGTCATCAATCCTCCATTGTAACAGTGTAATCAGTACAAGCCACTTCCAGCTCCGCTCCTCTGGCAGATCCCAAGCTGGCCTATCATTTCCACAGAGTACACTGAAAAAAAAAAATAACTGCTTATTAATGAACTACAATCAAGTGAAATCAAACAGTCCAGTAAATCCTACAGCCATGTGTATGTAAACCCCAACAGTGAACTTCTCTTATTTGCTTCCATTTATTCTGGGACATATACAGAAAATAAAGTATCCTGCATCTGTTTGATAAGTGCATAACAATACCTATTGATCCCGACAGCTGATCACTTCCTGTGCCCACCTTTTTCATGTTACAATATTTCCCAGCTGTCTTTAAGGATTACAAAACACATCCACCTATGGTGTGACGAGGAGGAGAAGGGAGTCCTGTAGTCCTGTTTTAGGGTGACAAGACTGCTTCTCCATACAGTAAAGTGAGCATTGCCTGTATATTACTGGTAGGATCACTAGGTGCAAATAAAAAAATAAAAAAAAAGGAAACAAAAAGGCAGGCACCACAATCTAAGGCCTGGTAAGCAGCAATATATCACAATTTTGCTCCTGTGTTTGGATTAAGGTTACCATTCGTTTCCCAGAGATGGTCCTTATTTCGTTTTGAGAGTTTGTGTCGGGAAAAACGACAGTCCCTGATCACAGTGTGACTAATCGATCCGTGACTGCTGCTCCTCTCTACTAATCCCTTCACCGGCTTCTCCTACCCCACCGTATAAAATTCAAAATGCTAACCACAACATACAAGGCCATCCACAACATCACCCCCATCTACATCACCAACCTCATCTGCAGATATCGCCCAAATCGTCCCCTCCGCTCCTCCCAAGACCTCCTGCTCTCTAGTTACCTTGTTACCTCCTCCCATGCTCGCCTTCAGCACTTCTCCAGAGCCTCTCCCATCCTCTGGAACTCCCTGCCCCGGCATGTCCGATCAGCCCCTAACCTCTCCACCTTTACGAGATCCCTGAAAACTCACTTGTCCAGGGAAGCCTATCCCACACCCACCTAACAGATGGCGAAGGTATTGAATTTATTCTTCTCTTCAGTCTTCACAAGGGAATCGGGGGGTTTCACTGCAGTGTTTATCCTCATGACACATCACAGGAAGCACCTCCATGGTTAAAGGACAGAATTAAAATTAGACTTGGGAAACTTAACATTAATAAATCACCAGGACCAGGGGTAGACAGTTCTGTATTTGCAGACGATACTAAGCTAAGCAGGGCAATAACTTCTCTGCAGGATGTAGAAACCTTGCAAGAAGATCTGAACAAATTAATGGGGTGGGCAACTACATGGCAAATGAGGTTTAATGTAGAAAAATGTGAAATAATGCATTTGGGTGCCAAAATATAAATGCAATCTATACACTGGGGGGAGAACCTCTGGGGGAATCTAGGATGGAAAAGGACCTGGGGGTCCTAGTAGATGATAGGCTCAGCAATGGCATGCAATGCCAAGCTGCTGCTAACAAAGCAAACAGAATATTGGCATGCATTAAAAAGGGGGATCAACTCCAGAGATAAAATGATAATTCTCCCACTCTACAAGACTCTGGTCCGGCCGCACCTGGAGTATGCTGTCCAGTTCTGGGCACCAGTCCTCAGGAAGGATGTACTGGAAATGGAGCGAGTACAAAGAAGGGCAACAAAGCTAATAAAGGGTCTGGAGGATCTTATTTATGAGGAAAGTTTGTGAGCACTGAACTTGTTCTCTCTGGAGAAGAGACGCTTGAGAGGGGATATGATTTCAATATACAAATACCATACTGGTGACCCCACAATAGGGATAACACTTTTTCACGGAAGGGAGTTTAACAAGACTCGTGGCCACTCATTAAAATTAGAAGAAAAGAGGTTTAACCTTAAACTACGTAGAGGGTTCTTTACTGTAAGAGCGGCAAGGATGTGGAATTCCCTTCCACAGGCGGTGGTCTCAGCGGGGAGAGTCGATAGTTTCAAAAAACTATTAGATAAGCACCTGAACGACCACAACATATAGGGATATACAATGCAATACTGACATATAATCACACACATAGGTTGGACTTGTGTCTTTTTTTCAAACTCCCCTACTAAGTAACAACTGTCCCCGAGCCACCCCCATCAAATCATTCCCCGCAGCTATTACTTTTTGTACCACCACCCCCTCCATTTAGAATGTAAGCTCTATGAGCAGGGCCCTCCTGTCTCTTCTGTATTGTACTGTAATTGTGCTGTCCCCTCTCTACATTGTAAAGCGCTGCGTAAACTGTTGGCACTATATAAATCTTGTATAATAATAATAATAAAAAAAGAAAAAATTACACTACGTAGGCACCCCCAGCCACCGAAAAATGGCGATAGAACCTGTAGCCAGCTGCATGGCAATACTAGTGCGGTGGGCCGGTTTTCAGCTATGGGGTCCAGCAGAGCCATTTTGGCGGGACCGAGACACCTGGACATGCCTGGGACTAGGCTTTCTCAAGGATCCAGGACAGGCCTTCCCTCCCCACACAGCCTCTGTGCTAACCATGGAGGGAAGTCAGGTCTTCTGCATCGACATGCTGCTCCACTGCAATCCTGCATTGCACTTGTTCTTTTTTATTATTACTTACGCCTGACCTCTGATCTCTGTGCTACTTTCTTCTGGCCTTTTTTCTTCGGGCACTAAGCTAACTTACTCCTAACCTCTCCTCTATGTGTGTTACTTATTTCTGATCCATGCATTACTTACTCCTGACCTCTGCTCTGTGTGTCTTACTTATGACCCCTGCACTGTTACTCACCCCTGTGCTCTGTGCATTATCTACTCTTGATCCCTGCTCTACATGCAATATCCTACTCCTGATCCCTCCTCTCCATGTGTTACTCCTGACCCCTGGCACCCCTTTCATTACTCCTGACCCTTGCACTTTGTATATTACTTATTCCTGGCACCCCTTTTCATTACTTACTCCTGACCCTTGCACTTTGTATATTACTTACTCCTGACCCCTGGCATCCCTTTCATTACTCCTGACCCTTGCACTTTGTATATTACTTACTCCTGACCCCTGAAATCTGTGCATTATGCATTCCTGACCTGTGTGTGTTACACACCCTTGACACTTGCACTTCATTTACAGGTACACCTTTAAGCCCCTCCCCGTGACAGCAATTTGGCAACAACCTCAAGTTGTTCTCGTGTGCACCATTTCCCTACTGATCCCGCTGAAAGCATGTTGTCTTTATATCTTGAAAGTCCACCTTTTATTCCAAAAGTCTGTGGCCAACTGTGGTTTGGTGAGTGTGACCACAAAGGGGTGAAGTCAGCAGCATTTCTGTGGTTTTAATTTTTAAAAACTGGTAACCCTAAAGGGACACCAAACTCTGATTTAAAAAAAAATAAAATTTCTATTGAAGTAGGTATTCTCAAAGCGTAACTCCAGTTTTGTTGAGGGAAAAAAAAAAAAGGAAAAAAGGATTTTAACAAGCTTTGTAGCAGATTCCTACCATTTGTTATGCTTTAGAAATCCCTATGTGTCTTCGTTCATGTGGCAAGTGAATCCAATGGGAGTGGTTTCATAATTATCAACCAGCTGCTGCACCTGCAGGGCTCTAATGTGGAAAATTTCAGGGTCTGCATCTCTTTAGATGTAATTTCCTGTTGGGAGTATCTCATCAAAAATGAAATTTTTGTTGCAGGGGATGCCCGATACTGTATCTGACTTGTATCTTAGTGTAGACTTCTGGAAAAATCAATGAGCCAATCACACAAGCAGGGATATAGGTTACTGGGGGGGCATTCTGTGTACAGAACACCTCTAGGTAGCCATATTGCCCTTGAAAAATGCTGCAGATTGAAAAAAAAGGAAAGGTAATTTTTAATAACATTCAATTACAATATGACTTGAGTCATAATTGTATATGCTATATTTTTTTCCCCCACAAAATTTTAGTTACCCTTTTAAGGATAAAGTTCACCTTTAGGAATATGTTGCACCCGTTTTTGGAGTGGAACATGTAACGTGTCCCCGCTCCTGCAGCCACGCGGCGATCCGCTACTTCTGTGCGACAGCATTAAGGAGAGAAGTTGAGTCAGGTGGTTGACTCTATTATGATCATTCATTTTATAAACCGTATATATGGCAAGGTCACGGCCATAAACATTACATCACTCAAAATTGAACGTTAAATTTGAACCATCTGCATGGCAATCTATTGAGGGCTAACTATATTTACTGAGTTGTTGACGGCACTGTTGTACGTTCTGAGGAACAATTTTTCAGAATTTCCATACCAGCATTTGAATGAAATTCAAATCATTGGCAAGGCAATCCAACAAAATTTTTAAGAGGTTTCTAAAAAATTTTTGAGTCATGGATGGTACCATATGCTCTGAAGATTTTACTAAAATTTTAAAAAATCATTCCTCAAATCAAATTTGAACCATTGGCATGGCAACTGAACTATTATTTTTAGGGGCCAACTAAATTTATTGAGTTAATTGGTATAGTACCATCAACAGGCTCTGAGTCTGAGGAACACTTTTTCAGAATTTCTGTAAGAACGTTTCAACAAAAATTTTACCAGTGTGCGGATAGCCTCAGACTTCAAAGAGTTAAAGGCATTAGCATTGATACAAACAAATCACATATAATGATAATGAAACCATAAACTGGGTTAAGAAGGTGCCATCTTTGGGATTAACCCTTTTTCTTTGTGACCCCTTCGATTACCATGCGGAAATTCTCCTTGTATTACAAGGCCTTTATCCATCACAGCCCAGCAACAAGAGGATTAAGACATTAAGAAGTCTCCGTCTGATAGAGGAACGCGGCCACAAAGGGCACGAAGCGGCAATAATCACCATGTACGTGATAACAACAGACATGATCTAAGGATCAGTCCCTGAACATCAGGCTCGAACGAGACCTCTGCAAGGATTTACATGAGGATTGTGCATGTCTCCTAGACAGACATCTGGACGAGTATTAAAAATAATAAAGAAATTTCAACTACAAATTTGTCTGCTTCCAAGTATGTCTGATCCCGCATTAATATTTCTAAAGTCCCAATCACCCAGAGCTCTGAAAACCATCCTTGTGTTAAAAAAAGGACCTCAGTGTGGATTTCCATTCAACCTTCATTATGTAGCAAATCCATTGTTAATATATTAAAGAGGGCCTGTATTAAAAATCAAAATTGGTTAAATGAAAGCGTTCCTATGTATCCGTGGGTATTCTGAGGAGCGTCACCTTTTTATTACACAAATAATAACTTCAACTAGAGCTCTGATGCCCAACCTGTGATCCTTTGTTATTTGCTATGCAACCCTTTACAAATCCCACCAGTCTGATAGAGGAACGCAGCCACAAAGGGCACAAAGCGGCAATAATCACCATTATGTGACAACCACAGACAAGAAACAAGGATCAGCGCGCAAGTATCAGCCTCCTATAGAGAGTGTCAAGCCTAATGCCCTGTACACACGAGCGGAAATTCCGCCAGCAAAAGTCCGATGTGAGCTTTTGGTCCGAAAATGCGAACGTGTGTATGCACCATCAGACTTTTGCTGGCGGAATTCCAGCCAGCAAAAGATTTAGAGCAGGTTCTCAATTTGTCAGTCGTAAAAAGTTCCGATCTGAAATTCCTATCGTCTGTACCAATTCCGACGCGCAAAATTCCTATGCATGCTTGGAAACAATTCGACGCATGCTCGGAAGCACTGAACTTCATTTTCTCGGCTGGTCGTAGTGTTGTATGTCACCGCGTTCTTGACGGTCGAAAGTTCAGCGAACTTTTGTGTGACCATGTGTATGCAAGGCAAACTTGAGCGGAATTCCATCGGAAAAACCATCCAAGATTTTTCTGACGGAAATTCCGCTCGTGTGTACGCGGCATTAGTTGGTTATCTAACCGACAAATCTGAGTCAAGCAAATATGGACTTTATCTAGAGCAGTACTTCCCAAAACTCATTCCTCGAGTACTCCCAACAGGCTGTGTTTTGCCAAGCCGATGACATTTACTTAAAGTACCTGCAGAATGTGAAGGAATGCCTAAAAACACCACCTGTTGGGAGTTCTTGAGGAAGGTGGTTGGTGGTTTTAGTGGAAACCATTCATTTAGAACCTGGGTGCCCAACCTGTGGCCCTTCATAGAACCTAGAAGTCAGTAGTGCAAGCATGTTTTTGTAAAGGGGCTACAAAGCCAGTGAACTCTAGGAGTCTCATGTAGCATGTCCCCATTCTCTATTTCAGGTAATGTGTGTTCAGCCTCTAACTGCCATTGTTGCATGTCTTCAATTACTGATCTTCTCTCTATAATGTCTGAAGTCTCTGAAAGCTTTCCATCATACTGAATATCACAGTTGGCCCTTTGGGTCACAGCTGGGGCTCCCTACATTCGACAACTACTGATAGAGGTTGGCACAAAGATCCTTACCTCTTATTCCGGTGACAACCACAATATTTTGGATTACCCATCACTTTTATGCCCCAATGACAGTGGTCACCAAGAGAAGATGAGTCAAAGAAAAGCATTTAAAACCCAACATTAGTGCAAAGCTTTCTTTGTTCTATCCAAAGCTTTAAAAAAAAAAAAAAAAAAAAAAAAAGTTTGGGCTTGCCTACTAATTCAATAGGGTAATGACTGATCAGCTGTTTCTAGTTCAAAAAGCGCTGCCAACAAGCGTAGATGACAGGTGCACTTTGTCAGGAATTACAAGGTACGGCAGCATTTGTGCTGAAATATTGTCGGAATTCACGTTGTCCTTGACGACAGGGTGAGCATGTTGGAATGGTGCCCGGCTAACCTCTATATGCTTCAGGTAGATTGTATTAAGACGGATGGCACACGGTCCTGGTAATTGCCATTATTAATTCTCATCAGGCAACAGAACCCAATTAAAATGATGTGTTATGTTTTCCAGGAAACAATCTGTTTTCCTTCTCCTCCGTTCGGTCAAACACGAAAATTTACTTTTCCAGCTAACTCCGGAACACTGCGTGCCTGTATAGTGCCTTAATAACCAGCGGCTTCTACCACCCTTCTACTCTAAATCGCTACACTTCCCGTTATCCTCACCTCTGTATGTTATTCATGTATAGAACAGCCAAGATAAATGTGCCAATGACCACTAAAAAAGTTAAAGTGGACTAGTACTTAGATGTTAAAGTGTGGCTGGGATCAATTGATAGAGTATTGGGAAAATGCCTGAAAAAAAAACTGCTTTGTGCTCCCTTCAAACATGTACACCTAAAAACAAAAATGTAATTTATTGTATCTTATGCAGTCATTAAATATGGTGTAATCATGACTTTTTTCAGGCTTTTTTTTCCCCACTTATTGTAACCTGGTTATCCAGTAACACTCACTGTTTTAGGGTGGCAATGCCAGGGATCCTTTTCAGCGGGAATGTGGGGGAACGTAGTTCCAGCACTGAATGTATGTAATGGCAAAGGGTGCTGGGGTCTGCTGGAGGGTCTGTTGTTGCTGGAGAGGGGGGGCAGGGGGTCTTATGTTGCTGGGTGGTCAATTGTTGCTGGTAGGGATCTATTGTTGAGGGTGGAACAATGGAACGTTGCTCGGAGGTGGGTACGGGGCGGGGAAAGTGGGGTGACCCAGAAAAGGGGCGTTCCTGCACCTATTCTCTGAGGAAAAAAAGCGCTGGGCAACGCTCACTTACTGCATCTGTGGAGGAGGAGCCTCGTCACCCTGGGCTAATCTACTGATCTGGACTACACATCCCTCCTGAGATGTGTGCAAATCTACTAACCAACTACAAGAAATATCTTACCCTCTGTGATTGCCAACAAAGTTTTCTCCACCAAGTGCCAAGTCATGTTTTGCTTGAGGATCAAATACTTATTTTACTCACTGAACTGCAACTCAATTTTCTGGATTTTTGGTTGATATTCTGTCTCTATAATTTAAAGGCAACCTATCATAAAATTATAGACCCTTAATTTGTTTGTATGTGGGCAAACTTACAAAATTTGCAGGGGATCAAATATTTAATTTTCCCTACTGTATCTTCCTCTGAAGTACCTTTTTAAAGCTAAATTCTAGGAGTTCAGCCACTTTGTAAAAAGTGCAGGCACACTATGATGGAGATTTACTAAAACTGGTACTCAGAATCTGGTGCAGATGTGCATTGATTGCAGAGAACGCCATGCCGTGATGGTGACTCCCGTGCACATGTGCGGGAGTGATGTCACTGTGGCCCAGCCATTCAAGCGGTCGGACAATACAAATCCAGAATGAACACTGGGTAAAGATGAAAGCACCGGCAGTAGTGCCAACTCGGCACTGGAGGGCTTCATTTGACAGGCAAGTCTATTATAAAGTGCTCAACTCATATGGCATGTATACTAGCACATAAGCCATCTAGGTCCCATTTAACAAAAAAAAAAAAAGAAAAAAAAGGGGGGGGGGTGTTGATTAACGATTTAAATGGCGTTATTTTACACTTTTTTGTGCGATTATGCACTTATACTCATTTGTATAGTACTGCCCATATGTAGACATCAACTCTTTGCTAAACCCTCCTCAAATTCTAGAAATCTTCTTGCATGTACCGGCTGACTATGTACTATTTACCAAAAGCTAATAAAAAACCCACTGAACAGAAAACTGTACAAGATAACTTCAATGACAATTTTCATCACACATCTCATTCCATCAGCATTTATAGCGGGTATATAAAGAGACAAGGCATTATATCGTTACATACTACAGGAAGACACGAAGCACCAGCACATTGTGACAATCAACTCTCTCCTTTCCCCGTCCCGGTCATAGCTCATCGTTCGGAGCCTCCTGAACCTTAGGCTTATGAACAGTCATCGCTCTGTGCAGAGTCCCAGCATAAGCTGTACACATGGCTCCTTTCAGCAGACTTAAATCATATTACAGTAGAGATATTTTCATAGCCCGGCTCAGCCCTGACCGATCGGCTTAACGTCACACGCTGAAAAGAAAATTAAATTTCCACAATCCGATCATAAGGCGAGGCGGGCTTATCACACGAAAGATTTTCATATCAAATGGCATTGTGAAACCACCGGCTTGTTTCCAGATCATCTCCAATCCCTCAGCAACTAAAATAAAGCGCTAGCTCTACAGCATGGAAGAAAAGTTACTTGGGGTTGAAGAAAAAGACATCTTGCACCCTCAGGACCCCTAAACCCACCAGGAGAAAAAAAAAAAACAAAAAACAAACAAAACAGATGGTCCCATTTGCTCTCATAGGGAAAAATAGGTAATTGAAGACGCCCCGGATCAACAGGTAACAATTTTGTGTCTTTAGAAACACATCCAGCCCTGAAGCAATCTATTAGGTCAGCTAAAACTGGGTCCTGTGGAAGGCCACTTCATATTTTCACAGCCTGTACAGTAAAGAATCCTTACAGTATGTCAAAGTGAAGGTGTATTTGTGAAGAGGCCAGTCCACATCTGTGCGTTTGCATTTTAGGCACGTTAATGAACTTTATGACAAGATGCATTTTCATGAAAGCACAGCAAAGTTGGAGAGCAAGGGCGATTTTTTTTTAATTCACATAAAAAGGCACAGGTGTGAACGGGGCCTTACAATTAATTTCTCTTATTTGCTCCCTTTTGGTTGGTTAAAGAATAAGTTCACCTTTAGTAATATGTTACAATTTGTGACGAGATCTCCTTTGTACAGATATCTCCCTCACCTTACACTCCTTGTTCAACTGCATAGAGCAGTGATGGCAAACCTTGGCACCCCAGATGTTTTGGAACTACATTTCCCATGATGCTCTTGCACTCTGCAGTGTAGCTGAGCATCATGGGAAATGTAGTTGCAAAACATCTGGGGTGCCAGGGTTCGCCATCACTGGCATAGAAGAAATCACTAAACTTTTTTCCAACACCCAACTAGCCACCTGCGCCCCCTGGACCCCGTTCCCTCGCAAATACTACTGTCACACCCTCTGGCTCGCTCCTACATGCCAACTCATAGTTTCAATTTCTCCCTCTCTACTGGCATCTGCCCCAACCATCTAAAACGTGCACTATTAACCCAAACCCATAACCCCCCCCCAAAAAAAAAAAAAAAAAAAAAAAAACACACTAGACCCCACCTATCTTAACCCAAGACCAATCTCCTTACTCCCTTTTGCCTCCAAACCCCTTTAACCACTTGCCTACAGGGCACTTATACCCCCTTCCTGTCAAGGCCATTTTTCAGCTTTCAGCGCTGTCGCATTTTGAATGAAAATAGTGCGGTCATACTACACTGTACCCAAATGAAATTTGTATAATTTTCTTCACACAAATCAAGCTTTCTTTTGGTAGTAATCACTGCTGGATTTTTTTTTTTTTCTTCTTACTTTGTTTCTGTCAGTAAATTTTGCAATTAAGTACCGTATTTTTCTCCTTCACTGATGGGCACTGATAGACTGAACTGGTTGGCATTGATGAGGTGGCACTTTTGGGCACTGATTAGGTGGCACTGGTGAGGAGGCACTAATATGCCACACTTATGGGCACTGATAGGTGGCACTGATGGGCACTAATAGGCGGCACTTTCAGCGCTATAATGTGATCAGTGCCCCGTCACTATTCTGTACTCTTAATCTTGGACCCCTCTGCTGCCTTTGATACAGTTGACAATCCCCTCCTCCTCAAAAAACTCTATTCCCTTGGTCTCCGTGTCTGTACTCTCCCCATTGGTTTGAATCTTACCCATCTCACCGCACCTTCAGTGTCACAACTTTACTTACTCCTCTCCTATTCATCTTACTGTTGGGGGTCCCTCTAGCTTCTGTCCATGGACCTCTCCTATTCTCGATCTACTCTATCCTCCTCCCTGGGTCGGCTGATGGCCTCCCATGGCTTTCAATATAATTAGTACGCTAGCGACACCCAAATCTCTCTACCCCTCAGCTCACCCCATCAGTTTCCTCAAGTATCACTGATTAACAGACATACCTGACTGGATGTCACACCACTTCCTCAAACTCAATCTATCCAAAACTGAGCTCATATTTTCTCCCCCACATGCCCCTTCCCCAGACTTCGATCAATGGCACATCCATCAACCTGTCCCCGCATGCCAGGGTGGTTAGGGGTAACCCTGGACTCTGAACTGTCCTTTCAGGCCCACATCTAATTCCTGTCCAAATAATGCTGCCTCAACCTCTACAACGTCTCCAAAATACGCCCATTTTAATCAATGACACCACAAAGCTTCTATTTCAATCCCTGGTCATCTCTTGACTACTGCAACGCTCTCCTCACTGGATTAACTTTAGATAGGCTATACCCCCTTCAGTCCATCATGAATGCTGCTGCTAGAATCGTCCACGTTACCGAACGCTCAGTGTCTACCACTCCTCTCTGCCAATCCCTCCATTGGCTTCCGCTCACCCAACAAATAAAATTCAAAGTACCAACAACAGCTTACAAAAGACCTCCACAACTGTGCCCTGAGCTACATCACTAACCTAGTCTCAAAATATCAACCAAACTGCTCTCTTTGGTTCTCCAAAGACCTCCTGCTCTCTAGCTCCCTTGTCACCTCCTCCCATGCTCATCTCCAGGACTTTTCCCATCCTTTGTAACACTCTACCCCAATATGTCCAACTATCTCCTAATCTATCCATCTTTAGTTGATCCCTGAAAACCCTTCTCTTTTTAAGAAGCCTATCCTGCTAATGCACTGTGTTTTTACTTTCTCCATCAGCTCATCCAACAGTTATTACCTTTTGTATCACTTGACCCTCCCTTTGTACGCTCTAACGAGCAGGGCTCTCGAAATCCTCTTGTACCAATTTGTATTGTAACTGTAATGTCTGCCTTCATTTTGTGAAGCGCTGCGCAAACTGGTGGCATTGTATAAATCCTGTATAATAATAAATAATAAGGTTACACCCATAAGGGTGCAACCTTTAAAATGTTCCTAAATTACCTGCCGCCACCCCAGATCCTCCGCTGTGGCAGCAGGCAGGGATCCTCTCTCCATACCCGCTGGCACAATTTAAATAAAGTGCAGTTATGCAGGGCTCCACCCACAAGGCCCTGTCATTCATTCATTGAGTTATGTGAATGAATGAACCACAACTACCGACACCCATTGCGGCAGACAGCTTGTAGTTCTCAGAGAACTATGAGGGCACTGGTGAGCGCTCTCATAGCGCATTGATCTTCAGTGACTGCCTGCCTGTACAGGAGGTATAAGCAGACAGCTGTACTGACAAGCCTGCAGGAGCCCTGCATTGCACCCGTGATAAGCAAATGCTTTACAGCAGGGGTAGGCAACCTTAGAGAAGTGGAGACCTACCTGAACAACATGGGAGAAATCAAACATCAGCGGGCACAGGGACCGGTTAGCGAGATAACCTAGCAAGGGCCAAGTAAGGCAGTTGTGGGTTTATTTTTTATTCTTTATTTAAGATTTTGTAGTCGTACACCATTTCTGACAACATGAAAGTGAGAGTTTGACACTTACCCTCAGTTCACATCTATGCGGCTGCGGTTGATGCGTTTTGGAAGCGTTTTTATGCTTTTTTTTTCCTTTAACAAACTATGAATGGCTGGTTATTAAAGAGCGGGCTGGGAAGCCGGCCGCCGTGTCCTTTACAACTGATGAGTTATCAGCTGCCAGCAGAGCCTCCTGAACATATAAACGGTGACCGGGAGCTGTCAGTGACAGTCACAGTGCTGGGGGTGCCGAGTGAGGACAGGGACATGAAGTGCTCCAGAACAGTGATGCAAACTCTATGCATAAAATGCGGCAGTTCTGCGTAAAAGCTCACCGCCATATTACCATATATGTGTACAGCCTGAGGGAAGGGTTTAAAAGATGTAAAACTCACAGCTAAATGATTGGTGACCTGAGCTCACCACTTAAAAGTTCTTATTGCTGGAGGCGTTACATGGGCTTCCCAGAAATGTGATTACATGATCAGGAACTCGCCCCCCACCAGCTCCTGGCCATAAACAGTGACAGGGAGCCATCGGTGACAGCGAGCACACAATGCTGGGGGCACCGAGTGAACAAAAGGGAAAGAAACAAACCACGGAAGCAGAGTGAGTGCGCGCCCAACACAGAACACTGAAGCCGGCTGTACACATACCGGCCACTTTATTATTAGGTACACCTGTTCAATTGCTTGGTAACACAAATTGCTAATCAGTCAATCAGCCAATCACATGGCAGCAACTCAATGCATTTAGGCATTTAGACATAATGAAAACGAGTTACTAAAGTTCAAACAGAGCATCAGAATGGGGAAGAAAGGGGATTTAAGGGTCTAAGGCAGGGGTCCCCAAACTTTCTAAACAAAGGGCCAGTTTATTAACCTTCAAACTTTAGGGGGGCCGGACTGTGGCTCGTGGAAGTAGAACATTTACTGGTGTTAGAGGGTGTAAATAATGCCCCATGATTGGTATTAGGGGGAGCAATAGTGTCCTATTGTTGGTATTAGTGGGAGAAATAGTGTGCCATCATTGGTGTCAGTGGGTGGAATAGTGTGCCATCATTGGTGTCAGTGGGAGGGATAGTGCCCTATCATTGGTGTCAGTGGGAGGAATAGTGCCTCATTGTCCGTGTCAGCGGCAGGAACTATGTCCCACTGTTGCTGACAGTGGGGGAGAATAATGCCCCAAGGGCCAGATAAAAGCAAGCAAAGGGCCGCATCCGGCCCCCGGGCCATAGTTTGGAGACCACTGGTCTAAGGAGTCTCAATTTCAGAATTTGGTGTAAACATGAAAGCATGGATTCATCCTGCCTTGTATCCACGGTTCAGGCTGGTGGTGGTGGTGTAATGATGTAGGGAATATTTCCTTGGCACACTTTGGGCCCCTTAGCACCAATTAAGCATCGTTTAAACGCCACGGCCTAAGTATTGTTGCTGACCGAGTCCATTTCTTTACGACTACAGTGTATCCATCTTCTCATGGCTCCTTCCAGCAGGATAATGCACCATGTCACCAAGCTCAGATCATCTCACCACTGGTTTCTTAAACAGGACAATGAGGTCACTGTACTCCAATGGCCTCCACAGTCAAGAGATCTCAATCCAATAGAGCACCTTTTGGATGTGGTGGAACAGGAGATTTGCATCATGGATGTTCAGCTGACAAATCTGCAGCAAGAGAGCAGCTTGTTAGCTGTATAGAAGACACCTGTCCACAGAAGCAATCAGATTCCAATCTCTCTGTCACGGCCAAGACCAAAGAGCTGTCCAAGGATGTCAGGAACAAGATAGACCTACACAAGTCTGGAATGGGATACAAGACCATCGCCAAGCAGCTTGGTGAGAGGGTAACAGTTGGTGTGAATATTTGCAAATGGAAGAAAAGCAAAATAACTGTCAATCTCCTGTGGGGCTCCATGCATGATCTCACCTTGTGGAGTTTCAATAATCATGAGAACGGTGAGGAATCAGCCCAGAACTACACCGGAGAATCTCGTCAATGATCTCAAGGCAACGGACCATAGTCACCAAAAAAAATAATTGGTAACACACTACGCCGTGAAGGACTGAAATACTGCAGCACCCAAGTCCCCCTGCTCAAGAAAGAACACAAACACGTTCAGGTCCGTCTGAAGTTCACTATTGAACATCTGAATGATTCAATGAGACCAAAATCAAGCTCTTTGGCATCAACTCAACTCGCCGTGTTTGGAGGAGGAGGAATGCTGCCTATGACCCCAAGAACATCATCCTCACCCTCAAACATGGAGGTGGAAACATTATGCTTTGGGGTGTTTTTCTGCTAAGGGGACAGGAAAACTTAATCACATACAAAGAAAAAATTGTGCGCTTACATTAGATATTTAAATTGATATTACTACATGATTATCATAAGTAGATAAAATAAATAAATAAAAAACACCAGTAAAGTTAATTGTGAGTGAATTAGAAAGTCGCTATGCTACAGAGCAAACAGCGACATGTAAGTCAAATACTAATATTGACCATTGCATACATATTAACCAACAATAAAGTTAAACTGGTGTGCAAAAAAGAAAAAACAAAAAGGTTATTCCACCCAAGTGCAAAGTCATAAAGTTCAAAATTGCATCCTGAGTCGCAGGAAAAACGCATATCCAAAGTTCATGAATTGCATTCCTTAGTGTGTATAAATATATATATATATAAATAAAAAACACCATCAAAGTTAATTGTGAGTGAATTAGAAAGTCGCTATGCTACAGAGCAAACAGCGACATGTAAGTCAAATACTAATATTGACCATTGCATACATATAAACCAACAATAAAGTTATAAACTGGTGTGTAAAAAAGGAAAAAACAAACAAAGGTTATTCCACCCAAGTGCAAAGTCATAAGTGAAAAAGTTCAAAATTGCATCCTGAGTCGCAGAAAAAAAAACGCATATCCAAAGTTCATGAATTGTATTCCTTAGTGTGTATAAAGGAATAAGGGGACGTGAAGGGACCTCCAACCACCAGTGGATCCGAAGGTTGATAATAGGTGTATCCTTACCAGACACGTTGGACCTCCTTTGTAGCAAGGTCTTAGAAGCATGCAGATTTAGCCCTCTGCAGGGACAGTAGATGTCAGCTCACCACACAGCTGGAGATGGTTCCGACACTTCCGCATTGATGTAAACACTCCCTCGTTTGGACTCGTAAGTAAAGAAGGGGAGAAAGAAGACGTGACCTATCACGAAACATGTAGGGCGTGGCTACGCAGTGTACGCCAGATCGCCATAGAGCCCCATGTAACCTAGCACGGGCGTCTCTGTTGTTTTTATATTTTGCCGGCTTTTATGTTTTGGATGTTTTAAAGATGCCTAGTTGTCTGAGGCAATAAAGTTCCCCTTTTTTACATACTATACCATTGGAGTTTTTTTCTTTCTCCCCTTCTTTACTTACGAGTCCAAACGAGGGAGTGTTTACATCAATGCGGAAGTGTCGGAACCATCTCCAGCTGTGTGGTGAGCTGACATCTACTGTCCCTGCAGAGGGCTAAATCTGTATGCTTCTAAGACCTTGCTACAAAGGAGGTCCAACGTGTCTGGTAAGGATACACCTATTATCAACCTTCGGATCCACTGGTGGTTGGAGGTCCCTTCACGTCCCCTTATTCCTTTATACACACTAAGGAATACAATTCATGAACTTTGGATATGCGTTTTTTTTCCTGCGACTCAGGATGCAATTTTGAACTTTTTCACTTATGACTTTGCACTTGGGTGGAATAACCTTTGTTTGTTTGTTTTTTCCTTTTTTACACACCAGTTTATAACTTTATTGTTGGTTTATATGTATGCAATGGTCAATATTAGTATTTGACTTACATGTCGCTGTTTGCTCTGTAGCATAGCGACTTTCTAATTCACTCACAATTAACTTTGATGGTGTTTTTTATTTATTTGTTTTATCTACTTATGATAATCATGTAGTAATATCAATTTAAATATCTAATGTAAGCGCACAATTTTTTCTTTGTATGTAATTTTTCACCTCATTGATATTTGTGGTTTTGTTGCAGCTGCAGTGATATTAATTTTTTGCTTGATAGCGCAGGTTTTCTCTTTCTTTTTTTTTTATCCAGGAAAACTTAATCGCATCAAAAGGGATGATGGACAGGGCCATGTACTGTCAAATCTTAGGTGAGAACCTCCTTCCCTCAGCCAGGGCATTGAAAATGGGTTGTGGATGGGTATTCCAGCATGTCAATGACCCAAAACACATGGCCAAGGCAACAAAGGAGTGACTCAAGAAGCACCTCATTAACCACTTGCCGCCCGCCATATAGCAAAATGACAGCGGCAAAGTGGTTTCAATATCCTGACTGGACATCGCCAAGGATATTAAGCTGCTGGGGGCCGCGCATCGCGGCGATCGTTGTTGCGGTGTGTCAGTCTGATACACCGCAACTCCGATCTAGGTAAAGAGTCTCTGATAGGAGGCTCTTTACCACGTGATCAGCCGTGTCCAATCACGGCTGATCACGATGTAAACAGGTAGAGCCGTTGATCGGCTTTTCCTCATTCGCGTCTGTCAGATGCGAGTAGAGGAGAGCGGATCAGCTGCTCCTCAGATGTGTGGGCATCCTCCGGGGGTGGGGTGGCTGCGCTAAAAATCAATCAGCACAGACTCCCCACCCCCCGAGGATGCCCACACTGGACCACCAGGGATGTTAGCATCAGGTATGCCACCCTAGACCACCAGAGATGTCAATCAGTGCCCACAATGGGCATCACTGATTGGCAGGCATTGTTTGGCACTGATTGGCATCCATCAGTACCATCTATCCGTGCCCATCCGTGCCGCCTATCAGTGCCCCATATTAGTTCCTATCATCAGTACCCATCAATGCCACCTCATCAGTGAAGGAGAAAATTTACAAAGTTTTGTAACCGAAACAAAAAAAAAATTTTTTTCAAAATTTGCTCTTTTTTTTCATTTGTTTAGCAGAAAATAAAAATCCCAGGAGGTGATCAAATACCACCAAAAGAAAGTTCTAATTTGTGGGAACAAAATGATAAAAATTTAGTTTGGGTACAGTGTAGCATGACCGCGCAATTGTCATTCAAAGCGCGACAGCGCTGAAAGCTGAAAATTGGTCTGGGCAGGAAGGTGTATAAGTGCCCGGTATTGAAGTGGTTAAGGTCCTGGAGTGGCCTAGCCAGTCTCCAGACCTTATTCCCATAGAAAATACGTGGAGGGAGCTGAAGGTTCGAGTTACCAAACATCAGCTTCCAAACCTTAATGACTTGGAGAGGATCTGCATAGAGGAGTGGGACAAAATCCCTCCTGAGATGTATGCCAACCTAGTGGCCAACTACAAGAAACGTCTGACCTCTGTGATTGCCAACAAGGATTTTGTCACCAAATACTAAGTCATGTTTTGCGAAGGGGTCAAATACTTATTCCACTCATTAAAAAGCAAATCAATTTATAACTTATTTGAAATGTGTTTTTATGGATTTTTTTGTTATTCTGTCTATCCCTGTAAAAAAAAAAAAAAAAACCACCATTAAAATTATAGGCTGACCATTGCTTTGTCAGTGGGCAAACGTACAAAATCAGCAGGGGATCAAACACTTTTTTCCCCTCGCTGTATGTGCATGGCCAGCGGAATTAGTTAAACGATGTAGAAATCACAGCTAAATGAGTGCTGAAGAAGCTGTACTCCAGAAAGTACATTTTTTTTTAATATTTCCTTTTGACTAGGAACAGTTGACATTGATCGAAACGACGGCGGTTTTGCGTTATTTCCCCCAGTTCGAACCAAAGTTTTGCTTACTGGGCTCCTTCAAACAACAGACACATGGGACAGAAAGAATTGAGACTTCCACGCGGACGTGCGTTGCTTCAGCCCGGCTCAGAAGAAAAGATACAGATACACAGCTTTGTCTGGTAAGAACCTCTCGCTAGTACAAGCGGAGCCAAATTGCTGCGTAGGACTGGTCGACATGGCAACCGGCAAAGCTTGACAAGAAACGAATAAAAAAGAAAAAAAAAACGCACAAAGGCTTAGTACTGAGAATTAACCTGCAGGAAATTATACAAATGCAGGGAACGTAGTTAACCCTTCCACTGCCAGGGCCTCGGCTCAGGGAGAACAGCTCTGGAATGCTTTGCCTGCGTCACAACAGTAAAACGCTGCAGAGGAAACAGGATATGTCGCAACAACCCAAACACCGATACAATACTGACTGTTCAGCATGGGGAGATTTCTTTATCTCTCGCCACCATGGACATATTTAAAAAGGAAACTCCCATTTTCATACAAAAATATATGACGCAATAGAATAGCTTCACAAACCATTTAGCAAATTAAAGAAAACCAGTAATAGAAACCACTCGGTCCAAAAGAATGTTGTGGGGGGATTTCAAGAAAGCAATTAGGACACTTCTCTGGTGGTACGGCCCACAATTAACGCCAGAATACCTTGTGGTAGTTCTGAGAGGTGCGCCAAAGCAGGAAGTTCCATTTGTGTTACTTTGGGAACCTGTTGCTATGACTGCAACGGATCAATGCCTCGTTCACATGGGGCAAGCTACAGCATACGCCCCGGTGAGGGTCAAGTTTACCCACATGGTGTTGCACAGGTGTTCCAATCCGACAACCATGCGGGTGCATGGCCCTGAGCTCACACAGTGTGACTTTGGAGACACGCACCCGCATGGATGTCCAACTGGGAGCAGCGGCGGTGTCGGCTTAGCCGCCACATCCCAAATGACATCAATGGGATTGAATGGCACGAACACCTGTGCATCCCCGAGCAGGTAAACATGGCCACACATGGGAGTCCGCTGTAGTACAGCCCATGTGAACAAGGCCTTAAATAGAATTATGGCTGGTTGGCATATAAACAAACAAACTAGCTGTAATTAAGACCTGAGTTGGCATATAGTACGCCAGTGCTGGGACATGTACAGAATGTGCTGGGAAGCTGTCATTAATGTGATAAACACAGGGCTCCTTGGTTGCTATGTAGCCAGCTAACGCCAGCATCCTAGCAACCAGACTCATACCTAGCCCCATTCAACTGCCGATCGGCAGCTGAATGTAAACAAAAAAGTTGGGGATGCTGGTGATGACATCAATGAGACTGCCTGCACAGGTGTGCACGAACACTTCTGCATCCTCCAGCAGGTAAACATTGCCTCACATGGACATACACTGTAGTACACTCCGTGTGAACAGGGCCTTAAAGAGAATTACGGCCAGTTTGCAGATAACCAAACTAAGACCGACTGAGTTGGCGTACAGGGAGACAACAGTGCTCAGAGTCAGAAATGTATGTGCTGGGAAGCAGTCATAAATGTGACACACAAAGAACTTCTTGGTTACTATGACGCCAGCAGCATGCTAGCAACAAGAGACTGATCCCTGGCTCTATTCAACTGCAGATCAGCAGCTGAACATACAAAGTGGTGTAATCTCCGAGATAGCAATCCTCAACCTTCATTCATGACTTGGCCAATTATGATTCTGGTAAATTATAGAAGAACGACACGCCGAGGTCAGAGTCAAGTGTTGAGACCATCTTTGGATTCTTATTTGAGTAACTTGACCAGCTAAATCAGCCTCTCTAAAACTTTTCAACACAGAGGAACTTGAAGTAACTTTTCGGTCACAGGGAACATACAGACAAAAAGGCAGGAATGCTGGTGATGGCATCAACAAAATATGTAGCAAATTCATATTTGGACAAGGAGCTGAATAATACCTTCTACACACTATAAGATTTTCTGCAGATTTTTGTCTTCAGATTTACCAAAACCATGTAGTGCAAGGTCCTGCCTGATTGCATACAAATTGAAACACTTAAGGTTTGACCTCATATTATATGGTTTTGGTAAATCTGAAATCAAAAATCTGCAGACAATCTAATAGCGTGTATGGGGCTTAAGTTGGGGGATACTATTGGTAGCTAGGATACTGGTTGCTGGAAGCCACTGGCTTCATAGCAACCAAGGAGTTGTGTGTGTCACATCAAACAACTGCAGCACATATGTCATTTTCTCTCTTTTTGTGATTATAAAAACACAATTTTTTATATCTATATTCCTAGTGTGGACCCCCACTTCCACATTCCTAGAATTGGATGATCGCGTCACTGCGCGTTACGTGTCACGGCGTGTTTTGCGTCACTTCCTCTCGCACATGCGCAGTATAATAGGGACGCCACCAGCACCTCTCAGCGCCATTCCTCTTGCTCCTCATTGATGTGGAACATTGTTGTTTCCCTTCTTCTGGTTGCCAGTCCTTAAGAACTTCACCCTATGCCACAATAGATATTTAGAAACGGGATCCCTTGGACCAACGCACGCTTGGCTTAAGGGGGACTTTTAGGTAACTTTAATTTAGCTACTGAGCCAGCCTTTCTGGGAACAACACTCATGCTGACCCAGTATCCCCTGGAATTGATAGCAATTATCTTCCTGGGGATTTACCACCATTTTCTGTCCTGCCCCCCTTATGCTACAGTTCAGGCCTTCCATCGTTTTTTGGGGCAGCCCACATCCGGCAACCAATGGATGCTGATAATTTGGTGACTCTTTGGTGGAGGTCTTCAATGGCCGATGTATGGTATCCCAGCCATCTGGAGGAGTGCTTCTGCTAAACATATTTTTACATTGTAAGTGCATGTGGATGATGATTTACATGTATTTTTTCATATAATTATGTACCAATGGTCCACTAATTTAAGCTGTTTTTCAGAAGTGGTATTATACCCTGAAGAAGATTAATTTATAAAAAACAGTATAATTTGAAACGCGTTGGATACCCCCTTCTGCTGTATTCCTTGGCACAATCAATGATGAAGCAAGTAGATGACAACTTCATCGTTAACAGTCAACTGTGCAATATTGATAATATCATTGATGCAATGTTTTGTAACTTCAACATGAGATATATAGATATATTTATAGATAATTATGAAATTTCACTTTAATTGCCTACAAAATCCCACGCTTTTGAGGTTTATTCTATGCACTTCCACATTCCTTGCCCACGGAAGATTGACGTATAAATGGCCTCCTGCTGTTTCCTGGGCCATTCTCATCACGTGCCCCAGGAGGCTTTGCCAAAGTATCAGATTGTTACATACTTGCACACCATTCAATATCTGCGGCAGGGCTGCGCATGTGCAACATCAAGGGGATGGCATGAGGCTGTGAAAATAAGAGTCAGCCACCCACCAAATACAAAGGATTCAAGATGGAGGTGTGAGATGGTCTGCATAGCAGGAAAGAAGGGGGTGACAATGCAGGATTTACTGGGCTTATATGTTTTTTCTTGGATAAAAGCAAATCAAAGGTTCGTGGAATGTTGTGAAAACTTTTTCTGGGCTTGGTTAAAGTCCTCTTTAATGTCAGCACTGAAAAATGTGAGATTTAGAAGTACTTATCTTTCTATACATTTTGAAGATCCAACCATTAGATTTATCTTCTCAAATCAGGAGGTGGCAGCATTATGTAAAAAAAAAAAAAAAAAAAAAAAAAAGCGAGGCGTACAAAAAAATAAATCATTTTATATGCTAGAATGCATTCACCGCCTCTGATCGAGCGATGATTACTAATCTGATAAAGTTACTCCAGTTACTATGGAGACCGTCACAGTGCCCACAATATAACTTTCAAGAGCAAGTCATTAAAAGCTGTCACCACTGGAAAGATTTAAGGGATAAGTGTGTGTTCCTCTGAAAGTGCAATGCTGCAAAAGTTCAAGTGAGTACTGCAATAAAAAATTGTAACGGGCAAAGAGGCCTTATGTGAACGACTCTTACTGACTGGAACCGGTACAAATCTCAGCGTCTGTCCTCATCCCTTTTCCGATATCCGTCACTCCTGACATACGCACAAACACTTTAGCACTCATCAACATGCTACCCTGTTTCCCCGAAAAAAAAGACCTAGCGTGATTGTCGGTGATGGCTGCAATATAAGCCCTACCCCCCAAATAAGCCCTACCCTGTTTCCTGAAAATAAGCAATACCCGGAAAATAAGATCTACAAGGACTTTAACTAGGGCTTATTTGGGGGGTAGGGCTTATATTGCAGCCATCACCGACAATCACGCTAGGTCTTATTTTCGGGGAAACAGGGTAGTGAAATGTTTCATAAAATCTATTTTCACTGCATACCATATTTTTGATCCAGTGATGTCATCGCTAGGTCCTTGTGCTTGTCTGTGCAATGCAGGCAGATCATGGAATGGTGGGAAGGGCTGTCTTGTCAGGTACCCGATCCCACCTCCGCTGGGATCGCCTAAGTGATTCCATTGGAAGTGCCCCCCTCATTTTAAAGTGAATCTTCAACCTAAAAGAAGTTCTGCTTTAGGTTCCCCCCCCACCTCCCCATCAAAAACCAACTACCCCAACCAGTTTAAAGCAGATATGTACACCCTAAAAAGGAGAGTTCTCCTTTATGTTCTTCCCCCTCCAACCACCATCACTTTCGGGGGGGTCAGATAGCTAGGTGACCCCACTGGAAATCCACGGCCGCAACCTCCTAGGAGAAGTCTCAGGTCCCAGGAGGCTGCGGGACCATTCATATACCTCACGCATGTTCAATGTTCAGTGAGGAGCCGGCTATGAAGTCACAAAGAGTCACAGCCGGCATTCCATAGTAAACATGCCAGTGTCCGGGACCCGAAGACAACACAGGTAAGTGTCCTTTTATACAAAGTCAGCAGCTACTATATTTGTAGCTGCGGACTTAATTTTTTTTCAAACTTAAGAACCTAAGAAAAAATAACAAAGAAAAGAGAGTTAGCTTTAGATACACTTTAATTGTCTTCAGTGAATAATCACTGTAATAAACCAGTCATTTTTTTAGCTGGGGATTTCATAAATCACTGGCACTATAACTCCACCTGCAACCAAACAGCCTACAATTGTGCCGGAAACGCTCGTATTTCTCTTCTAAAACCTCTATAATTAGGAAGATAAACCACCAGGAAAAGAGAAGAAGCGGCTTTTCAGTTACAGACACTATTGGCACAAGGTGGAAATGCTTCCACGGGTTAACACGACCCAGTTGAAGAACAAAGACCACCTTTTCCTGAATTATTCTAATTAGAACCCACGTGTGAAGATAATTAGCTGTAAGCCCCGGAGGCAAGGCAGAATATAGGGCACTGTGACAAGGAAAATTGAGGATTTTTTTTGGCGTTATTTAATATGAACACGTCTTGGCTGAAATACAGGAGCTGTTATGGATGAGAGTTTTTAAAGGTGTAATCTCCGAGATTCAGTGACTCTCAACCTTCATTCATGACTTGGCCAGTTATGAACCTGGTAAATTATAGAAGAACGACGCGCCGAAGAGGTCAGGTCAAGTGTTGAGACCATCTTTGGATTTTTATTTCAGTAACTTGACCAGCTAAATCAGCCTCTCTCAAACTTTTCAACACAGAGGATCTTGAAGTAACTTTTCAGTCTCAGGGAACCCCTGCTACAAATTACTATAACTACAACTCATGATATATTAATGCTGGTTAGTGGGAAGAATGCTCCTTACACTTGTGGTTATTGGGAAAAATTGCCCCCGTAAAAATAACTTAAAAGATCAATGGTGGCAGTGGGCGCTTATCCGAGAGGCAGGAATTGCTCATTGCTCAAGGAACCCCTAGCAACCTCTGGAGGAACCCTAGGGTTCCATGAAACACTAGTTGGGAAACCCTGAGCTGAATGTAACAAATTCCTAAGGCCACAACTAAGAACACATTTCCATATCACTGAGAAGCTGAAATGGATGTCACCCATGCCCTATAAAGTTAGGCATGGGTGACACAGTCACCTATCTAGTTTTATTCATGCAAAACTTCACACAACTTGCACTGTGAGTCAACCAACTGGCATCAACTTTTTTTCACACTATGTTGCACCTAAAGACTTGTTCACACGTGCAGCAACCTTTGCAGTGGATCACTTTTAAGCAGGAGACAGATATGCTACCTTCTCACCCAGTTTTAACCCTTTAAGCCCACACCACCACAACATACTGCACACGACTACGGCGTGGCCCCTTAAGCCACCATGTTGGGAGGAAGGTCAGGGAGTCGTAAAACAGCAGCTCAACCACCTAATTTTTACAATCCCCTGGCCACAATTGTTAACTCAGCCAAAGTGTTGATGATCTCCTGTAGCATCTTTACAACCATGTCCTTCCTACGTGTCCTTCAGGCGATGTCTACATGGTGGTCTTGATGGTGACAACAGTTGGCCATGCCTGTTCAATTTTGAAGTAGCTTCCTTTAGCCATGTTTTACACTTCAAGTGAGCAGAGCCAGGCAATTTAGAGGCCTTTTTTTGTAAGCGCAAATTGTAGTACAGGAGGGAGCAGAATTGTGCATTTTTGGTCACAAATTTAAAGCGCTGTTTACACAAGTGCAATCGAGCATGTGTACTTTTTTTGAGCATTCCAGACCAGCATGTATAAAGGCATCCCATTAATTTCAATGGACTGCCCTATGCATGAGAAAAGTGCAAATAAAGGTGACAGTATCTTTTTAAAAATCGTGCTGTACCGAACCACATGGCATTGTGACAATGCCTTTTGCCATGCATATTTGCAAGATTTGTGATGAACGAATGTATGAATGAATGATTTATAAAGCGCTGCAAATGCGAACTGAATCGCCTCAAGGCGCTGGATGCATTCTCTGATGTCAGCTTCTCAGAAAAGGAAGGTCTTTAGTTTTTTTCTGAAGGCCTGGTGGTTTTCTTCCATGTGGATGTTGGTAGGAAGAGCGTTCCATAGTCGAGGTCCTTGGACTGCGAATCTTCGTTCTCCCTTTGCTTTGTAGCGGTATTTGGGAATGGTAAGGAGGTTTTGGTTAGCTGATCGAAGACTGCGATTCGGTGTATAGTGTTTTATTTTCTCGCAGAGATATGGTGGGGCGTTTCCTTGTACGCATTTGTGGGTGAGGCAGAGGGTCTTGAATGTGATCCGTTTCTTCACGGTTAGCCAGTGTAGGCTCTTTAGGGAGGGGGAGATGGATTCCCAGGGTTTTTTTCCTGTTAACAGTCTTGCCGCCGTGTTTTGGATGAGTTGTAAGCGCGCAAGCTGATATTGGGGTAGTCCTACGTAGAGCGAATTTGCGTAGTCGAGTCGGGAATTGATGATTGTTCCCACAACTGCCGCTTTTTCCTCTTCTGGGATGAAGGGGATGAGTCTACGTAGTTGGCGGAGGAGATGGTGGGATCCGCTTACCACTGATCCTATTTGTGCATCCATTGTCATTCCTGAGTCAAAAATGACTCCGAGACTCTTGGCTTTGGTGCTTGGGGAGATGGTCTGTCCAAGGATGGTGGGAGGTGTCCATGTAGTCTTTATTTTGGAATTTTTGTTAGCTTGTAGGAGAAGAAGTTCTATTTTTGATCCGTTGAGTTTGAGGGAGCTAGTGGTCATCCAGTCGTCTATTAAGGAGAGGCATTTCTGTAATTGCTGATGAAGGTCTTTTTGTCCGTTGATACGAAGGTAGAGTTGGGTGTCGTCAGCGTATGAATGGAAACAAAGATCAGTTTTCCTGATGATATTGAGAAGTGGGCGGATGTATATGTTGAATAGTACTGGTGACAAGGGTGATCCTTGAGGGACTCCGCAGTTATGGTGCCATAAGGAAAAAAATGGCACCACATACATCTGCAAAGAGGCAGCGCGTTTTTTAGTTGCTCCTGTTGAAATCCATTGAGACACACACACATTCATGCCCCAAAGAAGCTACTCTAGCTTCTTAGGCCTGTTTCACACAGCTTGTAGAGCAGTGTGAACAGCAAGCTTTGACAAAGCAATTGTTTGTAAATGTTGAACACAGATCCTAAAGAAAATGTTGATCGCCACGTTAGGCAAGCTGCTCACAAGCTTCAGTAGGTTTTAACCAAGGTTCATAACGTGCTGAAGCCAGATAGCTGCTTGCTTAAAGTGACAATCAGCGCTCCCATTTGTGTTTAACATTTAAAAACAAACTTAAATGGTACATTAAATGCTTCAAAAAAAAAAACTTGCTGAAAGCTCTGCCACTGCATTGTCAAAGCTTGCTGTTCACACTGCTCTTATACAAGCTGAAGCCAGTGTGAAACAGGCCTTTGCGTAGAAGAAGCTTCTTGGCGTTGAGTGACAGGTACAATGGAACAATACGTAAAATCTGGTTGAAACTCATCTGGAAATTCACCCAGGTGTGAATGGGGGTTAAAAATGCAAGAATCTAAAAAAAAAAAAAAACCTGTGTGAACACATATGCTCTCAGTCTACGAGGCCGAAAACAGGCCATCCTGCCCCAAAGAAGCTCATGTACTTTGAGGTTTTTTTTTCATTAATGGAATGCTTTAGAGGTTAAATAAATTGATGTAATTTTTTTTATTCACACAAAGTATTTGGCCACTGGATTTTTAATTATATAAAACAAAAAAGAAAATGTAAATTTTGAAAAAATAATATTTTTTAATTTCTGCTATAAAACAGCCAATAAAAAAAAATTGTAAAAATCAAATTTCTTCATAAATTTAGGCCAGAATGTATTCTGCTGCATTTCTTTGGTTAAAAACATCCCAATAAGTGTATATGGATTTGTTTAGGTGAAAGTTATAACATCTATGAATAATGGCATATATGCTGGAATTTTTTTTTTTTTTACCCTAGTAATGGCGGTGATCAGTGACTTATAATGGAAATGCGAAAATCAGACACTAACTGACTCTGGGTGGGATCTGACTAAAACGGACATCACCAGTGACACTAATACAGTGATCACTAATACAGTGATCAGTGCTAATACTATACACGGTCACTGTACTATTGACATTGGCTGGGAAGGGGTTAACATCTAGGGACGATTAAGGGGTTAACTGTGTGCTTAATGTGTACATTGTGTCCTGCTTTTACTAATCAAAGTGGACGATTTTTCTCCCTGCAGGGAAAAAAAAAAAAAGCCACACTGCTGCTCCATGGAAGACAAATAGTGTAGCGTTAAAAAAAAAAAAAACAAAAAAAAAAAAAAACCGTAACCCATATATGGAACAAGGGGCAATGAACCCAAATAATCACACCTTATGAAATGGAGAGAAAAAACATGTGCAACTGTGATAAACAATATAAAAAAGTAATAATGATAAATGTCCGAGAAAAATCAAAGTGACAAAAATCAAAATAGCAATGTTCCGAATGTGGTTCAAACATCCTGTGACTATCCCAACAGTGAACCAGGATGTATGGCTAAAGTGAGGAGTACCACCACCGAAAATTAGGAGGCTTACCAGAACGATTGAACTAACCAGAGAGTATGCTCCGTGAGTCAAACGGGCTTGTGTTTTATAGACAACCACTGGAACCCTCAAATGGTTGGAACGGGAACAACCGGCTATCCACAAGATGAAAGATGTCCTAGTAGATTTGTCTCATAAGAGACGATGATCAGATATCCATGGATATAGTAGGGGTAGTTTGTAGTTAGTAGTAGTTAGTCTTCAAATCTACTAGGACATTTTTCATCTTGTGGATAGCCAGGTAATCCCGTTCCAGCCATTTGAGGGTTCCAGAGTCCATTCCCAGTTGTTGTCTCTATAACACAAGCCGGTTCAATCGTTCTGGTAAGCCTCCTAATTTTCGGTGGTGGTACTCCTCACTTTAGCCATACATCCTGGTTCACTGTTGGGATATTCATAGGAAGTTTGAACCACATTCGGAATCGGAACATTGCTGTTTTGATTTTTGGCACTTTGATTTTTCTCGGACATTTATCATTATTACTTTTTCATATTGTTTATCACAGTTGCACATGTTTATTTTCCCCATTTCATAAGGTGTGATTATTTGGGTTCATTGCCCCTTGTTCCATATATGTGTCACGTCAGTTTTTCGTTTTTTTTAAGCGCTACACTATTTGTCTTCCTTTGTTTTGCTATTTATCCAATTTGCTGTGTTAGCTGCTATTTTGTAAGGGCAGCCCGGAATTACTTGTTACACTGCTGCATGTACAGAGCCCTGTGTTGTTAATAAACACAAGGCTCTGTACTGTGATTCGCTAAGCCAGTCAGTTTGATTATTCTGACTAACTTATGTTGTACTGAATCACAGCACAGATCGGGAGGCGGGCACGTGCACCTCCTACCCGTAAATGCCGGATCACGTACATGGATGCAGAGCGGCCACTCCGTCGCTGTATATGTGCATGGGGCGCTCCAGGGGTGGTTAAGTATATAAGCAGGCAGAAAGAAAAAGCAACAGTTACGATCCTGAGCACAAAAAAAAAAAAATCATTTAAATGTATTTTCTCTATAGCTGCAAACAAAATGTAAATACACTGTGTGCACCAAATGCTTTTGCAAACACAGATACCCTGTAAAATTAGTGATGACGTCATCACTGTGCTGTACATAGCCTGTGCAGAGAGAAGAACTGTGGGAGGAACCCAGCAGCTCCGCCCACTACAGGCTGTATGCAGAAAACTACAGGAGGAGGCGGAGACAGGACCAGTCAGGTGCACAAGGAGAGAGCGCAGGGGTGACTGGTCTTTATTATAGGAAGCTCCCACCAAGAGGCAATGTTTCACACTGGATTACGGCACAGATCTGGAAGAAATAAGTACACCAAAAACACGTCTCTTGTATTTAGACAGACAATATTGGCAGGTTCTGGAGTTCACCCTTCACCCAGGTTCTCACTTCCTGTTTGCTCAGTTTAACAGGAAGAGAGAAGAATCTCCCCAACAGGGACACAAACGGGAAACTGACGCAGGTTCGGTGTGTCCAACTACAACAAATAGGGACCAATTTCCACGCTTAAATATTAGGTGACAAAGTTATAGGTGAATTACACAGGAAAAAAGACAAAATCTGGGTGTCGGAAATTGTGAGGTTGGCACATCGGTCGGAATTTTTTTTTCACCTGTGCATGCCTGCCCTGAAAATTGGCTGCACAGCCCCAACAGATCTTACAGCGCAGCACTGGTACGAATTAAAGCCAGCCTGGCCCTCTGTATATGATAAGCAGAGACCTGGCATTGCTATTCCTCTGAATGTCACAGCTTAACAAGAGACGTCTTCAGAACACAGACATAATTCTTCATGTCTAGAGAATAAAAGGATCAACCACAACGAGATGAATCTGTGGGGTAAACGGATCAAACAATAAAATCCCATCATTTAAGGAGATAAATATGGCGGAGGGCAGCAGAGGACAGGCTGGGATGAGAACAGTGGCGCTTTAAGGACAAGTACGACGGCTTTTCGCCACATACAAAAGATACACACGTTAAAAGTTGTGACGTCCGAGAGCTCTGAACACTCCTAAACAAAAAAGTTCCTTTGGAGGAAACTTCCTTCTCCATTTCCCCGATGACATGGCTCATACCAAGTTCAGGGTGGGGTTTTCAGATAACCATTTCAACAGTTCTGCCTCTTTTTTTTTTTTTGTAAAGTGGCTCTGGGCTGTTTTTTCTTTATTAATCGTATTTTTAAAAGTCAAAAAATAAAATATTGGTCTATGAGATTTGAAAATAACTGCATTCAGTTATTTTGTAGATTGTACAAAGCGCCCCAACTTTTTTGGAATTGCGATTGTACAATAAAATGTTCTATACCTTTTAGGTACACTGCATCCGGAGAGTATTCACAGAGCTTGACTTTTGTTATTCCAAAATGAATAAAATTCATTATTTTTCTCAACATTCTACAAACAATACCCCATAATGACAATGCGAAATAAGTTTGTTTGAAATCTGTGCAAATTTATAATAAATAAAATGAAAAAAATCCCATGTACATAAGTATTTACAGCCTTTTCCATGACACTCAAAATTCCACAAACAATACCCCATAATGAAAGTTTGTTTGAAATCTTTGCAAATTTATTAAAAATAAAAAAAAAATAAAAAAATAAAAAATCCCATGTACATAAGTATTCACAGCCTTTGCCACGACACTCAAAATTGAGCTCAGGTGCATCCTGTTTCCACTGATCATCCTTGAGATGTTTCCACAACTTGATTGGAGTCCATAAAATCCAAGGAATTGTCTGTAGACCTCCAAGACAGATCGAGGCACAGATCTGGGGAAGGGTAAGGGAAAATTTCTGCCACATTGAAGATCCCAATGAGCACAGTGGCCTCCATCATCTGTATATGGAAGAAGTTAAGAACCACCAGGACTCTTCCTAGAGGGGGTTGCCCGGCCAAACTGAGTGATCGGGGGAGAAGTTCAGGGAGGTGACCAAGAACCTGATGGTCACTCTGACGGAGCTCCAGCATTTCTGTATGGAGAGAGGGAAACCTTCCAGAAGAACCACCATATCTGCAGCACTCCACCAATCAGGCCTGTATGGTAGATTGGCCAGACAGAAGCCACTCCTCAGTAAAATGCACATGACAGCCCACCTGGAGTTTGCCAAATGGCACCTAAAGGACTCACAGACCAGGAGAAACAAAATTCCCTGGTCTGATGAAACAAAGATGGAATTCTTTGGTATAAATGGCAAGCATCATGTCTGGAGGATACCAGGCACTGCTCATCACCTGGCCAATACCATCCCTACAGTGAAGCATGGTGGTGGCAGCATCATGCTGTGGGGATTTTTTTAAGTGGCAGGAAATGGGAGACTAGTCAGGATCGAGGGAAAGAGGAATGCAGCAATGTACAGAGACATCCTTGATGAAAACCTGCTCCAGAGTGCTCTGGACCTCAGAGTGGGGCAAAGTTTCATCTTCCAACAGGACAACGACCCTAAGCACACAGACAAGATAACAAAGGAGTTGCTATAGGACAACTCTGTATGTCCTTGAGTGGCCCAGCCAGAGCCCAGAACCCAATTGAACATCTCTGGAGAGATCTGAAGATGGCTGTGCACCGACGCTCCTCATCCAACCTGATGAAGCTTGAGAGGTCCTGCAAAGAGGAATGGGAGAAACTGCCCAAAAATAGGTGTTCCAAGCTTATAGCATCATACTCAAAAAGACTTGAGGCTGTAATTGGTGCCAAAGGTGTTTTCAAGAAAGTATTGAGCAAAGGCTGTGAATACTTTATATTTTTTTTTTTTTAATTTGCAAAGATATCAAAAAACGTATTTCACGTTGTCATTATGGGGTATTGTTTGCAGAATTTTGGAGGAAAATAATGAATTGAATCCATTTTGGAATAAGGCTGTAACTTAACAAAATGTGGGAAAAGTGAAGCGCTGTGAATACTTTCTGGATGCATTGTAGACTGACTCTTTAAATAAAATCCATTATTGGTTCTCTTTAAAACTAGAAGAAACGATCCACCATGCGTGGTGCTCAGCGTGCATTCCCCTACAGTTCACCCTAGTTAATGGGACAATACTATGAATCAGAGTCTTCTTGGGAAGAATAAAAATAGATCACATGCGTTAAATTATGCATAGTCTCCTACATAGTGGAAGACGACTCAGCAGAGCTGCAACAGCTCAACAAAAAACTTCCAGGAAAAGTCTGCTGGCAGTGAATACAGCCAAGCTGGACATTAGGAGCAGCCCATTTGCACATGATAAAGCCTATAGGATAGTTGTTGCATGATTCCTATCCTCTTAGGGCCCATTTATAAAGAAGCAGTAGTGTGTTGATTTCAAAATAATAAATAAAAAAAAACATTGTGACTTATCATTATGCTTTTTGCTCCGTTTGCTTTGGAACTCAAGGAAGTGAAGCCCCAGTTATTAAATGAATGGGAGAAAAAAATGCCAAAAAGAGGAGGAAACCTGCTGATCGACCTTGCTTCTAAGAATAGTTTGGAATTGTACTATGTATATACTATATTATGTACATGGGAACGGCTGGGATTTGCCCATTCCATATTCAAGCTCTATCTCCTGCTTTGCAGTGCTGCACAATAATTACCTCTTTGGCCCCGTTCACATCTCAAGATTTGGGATAGCAGGCAGAATTGCTGCGATTCTTCCCGAGATCCCAAACTGTGTGGCAATAGCAGCACAATGAGAAACACGTGTTTGGGGTGCCATTATCTTTCAATTTGTTTAGAAAGCATTTTTTTAGCACTTTTTTCTCTTTACCAAGCTGCAATTACATGCGCTTTTGGTGAGTAAATGTGCGTTTACCTGTGGTTCAGGTACTGCAGCATGCTGAAAGATAATATAAATAACACTGCGCTAACCCAATGTGAAAAGCAGCTACATAAAATATGACCAATATTGTAAACAGAAGTAAAAGTGAAATGCAGCGCTAAAAATGATAACCAATGGTAAAAGGCACATCAGAGCCTGTTTAATTCGATGTCACCAGCATCCGAATCCACTCCTGCTTGTAAGCGTATTCCATCTATTCACTTTCCATGATCGTAGAACTCATGATATACAAGAGAAGATTTCTATATCAGTCCAACATTCGTATTTAGCCTATGTTTGGGACTCTCTTGTATCAGATTCATAGCCATTCATTGGGACTTTACTATATCCCGTCTAACATTCAATTTTTTGGTATTATGCTTCATGTGTTTCAGCTATGTATATATTGGTAATGGTCACCATGTCTGATGTGCCTTTTACCATTGGTTATCATTTTTAGCGCTGCATTTCACTTTTACTGCAGCATGCTGGACCTTTCTTTTATATGTATTTTTATTTATTATAGAATTTCATCATTTACAGACCAGTATACATTCTTGTTGAAAAATAGAATACTTATCTCCTTATTAAACTAATACATCATTTCCTTATTTCTAAAACCATATATAGGGTCAGTCCTAAGCAAGTTCTTCTTTATTTTTCCCTGCATACAGTCAGGTCCATCAACACAATTCTAATCTTTTTTGCTCTATACACCACCACAATGGATTTGAAATGAACAAGATGTGCTTTAACTGCAGACTTTCAGCTTTAATTTGAGGGTATTTACATCCAAATCAGGTGATTGGTGTAGGAATAACAGTTTGTATATGTGCCTCCCACTTTTTAAGGGACCAAAAGTAATGGGACAATTGGCCGCTCAGCTGTTCCATGGCCAGGTGTGTGTTATTCCCTCATTATACCATTTACAAGGAGCAGATAAAAGGTCCAGAGTTCATTTCAAGTGTGCCATTTGCATTTGGAATCTGTTGCTGTCAACTCTCAATATGAGATCCAAAGAGCTGTCACTATCAGTGAAGCAAGCTATCATTAGGCTGAAAAAACAAAACAAACCCATCAGCTATGAGTAAGCGCTCCGCAAGAGCGTGAAAAGCGTTAGCTGATTGCCTGTACATTCTATCCATGGTGTCTTGTATATGATTTGATCCTGATTTGACAATAAAGAAATTTCGTTGGATTATATTTCCTGGTGTGCGGCTGTCTGGACTTTCCCTTCTACTCAAAACCCATTAGAGAGATAGCAAAAAGTTTAGGTGTGGCCAAATAAACTGTTTGGAACATCCTTAAAAAGAAAGGAGGCACCGGTGAGCTCAGGAACACCAAAAGACCCAGAAGACCACGGAAAACAACTGTGGTGGATAACCGAAGAATTCTTTATCTGGTGAAGTAAACACCCTTCACAACAGTTGGCCAGATCAAGAACACTCTCCAGGAGGTAGGTGTATGTGTGTTAAAGTCAACAATCAAAAGAAGACTTCACCAGAGTGAATACAGAGGGTTCACAACAAGATGTAAACCATTGGCGAGCCTCAAAAACAGGAAGACCAGATTAGAGTTTGCCAAACAACATCTAAAAAAGCCTTCACGGTTCTGAAACAACATCCTATGGACAGATCAACTTGTACCAGAGTGATGAGAAGAGTATGGAGAAGGAAAGGAACTGCTCATGATCTAAAGCATACCACCTCATCAGTGAAACATGGTGGTGGTAGTGTCATGGCGTGGGCATGTATGGCTGCCAACGGAACTGGTTCTCTTGTATTTATTGATGATGTGACTGCTGACAAATGTAGCAGGATGAATTCTGAAGTGTTTCGGGCAATATTATCTGCTCATATTCAGCAAAATGTTTCAGAACTCATTGGACGGCGCTTCACAGTGCAGATGGACAATGACCCGAAGCATACTGCGAAAGCAACCAAAGAGTTTTTTAAGGGAAAGAAGTGGAATGGCCAAGTCAATCACCTGACCTGAATCCGATTAAGCATGCATTTCACTTGCTGAAGACAAAACTGAAGGGAAAACGCTCCAAGAACAATCAGGAACTGAAGACAGTTGCAGTAGAGGCCTGGCAGAGCATCACCAGGGATGAAACCCAGCGTCTGGTGATGTCTATGCATTCCAGACTTCAGGCTGTAATTGCCTGCAAAGGATTTGCAACCAAGTATTAAAAAGTGAAAGTTTGATGGATGATTGTTAATTTGCCCCATTACTTTTGGTCCCTTAAAAAGTGGGAAGCACATATACAAACTGTTGTAATTCCTACACCGTTCACCTGATTTGGATGTAAATACCCTCAAATTAAAGCTGAAAGTCTGCAGTTAAAGCACATCTTGTTTGTTTCATTTCAAATCCATTGTGGTGGTGTACAGAGCCAAAAAGATTAGAATCATGTCGATGTCCCAATATTTATGGACCTGACTTTATATTATCTATATGACATGATTGGCATATACACACACACACACATCTACAAATATCAACTACATATACACAAACATATAAAAAAAAAAATTAACCAACACACAAAAAAACAAACAAAACAAAAAAAAAAAGAAAAAAAGGGGGGGGGGCCAAATAAATCAAGCGACTAATCCAATCCTTGGCTAATATACTAAGCTGTATGTCTATATCTATGAAAGAAGTTATCACTGCTGGTGGGTTTTTTCAGGACTTTCCTTTTTGCCCACTGGTATGGCCCTCCATCCCCATGTTCCTTCTGATATCCTACTTGCTATCACAGGCTACCTTTGACCACCCTACAAAGGAACAAAAAAGCCAGTGGAGATGGGGCCAACCATGGGGCCGATATCCATTGTTTCCACAGTTTAATTAAATTATTAGGTATGCCCCTATTACAATAGATTTGTTGTTCCTTCAGAAGGTTGTAATTTACTTGAAGGTGCCATTCCTCAAATGAGGGTACACTCGGAGATATCCACTTTAGGGCAATTAGCTTTCGTGCTATAAACAATAATCTGCTAACTGATATCAATATCTCAATGGGCAAAAAATCTATCGAAATAGCCCAGTAAGCACGTCTTAGGATCCAAATCGATGTGTGTTAAAAGTCTCATTAATTGTATTCACCACCTCTCGCCAGTATCTAGGACATTTCCACATCATATGTATTAAATCAGCGGGGGATTTGTAGCATCTTGGACAATTCAGAGAATCGCGCCTTCCCCACTTAAATGTACCTTTTCTTTAAACGCACATGAAAGCACATTTTCTTCCTGAGGTTTCTGTGCTGTTGTTGGGGTTCAAAGTTGCTGGGGGAATCTATTGTTCCTGGGAAGGGTCTATTGCTGCTGGCTGTGGGAGATCTACTTTACTGCTTTTTTTGTTATTAACAAATTCCATACAAAATACTTATCACCACAAAACGATACTGGGTTTTGTATTCTCTAAAAGGGGCGATACTGGGTGGTAGGTAGGGAATGGAACCAAGGGATGGTGCTCGGAGATGGGTAGGGGGCAGAAACAAAAAGACCCAGAATGAAGGGGGGGGGGGGGTCCTGCACCTATTCTCTGCGGAAAAAAAGCCCCGCTTACATGTATTCTGCAATTATTCCTAAAACCCCATCAGAAGCTCCCTAGTAGACAATATACAGCTTTGTAGAAAGAGTTCACTCCAGTGAGACGAGACAAGTACTTTACAGAGCCATTAACCTCCTGATAACCATTTGCAAATATCATAATTTGCTCATTAGAAGTCAAAGCATTCGCCTTTCAAACTGTGCAAATCCCCCGTGTGGAGGAATTACCTTCTTAGATGGACCAGGTCAGCCGTCAGTGCTCAGAACCTCTACGTTCCATAAGAAGCATCTGTCAGAACTTCCCTCTTCACACCTGGAATAAAAAAAAAGGAGATCAAGACCTGTGCACTGCATTTCAGTTCAGAATATACCACACAAGCCATATTCTCATCACCTCGTCATAAAACCATCATGAAAGCTAAACTATACTTTTTATTATTAAATTTCCATTGGTCCAGCCTGGTTGCATCTAATATCTCACATCCAGGAGGCAACTGGGGATGAAGAAGATCCAAGCAGTGGATATTTGTGCTGCGTACAGTCAGCACTGGTCTCTTCCGGGTGCTGCTCCATCAACTTGCCTTCCTGAACGCAGAGGGTTGCGGGATCCGCATCGCCGCCATTCAGAGAACGTCTCGTAAAACAAGGCGTTTCCCGATTGGACAAGGCAAACAGAAGGGGCGGATGACATCAGATACAAATAATTTAATGTAACCATGCTTGCCCAATGGGGGAAAAAAAAAAAAAAAAAGATAACTTTGGTTATACATAATGGTGTACCTAGAAGTGCCAACAATTTCTCTTCACTTTCTGTTCTGGGGACAACCTTTTACAGGACAGGAGGAAAAATCTGCAACAGGGACGCCACTAAAAAGCTTAAAGATTTAGAAACACCCCCAAAAAAAAAAAAAAAAAAAAAGTTTACTTCTGAATGTGTTAGATTTGCCTTCACTTCTTGTCCTGACGACAATCATTTACCAAACAGGAAATTAAGAAATCTCTCCAATGGGGCAAAAAAATAAAAATAAAATAAGAATAGAATTAAAAAAAAATAAAATCACACAGGTGATATTATGCTTCCCCAATCTATCCAAAGCTAAAAAAAAAAAAAAAAAAAAAAAGACCACTCCTGTAGTCATTTCTCTACTGGTCAGCAGGTCCCATACAGAGAAGGTGACAATGGATGAGAAATTAATATAAATTTATATATAAAAGAGAAAAACAGACAAAGGTCAAGAAAACAGAAAAAAAGATGGAAGGCTTGGACGCTTGGTATGTCCAAGCTGATTCCAAAGCACCCGGGATCCTCGAACTGAGTGCAAGAGCCCTGATAGTGCTCCAGCCAAACTCCTCCGACACTTGGCATTTCACTCCATTTGGTGACCGACAGGGAGGAGCAAGGATAGGGAGAAGGCAAGCCAATCATGCCAGCTCTGGTCAGTGACACTTAGGTTGGCGCTATACCTATGCGATACGGTAAAATACACATTAACATAGCGCACCATTTATGCATTTGCACCCAAATGCCACGTATTTTGAAAATTACAACAAAAATATATATAATAAAAAGAAGTTCTATTTTTCCTAATAAGTCTTTTATAATTCTTTACAAATTCTGATAGGTTAAAGCAGCACACCCCTTGGCTACAGAGCCCGATGTACGGGGCCTCACAAATATGGTTGTTCGGAACAGGAAGGTGGCCAGTCATGTCCGCGATTCTCAGGAAGGGAGGTCACATGACTCACCCTGGGAATTCGGCTTCTGGGAAGAGTTACTATAGCGTGACATCACTCAGCATGGCTTCATTCCCTGATCCCAGGCACATATCCAAATCATAAAATGGCAACCCAGCAGGATAGTGACCTGCAATAAGCCTGAAAAACCCATGACCCTTCACTAGTGAATAACCAACAGCAACTCTGGATCTAAAACTAGTGTTTTTACAAGAATTCTAAAATCCTTTTCTTGGTGTTCATTGAGGGACACAGGAAGACATACTGTAGGCAACCATATAACCCGACAGTATGCCTATGTCCCTCAACAGGCAGTTTAACAAGAGAGCATACGACTTCCTGTGTCCTTCAAAAGGCAGTATAACCAAAGAACATATGACTTCCTTTGCCCCTCAATAGGTAGTATAACCCAAGAGCATAGGACTTCATGTGTGGTTCAGTAGGCAGTATAACCAAAAAAACATCCAGTTTTCCAGTCCAAGACACTAAGGAAATTAAATACGATCACATAAAACATCCAATGCATTTTGGGGCCAACACACCCTTCATCAGGGCCTGGAGCTGTCATTAGGGTAGAACAGGTTTTATGGAAGGCTTTACCAAACATACCTGTATTAGATCTTCCTTGCTCATGGGACACAAATGAAAATGAGTGATCCAATATTAGCAGTGGGACCTCCTAATGTGCTTTTAGTCACATTCTGGGTAATTACTGTAGGGGAGTCTTGATCCACATAAGAAGTCTTACCAGAGTCAGCAAGCTCATTGTACGATTATGCTTTCTCTGTTTTATTGAATGAATAGGATTTGAAGTTTCAGCACCTCTTGGATAGGTCTTTTTGAGGCACTCCACGTGCTGGCTTTCCAAATCCAGAAATGTATTGATGTCACCGCTTTCAAAAATCGCTTGAATCTCTAATTGCATCACAATAAAAGTCATGTTTCAGGCATGTTTTGCTCAACAATGCCCAGAAATGTTGCATACACTATATTACCAAAAGTATTGGGACACGTGTGTGTGTGTATTATATATACATATATACACACACACTATATATATATATATATATATATATATATATACACACACACTATATATATATATATATATATATATATATATATATATATATATATATATATATATATATATATATATATATATATATATATATATATATATATATACACACACATACACACACACACACACACACAAACCAAAACACACACAAACCAAAACACACACAAACTTTAATGGTGTCTTAGTCCGCATGCTCAATATTGAGTTGGTGCCCACAATTTGCAGCTATAACAGCTCGACTCTTCTGGGAAGGCTGTCCACAAGGTTTAGGAGTGTCTCTATGGGAATGTTTGACCATTCTTCCAGAAGCGCATTTGTGAGGTCAGGCACTGATGTTGGATGAGAAGGCCTGGCTCACAGTCCCCGCTCTAATTAATTCCAAAGGTGTTCTATCGGGTTGAGATCAGGACTCTGTGCAGTCCAGTCAAGTTCCTCCACTCCAAACTCGCTCATCCATGTCTTTATGGACCTTGTTTGTGAACTGGTGCGTAAGTGGCAAAAGTTAGACAGAAAAGACACGGTGGCAGCTGCCGATGACTATGCTTGCGTACCAGTGCAATTTTCGCACGTGGTGCTTGCACATTCATAAAAGTCATACTAAACGTTATTTTATGGATAGGTGAAATTCCACTTTATAGCAATTTGCTTCCTGCCCAGCACTGACCTGTAGGAGCCTTTCACAGACCTCCGAGGTCTCTTGCAATCTAAAGGAATAAGTACATGGACAGATGTGTGAATGTGTGCATTGTCAAGGGCAGTTACCGCCGTTGGTGCTTTGCACAATTCACACACAGTCTACAGCCCGCTATAATGAAATGTGACTGGATAACATGATGGAGCTCGAAAGAGCCAGAGAACAGGCAGACGGCGAGAGCGTCCTGAAAATCACCATCTGCACTTGCTCTGCTTCCAACGAGTCGTCTGTCAGATGGAATTTTCTCATTCTGCCACCACTAGAGATGGTGCCCGCTTTATCACCCGCATTCAGACTCTGCCTGGGCAACAGAGCTACCGGGCTGGCTTCTAATTCCTTCTGCCTGTAAGAACTTGGTTTTTCAATCATTCAGGATTTGGGTAGAAACTACTATTTTTTATTTTCATTCATTTTAAAACATAGGCCTGCTTTTATTTCATCCAGATGCTAACTGGAAAGTTTGGAATTTAAAAGTAGTATGCTCAAAGCTTTTTTTAGCCATTTTGTCTCTTCTGGGTCACAGGGCTAATCACATGGTTACATTGCTTAAAAATTGACCCGACAGGTTTCGTTGCCAGGTCTTGTCACTCCCCAAAAGCTCCCATTGATGACAATGTAAATGCATCACAAATGCCCATTTGGCGTTAACAGCATTGTTGAGATGCATTTAGAAAACCTTACTAGCAGAGATAATACAAAAAACCAACACAGAGGGGCGCAACGCAATGCAAACGTGTGAAAAACATGCCGCTGACTCGTCTTATCACTTTATGGGCACTCAAAGTTCTTTGAGCATTTAACTGAGCCCTTAATGACACTTTAACACATGTGATCAGCTTATGCCATTATTTTTAATTTGCTAAATTATTGTTTATTAGTTAAACAGTTATCCTTCAACAGTGTGTATAACAGGGGGCGCCAGTGGGGGGAGTTGCGCCCCGCCGCTGGCGCCAGTGGGGGGAGTTGCGCCCCGCCGCTGGCGCCAGTGGGGGGAGTTGCGCCCCGCCGCTGGCGCCAGTGGGGGGAGTTGCGCCCCGCCGCTGGCGCCAGTGGGGGGAGTTGCGCCCCGCCGCTGGCGCCAGTGGGGGGAGTTGCGCCCCGCCGCTGGCGCCAGTGGGGGGAGTTGCGCCCCGCAACTCCTCCCACTGGCGCCAGCGGCGGGGCGCAACTCCTCCCACTGGCGCCAGCGGCGGGGCGCAACTCCTCCCACTGGCGCCAGCGGCGGGGCGCAACTCCTCCCACTGGCGCCAGCGGCCACCGCTGGCGTCAGTGGGAGGAGTTGCGCCCCACCGCTGGCGTCAGAGGGAGGAGTTGCGCCCCACCATTGGCGTCAGTGGGAGGAGTTGCGCCCCACCGCTGGCGTCAGTGGGAGGAGTTGCGCCCCACCGCTGGCGTCAGTGGGAGGAGTTGCGCCCCACCGCTGGCGTCAGTGGGAGGAGTTGCGCCCCACCGCTGGCGTCAGTGGGAGGAGTTGCGCCCCACCGCTGGCGTCAGTGGGAGGAGTTGCGCCCCACCGCTGGCGTCAGTGGGAGGAGTTGCGCCCCACCGCTGGCGTCAGTGGGAGGAGTTGCGCCCCACCATTGGCGTCAGTGGGAGGAGTTGCGCCCCACTATTGGCGTCAGTGGGAGGAGTTGCGCCCCACCATTGGCGTCAGTGGGAGGAGTTGCGCCCCACTATTGGCGTCAGTGGGAGGAGTTGCGCCCCACCATTGGCGTCAGTGGGAGGAGTTGCGCCCCACCATTGGCGTCAGTGGGAGGAGTTGCGCCCCACCATTGGCGTCAGTGGGAGGAGTTGCGCCCCACCATTGGCGTCAGTGGGAGGAGTTGCGCCCCACCATTGGCGTCAGTGGGAGGAGTTGCGCCCCACCATTGGCGTCAGTGGGAGGAGTTGCGCCCCACCATTGGCGTCAGTGGGAGGAGTTGCGCCCCACCATTGGCGTCAGTGGGAGCTGTGCCCCATTATTGGTCTCATTGGGCCTAATTGTTGGTCTCAGGAGGAATTGTGCCCGATCATTGGTTTCAGTGGGAGCAGTTGTGCCCCATCCTTGGTGTCAGTGGGAGGAATAGTGCCCCATTATTAGTGTCATTTGGAGGAATTGTGCCCCATTAATAGTGTCACTCAAAAAAATTGTGCACCATCACTCATGTCAGTGGGAAGAGTTGTTCCCCATCATTGGTATCATTAGGAGGAATTGTGCCCTTCCACTGGTCTTGGTCCTGGTAATTATGCCCCTATGTTGGTATCAGTGAAGAGAATAGTATCCCAAGGGCTGGTTAAAAGCAAAGGGCCACATCCAGCCCCTGGGCCACTGGTGTAAACCACCAACCAACTACCCAAAAGCAAAAAAAAAAAAATAAAAGTTAAATGGCACAATCTAGCTAAAAAAAATGAAAAAAAAAATAAAAAAAGAAAAGGTTTCCAGGGCCATGTCTGGAGAACTGTGGGGGTCACTGGAAATCCGGGACAGCTATAAGAACCGTTAAAATCTGCTTCCATATTCAACATAATTCTCACTGATGGGCATCGAGGATTCATCAGAAGCCCTGACAAATGGACAGAGCTGGTGGTCGGTGTCATGTCAGAGGTAAGCCAGGGTTTCCGATCAGGAATTCCGCAACCCTGCTAACAAACTCTGCTATCTATTTATAACCATCTCTCACATCCCGGGAAGCCGATCTGCTGAGCCCTCGCTCCACCGCCAGACCTGGTCATGCTGCAAACACCGACATTTCTTCTGTTCACACCTTCTAAAGATGGTGAAGGTGAGAACAGAAGAATTTTTTCTTCAAGATCTCAAGTGGAAAATGTTTTAATTTTTTTCTCTACCGGAGATAGCAAACCACACTAGATCTAGTACAGCACATACACACGATATGGTGCATTTGTCACCGGTGGGACAACAAGATAGAAGAAGCTGGTCATTGATTACTTATACAAAAAAAAATGTAAAAAAAAAAAAAGGTTCAGGATTTGAAGCACAGGCCGGATGGACCAGTGGAAATGTGGCAAGATAACAAAGCAAGAAGAACGTTGCTATAGGCAAGTCTATCCCGACATACATTTAAAGAGTGCTGGCTCTTTATTAAAGCGGATCTTCACCTTAAAGGACATGTTGGGCCGATCTAATTCCACCCCTCCGCCTCAATCCCGTTTTACAAATGGAATTTTTTTCCCTTTACTTTATTTGCGCTTTGTCTTTTTACCTAGGCAAGAATTTCTGCCTGCTCCCTCGTATCAGCAGCTGTGCCACAGGGCTTGGCTATTAAGAGCACCCTGCGACACATCTGTGCATGCGCCGGTTGGCACATTCACCTGTGCATGCGCATAAATTTCTACCAGAGAAGTCCACAGCTTTTCCTGTTTTTGTGCATGCTTGGAAAATCACTTGTTCACCGTGGGCACATTTGTGCATGTGGCATAAATGGTTGTACCCGGTGGGGGCAGAGCCACCTCCTAGCTGGACTGAAGATCCGCTTTAACCACTTGCCTACCGGGCACTTTTACCCCCTTCCTGCCCAGGCCCATTTTCAGCTTTCAGAGCTGTCACACTTTGACTGACAATTGCAAAGTCATACTACACTGTACCCATATTAATTTTCTCATCATTTTTTGTTCACACAGATAGAAAGACAGAAAATTGTTAAAATGTTTGCAAACAGGTAATTTTTCTCCTTCACTGATGAGGCTGCACTAAGAGCTGACACTGATGAGGCTGCACTAAGAGCTGACACTGATGAGGCTGCACTGGTGGGCACCGATTGGCAGCACTGGAGGGCACGGATGAGACTGCGCTGATAGTTCGTACCCCGATTATCAGTGTGGATGTCCCTTTTACACAAGCCAATTATCGGCTCTCCTCATGCTGTTATTATGAGGAAAGGAGAGCCAATAACCGGCTTCTAGTTACATCCGTGATCAGCTGTCATTGGACACAGGTGATCACGTGGTAAAGAGCCGCTGATTGGCTCTTTACCTCAATCTGTGGTCATCGTCCGAGCGTCTCAGCTTTTGCGATCACAGGAGGGCGCCATGTGACGGCCTCCCAGAACTGGCCAACTGCGATGTAGCCTTCATTCAGCTATAGCACAGTAGGTAAGTGGTTAAGGGCTGGTTCACACAATATGCAATATACAGTGGGGAGGGAAAGTATTCAGACCCCCTTAAATTTTTCACTCTTTTTTATATTGCAGCCATTTGCTAAAATCATTAAAGTTCATTTTTTTCCTCATTAATGTACACACAGCACCCCGTATTGACAGAAAAACACAGAATTGTTGACATTTTTGCAGATTTATTAAAAAAGAAAAAACTGAAATATCACATGGTCCTAAGTATTCAGACCCTTTGCTCAGTATTTAGTAGAAGCCCCTTTTGATCTAATACAGTCATGAGTCTTTTTGGGAAAGATGCAACAAGTTTTTCACACCTGGATTTGGGGATCCTCTGCCATTCCTCCTTGCAGATCCTCTCCAGTTCTGTCAAGTTGGATGGTACACGTTGGAGGACAGTGACTTGACTGAGTTCCCCAAGTACCCTCGGGTGCAAGGCATCTGGTCCTGGTGACTTATTATTGTCAAGTTTCCCAAGTCTAATTCTAATTCTGTCCTCTGTTAGCCATGAGGGTGCTTCCTGTGATGTGAAAAACACTGCAGTTTTGGTTACTGAAGCCCCCCCAATTCCCTGGTGAAGACTGAGAAGAATAAATTAAATACCAATGGATTCGCCATCTTTGTAACCAGATGTCCTTCCTCATTCTTTATGGAGCCAATATGGTCTGTCCACTCTTTTTTACTGTTTATTGACAATGCCATATTATTTCTACATATGTAAAGAATATGTTACCCAAGCATTTCATATTCCTGATATGTGCCTGCTGTACCATGTACTTGTATGAAAAAGTACCCTGTTTGCTTTGAATTGCTTCCTTTGTGTAAAATCCCTGGTGTTCCTGCCAGTCCCTCTGCTTTTCTATTAAAAATTGACCACACTAAACATTAGAGCACAGCATGGACAGTTATCTAGCTGTGCTAAGAACTCAGCCTGCTCTTCTCCAATGATCAGACTTGTTCCTCCTACGCACAGCTATTCACTGGGAAGATCAGTGTTCTGCTGTTTCTCCTCCCCAAGCTCTCTGAGCTCATTATGCAGAAGGTATGTGATCACTTACAAAAAAAAAAAAAAAAAAAAAAAAACACATTTAGAATGTTTTTATACATATACACAATTGGTTTGCCTGCTGTAGATTATGATCTCAAAAATGTATTTCTGCAGACTTGAAAAGTTAACTAAAGCTCTACCTGGAATAATTTGCCTCACAAAGTAGCAGCCATTAGTCAGGACAAGAGGTACACTGTGCTTTCAAGGTGTGCAAGCTTGCTGCCCCGAGGTCCACCCTGCCATGGGCACAACAGACCATTCACCACTAAAACAATAGCAACAGACTAGAAGCAAAGGATAAATTCACCTTATACCTTCGTCAAATCACTCCACAATGTCGGGCGGTTCCTATGTTTCCCAAGAAGAGTTTAAGGATTATTTGAAAAAGATTTTGTATTTGTGTCATTACCAAACAAAGCCCCTTTTGTACTGCGCATGCCCAGATCGCTGGCGAGGGCTCCACATTTTATTCAAAGGTAGTATGGATTTTATGTCCTATGAAAGGCTAAGCTTGTTCTGACATGTCAGTTTATATCGATGGCTGAAAAGGTTTTCATGCTGTATAAACGCTAAACTCCCGGTAGATATAGAAGGCATCAATTAATGGAGCTCTGTATCCAGTATACCAATATTACATTTATGTTTTTAATGCAAGCAGTGTAGATATTGGAATTTAACTTGGTAGGAGCCTTTTGCAATGCCATGTACAGCAAAGCATAGACTGGGAGAGAGTGGGAACCATTCCCCTGTACAGCAAGGTCAGAGGGGGGGGGGGGGGGGGGGGACTGGCAGCCAATCACCTGTAGAGCAAAGCTCAGACTAGGAGAGGTAGGGTCAGGGCTGGGAGCCAATCCCTTGTAAAGCAGGGTACGGACATGCTGCAGGAGCCGGCCAGAGACTACGGACATGCTGCAGGACACGGCCAGAGACTACGGACATGCTGCAGGACACGGCCAGAGACTACGGACATGCTGCAGGACACGGCCAGAGACTACGGACATGCTGCAGGACACGGCCAGAGACTACGGACATGCTGCAGGACACGGCCAGAGACTACGGACATGCTGCAGGACACGGCCAGAGACTACGGACATGCTGCAGGACACGGCCAGAGACTACGGACATGCTGCAGGACACGGCCAGAGACTACGGACATGCTGCAGGAGACGGCCAGAGACTACGGACATGCTGCAGGAGACGGCCAGAGACTACGGACATGCTGCAGGAGACGGCCAGAGACTACGGACATGCTGCAGGAGACGGCCAGAGACTACGGACATGCTGCAGGAGACGGCCAGAGACTACGGACATGCTGCAGGAGACGGCCAGAGACTACGGACATGCTGCAGGAGACGGCCAGAGACTACGGGCATGCTGCAGGAGACGGCCAGAGACTACGGGCATGCTGCAGGAGACGGCCAGAGACTACGGACATGCTGCAGGAGACGGCCAGAGACTACGGACATGCTGCAGGAGACGGCCAGAGACTACGGACATGCTGCAGGAGACGGCCAGAGACTACGGGCATGCTGCAGGAGACGGCCAGAGACTACGGGCATGCTGCAGGAGACGGCCAGAGACTACGGACATGCTGCAGGAGACGGCCAGAGACTACGGACATGCTGCAGGAGACGGCCAGAGACTACGGACATGCTGCAGGAGACGGCCAGAGACTACGGACATGCTGCAGGAGACGGCCAGAGACTACGGACATGCTGCAGGAGACGGCCAGAGACTACGGGCATGCTGCAGGAGACGGCCAGAGCCTAGAGCTGCGTGATTCTGGAAAAAAATGAGAATCACGATTTTTTTGCTTAGAATAAAGATCACGATTCTTGGAATAACGTCATCTTTCACATAATACAAAAAATTGTGCCAACTTTACAGTTTTGTCTTTACTTAAATAATTGAAGTGTATTTTTTTCTGAAAAATTTAGTTTGACATAAAATATTGGAACAACGGCCATTCTATTCTCTAGAGTCTCTGCTAAAAATACATACCGTATATAATGTTTGGGGGTTCCAAGTAATTTTCTAGCAAAAAAGTACTGATTTTACCTTGTAAGCAGCAAGTGTCAGAAAAAGGCTTGGTCTGGACCAAGCCTATTTCTGACATTTGCTTACAAGTTAAAATCAATATTTTTTGCTGGAAAATTACATAGAACCCCCAAATACACACACACACACACATTTATTTTTTTCTATTTTTTTTAGCAGAGACCCTTGAAGAAAAAAAAAAGATAATTGCAATACTTTATGTCAAACCGTATTTGTGCAGCGGTCTTACAAACTCAATTTTTCTGGGGGGGGGGGGGGAATACTGTTTTCTTATTTTTTAATTTAAAAAAAAAGTGTAACGTTAGCCCAATTTTTTGGTATAATGTGAAAGATGATGTTACGTCAGGTAAATTGATACCCAAACATGTCACGCTTTAAAATTGCACACGCTCCTGGAATGGCGACAAACTATGGTACATAAAAATCTCCATAGGCGACACTTTAAAAAATTTTTTTACAGGTTACCTGTTTAGAGTTACAGAGGAGATCTAGTTCTAAGATTATCGCTCTCCCACTGCCAATAAAAGTGATCCTGTGGGGAATCTGCCGCTGGGACCACTTTTATGTTAAAGAGGACACCCACTGTGAAAAAAACACCAGAGTTAAGCAGCTAGCTGCTGTCATAACCCCGTTATTTAACGTCAAAAGGAGCAATGAACATACACGGTGGGCGGTCCGTAAGTGGTTAAATTGACCTCTTTTACAGACCGAAGTTCATCCCTTTGATCTAAAAGAACTAAATGTTACAAGGTTTCCTTTTATCTCAGCACTGAGCAATGTTGATAAACATTTATTTATTTTTGACAGCTATGAGTGAGCAGAGAATGGCTCTGCACTTGTTACATGAATGAATTGTGGAAAAGCCTGATTAAGATCATGAGGGGGGGTTGAATCCAGATCCCAATTTAACGATTAATCGTGCAGCTCTACCAGAGCCCACAGCCCTGCTACAGGAGCTGGCCACAGCCCACAGCCCTGCTACAGGAGCTGGCCACAGCCCACAGCCCTGCTACAGGAGCTGGCCACAGCCCACAGCCCTGCTACAGGAGCTGGCCACAGCCCACAGCCCTGCTACAGGAGCTGGCCACAGCCCACAGCCCTGCTACAGGAGCTGGCCACAGCCCACAGCCCTGCTACAGGAGCTGGCCACAGCCCACAGCCCTGCTACAGGAGCTGGCCACAGCCCACAGCCCAGCTACAGGAGCTGGCCACAGCCCACAGCCCTGCTACAGGAGCTGGCCACAGCCCACAGCTACAGGAGATGGCCACAGCCCACAGCTACAGGAGATGGCCACAGCCCACAGCTACAGGAGATGGCCACAGCCCACAGCTACAGGAGATGGCCACAGCCCACAGCTACAGGAGATGGCCACAGCCCACAGCTACAGGAGATGGCCACAGCCCACAGCTACAGGAGATGGCCAGAGCCCACAGCTACAGGAGATGGCCAGAGCCCACAGCTACAGGAGATGGCCAGAGCCCTGCTACAGGAGATGGCCAGAGCCCTGCTACAGGAGATGGCCAGAGCCCTGCTACAGGAGATGGCCAGAGCCCTGCTACAGGAGATGGCCAGAGCCCTGCTACAGGAGATGGCCAGAGCCCTGCTACAGGAGATGGCCAGAGCCCTGCTACAGGAGATGGCCAGAGCCCTGCTACAGGAGATGGCCAGAGCCCTGCTACAGGAGATGGCCAGAGCCCTGCTACAGGAGATGGCCAGAGACCTGCTACAGGAGATGGCCAGAGACCTGCTACAGGAGATGGCCAGAGACCTGCTACAGGAGATGGCCAGAGACCTGCTACAGGAGATGGCCAGAGACCTGCTACAGGAGATGGCCAGAGACCTGCTACAGGAGATGGCCAGAGACCTGCTACAGGAGATGGCCAGAGCCCTGCTACAGGAGATGGCCAGAGCCCTGCTACAGGAGATGGCCAGAGCCCTGCTACAGGAGATGGCCAGAGCCCTGCTACAGGAGATGGCCAGAGCCCTGCTACAGGAGATGGCCAGAGCCATGCTACAGGAGATGGCCAGAGCCATGCTACAGGAGCTGGCCAGAGCCATGCTACAGGAGCTGGCCAGAGCCATGCTACAGGAGCTGGCCAGAGCCATGCTACAGGAGCTGGCCAGAGCCATGCTACAGGAGCTGGCCAGAGCCATGCTACAGGAGCTGGCCAGAGCCATGCTACAGGAGCTGGCCAGAGCCATGCTACAGGAGCTGGCCAGAGCCATGCTACAGGAGCTGGCCAGAGCCATGCTACAGGAGCTGGCCAGAGCCATGCTACAGGAGCTGGCCAGAGCCATGCTACAGGAGCTGGCCGGAGCCACGCTACAGGAAATGGTAAGAGACTATGGACATGCTACAGGAAATTGTCAGAGACTGCAAATATGCTTTAGGAGTTGTTGGAGATTGGAGACATCAGGAGACAATCAGACTACAGAAAAAAGGGACAGCACACACAAAGTTAAGATATTGTGAAGCATCCAAAGACACTTCTATCTTCAAGGGCAACACAATAATGACTGCAGGTTGGGCAACAAGGCTCTATTGTCTATTATAATTAACAAACACAGCTGATAAGGTGTAAATGTACTGGCACCAATAGTGAATGTTGTTCCACAATACCATGCCAGCTGCTTCTATGCTTGTGGCAACACTGGCACAATGCCAGACATCTGGTGGGCAGGTCCCAGAGTTATTTGGGTTCAGGTCAAGGGCTCTCCCAATAGTGTCTTCATAGCTCTTATACAGAGGGGACTTTGGTAGCCCTAATTAACTACATAAACACACACATGTACATATGTATACAGGAATAATAGATGTACACTTCTTTTTCCCCCGTATGAAAGGAATTCAGTGTTTCAGGTGCAGTGGACCTTTAAGATAGGAAAGCTTGTGTCTCTGGAAGCAATGAACTGGACAATGTGATACAAAGCAGGAAACGGCAATTCATAATGTAATAATGTCGCTATTGAAAATGTAACAGGGATCTGGCTGCAGCTGGACGGCCTCCATATCCGGCCCTGCTCTTCTATTCTGGGAGAGGCTTATTAAAAGGTATCTTTCAAGACAACCTCTAGTCAGACTATTACAGAAGAGATCAAGATTCTCGGATTTTCACAAGGAACCACTAAACCTACCGGGAAACACTCATTTTTAATTTACATTGCCCCTTCTATTTCTCTATATGGATGATGGCACTGTAATTATTTTAATAAAATGAAACATCCAAGTACCTTTTTCTTAATCGATATACAGTTGTCACATGACCCAGATCTTTCCCAGCCTGTCTGCAGGGAAACATAAGCAGGAGGAGCTTCTAGTCCTCTGCTGCTGGTCACATGTTCAGAAAAAAAAAAAAAAAAGCCTTTGGAATACAGCAAAAATTTCAATAAACGCTTTTAAATTGTCATGCAAATATACATTTGAAATCAAATCTTTATTCGCCTTTTTTATGGCAAAAACATGCGTGGGCGGATAGCTTACAGTCACAGGCTGTGTCACGCCCCTCCAGCCTGTGTCTTAGAATAAGAGGGGGGTGAAGCCACCATCAATCTACATGTAATATCCCGTCCCCATTGTGTTTAGCTGGTTAGTGGGCATGGAGGAGGGAGGGAGTGTCCTGTCATTTACCACTGTGTATACACCCACATGAGTGACACTATAGTCACATTAGCTGCTCAGATGTGATAGGGAGGAAATGCTCAGTATAGAAAATCACTGAAAACTGAACATGTGCAGAGCTGCCACCACAGCTGCAAAATCTCTGGCTGAATTGGAGACGTGGACAGAAGGGGGAGATAGAGAGTGGCAGGATCACCATTTTTTTTGTTTGTTTTTTGCAGAATAAAAAAAAAAAAAAATTCCATAGTGTCCGAGTATGAACAGCATGCAATACGTAATTTATTGACAGTTTATCATGATGTGGGTTCAGTGACACTTTAATCACTTGCCAATCGCCACATGTACATATACATCGGCAGAATGGCACAGACAGGCAAATGGGTGTACAGGTACGTCCCTTTAAGTGTGTGTGTGTGTGTGTGTGTGTGTGTGTGTGTGTGTGTGTGTGTGTGTGTGTGTGTGTGTGTGTGTGTGTGTGTGTGTGTGTGTGTGTGTGTGTGTGTGTGTGTGTGTGTGTGTGTGTGTGTGTGTGTGTCCGGCGGCGGCACGCGCGAGTTCCGTGAGTGTGATCGCGGGTCCCACGGACTCAGTGTCCTCACGGAGAGGTAGAACAGGGAAATGCTGATATAAACAAGCATTTCCCTGCTAGTTAAACCTTTCACTGCCAGTCACATTTACACAGTAATCAATGCATTTTTAATTGCACTGATCGCTGCATAAAATGTGACTGGTCCCAAAATAGAGTTAAAAGTGTCCGATCTGTCCGCCATGTCGCAGTCACGCTAAAAATCGCAGATCGCCGCCATTACTAGTAAAAAAAAAAAATGTTTAATAAAAATGCCATAAAACTATCCCCTATTTTGTAGACGCTATAAATTTTGCGCAAACCCAACGCTTATTGCGATTTTTTTTTTAACCAAAAATATGAAGACTATGTATCGGCCTAAACTGAGGCGAAAAAAAAAAAAAGGTGTTTTTTTATATATTTTTTTGAGGGATATTTATTATAGCAAAAAGGAAAAAATATTGCTTTTTTTTCAAAATTGTCTCTCTTTTTTTTGTTTGTGATCAAATACCACCAAAAGAAAGCTCTAATTGTGGGGGGAAAAAAAAAAAAAAGGACGTCAATTTTGTTTGGGAGCCACCGCGCAACTGTCAGTTAAAGCAACACAGTGCCGAATCGCAAAAAGTGCTCTGGTCTTTGGCCAGCCAAATGGTCCGGGGCTTAAGTGGTTAAGACAGCAATAGGTCCAGCACTATTTTTCCACTTTACTCAAACCACTAATGTAAGGAGAGCACTTCTACGCTGACAATTTCAGGGGGAAACTACAATTTCTACTGTCCTCAATTTCTTTTCATCTATTTCATTCATCTCAAGTAGATTACAAAATATGTTGTTCAGAGCAAAACAAAAGAAAATCAGACTAGGGTGTCAAATATGCTAGGTATTATTATTTATTCTTATAATTATAATGTTCTAGAATTTAGTGATCATGGTAATGTACAGTAAACTAAGTATAATTCCTTTTAGCAGGGTATCCCTAAGACATAAAAAAGTGGTATCGGGACAACCCTATTTTCAAGACCGAGTACAAGTACCGATACTTTTTTTCAAGTACTCGCCGATACCGATTACCAATACTATTTTTTAATATCCTGTGACAGTGTTTTTGAGGGGGTTTTTTTGTTTTGTTTTTGTTTTTTTACAATGCTTTCCTTTTTTTTTTTTTTTTTTTTTTTTTTAAGGAGGGAGGAGGTGGATGGTGTCTGTTTTTTTATTTTAATTTTTATTTTTTACAATAATTTTTTTTATTATTTATTGCAATACTTTTTTTTTTTTTTGATCAGCCCTGTTGGGGGGCTTTGTGAGATATCAGTGGTCTTAATAGACCCCTGAAATCCCCCCCTTGAGACAGAGAAAGAGACCGAGGATACAGATTCCCCAGTCCCTTTCTCTGCAGCCTCAGCTGCACTGAAAATGAATGGAGAGAAGACAGCGGCTCCTCTCCATTCATAAACTGAGACATCGTCATCACAGGAGATTACAATGTTTCAGTTATGTGAATAGACAGAGTCAGTGATCACTGACTCTGTTCATACATCAAAGGAAGGAGGATGACACGGAGAGGGACAGCAGAACGTAGGGGGACACAGAGGAAAACTGTAGGGGGACAGCAGCAGAATGGCGGCGGACAGCAGCAAAAACGGCGGGGGACACGGAGGAAGAAAGGAGGGGGAAAGCAGCAAAAACGGCGGGGGACACGGAGGAAGAAATGAGGGGGAAAGCAGCAAAAACGGCGGGGGACACGGAGGAAGAAATGAGGGGGAAAGCAGCAAAAACGGCGGGGGACACGGAGGAAGAAATGAGGGGGAAAGCAGCAAAAACGGCGGGGGACACGGAGGAAGAAAGGCGGGGGACACGGAGGAAGAAAGGAGGGGGACACGGAGGAAGAAAGGAGGGGGACACGGAGGAAGAAAGGAGGGGGAAAGCAGCAGAACGGAGGGGGGACAGCAGCAGAACGGAGGGGGGACAGCAGCAGAACGGAGGGGGGACAGCAGCAGAACGGAGGGGGGACAGCAGCAGAACGGAGGGGGACTGGAGGAGGATGCGGTGACAGTCGGCGTGATCATGTGTGGGGGAGTTACAAGCACCGATCACCGCTGAATAGATCATTTCACTAAAGCAGCTGAAAGGGGCGGGGGGAGAAGCTTGTAACTCCCCCACTCACCGATAACCGCTGACTGTACAGGTATCGGGTGAGGTATCGGGAGCATTTGCCCGAGTACAAGTACTCGGGCAAATGCTTGGTATCGGTGCCGATACCGATACTAGTATCGGTATAGGGACAACCCTACATGAAAACATTTTCAAGCATTCCTCCTATGCAAAAAAGTTGCCGTTGGCCGTAAACCCACTTTAAAAAAAAAAAAAAAAAAAAAAACTAACAACATATATAGCATACTACATCATTATGTAATACTCACCTGAAATCAAAGCCCTCGCTGCAGTGCCAGCACACTGCTCAGGCGGCTGGCATCACGCGCTGTGATTGGCTGGAGCCGCAAATACAGGGGATATCTCAAACCATGCAGGTTTAGGAGATATCCTGGGTATCTACAGGTAAGCCTTATTATAGGCTTACCTGTAGCACAAAGTGGACTGTAAGGGTTTACAACCACTTTAATCTGGCCATATCCCCGGTATAAAGTAAAAGCAGTGGTTTAAAAAAAAAAAAAAAAAGCACTTGTGGGTTTAACTAATCATTTTTTTCTGTATAATTTTTCCTTTAAAAGGGGGCATGACAGGGGGTGTGTCCTATGCCTACATACTTTTGATAATAGGTGACCCTCATTCCCATCTCAAAAGTTGGGAGGCAAGTATAGACTATTCGTTTTTTTGTTTTTTTTATTCGTTTAGCCAACAAAGAAATAGATGGAGAAATCCCCCTTGCCAGGACACTGTATTCAGCAGAATCCACCACTGGCAGGATACACCGATCAGTAGCTGAAGATCAGGAAAAGTTTTCCAGCTTGTCCTTTAAACAGAAGTTTAACATTTGATTTCTGTCAAGCAGGGACAGCCACACACTGATCAAAATTCAGTGTATGGGCCAGCTTAAGGCAGGGCTTGATAAACTTGCTTAGAATCTAGATGCCATCTTAAAAAAGTTAGGAGCCAGTTTTTTAAATCAGCTGCCCAGCGCCCAGAACTGCTTGTTTCACGCCTGATGCCAAGCAAAAAAAAAAAAAGACAAAAAAAATAGTTGTTAAGATTTTGCAAATAAGTCATTTTTCTCCTTCACTGACGTTCGCTGATGAGGCGGCACTAACTGGCACTGATGAGGCGGCACTAACAGGCACTGATGAGGCTGTGTTAATAAGAACTAATGAGGCTGCACTGATGGGCTGCACTGCAGTGATGGGCACGGATGAGGTGGCAATCCCCATCCACAGCGGCGGTAAGGAAAGGGCGACCGATCAAGGCCGCAACCTGAACTCCAGCTGTCAAACTGGGAAGATGATGTTGCAGTCTCCAACACAAGCTAGATTGTTTTCAATGTGGCTGCCTCCTTCAGCTAACAGCAGGAACATTTGCAGGGGTTCTCACATCTAATTGGAGGGTGCATTCACAGATGTGAATGAATCCTTAGACAATTGTCACCTGAACAGGTGTCCCCACTGAAAGATGTCCCCTCCCCTCTTGCACAATTTTAAATTGTTGGATTTCCCTTCACTTTCTGTACTGGAGAAATTGTTTACCAGAACAATTGGGATGACTCTACCAAGTGGGGACACAAGTAAAAACCTGTAGATGAGATGAGATTTTAACACCTACACTGTAAACTAAAAATAAATGTTTTGGCCTTACACTTTAATACCCTACTTGTAAAATTGTCTTTCTGGTTCATGACCATGGCTGAGCTGAGGGTACAAAAAATAAAAAAAATAAACATTATCCAAAAACCAGTTATGCCTCAATTCCAAAATTTGGCCAAAATTGTGGCCCATGGCCAAACTCTATTATCAAAACTGCCAGTTCACCTTCAAGGTGGTGATAAATCCTCTAACCATTCTATTTTTACTCTCCACGGAGCCTTTCCAATATCCAGGATTCTCGGATGCAAAACACATCTATTTAAAATTCCCGAAGCTGCCTGGCTTTATACAAATTTTCCTAAAGCGTATCAAAGCCAAAGAAAAGCCCCAAGAGGGAACTTTCACATTTTCCACTTTTTTTTTTTCCCTTTCCTTTCCATGCAACGTTCAGTGACTCCGAGAGAGGTGGCGGTTCTGAAAACAGAACACCAAAGCGGATAGGAAAAATCAATTTTTCACGTTGCAGGGTGTTACTAATGCATCTAAAGAGGTCACAAAGCATAGTGCTGACAATGGCACTTGACTCCGGAGGTTAGGCCTATCACGGAATTAAAAATCAGCTTTCTTCAAAGCCTCCTATCCTAAGAGGCCTAAAAGTAGGAAGCCGACACGGAGGTTCAAAGCAATGACTCGATTTTGGCTCTGAGGAGAGGTTTATCAGCGTGGAGGATGCCCACAATCTTATGGACACATCCGTTTGATCATATAAATCCTGCCTCTGGGAAAGCCAAATAAAAAATCCCTCAAAATGGTGCTGCAAAATACAGCTGTAAATATATACTTTGCAAATCTCACTAGTAAAGCAACCATTTACCTGCTCAATTAATGGAAAGAACATGACCAATCCCTCTTGAATGCTCAAGTGAGAACATGGTCCTAACTTTCTAGTCTGGTAGCAATATTACACATGGAAATAGTGAACCCAATGGATCAATACAACAGCCAGATGACTAGCAGGTCTAGGTCATCAGCGGCAGCCTACATATTCGGCACAGTTTTTGCATGAGCTTTTCTCAGCTGAAACCAGTGCTCAACCAATCCATATTCAGTATTCTTCTCATTACGTAGGCACCATGTCAAGTTGTACAGCTCTATGGGGTTGATTTACTAAAATTGATGAGTGCAAAATCTGGTGCAGCTATGCATGGTAGCCAATCAGCATCTAACTTCAGCTTGTTCAATTAAGCTTTGACAATAAAAACCTAAAAGCTGACTGGTTTCTATCCAGAGCTGCACCAGATTTTGCACTCCAGTTTTTGTAAATAAACCCCAATGTGTCTGTGAAGGTCCTCATTTATCCAGGTTATGGTTTATCTAGTAGTAGTGAAATGCAGCTGGATTTGTTCTTTATTGTTAAAGACATTTCATAGCGTATACAAGCCACTTTTTCCGTTTTAAGGAGATTCTCTGGTTGCTTATTGCCGCGTTCATATTTATGGAGAACCAGCATTTGAAATGAAGAATTTGGTTAACAATCCAGTTTAGAAGACAATGTAGTGAAGTATTTTACAGCCTTTTTGTCCTTCGAGACACTATTTTGTCCGATTTGCTGAGTTGAGTTACTGGTAAAATATTGGAAAATATGCTTTAACCACTTGCCAACCTCATAATGCCATTGTATGGTGGCAAAGTGGCTCTCCTTTGTTGGATCACGTACTTAGTACGTGATCCGGCACTTCCAGGTAGGGGGCGCATGCGTTTGCACCACCGGCTTGTGCTGTGATTTAACATAGCACAAGCCGATCAGTGGGTACTGGTCAATGAATGACCGCCGGCACCCCCTGATTGGCAAAGAGACAGACAGGATGTGTAAACAATACAGAGCTGTCAGGTCACCTGTGGGACCAAGTGACTAGGAGCACACCACGGACGTTGTGGACCCAAGGACTGACTGCTGAGGGTCAATGGTTCTGAGAAGCAGCAATACAGGGTCGCAGCCACGGTCCTGGACAGGGAGCTGGAGCACAAAATTCCCCAGGACACAGGGTCTAAGAGCCAGCAGGTTTTAACAAGAGCCTCTGATGGTGAGGATGGACTTGGCTGCAGCTGACTCCAGGTTGCGGCCACCAGGGTTTCCCAGCTGGCTCCGGTGGATGGAGAGGAACCAGAAGTCCAGGGCAACAAGAAATAGTCAGGAGGACAAGCCAAAGGCCGAGGCAACAAGCAGACAGGGATGGTCAGGAGGACAAGCCAAAGGTTAAGGCAACAAGCAGACAGGGATGGTCAGGAGGACAAGCCAAAGGTCGAGGCAACAAGCAAAGAGGGATGGTCAGGAGGACAAGCCAAAAGGTCAAGGCAACAAGCAGACAGGGATAGTCAGGAGGACATGCCAAAGGTCGAAGCAACAAGCAGACAGGGATGGTCAGGAGAACAAGCCAAAGTCGGTACACGGAAATCAAACGTAGAGCAAATGCCAATCACCAAGGGAAGCCTTCACACAACTATTGTGCGGGGTTAAATAGTGTTTCCTGTTAGAGGCTGGGGTGGAGCCATGCTGAGAGAAGAATACTTAACCACACAGGTGTGAGCATGGTCCCTAAAGCTGATACACAGACCAGAGAGATAAGCAGACAGCCAGGCATAAAACATTACTGCAGATTCATGACAAGAGCTCTGTCCTGTCAGCGGAGATGTGCTGGATTTTGTCTCCCTGCAAAGCAGGGGAAAAAAAACAGCACATCTCTTAGTGAAAGCACCACCCTATGTAAACAAACACTGGTTAGCCACATATTTAACCCTTTGATGGCGGTATAGGTTAAAGCATAACTTTACTTTACTACCTCGATTGGGACAGATTCTTGCATTTTTAAAGCAGCTGAAAGCAAAAACACATAGCAACAAATAAAACCAAAATTCTGTGCAGCGCTACTGTAAACTCCCCATATTACCTTATATTAGTGCAACTCATGTAAATACTTATTAAAATAAATAGGTTAAATCCAACATTTAAAAAAGTCCCCGAAGTGAAATAATACATACAATGAAAACTGATATATCATGGATTTTTTTTTTTGTTTACTAAAGTTTTATTTGGAAGTTAAGATGTAAAGTTGCAATACAGTACAGATGGAGTCCATTAACAATAAATCATGGAATGTAGTTGATTCAGTATATAGATGTAATAATAATGAAAAAAAAAATCTAGTATAGAACATAACATATATGTAAAAAAGGACAATGTTATGCTTAAGGAGGGGTATGGTACAGTGAAGAGTATAAGAATTAGTTACATCAGGTTTTTATATGTTAGTTTAAACGCATTTATTTTAATAAGTATTTACATGAGTTGCACTATAGAAGGTAATATCGGGAGTATAAAGTAGCGCTGCACTAATTTTTGATTTTATGTGGATTATTGTTGCGTGTCAGCTGCAACTGGACATATTAGATATAGTAAATAGTCCATTTGCTATAATATAGTTGCGCTAAATGTATATTCTAATGCCACGTACACACGGTCGGACTATCTGGGAAACTAGGTCCGACGTACTTGCCGCCAGACTTCCGGCGGTCTACCGCCGGACTTGCCTACACACGACCGGACTTTCCGGAATCCGGTCTTCCCGACGGACTTCCGCCGGACTTTCAGAATGAACGGACTTTCCCACACACGGACAAGTCTGTTCATTTTGAACGTGACTCGGGTACGACGGGACTAGAAAAGGAAGTCAATCTCGCCGCTTCTATCGGAGAGATTGAAACCTTGCGAGCCCCGTCGCAGGCATCCCAGGCCCTTAGGTCTGGTATGGAACTTTAAGGGGAACCCCCTACGCCGAAAAACCGGCGTGGGGGTCCCCCCAAAATCCATACCAGACCCCGATCCGAGCATGCAGCCCAGCCGGTCAGAAAAGGGGGTGGGGACGAGTGAGCGCCCCCCCACTCCTGAACCGTACCAGGCTGCATGCCCTCAACATTGGGGGGTGCTTTGGGGGAGAGGGCACCCTGCGGTGCCCCCCCCACCACAAAGCACCTTGTCCCCATGTTGATGAGGACAAGGGCCTCTTCCCGATAACCCTGGTCGTTGGTTGTCGGGGTCTGCGGGCGGGGGGCTTATCGGAATCCGGGAGCCCCCTATAATAAGAGGGCCCCCCCACCCTATGTGAATGAGTATGGGGTACATTGCGGTATCACTTTTTTGCTGCATTTAGCGTTTTTCTGCTGCCAGGAGAGTTACGTTTAGGATTGGCCAGTGTAAATGTACCCCAACTACTACTATTGCTTTGTTCTCACAGATGTCACACTAAAAACAAACTGTATCTACCTCCTGGTGTCACTGTCCGCGTCATTTCTTCGCGTCAGATTGAGGGCACATGGGCACAATGCAATAATCTTGTCCAGATGCTGAGTACAACCGTATGCTATACAAGGGTTTACAAAAATATCCGAGTATACCCAGGTTCAGCCATTCATGTCCAAAAGTGGCTTGTATGCAGGGCCTGGGCTTCCTGGGCATGGAAAAAAAGCAATTTGTTGTACACCACAAATGCACCCATGTGCATGAGCCCCAAGTGTGAAGTGTGGGGTAATGTCAAAGTAGTAAAAGAAAGCAATAAATCTGAAAGTGGTTTTCCCCCGCTATCAAAAAAACAAATGTTTGAGGTTGGATTAGGCTTTAGCAGAAGTACAGATATGTCAGCAGGTAACAGTTCTCATATAGTACGGATAGTCTATTTATTTCAGCTGCGTATTTAGCAGTTTCCATGGAGCACAACTTGAACAATGATGGAAACGCTTGGCCTCCAACTTATTGGAAACGCATATTTTCCAATAGTCTAATGTTTAGCAAACTCATCTGAGCCAGACGCAAATCTGTCTTAAAGGATAAAAAAAAAAAAAAAAAGTAAAAAAAACGCCATTACATTCTGTCTCCTAAATACAATTGTAAACCAGATTTCTTCAATTCAAACGGTAGTAGCCAATAAACATGAACCCGGCAATAAGAAACCAGAGGATCTCCAGCTGCTGTGAAGTCTTAACGTGCCGGATATCCAATTGACCTTCTTTGCAAGACTGACAGATTTCGTACTATAGCAATAACTTACATACAAGTGCCTTGAAAAAGTATTCACACCCCTTGACATTTTCCACATTTTGTCATATTACCAAAAACGCAAAAGGTATTTTATTGGGATTGTATGCGATAGACCACATAATTGTAAAGTGGAAGAAAAATGATAAATGGTGTTCAAATTTTTTTACAAATAAATATGTGAAAAGTGTGGCGTGCATTTGGCTTCAGCCCTCTTTACTCTCATACCTTTAACAAAAATCTAGTGGAACCAATTGCCTTCAGAAGTCACCTAATAAATAGAGTCCACCTGTGTGTAATTTAATCTCAGTATAAATACAGCTGTTTTGTGAAGCCCTCAGAGGTTTGTTAGGAGAACCTTAGTGAACAAACAGCATCATGAAGGACAAGGAACACACCAGACAGGTCAGGGATAAAGTTGTGGAGAAGTTAGGTTATAAAAAAAATATCCCAAGCTTTGAACATGTCACTGAGCCCCATTCAATCCATCATGCGAGTATGGCACAAGTGCAAACGTACCAAGACATGGCCGTCCACCTAAACTGACAGGCCAGGGAAGGAGAGCATTAATCAGAGAAGCAGCCAAGAGGCCCATGGTAACTCTGGAGGAGCTGCAGAAATCCACAGCTCAGGTGGGAGGATCTGTCCACAGGAAAACTATTAGTCGTGCACTCCACAAATCTGGCCTTTATGGAAGAGTGGCAAGAAGAAAGACATTGTTGAAAGAAAGCCAAAAGAAGTCTGTTTGCAGTTTGCGAGAAGCCATGTGGGGGACACAGCAAACATGTGGAAGAAGGTGCTAAAAGCAAAACGCTATGTGTGGCAGAAAACCAACAGTGCACATCACCCTGAACGCACCAGCCCCACCGTGAAACATGGTGGTGGCAACATTATGTTGTGGCGATGCTTTTCTTCAGCAGAGACAGGAAAGCTGGTCAGAGTTGATGGGAAGATGGATGGAGCCAAATACAGGGCAATCTTAGAAGAAAAACTGTTAGAGTCTGCAAAAGACTTGAGACTGGGGCGGAGGTTCACCTTCCAGCAGGACAATAACTCTAAACATACAGCCAGAGCTACAATGGAATGGTTTAGATAAAAGCATATTCATATGTTAGAATGGCCCAGTCAAAGTCCAGACATAAATCCAATTGAGAATCTGTGGCAAGACTTGAAAATTGCCGTTCACAGACGCTCTCCATCCAATCTGAGCTTGAGGTATTTTGCAAAGAAGAATGGGCAAAAGTGTCACTCTCTAGATGTGCAAAGCTGGTAGAGACATCCCCAAAAAGACTTGCAGCTTTAATTGCGAAAGGTGGTTCTACAAAGTATTGACTCAGGGGGGTTTAATACAAATGCAGGCCACACTTTTCACATATCTATTTGTAAAAAAAAAATATTGAAAACCATTTATCATTTTCCTTGGTCACTGGAAGTTCAACATGGCACCTCATGGCAAAGAACTCTGAGGATCTGAAAAATAAATAAATAAATAAATAAATAAATAATGTTGCTCTACATAAAGATGGCCTAGGCTATAAGAGGATTGCCAAGACCCTGAAACCGAGCTGAAGCATGGTGGCTAAGACCATACAGAGGTTTAACACTCAGAACAGGCCTCGCCATGGTCGACCAAAGGAGTTGAGTGCACGTGCTCAGCGTCATATCCAGAGGTTTTCTTTGGGAAATAGATGTATGAGTGCTGCCAGCATTGCTGCAGAGGTTGAAGGGGTGGGGGGTCAGCCTGTCAGTGCTCAGACCATACGCCACACACTGCATCAAATTTGTCTGCATGGCTGTTGTCCTTGAAGGAAGCCTCTTCTAAAAAGGTGAAGCACAAGAAAGCCTGCAAACAGTTTGCTGAAGACAAGCAGACTAAGGCTTGGATTACTGGAACCATGTCCTGTGATCTGGTGAGACCAAGATAAAAGTATTTGGTTCAGATGGTGTCAGGTGTGTGGTGGCAAACAGGTGAAGTGAGGAGTACAAAGACAAGTGTGTGTTGCCTACAGTCAAGGATGGCAGTGGGAGTGTCATGGTCTGGGACTGCATGAGTGCTGCCGGCACTGGGGAGCTACAGTTCATTGAGGGAACCATGAATGCCAACATGTACTGTGACATACTGAAGCAGAGCAGGATCCCCTCCCTTCGGAGACTGGGCCACAGGGCAGTATTCCAACATGATAAACGACCCCAAACACACCTCCAAGATGACCACTGCCTTGCTAAAGAACCTGAGGGTAGAGGCGATTGACTGGCCAAGCATGTCTCCAGACCTAAAGCCAATTGGGCATCCTCAAACGGAAGGTGGAGGAGCGCAAGGTCTCCAACATCCACCAGCTCCGTGATGTCATCATAGAGGAGTGGAAGAGGACTCCAGTGGCAACCTGTGAAGCTCTGGTGAACTGCATGCCCAAGAGGATTAAGGCAGTGCTGGAAAATAATGGTGGCCACACAAAATATTGACACTTTGGGCCCAGTTTGGACATATTCACTTAGGGGTGTACTTACTTTTGTTGCCAGCGATTTAGACATTAATGGCTGTGTGTTGAGTTATTTTGAGGGGACAGCAAATTTACACTGATATACAAGCTGTACACTCACTACTTTACATTGTAGCAAAGTGTCATTTCTTCAGTGTTATCACATGAAAAGATAGAATAAAATATTTACAAATATGTGAGGGGTGTACTCACTTTTGTGAGATATATATATTTTTAAGAATAATTATTAATTGGTTTACAGCAACACATAGGTAAATGGTGCCCATAGCTTGTTGAAGTTAACCTTCCGTCACATGAAAGTTAACTAAAAGTGCATTCTCTTTTATAGAAGTGCTAAACTTTATCTACAAACCTATATCCCGATTGTGTGGAAAGAAGTGCCTACAGAAAAAGCTGGAATATTCACATACTGAAGAAGTGGATCTGGGAAGCTGTGAAACGCGTAGACTGTGGGGATATTCAGAAACACCATTTGTGATTTTTAATTATCAACCATCTGCTGCACTTGCAAGGTTCTAATGAGAAAAGTGGCAGGGTCTGCATCCGTTTAGACGTGATTAACTTTTGGGCATATCTCACCAAAACTGAAATTTTTGATGCAAAGGATGCGAGGATGCCTAAAATTTGAAAGGCATCTTAGACTTCTGGGAAAACCGGTGAGCCACCAATTACGCAAGCAGAAAATGACATTTCTGGAGGGTTTTCCCATACATCCTCTGTGTACAGAACGCCTCCAGGTTGCCACATCGAATTGCATTTTACAGAAAATGACAGCGCTGCAGACCGAAAAGGAAAGGTCATTTTGATAATGTTATATTACAACATTGCTTGTGTCAATAGTAAATGCTATTTTTTTTTTTTTTTTTTTAATTTGCAATATTTTTTTCCACAAAAGGTAGAGTTACCCTTGCCGACCGCCTCACGCAGATATACTGAGGTAGAATGGCACGTACAGGCAAATTAACGTACCTGTACGTTGCCCTTTAAGAGGCGGCCTGTGGCCGCACGCCGCGGCAAGCTCTGCGAGTCAGGTGGCGGGTCCCACGGACTCGATGTCCGCGGGGATACCCGCGATCGCCTCACGGAGAGGAAGAACAGGGAGATGCTGATGTAAACAAGCATTTCCCTGTTCTGCCTAATGACACTGATCTCTGCTCCCTGTGATCGGGAGCAGAGATCAGGGACGTGCCACACGTAGCCACGCCCACCCCCACAGTTAGAATCACTCCCCAGGACACACTTAACCCCTACACTGCCACCTAGTGGTTAACCCCTTCACGGTCAGTGTCATTTACACAGGAATCAGTGCGTTTTTATAGCACAGATCGCTGTATAAATGACAATGGTCCCAAAAATGTGTCAAAAATGTCCGATGTGTCCGCCATAATGTCGCAATGTAGATATTTGCCAGCACACCAAGGATCAGCACACGGTGGCGTCCAAACGGTTCATCACATGCCTGACGAAGGGTTCCTGCGCGACTCCGAAACGTTGCATCTTTTGTGTTGTGATCATGCAATAAATTAAACCGTTCGGACGCCACCGTGTGCTGATCCTTGGTGTGCTGGCAAATATCTACATTGTGACTTGAACCAGTATCCAGTTGGTTGTTGCTGCAGCACCCGACCTTTAAGAGCTTATACCAGGAACGTGTGCGATGGGAATATGAAACATCGCCAAAATGTCGCAGTCACGATAAAAACCGCTGATCACCGCCATTACTAGTAAAAAAAAATAAAAATGAATAAAAATGCCATAAAACTATCCCCTATTTTGTAAACGCTATAACTTTTGCGCAAGCCAATCAATAAGCGCTTATTGCGATTTATTTTTTACCAAAGAATTGTAGAAGAATACATATCGGCCTAAACTGAGGAAAAAAAATGTTTCTTTATATATTTTTGGGGGATATTTATTATAGCAAAAAGTAAAAAATAATGTGTTTTTCTCAAAATTGTCGCTCTTTTTTTTTTGTTTATAGCGCAAAAAATAAAAACCGCAGGGTTGATCAAATACCACCAAAAGAAAGCTCTATTTGTGGGGGAAAAAGGACGTCAATTTTGTTTAGGAGCAACGTCGCATAACTGCGCAATTGTCAATTAAATCGACGCAGTGCCGAATCGCAAAAAGTGCTCTGGTCAGGAAGGGGGTAAATCATTCCGGGGCTGAAGTGGTTAACATGAATTTGTCCACCCCAGCCCAGAATCCACTATAGCTTTACAAAGGAGGAATAATTTGAAAACATACTATAAAAAAGGGGCTTCTCAATTTCTAACACTACAAAATGTACAATATTCAGCATCCTATAGATCTCCTAAAAGCCAGGCCAAAGGGTCATAGAGCCGGAGGGGCCAGATCTATTTTAAGGAGTGGTTAATAATACCTCTCAGGAGTCGTTGTACACACATCAACTGACAGGAAATGTACGGCTGCCGGTTAACGCTCAGGAAACTGACTTTATTCCTCCCACTCCACTGCATCCACCAGCACTGACACTAATGGAGTTCTTCATTACAGTTTTCCATTCAGAAAAAAAAATAAATAAAAAAATAAAAAACACACACACATTGGATTTGCAATTAATGAATAATGTATTTCATATTAAATGACAGACTTTCTGGTTTCTGGTGTATATAATACTTAAAAACCTGCTAGCAATAATTTTTCCCCAATATCAAGAGCAGGATTGGGACTGGCGTTTTAACAGTTTCAGCCCCGGAAGATTTTACCCCCTTCCTGACCAGAGCGCTTTTTGTGATTTGGCACTGCGTCGCTTTAAGTGGCAATTGCGCAGCCTTGCGACGTTAAACCGAAAAAAAAAATTGATGTCCTTTTTTTTCTACAAATAGAGCTTTCTTTTGGTGGTATTTGATCACCTCTGCGTTTTTTATTTTTTGCGCTAACAAAAAAAAGAGCGTCAATTTTAAAAAAAATATTTTTTTTTTTTACTTTTTGCTATAATAAATATCCCCCAAAAATATATAAAAAACACATTTCCTCCGTTTAGGCCGATCTGTATTCTTCTACATATTTTTGGTTTTAAAAAAAAAAAAAAAAAAAAAAAAAAATCGCAATAAGTGTTTATTGATTGGTTTGCGCAAAAGTTATAGCGTCTACAAAATAGGAGACAGATTTACGGCATTTTTGTTTGTTTTTTAATTAGTAATGGCTGCGATTTTTATCAGGACTGTGACATTATGGCGGACACTTTTGACACTATTTTGGGACCATTGTCATTGATACAGAAATCAGTGCTATAAAAATGCACCGATTACTGTCTAAATGACACTGGCAGGGAAGGGGTTAAACACTAGGGGGCGATCAAAGGGTTAAGTGTGTCCTAGGGAGTGATTCTAACCATAGGGGGGGGATGGGCTACTACTGACATGACAGCGATCACTGCTCCCGATGACAGGGAGTAGTAGATCTTTGTCATGTAACTAGGCAGAATGGGGAAATGCTTTATTACATAGGCATCTCCCCGTTCTGCGGCTCCGTGACAGGATCGCCGGAACACCGGCGGACATCGAGTCCTCAGGTCACGTGGGCACAGTCAGCGCTGTAGGCGGCGGGCACAGTCAGCGCTGTAGGCGGCGGGCACAGTCAGCGCTGTAGGCGGCGGGCACAGTCAGCGCTGTAGGCGGCGGGCGTGTGCGCCCACTAGCCCGGCCAATTAAATGGGGACGTACAGGTATGCCCATTTGCCCACTGCTGCCATTGTGCCAACGTATATCAGCGTGCAGCGGTCGGCAAGTGGTTAAATAATTAAAAGGGAAACTTTCTGGAGAGAAAAAGGTGGAAAGGATTTATGACTTCAATAAAATAGCCGTGTAACTACATTTCAGGAGTTGGGTGTTAAAGTGAACCTGTGCTTTACCTACACAGGGCAGAACAGGTTCATAGTTACATAGTCTGGTTGAAAAAAGACACAAATCCATCTAGTTCAACCAATAAAAGGGGGGGGGGGGGGGGGGAAATCATACAAATCCTGTATACACAATCCTCTACCCATAGATGATCCAGAGGAAGGCAAACAATCCCAGCAAATCCAAAATTTTCTTTCACTTTCTCTCTAGTGATAAAAGTAAACAGGACAAGTAAATAGAGAGGGTGAATCTCCTTAAAGGTGGCACAGACAGCAATCAAAACAGCGTGCGAAACGTCAGTGCGTCCTAACCGCCCGACGCGCGTTTCGTCATACAATGACCCAGTGCCCAAGACGTCATTGTATGACGAAACGCGCGTCGGGCGGTTAGGACGCACCGACGTTTCGCGCACTGTTCCCGGAGAGTCACGGGCGCTCGCAAGCCGGCCGGCTACTCGTTGCTTGTTTTTATATCTCATTCTGTAAGTGTTACTCTTTTTTACTAATAAATCCTAATAATGGTATTACACTATGGGAAGTCCTCTTTCTTTCATGCTCTGATGTCACGGCACCGGAGGGTCCCTTCCACCCATTGAATGTATACCGATCCAGGATCAGTGGTTCCTGGGAGTTTGTATCCTGACATTTCCTAGAAAGGCCCTGGCTGGGTTTATTAGCCACAAGCTCTTTCTCGCTTGCCTCTGGTAAGTGTGCATTTGGTTTGGCGTTTTATTATCACTGGTGATGGAAGACTGCACTTTTTTTACTCTGAATCTAGCTCATGGCATATTGTTTGGACTTTTATGCAACCTTTGTTTTTCCTTTTGGTATCACTCAATTTTTGTGCACGCATTATTATTATCAATGTGATCAACACACTTAGATTAACTTTTATTTACCGCAGCTATTATTTACCTATCCACTGTGCATATGTTTTGTATTCCATATGTTAGTTGCTGCTCCACACATTTTTTGTTTACATTTATTTTTGTTTATTTTGAGCGCGGTATTTATTTCCTTTTTCCTATACATGTTTACAGGATAGGCAATATAGGTAGGAAGGTGGGGGGGGGTAACATTTTGAAAAAAAAGTTACAGTATTTAGACTTTTCTTCCACTTCAACAGCCAACCTTCACACACTGCTCCCTTGTTACCCATAACATTATTTTGCCCAGGCTGACATCTCTGGAGTTAGGGGAATTTTAATAAGCTTCTTATATTAAACAGAATACGATTTTATTTTCTAACAGATGCTCCCCTCCCGTAAAATTGAAAAAGACTTGAAAAATCGAGGAGGTGAAAAGGAAGAAATACCAAAAAGAGTTCCTGAAAATGATTGCAGCACAAGAGAAGTCCTGCAGACAAAAGCGATGTAGTAATCAACCATAAAAAAAGTGGAAAGTGTTTAACACAATAGTTCACACAGTGGTTTAAAACATGTAGATAATAGCAAAATTGTTATAAGCCAAATTAAACTACATGAAGAAATTAATCGAAAAGCAATTCAAAAAATAATCATCTATCACAGCTTATTGAGCTACTCAGGCGTGTAATTGGCTGAAAACTATGCGTGGATTACGTTTTGCCGCTTCTCATGGGCGTGCAAAAAATTAGGTTGTAATTGACTTTGTCCTAAAAACTCCATTTGATTCAACAAAGCATAAAAAGATAAAAATGCAAGCGCCCTTTAATTACGGTAAAAGGCACCAGACAAAAAAAATATATATAATTTACTGTCTGACTTCGTAATAAGTATTCAAGAATGAGGAAATCTGATGCTTTCGCCCTAACGCTTCCACCTGGCAGCATCCAATTGTACCTGCCCCATGCATCGTACAGTCATTATAGTAAACCTGTTTGACTTCTCATGACATAACTGAAGCTGGACAGCAGGCACTGTTCAGTGCCAAAGCCTACCTTCACAAACCGTAATGTGCTTGAACCTTTCCTTCACAAAAAGCCTATGCAAATTTAGAAATTTGCACAGGTCTAAAAAGATGAAGACTAAAAAGAGAAAGAGAAAGAGAGAGATGCACTACATGGCAAAAAGTGCTTGGACAACCACCCAAAGTATTGAATTCCAGTGTTTCTTTTGAAACACAGACATTTGAAACAATTGTGCACTTAGGTGGCAACAATTTTGGGAAGGTCTTTTTTGTTCCAGTGTGACTATGCCCTGGTGCACAAAGCCAACTCCATAAAGGCATGCCCATGCCCAGACCTCCATGATTAAGCCCCGGGGGCAGGGCGAAACATGTTGGGGGCATGGCTTGGACGAGTTAAATGGAGGCTGCTTTTACCTCAACAAACATTTCCCCAACCAGCACCCTCACTAGTGAGCGACATCCAATTCATTGGACTTTATTAGCTTGAGTGGGGGCCATTAAGCATTTATTGTGGGTCCCTAAAGGCATGGTTTGAGAAGTTTGGTGTGGAGAACTGAAATAGGCTATACACAGCCCTGATCTTAACACTACTGAATACCTTTGGGACAAACTGAAACATGAACTGAGAACCAGGTCTTCTTGTCCACCATCAACACCTGAAATGTTCCTTTAGCTAAATGTGCGCAAACTCCTACAGACAAACTACAAAATCGTGTATAAAGCTCTTACAGAAGAGTGGAAAAAAAAAGGGCTGTCAACTCCACATGATTTTGGAATAGGACATCCAACAAGCTCAAATAGGTGTAATGGTGTACACAAACATTTTATCATTTATGCCTCAAGCACACTGTTTATTTTTTAAGGCTCCATGCACACTAGGAGCTGACAAAAAAATATGGAAAAAACGCTGGCTAAAAAAATTTTTTAAAAAATTCTCAATTTACTGATTTTTTTGCCATAGTTTCTTACTGTTTTTGTGCCAGCATTTGCCGGTGGTTAGCAGTGCATAGCGTGTTAAGAAAACCAGCATTCTTAACAACCGAGGACTCATCAGCTGTCAGCAAGATTCCCCGCTGACAGCTTAATGTCTACAAAGGAATGGTGGCGTGCCCCCCGACCCTTATCCAAACACGCAGGCCAGGAAGGGGGGGGGGGGACACAAGTGTGCTGCCCCCCACTTCTGAACAATACAAGAGATGGAGGTACTTGGGGGAAGGGAGCCCCCCCCCCCCAAAAGCACCTTGTTCCTATGTTTATGGCGACAAGGGTCTCTCCGTCACAGCCATCACCGGTGGTTGTGGGGGTTTGCAGTTGGAGGGGGGCTTATCGAAATCTGGATGCCCCCCTTTAACGAGGGGGCCCCCAGATTCCAGCCCCCCTCCTATGTCAATGAGTATGGGGTAGATTGCACCCCTAATCATTCACCAAAAAAGTGGTATCAGTGAGTAAAATGCAGAGCCAGTTTTTGACAAGTCCCCCGATGTAGATCCAACGTCAATCACGATGGCCGCCGAGCCGAAAAAGGAGCAAAAAAAAAAAGGAAGGTGGTCCGCACTTGACGCTGGCTCCCGCCGTCTGGTCTTGTACCTCTCCAGGAGAGATTCACGAAAAATTCATTGTCTGAAAAGCAATGCCCAGAGGATAGCTTTCCAGAATGCAGCTAAGCAACCACTGTCAGGCATTCAGGAGGCAATCCTGCTGCCTCCTAAATGAAGGCTTTTTCTCCCAAAGCTCTACAAAGTCTACAGGCTCCGGGACACCTGAAGAACCTACACAAAATCTGAGAAAACAATTGGTTTTCTCGTTATCAGACAATCTTTGGGGCCCATCATCATGTGTATGTGAGAAACCCAGGTGAGACATATACCACAACCCTGCCTGCCAGTGCCTCATAGTGTATGTAGGATAGACGTATATATAAACAACCATGTATAGTGAACACAATGCACAGACAGTACAAACACCAACATACAAGTTGTCCAGAGCAAGAATACAATGAAGCGTTTCCTCATTGCCTAAACACAGAGGAGACGGCAGCAGAGGACAGCCCAGAGCCACCACATGGGAAGGAGAAAGGAGTGGGTGTGGAAACCATAACAGATTCCTCAAACAAGGACACACGTTTCCTTCAACTCTGACACAAGGGAGATTCTTTATCAACAAAAAGCCAATGAGGGCTTTTACTTTTATTCTTCCATACTGCTAAAGCAGTCAGAGTACAGCGTTCCAGGAGTTTTATAAGGGAACCACAGGATTCCTATTCTTCAGGGTCCATATGAAGGAGGCTTCTTGGAATCCACAAAATGTATCGGATTTTAAACAAACAAACAAACATCGCAACAACTTACTTCAAAGAGGCAGTAAAGTCTTCCTGATTAATTGTACCTACAGGTAAGCCTTTAATAAAGCTTACCTGTAGGTACTGTAAATATCTCCTAAACTTGCACCGATTACTATATACGCCATCGGCACTTTCGCTCTAAAGAACCGATCGTTCGTGAAATTCTTCAGGGCTCCTGTGCGCATGCATGGGGGTGACGTCATCGTGGCCCAGAAGGAATGCAGAGGAAGAGGTCAGCCATTTCAGTGGTGTGCGGGCGCCGCTGCAGGGCTTCGATCTAAGGCAAGTATTTCATAATGAGCTAGTATGCAATGCATACTAGCTCCTTATGCCTTTGTCTTACAGTTTACAACCTCTTTAATCAAGAATTGCCTGCCGCTCTACTATGGCCCTTGTATTCTAGACACAGACCATCAACAAGTCTATGCATGCGAGAACTTTTGGACATTTAGCCCGGGTTCACACTATAACGGGCTGCAGATCGCACAGGAGCGCTGTGCGTCCCCTGTTCCGTTTCAGGGACGAATCAGGGCCGATTCTATGCCTGAATTCGGCCCTGAAACGGAGCCAAAGACGCACAGCGTTTTTGTGCAGTGTGCTCCGCAGCCGTCCCGGAGATATGTGAACCGGTCACATCTAATTCGCATAGGTGTGAACCCAGGCTCAAGGTGTGACCATTTAATTCCCGGAATGACTGCAGCGTAGTACTATGTCATTTGCACTCCAACACGTTCCAATTTGCACTCACCTGGGTCCAAGACCAGTTGACTCAGTCTTTATGGAATAGTAGAAACAACACGTGTGTGCATTGCACTGCTGGCAGAAAATTTGTGACAAAAATCGGGAGCTACAGATTAATTTAAAATTTTGGTAAAAATTGTCAAAAGTGAGAGTGAAACTTTAGCTCTGTTATAACTGGCTTATGGTGAACATTCCATGAAGAAATCAAGTGTTTTTTGAATGGCATAGGTGGTTTAACCATTTCACTACTGGGCATAAAATAAACCTGCCTGTTCCTGCCACTTCCTGTGTCCCCCTCTCTGTGCTGACCACAATAGCCAGGGCTGCTGAGCCCTGACCACCGTTGTCAGCATACATCTCTCATCTCCCCCTCCTCCCTGCCTGTCAGATGTGTGTTCTGTGTCTGTCTCCGCAACCCTGCCCCCCCCCAATTGCAATTCGTACAAATAAAAACTTTGAAATGGTCACTGCCCGCTCCCTCTATTAGAGACTGGCATAGCACACCGTATTCTTTTATAAAAAGGAGGCTTGTAAATACCCGTTTAGAGCGATCTTCAGGCCGGTCACGTGACTCTTGGCCGGATTCCGGGGATACTGCAGGAGGGAGATCTCGGCCCCTCCTGCAGAAGCCATCCATCGGAGCTGTACAGCGGCCGCGAGTCATGTGACTGTCCTGAAGATGGCTCTAAACGGGTATTTACAAGCTTCATTTTCATAAAAGACTTATACTGTGTGCTATGCCAGGCTCTAATAGAGGGGCTGGCATAGACTTACTTATATGGCTTAACAAACACTTTATTTGTGCAAATGATGGCAGAAGAATTTAACATGAACAGAGAAACAGTGTGGCAGATTTCAATGAAGGATTTAGGAATGTGAAAGATTTCCACAAAGATGGTGCCTCGAATCTTTACAGAACAGAAAATAAAAAAATTGAATTTCTATAGTCTTCAAATTTCAACTGATCTTATGAAAAATGCAGGTGTGTTGGATTTTCCATAAATATATCCCATAGTTTGTAGATGCTACAATTTTTGAGCAAACCAATAAAGATATGCTTATTGGGATTTTTATTTAACCAAAAATGTGTAGCAGAATACATATTGGCCTAAACTGATGAATAAATTCAATTTTTTACGTATTTTTATTGGGTATATTTTATAGCATTAAGTAAAAAAATAGTTTTTTTTTTTTTTTTTTTTCAAATAATTGTCGGTCTTTTCTTGCTTAAAAATAAAAACCGCAGAGTTGATCAAATACCACCAAAAGAACTTTCTATTTGTGGGGGGGGGGGGGGTTGGGAGAAGGACATGTGTATATGTGTACACATCGTTGCACGACCGCACCATTGTCAGCTAAAATAATGCAGTGCCGTACCGCAAAAAAATGGCCTGCTCATGAAGGGGGGTAAACCTTCTGGGGCTGAAGTGGTTAAGCAATATAAACCTGACAGGGGCTCTAGCCCATCCCCACTCTGTACCTAAACCTATATCTATAAGGCTGACTAGATAAATAGATCATCCCCTACAGTTCATTGAGGTAGGCCACCATCAAAACTGAAGATCAGTCATCCAAGCACACTGCCTCCTCGTTCAGTTTATCAAGCAGTGTAAAGCCTGGTACACACAATGAGAATATAGTAAAAATGATGGTCCCTTTTATTTTTTGCATGCTTGTCTCCATGTCGAAAATGAAGCGTATACTAAAGTTATGAAAATTCTCCTACGACAGAACACAACTTCGGAAGTGATGTAATGTATTCGTTTCCAAGCTTGCGCAGTCTTGCGCTTACGATTTTTTTTCTTTGGATGAATACTGTACTGAATAAAAGGAAAAATGGACGTTCTGCTATCGTACGAGAACTTTCATGTTTGTCCCTTCGGATAATTTCAGATGAACGGTTTTAATCAGCTCTCGAAAAGCTGTGTACTAATGATCAGATTATCGTACGATCTCTAAGTAAGCGGTGTTTGTGGTAGGATTTTCTGATCGTGTGCACTAGACATAAACATGAAGATCTCTTATAGAACTTCCTTGCTTAAAAGAAAACGATAACAAATCTACAGAATCTGACAGAGTACAGTATGTGGGTGTGAGACAAAGTCTTCCATACAGAAGAACCTCATGACAGACAGAGATGTACATTGTCCTCCTTTCAGGAAATGCTGGGGCCTTGCAGTCAAGTCTGATCCATATGGAGATATACAGGATTCTTTGATGCTACTCTTCCTTTTCAGAGATGGGAATGCAGACTAAACAAAACCTCTGTAGGGGACAGATTCCCAATTATGCAAAGTCTATTTTTAAGCCAGTCTTTAAAGGTGAATTTATAGTGAGGTAGAAGACTGCATACATTTTCAGGTGATCCACATTGAAGGACCACATGTTTAAGGTAGGGTTGCACCGATATCACTACCGATACTAAGCATTAGCACGAGTATTAGTAGTCGTGCAAATGCTCCGATACCTGAAACCGATGCTTTCAGGTTCGGTTCTTCCAGCTGACAGCGGGATTTCCCCACTGACAGCTGAAATGGAAAAGAAAAAAAATCAGTTATTAAGGAGCAGAGCCGCCAAGTCCTTAACAACCGATGACCCATTCAGCTGTCAGTGGGGTTCCCCTGTTGACAGCTGATGTGTAAACAAAGTTGTGGCAATTGGAGCTGTCAAAAAAAAATAAAAAAAGCAGTCATTGCTCAGCCGCTGAAACAGAAAGATAAAAAGAAACATTGTTTCTTTCTGCTTATTCATCTACAGATCAAAAGGGATGAACTTAGATATGCAGATTAAGGCCCCATACACACTATTAGATTTTCTGCAGATTTTTGTCTTCAGATTTACCAAAACCATGTAGAGCAAGGTTCTGCCTGATTGCATACACATTGAAACTCTTAGGGTTTGACCTCATAGTATATGGTTTTGGTAAATCTGAAGACAAAAATCTGCAGAAAATCTAATGGTGTGTATGGGGCTTAAGTCAGTTTTGCAGGGGTCAGCAACCTGTAGATAGCAGACAGGTGACTGGTAGATTGCGGTCTGGGCTTGCTGACACCACCATTCCAAAAGCATCAAACTGAGTGCAATGCAGAGGGACTACTTGTAAAGTCAGCGCTGTAGAAGGGAGCAAGAGCCGCATAAGCAGATGCCTCCTCTGTAGTGCCGGCTCCTGTCCCATGCAGAGTGATACCAACTGCACTCCACCTCTTATCCCGACTAGCGGTTTCCAGAGTGGTGCCAGCAGCAGGAAAGAAAAGATCTTCAGGTCAGTATGAAGCAATACACTGGCCATAATCGTATAGGGCTGCTTTCACACTGATGTGCTGCGGTTTACCCACACCATGGGTGCAATGCAGTGTACCTGCAGCTTTCTAGCGCTTAGCCATAGACTTCTATTATATCCTGAAGGTTTGGTGCACTTTTTGAAAGCGTGCCAAAACTGGAGTTTTGGTGCGTTTTCAGAAAGTGCACCACACCTGCAGGATATAACAGAAGTCTATGGTAAAGCGCGGCTAGCCCAAGAATATTGTAGCTTCACCGAGCTGCACCTGCAGTGTGGGTAAACTGTAGCACATCGGTGTGAAAGCAGCTAAGGGCGCTGCTGCCGAATGCAACTAAGGACTCATTCACAAGTGCAGCAGGCACTGCTGCTCCTCTGAAAAGCGGTCTAAAGCCTTGTACACCCGTTTGGATTTTCGGCAGGGAATTGTATGATGACAGACTGTTTGCCTAAAATCTGACTGTTAGTACGCTCCATCAGACAATTGTTGTCCAACTTAGCAGAAGGTGCCCAAAGGGTGGCGCTCAAATTGCTGAAATCCAACATAGTACGTCACTATGTTTGTGTTTGTTGGCCGACAATTGTGTGCCGTTAGTATGCAAGACAAAGTTCCCGGCGCACGCCCTTCAGACAAAAGTCTGACGCTCTGTTGGCCAACATTCTGATCGTGTGTACGAAGCTTTTGTGTGTTTGACAGGTGGTGAGGAGGCCATATGTTGCCTCCTTACCACCTGATTTAAACCCATAATTGCCGTGCAATGCACACGACTGCGACAAGGTAGTATGGCAATTTGAGGTTTAAATCAGGTGTGAGGAGGCGACACTGTGCCCAGTGATCTTTGACTTCTACCATGTTGTTCAGGTAGATATCCACCTATTTAAAAGTGATTGAATACCCGCAGGAAAAAAAAAAAACCTGTAAGGCAGAGCCAGAGGCATAATGAGCTAGTATGAACCGCATACTAGCTCATTATGAAATACTTACCTTAGAACGAGGCATCAGTATCTAATCCCGGTCCACGCCACGAGAGCTGACATTTTGCCCTCGGCGGGTCTTCCTGGCCAGAGCCGAGATGACGCGCGGGAGTCTTCTTCCCTGGCAAGGTCCAGCAGCGTCTGCCAGACCTTCGGCCGGGCATTCACAGCCCATGTGCCGCTGATGTCAGCAGCTGCATGCAAAGTGAATTATTCCTAAACCGTACAGCTTTAGGAGATATTCATTTTACCTACAGGTAAGCATTATTTATAGGCTTACCTGTAGGCAACAATAAAAACAATGGGTATACAATCACTTTAAAAGTTGCCTACCCCTGGTTTAACGCAACCTGTCAAGTAAAAAAAAAAAAATTATTTTTGGTTTTTTTTTATATTAAATGCTACTCTGTTTAATTGCTTATTAACCCTTTATTTACGCTAATCAGCCTTAATTAACTCGTTCTCCATTATTATTTTCCTTCTCATTTTTATTTTTTTTTTCCACCTCCATTTTATAAACTATTAATAAGTAAAACTTTTTTTCCTTTGCTTTGTTTGTTAATATTTTTACACCTTTACCATACATTTACACATTATTTCGCATTGAAAAAAAGCTTAATAAACAAAAAAGTTTTATTTCATTTGAGAATAACTTTTCAATGCTTTGTACCATTGTTGACAGCTGAAGTGTAAACAAAAGAGTTGCAGTAGGTATCGGTGAGCACTATATAAAAACTATATCTATATCTGTACTCAGAAAAAAAAATGTTATCTGCGCATCCCTGGTTTAAGGAAGACAAGCTTAATGGAAACACTCTCCATTTACTTCATAAAATTCACAACAGAAGTTTAAGCTTATGTAATGCGTGAAAAAAAAAAAAAAAGGGAGATGTTTTTAAATCCTTACTTCCATATAGCTTTAGCTGTCTGATAGCTTTTCTTTTTTCCCATCATATACCTGTGTTGAATGTGAAATAACTGGGAGATATCAGAAATCACCTACCTTTGCACCAAATACAGTAAAAAGCCTATACCAAGACGACTGATGTTTGCAGGCATGTCAAGTATCAACAACCATCATAGGAACGTGGGTGTCAGTGATGCATTAAGGCAGAACTCAAATTGTTAGTGAACCAACAAAGCAGAACAATAAGCATCAGTGAAGCACTGTTTTGGAACCCTGACTGTCTGCAGCAAACCCCTGGGGGCTCCATGTGTTATTGCCGAATACCACTGCTGAATGCCATAATGATTTACAAACATACGACCCAGGATTAGGAATCCGTGTTTTATCCTGATAATGTTGTGAACCTGAGCACACCTTGTTTAGAGTCCTCCAATATCCCACATTATATGCCATGTATGATAGTTAACCACTTCAATACCGGGCACTTTCGCCCCTTCCTGCCCAGGACAAATTTTCAGCTTTCAGCACTGTCATACTTTGAATGACAATTGTGCGGTCATACAAGACTGAACCCAAACCAAATTTTTATAAGTTTCTTCCCCACAAATAGAGCTTTCTTTTGGTGGTATTTGCTCCCTGCTGGGGTTTTTATTTTTTGCTAAACTTAAAAAAATAAAAATAAATAAAAAAATGATGATCCTGAATGGGCGACATATGATGTCCAGCAGGATAACATGCGTGGGGGAGACCGAAATTTTAGAAAAAATATGTTTTGCCTTGTTATAAAATTTTGTTTTCTCCTTCACTGACGGGCACTGATGGGCACTAATGAGGCGGCACTGTTGGGCACTAATGAGGCGGCACTGATGAGGTGGCACTGATATGTAGAATTGATGGGCACCGATAAGTGGCACTGGATAGGCAACACTGATGAGGAGCTACTGACATGCATTACTGATTAGCATCTGAAGGGAACTGACAGGCATTAGGCCCCTTTCACACGATCGGACCGTTCAGGTTCGCCTGTCAGTTTTTACGGCGGACCTGAATGGGCGCTCCATGTTAGCCTATGGAGCGATGGATGTCAGCGGAGACATGTCCGCTGACATCCGACCCCGTCCGATCCGCTAAAAGCAGAGGGATGGCCCTACATCCAGATCCGTCGCTGGCGGGTCGGGTGAGATCTGATGAAAACGGACATGCTGTCCGTTTTCATCCGATCCCTCTATAGGCAGCAGCAGCGCCTGACAAGCCCCTCCCCGCTCAGTGAGCAGAGAGGGACCTGTCATCCGCCGGCTCAGCAGAGATAAACGGAGACATCTCCCGCTGAGCTGGCGGACTGAGGCGGGCTCCGTGAAAATGGAGTACGCCTTGTGTATGAGACCTTACTGATGGGGCACCGACTGGCGTTCTTGATGGGGCACAGACTAGCAGCTATTGGGCACCGATTGGCAGTTGATGGGCACATCTGATGGGGGCTGTGCTGATAATCAATGTACTGATTAGCAGCACAGACCCCCCTCCCTCCGACAGGGAGGAGTCATCTCACAGTCAGCGGGAACCGGAGGAAAGCGGTTTACCGGCACTTCCTGGTTCACATGATGATCAGCTGTGACTGGTCACAGCTGATTACATGGTAAGGAGCCCCCGCGCATGTTATCCTGCTGGACGTCATATGTCGCCCGTTCAGGATAACAGAACCACTTCCCGGCCGTCAATCTGCTATAGGCCGGGGGGGGGCGGGGGGGAGTGGTTAAAGTATAACTAAAGGCAAAACTTTTTTTATGTAGAAATATATATACTAAATATATATGCTCGCGCTAATGGTGTATCAGTAAAAAATTAGTGAAAAAAAAAACGCAGCTGCTATACACAAAATGCTGATCACTTGAAAAACATATGAATATAAATATAGCGCTCACAAACACAATAAGTGAAAAATAAAAATATAAATGATGAAACAAAACAAAGTCCAAAGAAAGTGACTAAAGGTGCTCCAATCCAAAGTGAAGGGAAAAGGTGCTTCAGAAAATTCAGACGTGCAACACCCACTCATGTATCCCCACTCACCAGATTAAAACGACCCCCAGCTTTTCAGTCTGGTGGGTCACGTAAAGCTTGGTATGGATGTCTTAGGATGGCGCGTATGAAGTCAGGTCATCAGATCCAGGATTCCTTTGTGAAGTTTCTCAGCCAAACAAGTACCCAGAAGTAGCTGGGGGTCGTTTTGATCTGGTGAGTGGGGATATATGTGTGGGGGTTGCACACCTGAATTTTCTGAAGCAACTTTTCCCTTCACTTTGGATTGGAGCAAGTTTAGTCACGTTCTTTGGACTTTGTTTTGTTTCATCATTTATATTTATATTTTTATTTTTCACTTATTGTGTTTGCGAGCGCTATATTTATATTCATATAAAACTCTTTTTATGGTTTTGGACGGAGTAGAGATGGATTAGAACATCTGTCAGTTTTTATTGCTGTCTGTGCCCCCATTAGAGAGATTCACCCTCTCCATTTGTTCTTTTTACCATTATCATTAAAAGTAAAAAAAAATCCCAAATTTTGGGCTGTCCCCAGAAACGTAAGAGCGAAAATCTTCCAATGAGGACACTAGTTCTGAGGTCCCCAAGGAATTCCCTTAAATTGCAGGGATTTCCTCTCACTTCCTATTTGGCTGTGGGACAGGAAGTGAAGAGAAATCTCCACAATGGTACACAGATAGCAAAGGAAAATGTGACAGGGGTTATAACCCTCCCTTGCATTATCTTAAAGCCAACTATTATAAATTTCAAATGCTCCCAATTTCTATACCTCAAACATATTTTAAGATACTAAAAACAATCAAAGCTTATTTGGTAGAATAAAAAAAACAGAGAATAAAGTTCTCAGTAGTAAGAACAAACTGCAAGGGGGCTTAGCGGTACCGGATGCTAAAGCATATTATAACTCCATATTAATTTCACAGGTATTAGACAAAACACACAAAGAAAAAAAAAAGGGTGGGTACAAATAGAAAAAACAATGAGTGGGGCACTGTTGAGTAAAATGGTGTGGGTTCCTGCACAATATAGGGGATTGGGCACTGAAACACATGCACTGACGTTAAAGGTATTAAAAATATGGGATTTAATACAAAGCAAAGTGGAAGTGTAACTCACCATTAATCCCATTATGGGAGACTAGTTATTTTGAGCGGGGGGGGGGAGGGAAGCTTATATGGGAATTGGATAAAAGACAGAAATGCACAGTTGAAGGATATAATGGAAAATGGGAAAATACTTCCCTTACAAGACATAAAAGCACAAGAAAGAATTATTGGTGATCGACGAATGGCGGTATTTCCAGTTAAAGAATTTTGTAGCATCGCTACCGCAACCAGTAAGATCTGGAGAAAATGTATTACCACTAGAACAGATGTGTACTTATAAAATATTACTAGACATAGCATCTCTCGAATAAATAAAATATTGGGGATGTTAGCAGGAACAGAAAAACCGCCATACATCAAAAAATGGAAAAAGGAATTGGGATCACACTAAGGAGACTTTGAATAAACAAGTCCCTGAAGAACCAGTACAAAAAATACCTTGTTACCACATTTAAGGAATACAGCTAAAAGCCCAATTCCACAACACTGGCGAGAATGCCCCTCTAGAACTGGGCGATTTTCTCAAAAAAAAAAAAATCTATTCACCATTCGAATAGAGTTTTATTTTTTTTTTGATGGACACTGCGCCGGTCCTGAGGAGCTACGGGCAGGAGTTTTTAGGCTTGGACGCGGCTTCGGCCTAGTCCGCGAGGCCAGACGCCGAGGACTAGCCTAAAAACTCCTGCCCGCAGCTCCTCAGGTCCGGCGCCGGTCCTGGTGGGAAAAGAAAAAAAATTTTGCTGAAAATTTGAATCGATTTGACCTCTCAACTCGATCCAAGATTCAAATCTATTTTTTCCCCAGTCCTATGCCCCTCAGTTATAGAATGGAGGAGTAAAATTGAATATAGACATAAAGGGGAACATCTGAGAGGTAGCTATTGTGAAGGTAAAAAGTGGGAGTGAGAGAGTGAGGGAGGGGATTTGTACATTAAATGAATCCTGTTGGACAATACCATTTTTAATGTTTTGTATGAGAATTACTGAAAATTAATTAAAAAAAAATTATATATATATATATATATATATATAAGGGTTGTCCCGATACCGATACCAAGCATTTGCCCAAGTACTTGTACTCGGGCAAATGCTCCCGATGCTTCCCCCGATACCTTGACTGTCAGCGGTGATGGACGTGTGGGGGAGTTACAAGCTTCTCCCCCCGCGGCTTTCAGCTGCTTAGTGACATACAGCGGTGATCGGTGCTTGTAATTCCCCCACACGCGATCACCGCTGACTGTCACCTCCTCCTCCTTAGTCCTCCTCCGTTCCTCTGTCCCCCTCCGCTGTCCTGCTCCATTGCTGTGTCCCCCTCCGTTCCTCTGTCCCCCTCCGCTGTCCTGCTCCATTGCTGTGTCCCCCTCCGTTCCTCTGTCCCCCTCCCGCTGTCCTCCTCCGTTCCTCTGTCCACCTCCCGCTGTCCCCATGCGTTCCTCTGTCCCCCTCCGCTGTCCCCATGCGTTCCTCTGTCCCCCTCCGCTGTCCCCATGCGTTCCTCTGTCCCCCTCCGCTGTCCCCATGCGTTCCTCTGTCCCCCTCCGCTGTCCCCATGCGTTCCTCTGTCCCCCTCCGCTGTCCCCATGCGTTCCTCTGTCCCCCTCCGCTGTCCCCATGCGTTCCTCTGTCCCCCTCCGCTGTCCCCATGCGTTCCTCTGTCCCCCTCCGCTGTCCCCATGCGTTCCTCTGTCCCCCTCCGCTGTCCCCATCTGTTCCGGCTTTCCGTTGTCCCCCTCTCTCTTCGTCTGTCCCCTCCGTTCTGCTGTCTCTCCGCTGTGTGTATGGAGAGAGTCAGCTGACTCTTTCCATTCACATAACTGAAACATTGTAATCTCCTGTGATTACGATGTGTCAGTTTATGAATGGAGAGAAGCTGCTGTGTTCTCTCCATTCATTCTCAGTGCAGCTGACGCTGCAGAGAAAGGGACTGGGGAATCTCTATCCTCAGTCTATTTCTCTGTCTCAAGGGGGAGATATCAGAGGTCTGTTAAGACCCCTGATATCTCACCAAAGCCCCCCAACAGGGCTGATTAAAAAAAAAAAAAAAACACACACAATAAAGCAATAAAGAATAAAAAAAAATTTTAAAAAATAATAAATGTAAATGAAAAAAAAACAAAACAAAAACACACACACAGACACCGTTCACTATACCGCCCCCCCCCCCCCCCCCTCAAAAAAAAAAAAAAAAAACCTGTCACGTGACATTAAAAAAAAGTATCGGTAATGGCGAGTACTTGAAAAAAAGTATCGGTACTTGTACTCGGTCCTAAAAAAGTGGTATCGGGACAACCCTAATATATAATATATATATATATATATATATATATATATTATATATATATATTATATATATATATATATATATATATATATATATATATATATATATATATATATATATATATATATATATATATATATATATATATATATATATATATATATATATATATATATATATATATATATATATATATATATATATATATATATATAAAATTAAAAAACCCTCCCTTGCTCTATCCAGAATGAAAAAAGTTTTGCCTAAAGTTCTATTTTGCTGTCCAGGCCTTTTCTGGCACTTTTTGTTTACAAGTTTAAATCAGTATTTTTTTTGTTAGAAAATTACTTAGAACCCCCAAAAAATCTATATTTTATTTTAACGGTGACCCTAGAAAATATAACGGCGATCGTTGCAATATTTTATGTCACATTGTATTTGCACAGCGGTCTTTCAAACACAATTTTTTTGGAAAAAATACACTAATGGATTAAAATAAATAATCTTTCTTATATCCTCCCTTATATTTTCACCTTTCTACCACCCCCAGTTTTGCGGCGCTTTCAAAAAGCTGTTCAGGCGCTTTGGAAGTGCTGTCTATTTATTGCAATGGGCACGGCGTTTTGGGAGTGTCATTTACAGCCATGGGAGGCGCTTTTCAGAGGCTATTTCTATTGCTAAAGCGCCTGAAAATCGCCTTCGTGTGAAAGTAGCCTTACTCTATGGCATTAGCATATGTAACAAATACTTACCGTATATACTCGAGTATAAGTCGTTCCGAGTATAAGTCGAGACCCTAATTTACCACAAAAAAAAAAAAAAAGGGAAAAAAACTTATTGACCCGAGTATAAGACGAGGGTGAGAAATGCACAGAGGGTCAACAATGCCCATTTGCAGCATCACTGTGCCCATTTGCAGCCATAGGTCCCCTGAACTTCAAACTCGGTAGTTAAGGGTTCCTAGATGCCCCCTAGCTGCAGCCAAAATTTGGGGTCTTTGAACCCAAAAGGGTCCCGAAATGACATTGCTGCAGATGGACACAGTTGACCGAATTTGGGGCCCCGTATCTCGGGGCCACTTAGTGCTAGGAACCCCAAATTTGGTGTGCAAGCCCAGTGGAACTAGCAGCATAACATGTCCAAAGCTGGGGTTTCTAGCACCAAACACCAAGCATCTAGCACCCGAGATACAGGGCCCCAAAAATCAGTTCAGAAAATGTCAAGCACTTTTCTGCAGCAGAGAATGACATTTTCCAAACCTGTTTTGGGGCCCCGTATCTCAGGGCCACTTGGTGCTAGGAACCCCAGCTTTGGATATGTTATAGTACCAGTCCCACTGGGTTTGCACACCAAATTTGGGGTTCCTAGCACCAAGTGACCCTGAGATACGGGGCCCCAAAGTCGGTTCGGAAAATGACATTTTTTGCTGCAGAAAAGTGCTTGACTCGAGTATAAGTCGAGGGGGGCACTTTCAGCACAAAAAAATGTGCTGAAAAATTCGACTTATACTCGAGTATATACGGTATTACCGTGAATGTCCTTGTTTTTTCTACTTTGTCATACAATTAAAAAAAAAAAAATCAATAAACAATAGTTAACCTAATGTTTTTGTATAATGTGAAAGAGGATGTTATGCCGAGTAAATAGATACCCAACATGTCATGTTTTAAAATTGTGCACACTTGTGGGATTGAGACAAACTACGGTACTTAAAAATCTCCATAGGCGACGCTTTAAAAATTTTTTACAGGTTACCCGTTTAGAGTTACAGAGGAGGACTTGTGCTACAATTATTGCTCTTGCTTTAACGATCGCAGTGATAGCTCACACGTGTGGTTTGGACACAGTTTACATATGCAGGCATGACTTATGTATGCATTCGCTTCGGCGCGTGAGCACCGAGGGATGAGGAGCTTTCAATTTTTTTTTTTTTTTTCCCCCTCTTATTTTACACTGTCCCTTGATTTTTATTTTTTTTAAATCACTTGTATTCCTATTACAAGGAATGTAAGCACCCTTTGAAATAAAAATAAGCATGACAGGTCTTCCCTTTTGAGAGATCTGGGGTCAAAAAGATCCCAGAACTCTCATTTACCTTTAAAATATACCATTTAAATTTATTTTGGACATTTTGACTTTAAAAAAAATAATTTGTTTATGCTCGAGAATGGTAAGCAACGTCAGAGTTCGCGCCATTCCTCCAACCGCATAGACCCGAGTGGGGGCCATCTTGCCCTGACTCGACTTCCTGCCCAAACAGCCGCATCGGATCACTTCCGGTTTTACCGGTGCCTCCGGTAAACCCGGAAACAACCGAGAAGCGGTTCGGGGGGGGGGGGAGCACCTCTCACGCCGCCTCTAATAGTGATCCCGCAACTAATGTGCCCACGAAACCACTTATATCTGATGTGGAATTGCCCATAGTAAAAAAATAATATGGGGTTATAGCAGCGAGCTGCTTCCATAACCCCAGTATTTAGCGTCAAAGTAACAATGTATTTTTTTCTATGGGCTGGTCGGCAAATGGTTAGACAGTTCTATAAATACCCACAAGGGAGAACTGCTTTACAAATCAGCTGATATTTGTGGAACTGTGTGATGGTCATGTGTCTGAGTGCTCTGAAAAGATACATGCAGTCTTGTATTTTATGCTGCATAGAAGACATTTGATTGAGCATTATTGCTGAAGTGGGCTGGCTCGTCGCAGCCCCGTCTCCCCTCCGTGTGGTCCATTGCCTTTCTTGGTGGGGGTTGGCAGATCTATCATATGCATGTCGTCCCTTTGGAGCTCTGGAGTTTGTGTGTGCCTGGCGTTTACTAGCACTGTGATGCCTTTACGGCGTCTGTGAGAAAGCACCAATTGGCAAAAAAACGCTTCAGCCGAAGCCAGCCGGATGCACCAGAATCAACTTTGGATCTCATCTGGAATCTTTGTTTTTTATGTGATGATTATTGCTGTGATTATAGTTATATGGCTGAGAATTACCTATTTTTAATATTCAAATTGTGAAATAAAATAGATTTTTATGGAATTTGACTGTTACCTTGACTCAAGTACGAAGCCTTTAAAGTCCCCTTGTTTGGGAATGGTCCTTTTACTTTCTGGTTGGTATTGTTTTCTCTGTAAAGATAAAACTATATGGCCAAAAGTGCACAGATGCCCTCCAAAACAGAGTTCAGATGATTCTAGTGAAGGGTACTGGCATGTTAAATCATACAAATACATTTCAGACAATTGTGAGTGTCCAATCTTGTACAGTAGTACCAGTTTGAGGAAGATCTTATTTTGTTCCAGCATGACTGTGCACAAGGTCTGCTCCATAAAGACATGTTTTGACAAGCCTGACCTGGAAAAACTCAACTGAACTTAACCCTACTAACACCTTTGGGGTGAACTGGAATGCCGTTTGTGAGCCAGGTCTTCTCTTCAACATCAGTACCTGAGCCTACAAATTCTTTTTTTTTTTGGTTGAATTGCCACAAATGCCCACAGATATATTCCAAAATCTCATGAAAAACCTTTCCTGAAGAGTGAGGAGCTAAAACAAAAAGAGTCTCCCTGGAAGAGCAAGGTAAACATTATTACATGCTCAAATGGGAGAAGATCCTTAAGGAAGAACTTTCATTAGCACAGTGGCAGGCAATATGGAACCAGACAGCGAAGAGTTCAATGTGTACACTATATAAAGAAAACTCATACAAAATTCTCTACTTCTGGTACATGACTCCAGATGTACTTCACACAATTTCCCCTAATAGCTCAGATAAATGCTGGCGCTGCCAGGAAGCTAAAGGCACTCTTATACACATATATTGGACTTGCCCACTACTTGCTCAGTACTGGGAGATGGTTCGTCACCTCCTTTCCCGCCTCTTAGAAGTCGAAGTCCAAGCGACTCCTAAATTCTTCCTATTGGGCTTATCACCACTAAAAATTTGTAGACCATATAAGAAATTAGTACGACATATACTCACGGCAGCACGCTGCCTCATAGCCCTAAATTGGAAATGTACTACTCCACCCTCTGCTGAAGATCTTTACTCTAGAATTAAAGATGTAGAACTAATGGAGAAAACGACCGCTAGAACTCAAGATAGGCTGGAGGCACATAACAGGGTCTGGGAGCTGTGGCACCTCCGGGAGGACCCACCATGACCAGGTAACAAAACCAACCAGAAGGCTCATCTTCTCTTTTCCCTCCTTTCTTTTCTTCCCTCCTATTCTATTCCCAATTCCCATATACCATATACCATTGGTTCATACAACTTTGTTTTCTTTTTCAATTTTTTTGTGTTTCTTGTTCCTTTCCAGTCAATGAGACTGGAACACAATTCAGCAACTGAATGAACGTTTTATAATTGCTTTTCAGTTTCCCATAGGAACTATTACCAGCTAAGTCATATAGAACATATGTTTAATACCACAAATGGATACACTGAACAATGTTTGTGATTTTCCATGTTCCTTTATCTTCTATCACTAAAACCTATAATAAAATTGTTATTTGAAAAAAAAAAAAAACACAAATAGAGAGGAGGGCAAAGTCTCCATGTCCATGGTTTTGGAATGGAATGTCCAACAAGCTTAGGTGTGATGGTCAGGTGTTCAAAAACTTTTCAAAGTAGCTAGGTTGGGGTGATTTTTCAGCATCATCATAGTTCACAAAGACAGGAATGTTGAACCACACCTGTACAAAAATGTCAATTGTTCCAGACAGCAATCTCAAGTCTACGGGCATCTTTACTTCAGTATACAATAGGGTGACATGGTCTTAAAGCGGACCTTCACCCTCTTCCACATGTTCCTCCCATTCCACCCTTCCTCCCATCCTGCAGAAGTATCACGCTGTTTTGTTTTTTTTTTAACTTTTTTTTGCAAATACTGCCCGGGCCTGCCTCCCCAGACAAGTCATTCGCCTTAGGCGACTGACACACACACTGCCCACTGTACCTCCCAGGATATGCACATTTCCCAGGAGGCATAGCTTTTCATTCAAGGAAAGGAGGAGGGGGGAAGGCCTATCAGCGCACGATCAAGAGGCCCGCTGAACCTGGAAGTGCCAGCAGGCCTCTCCATGACGTCAGAGAACATGGCGGTGCAGGACAGAGCTGTGGCCGGCCATGAGAAAATCTCCAGCGGGACAACGCTGGATCCACTGGATGGGCGAGTATCTGAAATGTGTAGATACCACCTTCAGATAAGCAGGGCAAGAAAAAAAATAAAATAAATGGGGGAAACGGTTGAAGCTGAACAAAAAACTGAAATGATTTCCCTATACACACATTTGAGGTGGGTAGGGAAATCCTTTCAGTTGTGTCATTGACAGCGGAACTCCCCCACTGTCAGAATACACTATTCAGCGCTGAAGCCAATTGGCTGCTTGAGCTGACCGAGCAAAAACATATATCAACAAGCCCATTCAGGAACAGCCAAACATGGATCGTAATTCGGCCAGTTCGTGCCGAACCGGACAAGTTTCAATCAATGTATGGCCAGCTTTACAGGCCCATTAATAAATCTAGGAAAAATACCTTTGTTTTGCCAAAATTAGCTTTCCTGTTTTTCTCCAGCTTATAAAATTTTTAACTAGACTAGTTGTGCTGTCAGAGGGTGGTGTAGTGGAAAGCAGATATTTTGTTGAAGGGGAGGGTGGGGAACACGATCATTTTTAAAACGTGTACCACTAGTCAAAACAATTATTTTAGTTTTAGACTAGGGGAACATTGAAACTTTTTCTTTTTATACTCGTTAGTTTTACATTTATATTGGCTCGAAATAATTCTACCACCCATAAACTATACCATGCTAACCTCCCCCACTCCATCCCCAGAGCTTCAGTGCGACAGCCCTAGGGGCAGCTTACGGTTATGTAAAGAGCCTGGCCGCAGCCCGTACCAAGGCTTAAGGCCAGTGCACATGGTCAGAAAATTATCTGAAAAAGACCGCTTTCGAACCGAACGTACGACGATCTGGCCGATCAGGACAGGTCGTGCAAATTTATCTGATGGCATCAGTACAGTTTTCATCTGAAAATACAAAAATACATCACTTCCAAATTTTTATTCTGTTGTACAAAAATTTTCGTAACTTTAGAAAAGTCTTCTTTTTGATACTTTTGATGAGACTAGCATGCAACAAAAACACTCAAAGGATGATCATTTGTGCGATAATCTCATCCTGTGTACCAGGCTGCGAGTCAAGGTGCGTGATTTTTCGAATCTACATATCAGGGCACCCAGACGTTCCCAGCACTGCCTAACCTGAAAATAGACCTGATGGGCTGGCACCCTGAGGTTCCCACTATGCCTTCACAGCTTGGACTGGGACCGTATTTTGCACCTTAGGTTTATTTTAATTATAAACTTATAATAGGAGGTGTCTGGATATTTTTATGCATATAGTGTAGACGACCATCGTAATCAATGTATAGATGTAATCAATGTATGCCCTTAAACAAAAAAAAAACAAAAAAAAGACAAAAAAAAAGACAAAACGCTAACCAATACCTGGAACTCAAACTGAGGTTCCTACTGGTCTTCACATTCGTAGTGACATTTGACTTAATGAATAGGACTTGTACAGCATTAAACACATCACGCACCATATGGATTATACCCTTGAACATAACTGCAATGGATTATGAGCAAAATACAAAATCACGGACTCATGCACAGGCCCTGAAGAGTTAAAAAGAAAATATTAGTGCAAGAATGAGTGATTAGCACAGGGAAAAAAATAGCTTGTTCTAGGGATATTGGCAGCCGCTGTAGTGAAAGCATCATATATAGCAGCTGCCGCCCTCCTACAGACCACCTGTACATCATAGGACCACCAGCACCGCATACTAGTGGGAATTGAACACAATGAACACTCTGAAGTTCTCTGTGCTGGACGGGACTGACCACAATACAGACAGGGGGAACGGTGGGAGATGAAACCTGTACTGTGATGTGACATCAAACATCTGCTTCCAGACAATCTGGAGGCAATGCATGAAAAGGCCAGGACTGTCTCACAAGTAACCCCTACCACATATGTAACAGTGATCATAGAAATTTTAATATCAATTCTATAAAAAGCAAAGGCTCTACAAAGAAACGGCCCCAAGTCTCCAAGTGTATGCCCTGAGGATTGCAGCTACTACTGCTGAGAGATGGTCTGCAGACCATCCCAGCCCACCTTTCTAGATGCTGATACCTACCTGCAGAGTGACGATTACTTATGACTAAAGGAGAAACCGCTATTCTTTGCAGCAGACATATATACACCTTGATGTTCCCTTTAATCTCCAGGGTTGAGCAGAAAGACATTTCCCATTTGGTAATACAGGTAACAGCTGGCGAACAAGACTATTTCTACGCAAGGGTGAGCAATACTAAAAAGTAACTGGAGAGGGGACACTGAGGTCAAAGTAGATGTAAACCCGAAATTTAAATTTATTCTTTTTTATGTCATAATATAGAGTATAAGATTTCCTATCATTTGAGCCCAGTCTTGCCACAAAGAGTTAATCCATCTCTGAGCAATCCTCTTTTATCGTTCAGTGAGATAAAACTTAAGAAACAGAGAAAAACTTTGTCAAATCCTCCCCCTTGCTGTGAGTGACAGGTGATTTACATATCTCGTGCACTAGCCTAAGACATGCATTATTTTTTCATTCCCTCCCCCACTCCTTTCTTCAGCAGCTCTGCCAGGATTGGCTGTTCCACATCTCAGCAGGATTTGGCATGATGAAGTCATGTGGTTACTTTCCTGTCTTTTCACTGGATGTTAGAGATCATAGCAGAAGTTCAGTGTAAGAAATACACAGGAGAAAATGCATATTGACAAGGGGAGTGTAGAGGTGGGCGGGGAGTCTACTGACATCACGACTCCACCCACCAAGTTTCAGACAACAGACCCGCCCACAGAATATGCAGTTTTTCGGGTCTCATAAGAGACAGAGGGGAGACATTTGACAGGTAAAGATACATGCAGGAGGCATGTATATCCTTATAGATAACCCCTATGGCAGTAGTTTAGAAAGGATGACATTGGGTTTACATCCACTTTAGGGCTACTCTCACACTTTTGCACTGTGGTAATGCATGTGCATTGATGTGCAATCATGTGAGCTGCATTGAAGCAGCCCAATCATTCGAATGGGCTGCCTAATGCACCAAATTACACCAAAAAACATGTACTAGGTTTCATAGCAAAAAGCACCAAAATTCATTGCGTGTTGGCGGCACTGCCTGTCCACTGGAAAGGCACATTGGGATGCCATTAATAGCATTGCAGTACACCCCTATGGAAAACGCATATCTTCAGGCAATGCGGTAATGTGTTATCGCACATGTTACTGCAGCCAAAAGAGTGAACCAATCCTGACAGAAAGAAAAAATGGGAGCAATGAGGTAAAATAGAAGAGATAGGGAGAAAGGAGAGAACATGTTATGCAATATGACACATTCCACAAATTTTCACTTTAGGTGGAGTGCGCAAGGGTGGACTTGGCTTTTAGTACCCTGGCTGCATCCCTGAGAAGAAAGTAAGCCTCATCAGCCTCCACCTATTTAAAGGAGAATATACGGTATTTCTTTGAACATGTACACTTTTCTCCAGCTCCCAATGCCTGAAAACACTTGGCAGCAATGCAGTACAGGAACACACGTGGGAATTTGTGAATCAAGCTTTAATCTTATAGTACAGCGGGTGGCAACCTTTTAAAGCAGAGGAACCCTTTAAATAATTTTCAGGTCTTGGGGAACCCTTACTAAAACCAATTCATTGGGGGTCAATGGGAAAAAATGCCTTTTACATGATGTTTTAGTAGGGCGAATGCAACATTTACAGTCAAGGTCAGAATGAAATACTTAGACCGCAAAAAAAAAGTTCAACGGCACTTGGTTTTTCTAAGTGCCGTTGACCCTGTGGAACTATGGAGGCACCATCAAATGGGAGGTCAATCGACCACAGCCCAAGGAACCCCTTGCAACCCCCAGAAGAACCCTAGAGTTCCATAACCCTAGGGTTCCAAAACCTGGTCGAGAATGGCTGCTACATGTAAAACCATTTATGCATTGTATCCTCCTATAAGCTCCTGTTTCTCACTGCCAAGTCAGCTCTCTTACCATCAAGAGGTGGCCTTGTAATCAACAGGAAAAGGCAAAACACAGGTAGGAGGATCTCAGTTCCATGTTCAATCACTAAGAAACTGCCATAAACTGATGAATCACAAGAATATCTAAACCAAATTGTAGGTTTTAGGCTTTCCTTGTGGTGGGAAACATGAGGAAATTCCCCATAACAAAAGGAATTACTATGTCACTCCCTTTTTAAAAGTAGTTTAGGGTTCAAGAACACACCACACATACTCACCTCCACGCTGCAAAATCAGACTGATGCTGCATGTGTCACCTGCCAGCACCAAGCCCGAGAACCGAGCGATCACATGAAAGCGGATAACTCAGTTCACGGTCAACTCTGACCGAACAGTGGTGACTTCAGTCACTGCTCTTCACTTTGCCCCTCCAGCGCTCACTGGAGAGTCAAGCTGGTGGGGTGGCGGTCGCAGCTGGCTTCAGCTCTCAGCCAGAGAGCTGGAGCCACCTGTCAAATAGGCAGCTGGGTGGATCCTGACAACATGGTCAAGCTCTTCCAAGAGCCTTCAGTGGCTCTGTGACATCAGCTAATAGTGGGCTATAGCCTACTATTTGCTGATTCTGGCTGAGAGCAAAAGTAAGTGCACTCCTGTGACTCTGAAAAAAAAAAAAAAAAAATTATGGCCAAAAAAGCTCTGGCCATACTTCTTTTAAACTAGGGCCTAATAAAGTACAGTAATCCCTTACTAGGTCACTGACATCATAGGGGATCCCCCATAAGCCACAGAATCCTTACCCATGTCAAGACAAAAAAAAATGCATCTCCCTTGAATCCTGCTCACTAGTTGATAGGAGGTCTGAATAAGGAGCAGGGCGACTACTCTTCAGGTTGGTGGTACATGAACGGTTTTGAAGGACCCCATCATTTCGCACAAATACGACCAATTCGGAGCAAATCCCTCTTAGGCCAAACCAACTGTCTCACCAATGGCTACCAGACCTGAATGCAGTGTATCTGAAGAAACTGTATTGTAACCCAAAGACAGGAACATCTGCCCTATGTTAGGGAGATGAACAGAAGGGGAGATGTTTTATAGTCTAAATAGAAACAGGTGTAGAACCATTCTAGTTTAGAGTAGGCTGCTAGAAAAATTTAGTTAGCTCCTCTGTAATCAGTGGAGCAGGGTTTGATTGCTTTGGGCTGTTCAGTGTCTCACAGGCTGCTGTTTTGCTACTATCCCTTATCTTCTAGATATTTTGAAAAGCATAGTGTGAGAGAGCAGGGCAGGCAGCTTGAATATTTATGAGTGTTTGGCCAATCCTTGGGGAGAAGTGCCCAGTAGGTGGAGGGAGAGCTCATAAATGTTCTGAATTTTTTTAATTTCCTTACAGCGAAAGGGGCCGAGTGCCAGGGTTCAGCCTTCTGGAGAAGACCCCTGTGCTGGGGCTCTGCCCCTGGGGCAGAGAGATGGATGAGGAGCCTGAGGGGTCCTCTTTGAAGACATTAAGGTCCCAGCTTGGCTTAGCTGGGGGGCTACGAGAGAGAGAGAGAGAGAGAGAGAGAGAGAGAGAGAGAGAGAGAGAGAGAGAGAGAGAGAGAGAGAGAGAGAGAGAGAGAGAGAGAGAGAGAGAGAGAGAGAGAGAGAGAGAGAGAGAGAGAGAGAGAGAGAACCTAGGTCAGAGACTGGATTGAGCCAGGAGAACAGGTGTGAGGAAGCTCCATTCGTAAACTGTTGGCACTACGAGTACTTAATCCTGCTACACAGGACAAGAAGTGAGCGTGGGTGCTTTCCCTTACAAGCCAGTGCAGTCAGGAGCTGTGCATTATCACCTAAGGCTTGATTCACACCTGCTCTGTGCAGTTGGTTTTGCACAGTGCAGCCCGGATCCTCCTCTTCTCTGGTCCCTCTTTGCTGCTCCTGGCCCCTCCGTCCTATCGAGTGCCCCCACAGTCAGCAGCTTCCCATGGGGGCACTGGAGCCGAGTCACAGCTTCCTTGTCCATTCAGACACTGAGCCCCGCCCCTCTCCCCTAATCGGCTGACAGCCGCAGGAGCCAAGGGCGCCGCTGCTGTGTCTCAGCCAAGCAGGAAGATCGTCCCGGGTGACTTAGACATTCGTGGACATCGCTGGAGAGAGATGGGGCTCAGGTAAAGGGTTATGGGGTGCTGGGGTGGCTGCTACACACAAAAGTTTTTTTTTTTTTTTTTTTTTAATCTTAATGCATAGAAAGCCCAAAAATTATCACAACACTGCTGAAAGATAAAAAAAAAAACATTGTACCATTTGATTCTTTTAGATCAAAAGGGATGAACTTCAGTCTGTAAGTGCCGGTGTCTTGCCGAATAAGTTCCTTCGGCGGATAGGTTCCCCCCCTGTACTGCGCAGGCGCAGCACGTACTACTGTTGGCTGCCGGAGATAGCCGAAGCTCAAACGCTTCGATCAGCTGTACACGGCGCCTGTGCTCTGGGTCCAGATTCCTTCCCCACTATCCAAGTGGACCTAGAGGGGGAATCTAAAAGTGCCGAGCGCAGCGAGGCCGTGCCCGAAGCGTGGCGAGCGAAGCGAGCCCGCGAGGGGCCCTCTTACAGGCGCCGTGTACAGCTGATTTTCAGCTGTTCCGCTTCGGCTATTTCCGCCGGCTTCTACTGCGCATGCGCAGTAGAGGGGGAACTAATCCGCCGAGCGTAACTTTCTCGGCAGAACACCGGTTCACACTGATGCGAGTTCATAACGAATGTGATGCGTCAAAAACATTCTAAATTTGCATGTCATCCACAAAGTCATTGTTTTCAATGACCGTCATTCACATACATGCGTTGCGATACCCCTACGAATGCGATGCGATAAAAAAAAAAAGGTCTTGTGCGAGTTTACAGCGTTGTTGGTTCATATATGTGCGAATTCCACCACACTACTCTCCACAAAAACCAGGAAGTACACAGGAAGTTAACACCTTTTTTTTATTTTTTACATTATGATTCCATTGGCTAGTACATCAATCGCAGCTATGACAAACTCCTGAAATTCGCAGTAAAATCGCGTTAAAATCGTGGCAAATTTGCGGTAAAATCGCACCTCACACATGACAAAAGAACGGAACAAATGCACAGCGCAGCAGTGTGAACCGGCACTAAAGGAGGGCAGTTTATTTAACCACTTAAAGACTAATGCCCCGTACACACGGTCGGATTTTCCGATGGAAAATGTCCGATCGGAGCGTGTTGCCGGAAATTCCGACCGTGTGTGGGCTCCATCGGACATTTTCCATCGGATTTTCCGACACACAAAGTTGGAGAGCAGGAGATAAAATTTTCCGACAACAAAATCCGTTGTCGGAAATTCTGATCGTGTGTACACAAATCCGACGGACAAAGTGCCACGCATGCTCAGAATAAATAAAGAGATGAAAGCTATTGGCCACTGCCCCGTTTATAGTCCCGACATACGTGTTTTACATCACCGCGTTTAGAACGATCGGATTTTCCGACAACTTTGTGTGACCGTGTGTAGACAAAACAAGTTTGAGCCAACATCCGTCGGAAAAAATCCTAGGATTTTGTTGTCGGAATGTCCGAACAAAGTCCGACCGTGTGTACGCCCTATAAGCCTTTTTCTGAAACTTGTTGCTTCCAAGTAAAAATCTATATTTTTTTTATTTTTGGCTACAAAATTATCCCCAAACAATATATTTTTTGCATAGACCCTAAAGAACGAAATGGCGGTTGTTGCAATATTTTATGTCACTATATTTGCGCAACTGTATTTCAAACGCAATTTTTCGGGGGAAAAATACACTTCAATGAATAAAATTTAAAAAAACAAAAAAAAAAAACCCCTTAACAGTAAAAGTAAACCCTTTTTTTTTTTTTGTACAAGGTGAAAGATGTTACGCCGAGAATCGTGATCTAATTTTATCCAGAATCGTGCAGCTCTAGAACCTACACACCACTTGTGCGGGCTGTGATTTCAAAGAGGGAGCAGGAAGCTTTTTCCCTGTGTTTTTAAGAGGCAGCCCATTCAAATAAATGGCAGAGCCGCAGACGTGTGTGAACCAGTCCTGTGTCCAGTGCAGCCAGGAGCTGTGCAAATCAAAGAGAAAGTACAGTGCAGTCTAAGGATGTGCAATACCTCAAGCAAGTTCTCACCTCCTACAGTTCCGGGTATACCATGCTCCAGACTACTACCCAAGTTCCTGTTCAACAAAAACCCTTAAAAGAAAGCCCTAGACTGATTCTTAAGCCAGAGAAAGAAAGCTGAAAATGCAGTGTGCCTGGCTGTGCAAGCTATGAGTTGGGGAAACAGGCCCAATTACCAGCAGCTCCCACAGGGGGTAGCGCCACAAGGGCAACACTGTTAATAGGTAACAGACAGCCAAGGCATAGAGCCCAGGAAGTTATCAGCTCATTGGACTTCTGGCAGGATCAACAGGTATTTTTTGCATCACAGATATAACTGTGCTGTGCATGGAAGCATACGAGAAGAATTCCGAGGTTGGTGCGCCTTTAATGCGTGCGGCGTGAGCTTGGATAGCAGATTATTAGACGTGAATCATTACAAAACAGATCTGCAGCCTCCTACACAATGCGTCAGCCTGGGCCCATGTGAAGGAAGGTCAGTGAGTAATAAAACACACGGCACATCTCCAGCCACAGGGAGAGGTCAGGGTGAGCTGGACAGATAACAGTCACACTATGGAGAAGAAGAATACTATGGTGATAAAGCCCAATTCCTGGCCCCCATGTGAATGCAGTGACTCATCCGCTAGACTTCGCCATACTCTGAATACCACTATTCATTCCAAATGACAAAATATCTCTGAAGTCCCATGTTAAAGCAAACCTGTCACAAAAGAAATTCAGAGACTGCCACTGCTGAGCTCTTTCTGAGAAATGCTAGTTGCCTGGCTGAGTAACAGGCCTGGAACAAGTAGGCAGATAAGGAGGTCTGACTATTTGTGTGTCAATCTAAGATGCGTTTAGGAGACAAAGCTGTTTAGTTAACTCACTGGAGGAGGAAGACGAGGAAGACGAGGAAGACGAGGAAGACGAGGAGGACGAGGAGGACGAGGAGGACGAGGAGGACGAGGACGACGAGGACGACGAGGACGACGAGGACGACGAGGAGGACGAGGAGGACGAGGAGGACGAGGAGGACGAGGAGGACGAGGAGGACGAGGAGGACGAGGAGGACGAGGAGGACGAGGAGGACCACAGCAGGGTAAGGCCATTCTTTCACAATCCAATGTGCTTGCATCTGACAGGCAGCGTGGCAAGGGTTAATAATGATGTCACCCTATTGGCTAGGCCATGTGCCTGGGAAGTGTGAATCACAAGACCGGCTGAAGAGAATTACAAATGTTCTGGCAGGTGGAACCCTTCATCCAAATGCACTGCCTGATTATCTGGATGCCCAGAGTTAAAGGGGAACTCCGGATTTTAAATTTTGCCTTTTTTTTCTAGCAACACAAAATGTAACAAAACGAATTCCATCTCATGATTCATTTGTTGTTAACTTAATGAGAAAGGCTCAGCTGTACCATTATGCAATTCCATTTCTTGCCATCGCTCAAAGCAAATAGTACTAAAGTTGTAAAAAAATAAAAATTAAAAAAAAGTCATCCAACAGATCGACATCCTTTGTGTGGGGGACAATATCACAATCAGCTAGGTATTCCAGTAAATGCTGGGGGGGGGGGGGAAATCAGCTACAGTGAGTGATGACATGAAAAGCTGAATTGCACAAAAGGAATTTTTATTTTTGGTTATAAATGGTTCAGCAGCAGTGTGTGTGTATATATGTGTGTATGTATGTGTATGTATGTGTGTGTATGTGTATATGTGTGTGTAATATATATATATATATATATATATATATATATATATATATATATATATATATATATATATATATATATATATATATATATATATATATATATATATATATATATATATATATATATATATATATATATATATATATATATATATATATATATATATATATACATACACATACATACACACACACACACATATACACATAATATATTGTCAAAAGTATTGTGACACCTGCATTTACACGCACATGAACTTTAATGACATCCCCAGTCTGGTCTGTAGGGTTCAATATTGAATTGGCCCACTCTTTGCAGCTATAACAGCTTCAACTCTTCTGGGAAGGCCGTCCACAAGGTTTAGGTGTGTGTCTATGGGAATGTTTGACCATTCTTCCAGAAGCACATTTGTGAGGTCAGGCACTGATGTCAGACAAGAAGGCCTGGCTCACAGTCTCCACTCTAATTCATCCTAAATGTGTTCTATTGGGTTGAGGTCAAGACTCTGTGCAGGCCAGTCAAGTTCCTCCACCCCAAACTCGCTCATCCATGTCTTTATGGACCTTGCTTTGTGCACTGGTCCAAATCATTTGGTGGAGGATAGAATTATGGTGAAGGATTGTTTTTCAGGGGTTGGGCTTGTCTCTGTCGTTCCAGTGAAGGGAACCCTTAGAGCAGGGGTGTCAAACTCAATTTCATTGTGGGCCGCATTAGCATTACGATTGCCCTCAAAAGGGCCGGTTGTATCTGTAAGATTAGATGTCCAGCGCATACCCTCCCCTTACATTAGAAGTCAAGAGCCACCCCACCATCAGAAGTTGAGTTGCCAACTTTACCTTACATCAGTGCACCCCCCTTTCCTTATGCTACTGCTGGGAAGAAGCTGGTGCATTGCTTGAAAGCAGAAAGTAAGGGTCTGGAGGAGAAACTGAGGGCTGGAGCTCTCCTGCAGCTGCAGGAGAGGTGGGAGGGCCGCGAGGGCCATATGAAATGACCTTGAGGGCCGGATTCGGCCAGTGGGCCTTGTGTTTGGCACCCGTGCCCTTGAGCGTCAGCATACCAAGACATTTTGGATGAATTTCATGCGTTCAACTTTGTGGGAACAGTTTGGGGATGGCCCTTCCTGTTCCAACATAACTGCATACCAGTGCATAAAGCAAGGTCCATAAAGACTAAGACAGAGTCCTCACCCGATAGAACACCTTTGGGATGAATTAGAGCAGACTGCAAGCCAGGTCTTCTCCTCCACATCAGTGATTGACCTCACAAATGCTACAAATGGAAGAATGGTCAAACATTCCCATAGACACACTCCTAAACCTTGTGGACAGCCTTCCCAGAAGAGTTGAAGCTATTATAGCTGCAAAGGGTGTGCCAACTCAATATTGAACCCTACAGACTAAGACGCCATTAAAGTTCATGTAAAGGCAGGTGTCCAAAAACTTTTGGTAATATAGTGTATATTGTTTATATATATATATATATATATATATACATATATACATATATATATATATATATATATATATATATATATATATATATATATATATACATATATACATATATATATATATATATATATACATATACATATACACACACACATATATATACACATATACATACACATACACATACTGATATGATGCCATAAGAACAGCACACTGACCTTGGCATACAGACATCATCCATTCTGAGAATCCCCTATTCAAAATTACTGACAAAAAAGGAAAGTGTACCTCTTCTTCCACAGAAAGTGGGTTAGCGGTCAGCAGTATACAGATCATAGAGTCTCCGGGAGCAGTAAAGTGTAATCTCTGAATTCAGGCCCAGAAGCTAAGCCCTTAACCACGGTATTAAACTCTAAAATGTAAAAAAAAGGCAGTGGCCCTTGGTACTCACCTTGTGTGCTTCTTTAAAATCTTGCCTTTCTTTTTAGACAATCCAAAGATCGCAGCCCCCAGGTTCAAGGATTGCAGGTGGCTTTGCAGAGTTCTACGGAGCCACCCTTATGTGCATGCTTCCGGAAGACAAAGGCTCAGTTAAGGGAAGTTCAGGGAAGCCACACCGGAATCTGGAGAAAATAGTGGTGAATAAAACACCATGTAAACTGGTTCTAGACATTTCTTAAATCATTTATGTTACTCTGCTAAACTGGTATGCACAAATGTAATCAAGATAAAAAGTATGAGGCTTAGAGTGGATGTAAACACGACATTTTTATTTTTTTTATTTTTGATGTCATAATGTAGAGCAGGGGTCTTCAAACTGCGGCCCTCCAGGTGTTCAGGAACTACAATTTCCATCATGCCTAGTCATGTCTGTGAATGTCAGAGTTTTACAATGCCTCATGGGATGTGTAGTTCTGCAACAGCTGGAGGGCCGTAGTTTGAGGATCTCTGATGTAGAGTATAAGATTTCCTATCATTTGAGCCCAGTCTTGCCACACAGAGTTCATCCAGCTCTGAGCAATCCTCTTATTGTACAGTGAGATAAATCTTGACAAACTGAGAAAAACTTTGTCAAATCCTCCCCCTTGCTGTGAGTGACAGGTGATTTACATCTCGTGCACTAGCCTAAGACATGCATTATTTTTTAATTCCCTCCCCCACTCCTTTCTTCAGCAGCTCTGCAAGGATTGGCTGTTCCACACCTCACCATGATTGGGCATGCTGAAGTCATGTGGTTACTTTCCTGTCTTTTCACTGGATGTTAGAGATCATAGCAGAAGTTCAGTGTAAGAAATACTCAGGAGAAAATGCATATTGACAAGGGGAGTGTAGAGGTGGGCGGGGAGTCTACTGACATCACGACTCCACCCACCGAGCTCCAGACAACAGACCCGCCCACAGAACATGCAGTTTTTTGGGTCTCATAACAGACAGAGGGGAGACATTTGACAGGTAAAGATACATGCAGGAGACATGTATATCCTTATAGATAACCCCTATGGCAGGAGTTTAGAAAGGATGACATTGGGTTTACATCCACTTTAACTATAACTTTGGAGTAGAAGACAATCCGCAACTCCATACATGCTCTTCAAATTTATTGTTGTGAAAAAGACCGTTATGACTGAAACGCGTTAACATCTGCTGTATATATTCTTCTTTTATGGAGTTACAATAAATTTGGATCTATTGAATAGCATTGTATAGAGTTGCAGATTGTCTTCTACCCATTTACTTTGTTAGCAGCTGAGTGATTGTACATCCGACACCGGACAGCTCGGGAGAATCTCTACATAATCTGGAGTAGTAGCGCCTTTTTCTTTTATTGATTGTTTACTATAACTTAAATCAACGCCCAACCCCCCCCTTGTGCCTTCCTAGACCACAAATCATGCTGCCCGAGACGGCCAGAGGCCGCGGGCATGCTGCCCGAGACGGCCAGAGGCCGTGGGCATGCTGCCAGAGACGGCCAGAGGCCGCGGGCATGCTGCCAGAGACGGCCAGAGGCCGCGGGCATGCTGCCAGAGACGGCCAGAGGCCGCGGGCATGCTGCCAGAGACGGCCAGAGGCCGCGGGCATGCTGCCAGAGACGGCCAGAGGCCGCGGGCATGCTGCCAGAGACGGCCAGAGGCCGCGGGCATGCTGCCAGAGACGGCCAGAGGCCGCGGGCATGCTGCCAGAGACGGTCAGAGGCCGCGGGCATGCTGCCAGAGACGGTCAGAGGCCGCGGGCATGCTGCCAGAGACGGTCAGAGCCCGCGGGCATGCTGCAAGAGACGGTCAGAGCCTGCAGGCATGCTGCAGGAGACGGTCAGAGCCCGCGGGCATGCTGCAAGAGACGGTCAGAGCCCGCGGGCATGCTGCAAGTAATGGTCTGAGAATATTGTTGTGCTAAAAGGAATAGAGGCTGAACATGATACGCAATCTTTCGAAGACTGGAGGCATGCTTCAGGAGATGATGACTGGAGGCGCATTACATGAGACTGTTACAGATCACTACTATAAGGGCCCTTTCACACTGATGGGTTCTCATTGACTTACAATAGAAGGTGCGTTTTTGGTGAACTATTGAAACATTGCACCAAAGATGCAGCATGCAGGATTTTTCAAAGGATTTAATTGGGAACCATTTTCATGCTCTTTAGTTACCCTATAAAAAGCGCACCAATGTGAAATGGGCCTTACAAATCAACACAAATCACTGTCTGCAGGGAGCCCGAGGGGCGCACATTGGGCATCAGGGCCTTACACTGTGCAGTATCAGTTGAACCTCAGGAATGACAAAGTGTCAAAATAAAAAATGAACCCGTTCCAAGTTTTTTTTTTTTATAGAGATAACAGCATTCTAACTTTTCTCTAACTTCCACTGGCTGCATACTTATGTAAAGGGCTCTTGAGAGGAGTTCGGAGGCAGAGTGCTGTGATGTGATCAGGAAGCGATGTACAGCACTCTGTTGCCGCCGCCGCCACCACCCCCCCACCACCACCACCACCACCACCATCCATAATCTGCTTGCATTGCAGAGAGAACAACAGAGACTTGGTTATGACTTAAATGGCTCTAAAATAAGGTATGTAATGAAAATAGAAACGTTTTAAAATTACGAAAAAAGCCATTAGCATGTTGATGAGGGAAAGGAGCAAGAAGGGAAGGCAAAATATAAGCAGATTAAACTTCAGCTTATTGAATAAAAGCATGGTTGATGAAATGAATGGTCTGGTTACAGGGTCTTTTTAATGATGCCCAACTTAAAAGAAGAAAAACCTGTTCTTAGGATTTTAAGTATGACTGTAAAATATTATATCTATGCAGCCTTTGGGTCTGTTTGCCGTACTCCTCCTCCCAAGGCCAACATCACCAACAACTTTATAACAGCTACAAAACTCGGATTATTTTATGACTGCAGACATTTCATTTGCTTATATTACATTTGTGAACTAAAAAAAAAAAAAAAAGAAGGAAGGGGGAGAGCGAGTGAGGGAGGGGGGGAGAGAGAGAGCGCGTGCGCATGAGGAGGAGGGAAGAAGGAAGGAAGGAAGGAAGGAAGGAAAGAAAGAAAGAAGAGGAGGATAGAGGGCAGAAGAGAGGGAGCAAAAGAGAGGGAGCAAAAGAGAGGGAGCAAAAGAGAGGGAGCAAAAGAGAGGGAGCAAAAGAGAGGGAGCAAAAGAGAGGGAGCAAAAGAGAGGGAGCAAAAGAGAGGGAGCAAAAGAGAGGGAGCAAAAGAGAGGGAGCAAAAGAGAGGGAGCAAAAGAGAGGGAGCAAAAGAGAGGGAGCAAAAGAGAGGGAGCATTAGAGAGGGAGCATTAGAGAGGGAGCATTAGAGAGGGAGCATTAGAGAGGGAGCATTAGAGAGGGAGCATTAGAGAGGGAGCATTAGAGAGGGAGCATTAGAGAGGGAGCATTAGAGAGGGAGCATTAGAGAGGGAGCATTAGAGAGGGAGCATTAGAGAGGGAGCATTAGAGAGGGAGCATTAGAGAGGGAGCATTAGAGAGGGAGCATTAGAGAGGGAGCATTAGAGAGGGAGCATTAGAGAGGGAGCATTAGAGAGGGAGCATTAGAGAGGGAGCATTAGAGAGGGAGCAGAAGAGGGAGCAGAAGAGGGAGCAGAAGAGGGAGCATTAGAGAGAGCAGAAGAGGGAGCAGAAGAGAGAGCAGAGCAGAAGAGGGAGCAGAAGAGAGAGCAGAGCAGAAGAGAGAGCAGAGCAGAGCAGAGCAGAAGAGAGAGCAGAGCAGAGCAGAGCAGAGCAGAAGAGAGAGCAGAGCAGAGCAGAGCAGAAGAGAGAGCAGAAGAGAGAGCAGAGCAGAGCAGAAGAGAGAGCAGAGCAGAGCAGAAGAGAGAGCAGAGCAGAGCAGAAGAGAGAGCAGAGCAGAGCAGAAGAGAGAGCAGAGCAGAGCAGAAGAGAGAGCAGAGCAGAGCAGAAGAGAGAGCAGAGCAGAGCAGAAGAGAGAGCAGAGCAGAAGAGAGAGCAGAGCAGAGCAGAAGAGAGAGCAGAAGAGAGAGCAGAAGAGAGAGCAGAAGAGAGAGCAGAAGAGAGAGCAGAAGAGAGAGCAGAAGAGAGAGCAGAAGAGAGAGCAGAAGAGAGAGCAGAAGAGGGGAGGGAAGGGTTTCCAGGAACCGGTTTTAGAGAGAAGAGTGTTTTTTGGACTGGGCTCCGGTGGGAGGAAGAGGTTGGGGGGATTGCAGTATTGTAGACCCCGCTCCTCGTACAGTGATTACACTCCTGGATATGTTATGTGGAGGATATTAAAGTCCCTTTAAACCTGGAGATGTCAGATTATAAATAGCGGCCGTTTAGTCCTCTCCCCTCCTCGCTCTTCCCCACATCCGGAAGTCTTTCCCCAGGAATGCTCCAGGTCACATTACTCCATGTGGAAACCTGAATGGAGATCCTCTATCCCAGGCAGGTCACATGGGGTCATTAACCTCTATTAGCACTCATTAGTAAGCTTCACTCACTTCCTGCAATCAGCATGAATCCTCTCCCACTTCAGTCCCCAACACTCACTCCTGTGCTATTCTTCTCCTAATCCCATCCAGTCTCATCATTTCCCATATGGGAACACACTGCTAGCATTGTATATTCTCTTATATACATTTTTATTTTTTTTTAGGGTAAAAGAATGAATGAATAAAAGGTCTTTTTTTCTATTAGTGGTTGTAAATGCAAATTTTATTTTATAGAACATACATATTATACTTACCTTCTCCATCCCATGGATCTACACAGAGCAGCCCCAAACCTCCTCTACTTGGGAACCCCGCTGGCACTCCTGGCTTTACCTGTCTGGCCATTTCCCCCATAGAAAGGCACTTCCTATGGGGCACTATGTGGGCTCACTCCAGAGCCCCTCTGCATCTATATACACAGACAGCGGGACTCCGCCCCGCCCCCCACTTCCTTGTCACTGGCTTTACAGCAGCGGGAGCAATTGGCTCAGCAAAGCCAGCGAGACGAGGAAGTGAGTGGAGTGAAAGGAGGCTCAGGTAAATGCAGGGAGGCGAAGGGGGATAATAAAGACACTTTCTTACTAAACCCATAACAGTAAATCAGTGTTTATATGCAGTAAAGCATTCTTGTTATACTCACTGTGGAACCTAAGGGGTTAATCCTGTGCATTGTGTAAGAAAGGCTGTTTGCTCCTATCTTTTCTTATACTCCCCTTCTTCCACAAACTCCAATCCATCTGCTGACAGTACAGAGCCTTGGGGGCACTTTGCACGTGCTCAGTTTGGCAAGTATTGCTAGAGATACCGGTATTTTTTTTCTTGGGTGGGTGCATGTGTCTAGCACAGAGCCAATCAGCACTGTCCAGACAGAGGGTCAGGGGTCCTGCAGCCTCATAGGTCAGAGTAGAATGAAAACTCCTACAAGCTTTAACCAGACACTGATACAAGTCACAAGACGCTATATACTGCTGAGGAAGATATTTAGCAATTTATATTTACTAAAGTAATTGCATTTCCATGTTCTGTGTACTGTGGGAGATCAGATATAGTGAATGCAGGGTCCTGGGTTTAGTAGCACTTTAATGCAAAGAATGCATCAAGGTAAAAAAAGGTTTAGGCCAGGGGTGTCCAAACTTGTTTCAAAGAGGGTCAGATTTGATGAAGTGAACATGTGTGAGGGGCCGACCATTTTGCCTGACATTCTTTTGAACTATTAAAATTAAATGCAAATTAACGAATACACCGCCCAACAAGCAATCTCTCGTCTTTGTGGCTGTGTGTGGTGAAGAGTCTAAGGAGGAGCTCGGGCGTGTTATTTGGATAGTCCGTATATATCGCTGTATATGGGCGGCACAGTGGTGTAGTGGGTAGCACTCTCGCCTAGCAGTAAGAAGGGTCGCTGGTTCGAATCCCAACCACAACGACACTACCTGCCTGGAGTTTGCATGTTCTCCCTGTGCCTGTGTGGGGGTTTCCTCCGGGTACTCTGGTTTCCTCCCACACTCCAAAGACATGCTGGTAGGTTAATTGGATCCTGTCTAAATTGTCCCTAGTATGTATGAATGTGAATTAGGGACCTTAGATTGTAAGCTCCTTGAGGGTAGGGACTGATGTGAATGTACAATGTATATGTAAAGCGCTGCGTAAATTGACGGCGCTATATAAGTACCTGAAATAAATAAAATAAATAAATAACACGCACCTTCACTTTAGAGGGAAGTTTCAGGAAAAAATACAATTTTAAATAAAGAAGTGTGAAGAAAAATAAGGGTCAGTGCCCATCAATGCAGCCTCGCCACTGCCATGAGCGCAGCCTCGCCACTGCCATGAGTGCAGCCTCGCCACTGCCATGAGCGCAGCCTCTGAATGCAGCCTCACCATTGCCATAAATGCCGCCTCCCCACTGCCATAAATGCAGCCTGATCCATGCCCATCTGCAACCTCGGAAGGGACAGGAAGGGGGTGAGACGAGCGCCAACCGATTACATACAGGAGAATCTCCTGTTTACTCAGTGGCCTCTTTAATATAAAGTCCCGCCTCCTATGATAGACAGAAGAGTTGTCCAATGGCAGCCCAGGGAGACAGAACTTCCCATTACAGAGGCCACCGAGTAAACAGGAGATTCTCCTGTATGTAATCTGACGGCTCTCGTCCCACCCCCTTCCTGTCTCCTCGGAGGAACGATAAATACAGTATATATCTTTTGTGGCCCATTTCCTGTGAGTGACATGGCTGTGGGGGCGGAGCCATGCCAAATATGGCTATGACCATATTTCATGTTGTATCCTAAATGTGGTTATAACGTGAAACATGGTCAGAATAACGGTCTACTCTTAACTATTGCAATGGGAAAGGGGGTGGCACTAATTCATTTATTACTATCCTGCTTTAAAGAGCAACTTCACTTTTTTTTTTTTTTTTTGCAACAAAAGCATTCCCCTCTGGGTGATCTATGTACCTGTACAGGATTTATTTCTGCGGGCCTGGGGCGCGCTCTGCCGGCGACCCGCTCCTGCTGCGATTAGACACAGTGGGAGCCAATCCGCTGGTCTGGGGGACCCAATGTCCACCGGGACCCACCGATCATTCCTGAGGCAGACAGGACAGCGGTCTGTCTATGTAAACAAGGCAGATCACCGTTCTATCAGAGCTGAAGATGGAGATCTTGTGTTTCTGTTAAGCAGGAGCACATATCTCTGTTTTTCCCCAGTTAAACCATCCCCCACACAGTAAACAAGCACTCCCAGAGAACACATTTAACTCTTTGATTGCCCCTCGTGTTAACCCCTTCCCTGTCAGTATCATTAGTACAGTGATTGCATTTTTTTTTAGCACTGATCACTGTACTGGTGTCACTGGTCCCCAAAAAGTGTCACTAATTGACTGATTTATCTGCCGCAATGTCGAAGTCCCGCTAAAAATCGCTGATCGCCGCCATTACTAGTTAAAAATAAAATAAAAGTCCGTAAATCTATCCCATAGTTTGTAGACGCAATAACTTTGCACAAGCCAAAAACATGTAGCAGAATACATATTGGCCTAAATTGATAAAGAAATACGATTTAAAAAAAAAATAAAAAATTTTTATTGAATGTGTTTTATAGCAGAACGTAAAAAAAATTTTTATTTTTTTTTTTTAAATCTTCGCTTTTTTTGTTTGTTTATAGTGCGCAAAAAAAAAAAACACAAAAACCACAGAGGTGATCAAATACCACCAAAAAAAGCTCGTTTTGTGGGAGGAAAAAAAAAACATCAATTTTATTTGGATACAGCATCGCGCAACCACGCAATTGTGAGTTAAATTAACGTTATTAGATTGTAAGCTCTTCTGAGCAGGGCCCTCTTAATTCTCTTGTATTTTGTAACTGTATTGTCTCCTTTTATATTGTAAAGCGCTGTGTAAACTGTTGGCGCTATACAAGTCCTGTATAATAATAATAATAACGCAGTGCCGTATCGCAAAAAAATGGCCTGGTCAGGAAGGGGGGTAAACCTTCTGGAGCTGAAGTGGTAAAGGTCCGTACATCTAAACTATTAAAAGCCTGCTTCGCAGCGTTGGTATGTTGCATACCCTGTAGTCACATGCCATGTTGCTCTTGAGATTCATCTAGGGAAATATATTTACTAATGCGGAGTTATATTAAAGATCCTTTTAAATGTTGGTAAATTTGGATTTTGACATGCTATGTCCATATCCAATCTCCAGAGCACACCAGATCCTGTATAAATCTTCATTATCAGTAATGACACTTGCCCTTTAATCTGTCTGCTCAGCCAGTCAATGGAAAGGAAAGGAGGGGGGGGGGGGGACTAGTCGGAAGTGAAGAATATCCAGTGGAGTGGCATTGAGAGGTTGCCTGGGTGGGGGGCGGTTTGGGTCTGCTGAGTCAAAGGTCCATAGGGAAATGATTCATTAATGCTGAAGACTCATTAGGCTGCATATAATGCTAAACAGAAGCAATCCGGCATTCACTTCCCAGGTAACAATTATCAGAAGGATTCACTGCAGAAATAACGACAGGAAGGCCATAAATAAATCCTGCCCGTGAAAAGCTTTCCAGATTTAAAGGGTAACTCCACTTTTGTGGGAAAAAAAAATAGTAAATAAAAAAATAAAAAACATAGCGTATACAATTACATATTGTAATTGAATGCAAGAACCTTTTCCAAACCTGCAGTGCTGTAAGTTTCTGTAAAATGCAATATGGCTACCTGGAGGCGTTCTGTACATGATTGGCTTACTGATTATTACAGCAAATAATTATTACAGCAAAATGTAAATAAAAAAAATAAATAAATTTGTCGCTTTTTTTTGGGCATAAAATAACTGCACAAGTGATCAAATACCACCAAAAGAAAAAAACTCTATTTATGGGGGGGGAAGACATCAATTTTATTTGGTTACAAAGTCGCACAACCGTGCAATTGTCTGTTAAAGCGACACAGTGCCATATTAGAAGCAAGAAGGAAGGAAGAAGGAAGAAGGAAGAAGGAAGAAGGAAGAAGGAAGAAGGAAGAAGGAAGAAGGACTAACTCAAGATATCCGGGCCACTCCTTTGGACCATGCCACACATAGAAGCTGTGATGCCCCGTTGTGCCAATGTACCAGTTCATACACCACAATACACAGCCCCGTGACACAGTGTCAATCAAAATGCTCACAATGGCAACTACTCATTGGTCAGCACAGCCTGTGACCATGCTGAGGCTTCTAATGGTAAGGTGTCCCAGAAGAAAAAAAAGCCTTCTCATTAGTCAAGTGTGGTGCTGACCAATAAGCGATTGCCTTCACAAAAATATAATCCATATACACTCCAGGGCTGTGCACTGCAGTGTATGGACCGCTACACCAGCAGCACAGGGCTTCATGGCCAATATGTTCAGTAGAGTCCAGAAAGGTGGCCAGGATATGTAGCCTTAGTCTATCTTTTCTTTTTTCGTAAAACAAGAATGTCCCTTTTGCAGAAGTTCACTTTGAGGACAGTAAGCCGCACATTTTGAACAGAGAGGTCAACAGGTTCACATGAAAACCACCAACAAACTGGAACAATCATCACTGAGCAGGGGAGGGCTTCCTTTAACACCACCTGTTTCCACTTTAAATTCCATTTTGCCATCTCCACCCTGACAGTTTGACAACAATTCACGCCTTCAACCATGTGAACAGAATGAGTAACACCTAGTATGAAGCCTTCCTGACATCAAGGATGGGATTACGTAGCTAGAACAAGGTGGTTCCAGTACTTTTACACCTCCCATCCTGTTCTTGGACAATCAACATCTGCCTTGACACTTTCCATGCAGATTGGATTAAGAAAGCCTCCCTTAACCTTTTTACCCCTTGAAACAATTTTCAGGTCTTAGGGGACCCGTGTTAAGTTTAGTCCATTAGTGGTCATTAGAAAAATGCACCTTACATAGGCGATAAATGAAGAGACTGCCCCCCTCCTACCAGTGGTGATTAGCACACACCCCTTACCAGCCAGCCCATAGGTATCATGCTACTGACTGTGCTAACTGACAATGGACCTGGAACTATGCAGACACCATCAGATGGGAGGTCAATCAGCCACAGCTCAAAGAGGCACTAGCAACCTCGGGAGAAACCCTGTCTGACAATGGCTGGGTTAAAGCGGAGTTCAACCCTAAAGTGGAACTTCCGCTCATCAGATTCCTCCCCCCCTCCGGTGTCACAATTGGCACCTTTCAGGGGGGAGGGGGTGCAGATACCTGTATTATACTTCTGAGTATAGCTAGCCGCAGCTAGCTGCAAACCCCCCCTGTATTGTGGGAAATACACAGTTCCTACAACGGGGACAACTTTTATTGGACCGCAGTGGTAGCTAATGGCGCCACACTGCTGTCTCAGCCAATAAAAAGGGGAGTCCTGGACAACCGAGTCTCTTGAGCAACATCTCTGGATCTAGATGGACCTTAGGTAAGTATTGGGGGGCTGAGGGGGGGGGGCAGGACATGGAGGGTTTTTTTATGTTAATGCATAGAATGTATTAAGATAAAAAAATCTTCTGACTTTATATCCACTTTAAAGAATTGGCTTGGGTAAGCAATTAAACATTTTCAACATTACTGAACAAGTCCAGTTGAATGTGTAACCCAGTGGTTGTCAACTAATGAGCAACCATGAGCTAAAAAGGAGGCCTCAAATGTGGCCCCTGACATCAAAGGGCCACACTTAAAGCGCAGTTCCACCCAAAAATGGAACTTCCGCTTTAAGGGAAGGTGACCCCCTGACATGCCACATTTGGCATGTTCTTTATTTTGGGGGGGGGGGGGGGAGCGCGGATACCCTCTTTTGAGAGGGTCCCAGCTCCCACCGGAAGGGAGATCAACTCTCCCCCTTCCATCTCGGCAATCATCTGGGACACGTCACAGGTCCTAGACGACTGCCTGGCCAGTCATGGCGTACCGCGCAGCTCGCGCATGCACAATGCGTGCCCGGGTGTGAAGCCACAGCCGGGTGCCCACAGTTACAATGCCGGCGCCGCAGAGAGGAGGGGGGAGACGAGCGGGGCTTCGTTCCCCCGCATCGCTGGACCATGGGACAGGTCAGTGTCCGATTATTAAAAAAGTCAGCAGTTGCAATATTTGTAGCTGCTGACTTTTACATTTTTTTTTTTTACGCAAAACTCCGCTTTAATGTTCAATATCTGTAATGCTTGAAAGGAATGTCAGAGATTGCGGACCTAATAAAGGAAATGAAGGTCAGAGAGCGACAACATGATACATTTTTGGCTGAAGATATGCTGCAGAAGTCAACACGAAACTTGGAAAATGTTACATGAGGCTAGTAGAGATAAATACTACTACCCTAATCAATGTTCCCACTACAGACCGCTGAGATCCGAGGGTCGCACATCACATACCAAAGGGCGGTCCCTTAGGGCACAAGTCTAACAAGATTGAGAGAGTTTAGCTTCAAGGAATATGAAAGGCACCAAAGATTTTCTTGACTAGATGGTGTCAACAGCCTGGTTGTGTTGTGTGAAGGGCTGTGTAAAATGTCAAGACTGAATGGACAAAACTAAAAATCCATTGTCCAAGTAAGACAAAATGACAACGTCATCTGCCCAGTTAGTCTAAATTTAAAGTATAAGTGAACCCTCACCTTGAAAAAGAACCAATTCAGTGTCACCTTACATTGGTGGCCAGTACAAATCTCTTTGAAAATGTTGTCAGTGTAAATTTCCCCTTACATGGAGGACATTGTATATTCCCCCTTACACTGGTAGTTGGTGTAAATGCTCCTATTACATTGTCATATTTTTTAGGGCAGCTAAGTCGAGCCAAATAAGCCATATCTGGTGTGTATTTAAAGGTTTCTCTAGAGTTCTATATATAATTCAGTGGTGAAATGGAGACCACAGTAGAGCATCCAAACTGCACTCATCACAGATCCTACACACAAAAGGTGGAGATTAAACCGTAATAGAGACAAGAGATCTCGGGCTCACTTTTGGTTTCAGTTACCCACTTTGAATAATTCTGGACTCCATGCTGTAAAACATCTGCCGAGTCTTACAAAGATCGAACCCGCTTTCCTGCTGACTCCTCTTGCTGGGAAGCTTCTCTCCCCATTGACTGCACATTTCTCATTGCGCTCTTCCTAATGAGAGACTCATTTAAGCAATTACGTTGCACTGACACAATATAACTGGTGACCGCTTATAGAAGTTCTTCACTTCCTTTAGTGTTTATGCAGACTAGGCAGCAAAAAAGATGCCAGAACTGCTGGCAGAAATAAAAAAAAAAAAAAAAAAAAGCTCCTATTGAGCATACTGTATGCGATTTCAAATTTATAAGCGTTTTTCCTCAAGGATTCCAAATCCCATAAAAATACCCCCCTGCACGGTGCTGGAACATCTTTTAGCAAGATTTGAGACCCTGAGCAATATAACCCAGGAAGCAGCGGTGAGGTCCAATGATGTCACAGGTACTTACACTTTTAGGCCTCATGCATTCTTACAAAACCGCCATCAGCGTTAGCTGCAGAAAGCTGCAGCTGTAGAAAGAGTTTTGCAGCATTTTTTAGCTGTAGCGTTTAGTTTGTTTTTTTTTTATTAGCAAAACTATACTCCCAAAAAAGCTGATAAACACAGAATACCCACGTTTTTTTTTATGTGTTTTTCAGCCTTTTTACAGCTGAAAAACTCCCCTTAAAACTAGGGTGGCACCAATACCACGCATTTGCACGAGAGCAAATGCTACGATACTTTATCCGATACCTCCAGCTCTTCAGCCCTCCTCCAGGAACGAAGAGATGTCGCGCGAAGGAGTTGGAGGCATCACTTGCTCATTCCCAGAAGTCAGTGGGCGGAGAGCAGACAGAGGGTGTCAGCGTCAACATTCTATAGCACACTGGCAGCTGACAGGTTAGCTGGCCTGGGCAGGGGCGCTGGCGCTATGTTTTCCCAAGACAAATATGTTGGTGTTCCGTCAGAGTCGGAGAACCGTCAGATTTGGTAACAGACCTTGTACCTTCCATGCACAAACTAGGGCCAAATAACAAATCAGATGGTCTTTGGCATGTGAGGGGAACCAACGCAAGCACATGGAGAACATGAAAACTCCATGCAGACCATATCCTAGCCAGGATTTGAACAGAGGATCCTACAGCTAGAAGTGCTAACCGCAAAGCCAGGGGGTCTCTAAATGGCCAGTTTGCTGCCCTTCAAATATTAGGTAAAAAAATAAAAAAAACACGCTACACGCTAGGCTGGGACATTTACATAGTTACATAGTTAGTCAGGTTGAAAAAAGACACAAGTCCATCCAGTCCAACCATAAAAAAAAAAAACAAACAAAAAAAACAACAACACGTACAATCCAATATACCCAATACTATACCCACAGTTGATCCAGAGGAAGGCAAAAAACCCCAGCAGAGCATGCTCCAATTTGCTACAGCAGGGGAAAAAATTCATTTACAAGACATACCATTCCAGGGACATCTGGACATTTATCCTTTGGTCACTCAGCAGTTATTACAGGTTCCAGTGACTGGGTGTCCCGCACTTAACTATGGGCACTACATCGGCATAGACCAGAGAATTGTATGCAGTTACCGCACACCTAAGAGTTGGCCCAATATATATACTTTTTTCAGTCTGACAGCCACGGAATACCAATACGAATTCTGTACCTCAGTGCCTGCTTTTACATGGAATTATCAAACCGGAACCAATATTTTATATATATATATATATATATATATATATATATATATATATATATATATATATATATATATCTTTCGGACCCTCATCCCCTGGCGAAGGTATTTGAATACTTCATACCGGAAACGCGTCGGACATCAGGGCATCTACTTTGTATGACGTTCTTGTACACAACTATTTGTCTTTGTCTTATATTCCATGTGACACTCATTGTGCATCCTTGTCTTATGTTGATTTTGTATGTATTTTATTCTACATTATTAAAGAAATCTTTTTTATATATATACCGCTGAGTAGATGATCTGTTAAAATCCCATTTGTGGGGGTTATCTTCTTTGTGTTCAAATATTAGGTGGGCTGGACGGTGGCCAGAGGGAGTAGATAATGCTCTGGCATCTATGGGAGTAAATAATGCTTGTTGGTCAGTGGGAGTACAAAAATTACGCTACTGATTCCGGTGGGAGGAATAGTACCTCGTATCAGTGGAACTAATAGAGCCCCAAGGGCTGGATAAAAGCCCCATCCAGCCCCCGTTCGCAGTTTGGATACCCCTGCACTAAGCCACTATGTTGCCTACTATCCCTGCCCTCTAAGTACAACATGGTTTTATTTCTATGAGACTTAATCTCTACTAAAGCTGCAGATTTCTAGCACTGCCATTTGACCTCCTCGCAGATTAAAGCATGCTCCTTTAGGGGTAAGTGAAGCCCAATATGTATGGGGAGATGCCTCAATCAATGGTTGACTCAAAATACAATATGGCTGCATTTCTCCAAGACTCCGTTTCCACTAACAAGTAGTAAACAATCCTGCAGATTCCCAAATCAATTTCTTATCTCCTCGAAGATCAAAGCAGGCTCCTTTAGAAGTGAGAGAAGTCTAATATGTATAGGGAGATGGTCCAACCATTGGCTGCCTCAGAATACAAAATGGCCTCATCTTTCTGAGGTAACACATGAAAATGAAGCTTTGCCTCCACTAACAAGTCCATGCTAATCATCTCAGGTACCTCGGGGTTAACACGTGTGATGAAAGGGTTTCTGCAAATCTCCACAGGCAAATGCTTATAAATATGGAAAGTCCTAATCTAATTTCCATGGTAAAGGAATATTGATTGGGAACAGCATGATTGCAGCAAAGCTTCCTGTGTGAGGGCTGAGGAGAGGGCGGGGGAACTCATTCAGGGAACATAACTCATAAAGTATGTCAAATTTGGAAAACACTTCAGTAAATATTGGGGCAAGAGGAAACCTTTGCTGGTGGAGAGAAGAGGACTAGGAGCCTAGCTGCAGCCATGTTTTTCTGGAGGAAAGGCTTGTGGGTGAGTGGAGCAGGATAACCGGTCCCAGCATGGCATCGGATGGCGCAAATTAAAAGCACAACCTAACATCAAAGGGTCAATGTGCTCAGCAGACGCATGAATAGTTTATGGGGCTGCACGCTCGTAAAACTGGCCATCATGGACAAAACTACTGGATGAAGGCCTTCAACGGAAACACAGGAGGAGAATAAATTGCTGGGCTTAATGACAAAACAATTCAGAAATTTCTGAGGTCATCATAATATAGAAGGAGAAAAACGAATTATCTTACTTCAGTTTCGCCTTAAAAACAGACACGGACGTAACAAATATAATGGAATGGAAGCTTTAGACAGCAGACAGAAAGTCAGGAAGGGTGTGCGTTTTATTTTTAACAATTTTATTATTATTTTACTGGTGGGATATTTCCTGAAAATTGTAAAATATATGTTTTACATAGACCACCTTCCCACCCAAAAAAAAAAAAAAAACTGTTCACAAATCCACTCCAGAATTTCTACTATTACTAACGGATGCAAAGTTGACTGTTGTCTGCAGGTTAAAATGAAAATTCAAGGGCAACAATGGTTTAATTGTCCATCCAGATCTGTGCGACTTAAACTTGAGCGATTTCCGTTGCGACTTTACCGTGTGACTTTGGATGAGTGCAACTCTGTTATGACTTTGGCTTTGACCAATGTGATTTATTTTGTTTGTGCTCTACAAAGTCGCTAGACCTGCTTTGCCGGGACGAGGTCCATTGACGTCGTCCCGTGCACGAGCGGGCCTGCGAGCCCCCTGAAGGGCGTGCGCGCCGCGCTCTGTGATCAGCGAGTCTGAGACTCACCTGATCACAGATTGACCCCTTACTCCAATCCCGACCCCTCACCACATGATCAGCTGTCAGCCAATGACAGCTGATCATGTGACATCAACAGAGCCGGTAATCGGCTATTTTTCCTCCTCGCGCTGGCAGCGTGAGGAGGAAAGAAAAAAAAAAAAAAAAAAAAAGGATGATCACCGGCGGCCCTGAGAGGGACATCAGTCCTGATTACGGCGAGCGCCACCAGATCCTCAGTGCCCACGTATGCCCTCTGCCAGTGCCACCTAGCAATAGGCAGCAGTGCTGCCTACCAGTGCCCACCAGCGCCACCCACCAGTGCCACCCAGTGCCCACCAGTGCCACCCTAACTGTGCCGCCTTAACTGTGCCCAACTGTGCCGCCTTAACTGTGCCCATCAGTGCTACCTTAACTGTGCCCATCCGTGCAGCCTATCAGTGCCCACCAGTGCCACCTCATCAGCGCTTATCAATGAAGGAGAAAAATTACCTGTTTGCAAAATTTTATAACAAACTATGAAACATGATTTTTTTTTTTTCAAAATTTTCCATCTTTTTTTGTTTGTTTAGCAAAAAATAAAAACCCCAGCTGTGATTTAATACCACCAAAAGAAAGCTCTATTTGTGGGGGAAAAAAAATGATAAAAATGTCATTTGGGTACAGTGTTGTATGACCGCGCAATTGTCATTCAAAGTGCGACAGTGCTGAAAGCTAAAAATTGGTCTGGGCAGGAGGGGGGGGTTTAAGTGCCCTGTAAGCAAGTGGTTAATAGGAAAGCTGAGGGACTGGCAGGAACACCAGGAATTTTACACAAAGGGAATCGATCCAAAGAGAACAGGATACTTTTTCATACAAGTACATGGTACAACAGGCACATATCAGGGATAAGAAATGTTGGGGTAACATTCTTTAAAAGTAAAGTCTACCAAACACTAAAATCTCTACATCTACCAGGCATCCATGATCTAAGACTAAACTATCTAGCCCTGTAAAGAAGAAATCATTATACATACCTTTTCTGAAACTGCTCCGTTCTGGCCTCCATCGGTACAAGCTCTGCAGAGGAGACCGCCGACAACGGCTATGAAATGAGTGGGGAGGGGTGCCACCCATAGACTTACTATGAGGCTTCCTTTGTTGTATGTGTCCCCTGAACCCACCTCCACAGCGAAGCCACCACTGACAGCTCAGCGTGGGATAGGCTTTAGAAAGGGTATGTATATTTCTTCTTTAAAGGGCTAGATAGGTTAGTCTTAGATCGTGGATGCCTGTAGATGTAGAGATTTTAGTGTGGAGGTGGAATTCACCTTTAAGCTTTAAAAATATATACAGTAACTACTGTACAAAGGTATGAAATTTAACTGACTGGCAAGAATTAAGGTTCCATTTACACTTGTGCAACTTGTCATACGACAAAATCGCATGACAAGTCACAGCCCATGTATTTCAATGGAAGCCATTCAAATCCATGTGACTTAAAGTCGCAGTGACTTTAAAAAAGTTCCTACACTACATTGATGCGACTTTCATGCAAGTTGAGTGCTACAGACTGCAATGTAAACTCAAAAGTTGCATTAAAGTCGCATCCTAATGTTATCAATGCGAGAGTTGCGCAACAGTCAAAGCGAAAGTCAACAGCCAAATGAAGGTTGCCAATTTAAATAGCTTGAAAGCAGTTTTTGAAATATTAAAATATGATATATAACTAATATAAGCTTTTAGTAATTCGGGTTTTGATTTACTTTAGTGCCACAGGCTGAAAATATAGAAAATATTGTTCAATGACTGTAATCCTTTATAAAGATACTGACACCATAAATAACACTTATATAATGGTAAATAGCTATAAATAATCTGCACTATTTCCTACAGCAGGAAATACATGACCCTTGACCTTTTCCTTCTGCATATTTTCGGGAAAAAAAACAAAACATTGCGGTGTAAAAAAACAATTTTAATTAACAAATCGCATATATTTGCCTTGCCAGCAGTCGCCTGTGTGCGCCCATTTTAATAAATGTAAGCTTTAAAGAACGCAAATGTATTTAAAAAAACTAAAAATACTTCACACAATATGGGAGAAAATACAATTTGAGATTACCGTATATACTCGAGTATAAGTCAAGGCCCTAATTTACCACAAAAAAAAAAAAAAAAAAATGGGAAAAACTTAGTGACCCGAGTATAAGACGAGGGTGAGAAATGCACAGCTACTGTAAGTGGAAAAGAGGGTCAACAATGCCCATTTGCAGCCTCACTGCGCCCATTTGCATGCCTCACTGAGCCCATTTGCAGCCATAGGTCCCCCGAACTTCAAACTCAGTAGTTAAGGGTTTCTAGATGCCCCCTAGCTGCAGCCAAAATTTGGGGTCTCTGAACCCAAAGGGTCCCAAAATGACATTGCTGTAGATGGACACAGTTGACCGAATTTGGGGCCCTGTATCTTGGGGCCACTTAGTGCTAAGAAAATTTGGTGTGCAAACCCAGTGGAATTAGCACCATACAATATCCAAAGCTGGGGTTTCTAGCACCAAGTGGCCCCGAGATACAGGGCCCCAAAATCGGTTCAGAAAATGTCAAGCACTTTTCTATAGCAGAGAATGACATTTTCCAAACCGGATTTGGGGCCCCGTATCTCGGGGCCACTTAGTGCTAGGAACTCCATCTTTGAATATGTTGTCCACTGGGTTTGCACACCAAATTTGGGGTTCCTAGCACCAAGTGGCCCTGAGATACAGGGCCCCAAAATCGGTTCAGAAAATGAAATTTTTTGCTGCAGAAAAGTGCTTGACTCGAGTATAAGTCAAAGGGGGCACTTTCAGCACAAAAAAAATGTGCTGAAAAACTCGACTTATACTCGAGTATATACGGTATGTACATTAAAAATGATTCTTCAGACGACCCCCCCCCCGCCCCACTGAAAAGGACGATGGTTTAAGAATCCCAGAGAGTTTAGCTTTTTTTTTTTTTTTTTTTTTTTTACTAATGTTTTGCCTTTAAATAAATTAGCGACCCCCTAATACTAACTTCTTCCCTACAGATTCATACATACCTTGGCAGACATTAAAAAGGTATCAATCAGGCCATCCCGCTTCTAGGATATGCAAAAGGCCCGCTGTGGTACACTAGGATCTACCACACTGAGAACAAGTGATATGACATCAGGTGGCCTAATCACATTGTACAGACATTTGAAGCAGAACTAAACCCTCCTAGCCTTTTCAGCCAAGGAAGCTGCCATCCTGGCCTCTGTGTAATTTGCAACTGCTATGATAACACCAGCCATTAGATTGACAGTTTAGCTGCGAGCACCAGCAAATGTGACAGTTAACATTATAAGCATGCCGGGCATATCATTTTTTTTAAACTATTCAATGGCTTTAATTCCGCTTCAAAGACCACAGACGTTACGAATATCTTTTTATGGGTCTATTGTCTATCAGGAAAGTCATTTCTACCTAGTTTAGTTTACTGTGCCACTTCTCTAGGTTATGGAGCCAATGAGCCTTTGACAGCGTTTTGTTTACATGACTGCATGATTATGTGGTCATTTACCAACAGCCCCATCTATTTACCTGCCTTGTTCTGAGGCTTCCATCACTTTGGTCCCTTGACATTGGGAGCATTTTTGGGCAACATCTCATTGTTGTCCTCATCTGGTTGAAAGGCTCCTAGTACCCTACAACACCAAACGAAGGAAACAGCATGGTCCCCAAAACAGGTCAGCTTTGGTTCCCCTTTTGAACCAGCAATTGGAACATTCTTGTAGGTTTGCCTCACTTTGGTACTGGTGATATTCACTTCAGCATGTCCATTTCCTAATACCTCACTTCTGCACACTCTGAGGAAGGGGGACAGCTCCAAAACAAGTCAGTTCAGTGGAGGTACAGTATTTTAATGTTCCTGACTACTACATAGGCCAGGGATCCTCAAACTACGGCCCTCCAGCTGTTGCAGAACTACACATCCCATGAGGCATTGTAAAACTCTGACATTCACAGACATGACTAGGCATGATGGGAATTGTAGTTCCTGAACACCTGGACGGCCGCAGTTTGAAGACCCCTGAAGTAGGCCCTCCTTCAGCACCAGTCATACGGAAGTATTTGTAGTTCCCCCCTCTGTGGTTGCTGTGGTGTCCACTTCAGGGTACCCATCTCCTAATACCTCACTCCTCCACTATGATGAAGGGGCATAGCCCCAAAATAGGTCAGTACAGTTGAGCTTCTTTAAAATACCAGGATATAAACTTGGGTCCCTCATCTGTACCAGCCACCAGGATGCCTTGTAGTTCCCCCCTCTCTGGTTAATGTGGTGTCCACTTTAGGTGGTCTATCTTGGCTTTTAGGCGGTCTATCTTGGTTTTGGTTCCCCTTCTGAACAAGCCACTGGAACATTATTGTAGTTTCCCTCACTGTGGTTCCTGTGGTGTCCACTTCAAAAGTGTCCATCTCCTAGTACCTCACTTCTGCATACTCAAAGGAAGGGGCGTGGCCCCCGAAACAGGTCAATTCAGTGGGAGGTATTTAAAATATCCCTGGATACAACTTAGGCCCTCCTTCAGCACCAACTATTTGGACTTATTTGAAGTTCCCCTTTCTGTGTTTCCTAGGCTGTCCACTTTAAAAAGGTGTCCATCTGCTAATACCTCACTCCTCCACTATGAGGAAGGGGCATGGCCCCAAAATAGGTCAGTACGGTGGAGATTCTTCAACATACCAGGTTCCAAATGGGGCCCCTTTCTGTACCATCACAGGGACATCCTTGTACAGTAGTTCCCCTCTTTGGCTCCTGCGATGTCGACTTTGGGCTGTCCATCTTAACTTACCATTCTTTTACCAGCAACCTAGTAAGAGTGCTCCAAATAGGCATGACTTGGGTGTTTTATTGATGGGTTTTTCCCGGTTGTATGTGCCAATCAAGTATTGTAAGTGCATTTTGACCATTTCTAAACATTAAAAAGTGTTTTATCTGCTCCATTCAGTGTTCACAGTTTCCATTATTGACGCTATAAAAGAATGTCTGGAGCAGACAACAACCTTTTAGTTAGAGTCACACAAATGTCTTTGTTTTACTTCCTTTTAAAAGAAATGTTCACATGCCATAAAGTCGCGGATAGAAAATGGAGCCCCAGAATTAAGACAGCCCATTGCTAGAAGCCTATACTTTCAGGAATGACTGCAATGTGGCTGGCAGAGAAGGGAGGCAAACATTTCCTCTATAAGCCCACAGGAAGCAGGTCTGCGCATCTATACATTTGCGAGTCAGCTGCCGGCGCACACACACAGGCCTCGTCTTTGAGTCCTCCAACATCTGCTCGCCAATCCCGGACAAGTGTTATGAAATGAAATATTTCCTCTACTGGCTTAACATTTTTTCCACAGCTAACCACAGATCAAGACACATTAAAAGGCTCTTTCAAGTTAAAGGGGACCTGTCACTATTCAACAATCTGAGAAGCTTTCACAGAGCAAAATGGAGAAAACACTAAATAAAAAAAATTGGCCTGAATAAAATGAGAAATCTAAAAGTTAGAAGGTCGATTGCCTTGATGCTCTGTCTTACAAACTTCACAAAGGATAAAGCATAGCTGGGGGCACTCTAATACAGGGAAAGCTGGGCGAAGACTCACCCTTTTATCCCAATCCTACCATACCGAGACCCCCAACATCCCCCTATCAACAATTTGCTCTCAAATTCAGGTCCTAAATCCTTCTCTTGCCTACAGAAAGAACAACTACAGTAAATAGCAGGGAAGTATTTACGTTCCTCCGTGTGTCCCACTGCTTGCAGTCTCTCCCAAACTGGCCCTGCAAAATACCCCGGCCTGTGTGGACCTATCTCACCACCCCTAGAATATTACCAAAATTAACCTTAGATGGTACAAAATGTCATGCTTCAAACGATCAATCTTCTAACCTCTGCTGGAGACAGTGCGGGCAAAAAGGTAATCTTCTGCATATACTGCGGAGCTGTGCTCAGTTTGGTCCTCTATCTTCCAACCTATCTCCAACATTGCCCACACTCCCATCTCTCCTTCTCCAGGCCTAGCCCTTCTAAATCTTAATATGAACCATTTACCACCACACTCCAGGTATACTACCACTCATACCCTCCTAGCAGCAAGACTTTGCATCACTAGGAGATGGAAAATACCCATGCTCCTACTCTCTCTGATACTGTAAATTTAACCCAGTTACACTGCATTTAACGAACATATGATGGCAGCTAGCATGGGGAACCTTGCTCAGATTCGCAGTCTATGGCAACCCTGGTGTTTATGAAAAACCCATAATCCCTGAAAACCTGCCAGTTAATTTCCAACATCCTTTTTGGTACTGAACCTGGAACTCTCTCCCTCCTCGTTTGATCCAGTTTACTGCTCACTGTACTGAACAATGTTAAAGAGGTAATATTTCAATGCTTATTACGAAACTTGACAAATATATTGCTTTGTAATATTGTAAAATACGCCATATCTGTGTCACCAAGAAGCTTTAATGCACTTCTGTTGACTGTGATAACTTTGTTATCAGAATATGTTATTACCAATTAGTCATTGCAAGCTTGATTAACACTTTATCTGTATACTATCCTTTATGATAATTCAATAAAAACCTATTGAATAAAAAAAAAAGCAGAAAAAAAAAGAAAACGAATGCAGCCACCACATCTAAGGACTGGTAAGCAGCAATAGATTGCATTTTTGTTGTTGGGTGTAGAGACACTTTGGGCCTTAGTCCCACAGCCATGTAGAGCCAGTCTCCAAAGACATGCATATTTGTCCCAAACATAACTAGCACTTTTTAAGCTAGATTAGCTTTTTTCAGCCAGGGTGCCCAGGCACCCGGAGCTGCCTTGAGGTTTCTTCAGAAGTGCCTTTGCAAAATGCCTAAGAATTGCCCCAAAAATTGTATACAAGCTGGTGGGTGGATGAAACCTGCCTTTTAGTTTATTTTTCATTGTCCACCATTAAAACCTTCTAGCTGCCAACCTCCTAACAACCAATGACATCACCAGTTGATGAGGATGCCAGGTGCATGCAATATCATCCTTGTTTGACCCTCCCTTGCCTCTCTCCATCAGCTTTGGTGTCTCATTGGTTAAGTGACGGAGAAAATCTCAGGGAGAAGAGAATCATTGGAATACTAGTCAGTACCAGTTTGCAAAAGTGTGTTTGCTTTGGAGGAATAAATCACCTGTAACATTGGGTGTCCTACTTCTATGGATGTAGCCGCATTATGTAAAACTATTAAAACAGTTCTTACATTTTAGATAGGGGTGCCTCAAGCTTGGCCATAATTTTGGAGGGTGCCTTCGAGCTTGGCTATAATTTTGGAGGGTGCCTTCGAGCTTGGCTATAATTTTGGAGGGTGCCTTCGAGCTTGGCTATAATTTTGGAGGGTGCCTTCGAGCTTGGCTATAATTTTGGAGGGTGCCTTCGAGCTTGGCTATAATTTTGGAGGGTGCCTTTGAGCTTGACTATAATTTTGGAGGGTGCCTTTGAGCTTGGCTATAATTTTGGAGGGTGCCTTTGAGCTTGGCTATAATTTTGGAGGGTGCCTTTGAGCTTGGCTATAATTTTGGAGGGTGCCTTTGAGCTTGGCCATAATTTTGGAGGGTGCCTCAAGCTTGGCCATAATTTGAGGGTGCCTTTGAGCTTGGCCATAATTTTGGAGGGTGCCTTTGAGCTTGGCTATAATTTTGGAGGGTGCCTTTGAGCTTGGCTATAATTTTGGAGGGTGCCTTTGAGCTTGGCTATAATTTTGGAGGGTGCCTTCGAGCTTGGCCATAATTTTGGAGGGTGCCTTCGAGCTTGGCCATAATTTGAGGGTGCCTTTGAGCTTGGCCATAATTTTGGAGGGTGCCTCAAGCTTGGCCATAATTTGAGGGTGCCTTTGAGCTTGGCCATAATTTTGGAGGGTGCCTCAAGCTTGGCCATAATTTGAGGGTGCCTTTGAGCTTGGCCATAATTTTGGAGGGTGCCTTCGAGCTTGGCTATAATTTTGGAGGGTGCCTTCGAGCTTGGCCATAATTTTGGGGGGTGCCTTAACTGAAAAAAAAGGTTGAGAAACACTGAGCAAGCTAACCATCTCAGGTAAACATTCAATCTATTAACAGACACGCCATTGCTCCCTCAGGTGACTGGCTGAATTTTCACGCATGACTTCAGTGAACTCATACAGACTACATAATGCTCTTCAGCGGCTGTGAGATTGGATTTTGGGAATACGCTTTCTGCACCTTCTCCCTCCGCCTAAGTGCACTTGGCTTCACCCCGCTCCGCTGTCATGTTCACAAGGCAGTTGAGCGCGCTCTGATGACCCGATTTGTGACAGTGTGGATGTACCCCAGCTATCAGCATATGGCAACACAGGGAAGCGGAGCCGCACGTGTCGGTGCAGATAATGCTCTCTGCATCTGGATGCCGTGAAGAGTCATTCAGAGAGCACACTGAAAACGCACACAGACAAGACAAAGGCAAACCGGGCCGCCAGCTACAAGACAGCTGCCGGCCAATTAGTACCATGAGTTTTTTTTTTTTTTTTGTTTGTTTTTTTTTTATTCTGACACTAAACGATATCCTTATTCTATCAAAATAATCCAGTCACATCCACTACTTAAAGCGGAATTAACCACTTCTCCTCCGGAAGATTTACACCAGTTATGGACAAGAACATGTTTTGTAATATGGCTCAGCGTTCTTTTAACTGACAAATTGCGCCGCTGAAACCATATAAAATTGATGTCACTTTTTTCCCCCCACAAAGTTTTTGTTTGGTGGTTTTTGATCTCCACTGCGTTTATTTTTGGGTTAAAAACAAAAAAAAAAAGACTGACAATTTTGAAAAAAAAATATATATTTTTTACTTTCTGCTACAAAACACATGCAATTAGAAATAATTAAATTGTCTCCCTATTCAATGGTTAGCCATTTATTTTATTTTGGTATCCATAATGATATAGTGTGCATTACACTATTTACTGGAAGCGCACCAAACATACATTTTTCTGAAAGCGGCAGCCCTAGAGAATAAATTGGCATAATCCAAATCCACAATCCTGGAGAGCCGCGCGCTACACCTAGGAGGACAGCCGCGCGCCCCACACCTTGGAGGACAGCCGCGCGCCCCACACCTTGGAGGACAGCCGCGCGCCCCACACCTTGGAGGACAGCCGCGCGCCCCACACCTTGGAGGACAGCCGCGCGCCCCACACCTTGGAGGACAGCCGCGCGCCCCACACCTTGGAGGACAGCCGCGCGCCCCACACCTTGGAGGACAGCCGCGCGCCCCACACCTTGGAGGACAGCCGCGCGCCCCACACCTTGGAGGACAGCCGCGCGCCCCACACCTTGGAGGACAGCCGCGCGCCCCACACCTTGGAGGACAGCCGCGCGCCCCACACCTTGGAGGAGAGCCGCGCGCCCCACACCTTGGAGGAGAGCCGCGCGCCCCACACCTTGGAGGAGAGCCGCGCGCCCCACACCTTGGAGGAGAGCCGCGCGCCCCACACCTTGGAGGAGAGCCGCGCGCTACACCTTGGAGGAGAGCCGCGCGCTACACCTTGGAGGAGAGCCGCGCGCTACACCTTGGAGGAGAGCCGCGCGCTACACCTTGGAGGAGAGCCGCGCGCTACACCTGGAGGAGAGCCGCGCGCTACACCTGGAGAGGCACGTATTGCACCTAGTCACCTGTGAATTAAATTGGGTGTGCTCTTTTATCTCTCCTGGCACAATAGTACAGCCATTGATGTGTTGAGAGCTCAGCACGCTGGGAATCTGCACTCAGTCTCGGACAGCAATGACTCTGCGGAGGAATGCAAAACACACATCAAAGACGCTGGTGACATCATTCACAGAGCTCCTCTCCCGCAGCTCTATTCACACCGAGTCCCCCACCGTGAACATGACAGACGCCTTTCTCAGAACGGGCATCAGGCGCAGAGCACATGGCCCCAGCACAGGGTACACACACAGCTTCAAGGAAACACACAATCCACTTTAGCTGGCCATAAACAAGAACGACATTTATATGCAAATGATGATCACGACATTCGATGAATTGACGAACACCAATCGAAAGCGCTTTAAAAAAATATTTGCTTTTAACCCCTTCCTGCCCACCCCAGCGTACCTTTTACCTATTTAACCCTTTCAAGGAGACCTGTCCTAACCAAAGTAATGGAGCTTCATTGCCAAAATCTGCCACTTGGCTGTTGACCCTCTTGCTTGAATACTTTGACCCGGTGCCCGGGGACAAGCATGCAGATAAGGAGTTCAGACTGTGTTGATCTGCATTCTTTTTCCCAATCATTGACTTAAAAGGTGGTTGTAAACCCCAAACATGAAAAATGAACAAAGCATATCCCTCTATAGTGTGTACTTGACTCAATTCAGAGCACCAAGTTTCATTTCTGTCTGCTACTTTGTTCCTCTACTATCAGCATGAGTCACTTCTGACAAGTTTTCCTAAATTTAAGAAGAAAAAAAAGGTGACCGGGAGGGAGCTTCAGCACACAACCTGTGATCTACAGCCTCAGCTGTGTTCCTGTGTGCTGTGTGAATGAGGGGGTATCCCTTCCCTCCAATCAGCTCTCAGACCTCTCCCGAGCACCGCAGTGGCTAATTTCAGCTCTCCGCCCCCTGTTTTCTGACAAATCAGACAAGTATTATAAATTCTGCACTTGAACGGATGTAGAGAAGAGAAGACTGCAGATAAACAGGTAAAACTAATGTAGTGGTATATGTAAGGGTTTATAACCTTTTTAAAAACTACTGAAGACAGTAAAAAGCCAGACAATTAGCATTCTCAAATGAGGTCAGTGATGGCAGCCCCCATATTCCAGGCAGAAAAGGTTCACTTTAAGTTCACTTTATGGTGTATTATGTGGTTACTGCAGCCTGAAGAATCGCAGCCTTGTCCTATACATTCCTGCATGTCATGTGACCTTGGCATATGTGTTCACCACCCACTTATGCATGCAGGTCACATGACTCTATATAGCCATTATCTGACCACATGGAACCACTGGAGGCCTTTTTTTAATGGTATTTGAGTTGCTTAAAGTAATACTCAAGTAAAAAAAATTAAAAAAGTAAAAAAAGGATAGATATGAATGCTTCTCATTGTTCTAACAAACATTAATGATATATAACCCTTACATTAAAGCTGAAATGTATTGTAATTTTTATCCTGCCTTCCATTATCATGTTAGTGAAATTTTTTAAAAACACCTGTTTTAATATTAATGGACCTCTGTACTTATCTATGCAATTCAAGCAGATCATGGCTGGTGGGCAGGGATGGCACAACTTTTTAAAAAACATCACAGCACCCTGCCTTAATACTGCTCTTAAAAACCCGGATGTAAGCAAATACCAAAATGCCTTAAAAGGGGTTGTAAGCCTTCGTATTTTTTCACCTTATTGCATCCTATGCATTAAAGGTGAAAACACCTGGCAGTGACCGTACCCCCCCGTTTTACTTACCTGAACCCTTGAACTTGACCCGCCAGGGGTTCTCGGCTCTTGATCGGATAGATTGATAGCAGCACAGCCATTGGCTGTCGCTGCTGTCAATCAAATCCAATGTCGCGAGCGCTGGGGGGGTGGGGCCGAGTCCTGCATTCGGCCTCTATGGACGCTGAATGCTGGACTCGGGAGTGCACCCGCAAGGTAACCTCCTTGGGGAAGCGCTTCTCTGAGGGGGTTATCTGATGTGGGGAGGAGCCACGAGAGCCGTGGGGGGGGGGGGGGGGCTACCCAGAAGAGCAGGTTCGGGGCCACTCTGTGCAAAACGAGCTTCACAGTGGAGGCAAGTATGATAAGTTTGTTATTTTAAAAAAATAAATAAATAAATTTTACCTTTACAATCACTTTAATGGGTAGGTATGGGTGTTCTAGGTGAGCGGCCGCCAACCAGCGGTCAGTGGATCGCTAAAGGTCCATGAGAACATTTTGGTGATCCCCAGGGGTTCTGTCGCAAATCAACATTGTGGCGGATGCATACCCGATGTTTCCAGTGTTGTCCTCAATGTGCGCTGACAGTCAACACGGTCAGCGCGCATTGATACCCGATGCCTCCTCTGTAGTTCTGGCTCCTGTGAACTCAGAGGGAGGCACCAGGAGTAGTGCAGAGAGTGGTAGGTGAAGGAGGAGAGGACTTCCAATGGCAGCGCTCATTACAAATTGTGGAGAGGGGGCAGAGATCCACAGCATGTCAAATTCAGGTTAGTGGTATGTGGGCTTCAAAATTGTTCATTGTCCGCGAGGCCCCAAAGGTTTGTATGCAGAAAGCTTACAGGTGATGCTGAGCCTCCATGATTGAAACTGAAATCCAATGAATGAAATCAGTGCGCCAAAGATTTTAAAGGCTGGGGGAGGAAAGAACTGATAAAGTAAGTGAATAGTCATCAGGGGTTCTCCAAACGACTAAATGGGCTGCTCCACTCCTAAAGCAAAAAAGATCCCTTATTATATAATGGGATGAGTGGAGCTTTTATATCAATTTGACTTTAATTGTATGTTTATTAGTTCAAGGAGAATCCACATCCAACTGTCTGAGTCAAGATAGAATGAGGTATGGGTGTATTATCCACCCTAATAGACGATTTGCATAATTTATATGACTCAGAGGGTTGGCTGTGTCATTGCCATCATCCCTCAAAAGTTTAAAAACTACAAAAGTACCTCAAAAAATGGGATTTTAAGGGCAATGTGATGATTGGAAGTATTGAAATATCATTAAAATAGTTTATTTATACAAAAACAAATTAAATATACATAAGCGTACACATTAATCCATAGTTGAAAATATTGAAAATTATCAGACATGTAACAATATATGATGCATCCTACTGCTAATTTGACGAATATCACCCCCGATAGGTGTGAGGCGTCCTGATAGCAGATTCCAACGCGTTTCAACTTGTTGTAAAAATCAAGTCTTCCTCAGGGAGGGACTGCATCACATTCTATAATTTCAAGTAATAACATGATTACTAGTATGTGTTTATATATTCCTTGCATAAATCTACAAATCGCATCTGCATCAAATGGTATATGCGACTTACGTTTGCATCTGGCTGTGAAGAAATTGCTTTCCCAGTGCTGGCCGGGGTCCTAACACATAATTGTCAGTACTGCTCAGATATCCTCTACGGGATGGCCTGGTGTATTTATAAGAAGACCAATATTTGGCAGTCGTGGTATTTAAACAACTGAAAAACATGAGTGGTATGGGAGAAGTATTGGTAAAATTAAATCTCACAAATGTGATGAGAATGGTAATGATGATGGTTCATAGGGGAAATAGAGTTCCCCAGAGCCGTCATCAAAGAAAAAAAGGCAAAAAGCAATCAATTACCTTAGGTTAATTGTGTCAGATGAAAGGTTCCATGTATCAGGGAGCTTGGTTCCTGTAGTACCTCTCTGTAGCAAAGCCAGTTGTAGAATGCTGCCTGTGGCCATCCCTGGCGTCCTAATATATGAGGTGTGGGCGTGGCTAGGTAGTGGGTGTCACCCTAAATTGGTTAAGATCCCTTATTCATTGGTGGTGTGATGAGGGGGGTGTGGCTAGATGGGCCGTCGTTAATGTGGTGTATTGTGGATTAGCAAAGAGCGTCCACGAGCTGTGTTGTTGCCTGGGTAACGGACGCTTATCCACCTCCCTTCTTGACCCGCCCCTTCACGTGAAGCCAATTGCTTACACGTAGCCCGTGAGGTGAGGCAGGGGGAGCGGAGCGTCCAGTCGCCCAGGCAACATGTATATGACGTCGGGGTCACATGGCCCCGGCGTATGTTGCCAGGGAGGAAAGAGGCGCCGTGTGATTCCCCATAGCCCATATAACATGGGCGCGAGGTGGAGCGGGAGCGTCCGGTTGTCTGGGCAACATGTGTATGACGTCGGGGTCACATGGCCCCGACGTGCGTTCCCAGGAAGAGGAAAGGCGCTGTGTGTCTCCACAGCACTGTTTGCCAAATTCCGTCACTGTCTGTGTCAACACAGGAGCGCAATGGCCTCACTGTCAGACAGGTGATGTCAGAAAGCTGCGCAGGGTATTGTTTCATGTGGATGTCATGGTTGTCAATGCGACAAACATGACAAGAAGTAACTGTTATGTTCTCCCTCGTTTGAGAGAGATTTTTGGGAAATTAAAAAGGTGATGGGGAAATAATTTTTCATTTGATGCAGATGCGATTTGTAGATTTATGCAAGGAATATATAAACACATACTAGTAATCATGTTATTACTTGAAATTATAGAATGTGATGCAGTCCCTCCCTGAGGAAGACTTGATTTTCACAACAAGTTGAAACGCGTTGGAATCTGCTATCAGGACGCCTCACACCTATCGGGGGTGATATTCGTCAAATTAGCAGTAGGATGCATCATATATTGTTACATGTCTGATAATTTTCAATATTTTCAACTATGGATTAATGTGTACGCTTATGTATATTTAATTTGTTTTTGTATAAATAAACTATTTTAATGATATTTCAATACTTCCAATCATCACATTGCCCTTAAAATCCCATTTTTTGAGGTACTTTTGTAGTTTTTAAACTTTTGAGGGATGATGGCAATGACACAGCCAACCCTCTGAGTCATATAAATTATGCAAAAAGATATATCCTTGCAACTATGGAAGACTGAAGGAAAGGCTTTAAAATTCCTCAACCTTTTAGTTTTTATTGGGATCTGCTTTTATTTTTGAATGTAGAGTTTAGAAAAACAGCCCATATGAAGGACAATATCTCACCTTTCCATTACCAGAACAATGCAGTTCAATCCATCAGCCCAACAGCGATCCCTGCCCCTACTCACACAGAACTTGAACTGGAAGACTAGATCAGCATTTAGGGGATTGATCTCTAAATTTTAGTACAGGCTCTTCTTCATTCGTACGCCCACGCTGTATTATTTCTATGTGAATTGTATGGGAAGCTGGATGGCTTTGTGGTCTTTGCCGCGCTGTGCCTGGTCCTGCATTGAGCCCGCACTGTCTGTGGTCTTCAAGGTGCACTGTATAATTGAAGAGTTTCACGTTACAGCCGTGCTAATTAATGGTGCCAAGGTCTTCGCCGCTCGCTGATGTCAGCATTTTATGATCCTTTCCCTGAGCACAGCAGAGCGAGTAGAAAGGGGAAAGACGCACTGATCGTTGCATTGGTGTCGTATTTTGAATTAACCCTGCGATTATGCAAGTTCCGAATATAGCACCTGCGGAGGATGGTGAAATGCCAGGCAAATTACACCGATCAGCCATAGCTTTCTGACCAACACTCTAATATTGAGTAGGACCCCGTTTTGCCGCCAAAGCAGCTCTGACCAGTCAAGGTATGGACACCACTAGACCTCTGAAGGTATGCTGTGGTATCTGGTATCAAGCCCTCAGTAGTAGATCCTTGAAGTCCTGTAAGTTGTGAGGTGGAGCCTCCATGGAAGGGACTTGTTTTTGCAGGACATCCCACAGATGCACGTGTAGTCCGATTCAAGAAAGGTGCTACTGTAGCTCAAATTGCTAAAAAAAGATTAAAGCTGGTTCCAACAGAAAGGTGTCAGAAGACACAGTGCATCACAGTTTGTTCTATATGGGGCTGCGTAGTCACAGACCACTCAGGGTGGCAATGCTGAACTGTGTCACAGCCAAAAAATGCCTAAAATGGGCAAAAGAAGAAATTAAAACTGGAGTAGGAAGCAATGAAAGAAGTTGGCCTGGTTTGATGAATTCAAGAATGGTTTGAGGAACACAAAAATGAGTTTGAGGTATTGACTTGACCTCCAAATTCTCCAGATCTCAATTCAATTGATCATTTGTGGAATGTGCTGGAAAAACTAGTCCGATCCTTGAAGGCCCCACCTCACAACTTACAGGACTTCAAGGATCTACTACCGACGGCTTGGTGTCAGATACCACAGCATACCTTGTACCACATCTAGTGGTCTTCATGCCGTGATGGGACTGTTTTGGTGGCAAAAGAGGAACCTACTCAATATTAGGTGGGTGGTCATAACAAAAAGGAAGGGAATATTTGCGCTAACCACCAAATAGTGAATATATATAACAATATATGTGCATAAGTGATGTGACTAAATAAAAACGTGTGGTTAGATGCTGCACCTCTATAGGTCAAATACCAAACCTACAACAATTACTAGGAAAATGTTATGGCTGATCGGTGTATAGGCAGTATTTTATGAATTACTGTATTTATTGGCGTATAACACTCACTTTTTCACCATGAAAATCGGGTGCAAATAGCATCTGCGTGTTATATGCCAATACTTTAATTTTTGCTGCCTGGGAGGGGACAGGGAGGGGGGCGGGACGAGCGTAATCAGATTACATACAGTGAGAATCTCCTATTTACTTAGCGGCCTCTGTAATAGGAAGTCCCATCTCCTGGGCTGCCATTGGACCCCTGTTCTGTCTATCATAGGAGATTCTCACTGTATGTAATCTGTCGGCGCTCGTCCTGCCCCCCTCCCTGTCCCCTCTGGGCTGCAGATGGGCATCGATCAGGCTGCACTGATGGCAATGGTGAGGCTGTTGCATTGAAGGCAATGATGAGGCTGCATTGATGGCACTTGTGAGGCTGCAGATAGGCATTGATCATGCTGCATTGATGGCAATGGTGAGGCTGCAGATGGGCACTGACCCTTCTTTTGCTACAAAGTTCCTTATTTAAAATTTAAGGTTTTTTTCCTGAAACTTCCCTCTTAAAATGAATGTGCGTGTTATACACCTGTGCGTGTTATACACGAATAAATACGGTACTTGACTAAAACAAAGAATATTTGAAAATTATCAATTCTGAATAAAAAAATAATAATAATAATAATATAGCAAAAACGGGAAAGGTGGGGATATAACAAACACTACTAGAGAAGTGTCTTAGGTGGCAATATATGCAAGCAAAGACTGGTAAACCGCAATAGATTACATTTTTGTTCTTGGATGTAAATAAGCTTTAAATACAAAAATATTCAAGCTTGAGTGGATTCTAGTCATCACTGCAGACTCGGGGACTGGTGTCTCTTAGATGTGACCTGCAGACTGGTCTCCATTTGCAGCAGAGCTTGTGGTTACTCTGGGATTTTGACCCGAGTCATGTAGGAGGTGCCTCGGGTTTATTTACAGGGACATTCTGGAAAAGCAGCACATGAATGTAAGCCGGGTGTCAGCAGTCATGAGTCACAGCAGGGGCAATCATTGTCCACACAGGATCTTTCTGGCCAGAACTATATCTGCTGGTTGTTTCTCTATATTGTCCTGTTTGCACACACACTGCATGTGTTTACACTGCTGCCTTCTGCACGTGGATCTGTCCCGAGGGCCGATAACATGGCTAGACTTAGCAGCCTGTAAGCCAGGGGTGTCCAAACTTTTTTCAAGGAGGGTCAGATTTGATTACGTGAACATGCGTGAGGGCCGACCATTTTGCCTGACATTCTTTGAACCATTAAAATTTGGTCTAAATGTGTTTGTTCGAGTAATGAGATGAGCTCGGGCGTGTTATTTGGATATACCGTATTTATTGGCGTATAACACACACCTTCACTTTAAGAGGAATATTTCAGGAGAAAAAATAAATAAATAAATAAAAAAAAAAAAAAAAAAAACTTACATTTTAACCTCCCTGGAGGTTTTCCCGAGTGTGGCTCGGGGTTAAATTTCAGTACCATTAGCAGTAACCCCAAGCCACACTCAGGATTGCATTGCAGAATCCTGGTACAGGTTACTTACCTTGTCCCCAGGATCCTGCGATGTCCCCCCCCGCTGTGTCCGCGGGCTCTGTCCTCCGCCCGGAGCCTCTGTGTGCCAGGCTCTGTTCCCTGCGAGCGTTGCGATGCACAGGGGCAGAGCCCGGCGGCAAATTCAAAAAATGTAAAAATCATAATACATACAGTACACCGTAATCTAATGCCGCGTACACACGATCGGAAATGCCACCAGCAAAACTCAGATGAGAGCTTTTTGTCGGAAAATGCGACCGTGTGTATGCTTCATAGGTCTTTTGCTGGCGGAATTCCAGTCAGCAAAAGATTGAGAGCAGGTTCTCTATTTTTCGGTCAGGAAAAGTTCCCATCTGAAAATGCGATCGTCTGTATGAAAATTTTTTTTTTTTTTTACTTGACAGGTTGCGTTAGAACGGACTTCATCTGTAGATTGACGTTTATACCTTTGATATGAAGATGAAGAAACAGAAAGAAACAATGGAGATTTACCAAAGCTGGAGAGTGCAAAATCAGCTGGAGCTTTAAATAGAAACCAATCCGCTTCCAGTTTTTATCGTGAAAATTGAACAAGCTAAAGAGTTAGAAGCCGATTGGCTACCATGCACAGCTGTACCAGATTCGGAGTGCTCCAGTTTTGGTAAATCCCCCAGTGTTTCTTTTTATCTTTGTGTTTCAGCGATTGAACAATGTTGTTAATAAACATTGCCTGGCTGTATTTCCTTTTGGACAGCTCCAATTGCAGGACTTAGCTTACACTTCAGCTGTCTGCAGGGGAACCCCACTGACAGCTGAATGAGTCATCGGTTGTTAAGGACGCAGCAGCCCTGCTCCTGAATAACCGATAATTGCCGGCTTTTTTTTTTTGTACACTTCAGCTGTCAGTGGGGGAATCCCGCTGACAGCTGAAAGAACCGAGCCTGAAAGTATCGGATTCAGGTATCTGAGCATTTGTATGACTAATCGATACTCATGCAAATGCTTAGTATCGGCACAACTATCAATTTGTAGAATAGATCATACCTCCAAAGTAGACAAATGGCCCTTTCACTGGTATCATCATCCAGTGGCCTTTAGGATCCAATCACACCAATGCCTACAGTGTCAAATGCCACCAAACTGCAGCACATAGATGTGAACCAGCCACATAGAGAAAGAAAAGGTTTTCTACTTCAGATGCGTTTTCATGTAGTACAATTCTCCTATTTTGTTCTTCTATCACACTGAATTCAATGTCCGCTGCCACACGAGAAATCAGCAATCACACAACTGAGCGCTCCACAAAGATTCAACAGCGTAGCAGAAAGTATAATCAATTATAATCTGAGGAAGAGAGGAAATATTGACGAAGGAGATTAATTGTTCAACAATCGTTCATTCATAAGGTTCTTAACCCATGTTAAGTACACCCTTGGGGGATTAATCTCGTGAGACTAATCATTTAGCCGCCCCCAAAACAGCAATTTTATCTGAAGAAAATCTTGTGGATTAAAAATCATCCATGTAGACCTATTGCATGTAATGCATGATATCAAGCATTGTAGCCCAAGGATCTATAATTTATATAAAAAACAAAATATAATTTAAAAAAGAATAATTGATTTTCATACTGGATCACTCAATCCTGCAACTTTATATCCCTGATAGAAAGGTTCAAAAATCTTTTATAAAGTATATGTAAAACCAAAGAATGAACTTCTTATTTTCTCCCTTTTGGTCCATTAAAGTCCAACTCTGACACAAATAAGATTCCCTTGGAGTGGGGACCCCAGTACACTGGTGTAAACGTTCGTCCAGTGGTAGAGGGGGTGGGGAGGAATGAGCATGCGGTGTCCAGAAAAATGCAACTCTTGATGTAGGGTTCATAAAGAGGTTTATCGAAAAACGAAACATGTACATCGAGCCAACACGTTTCAGGAGAATGGACTCCCCCTTCCTCAGGTCTATTGCTGCGTACTCATGGGTGGGATCGGTTCCCAATTGTATTTATAGTCTTCGGACTGCAAATTGACAAAGTGCCCGCTAATGATGCAGAGATTTCAATAATCGTTTAATGAACCCTACATAAAGAGAGCTGAATATTTCTGGACACCGGGTGCTTCTTCCTCTCCACACAAGTTTTCTTGCTGAAACGGCCACAAGGCCTTACCAGAAAGGTAGCAGCCAAAGCCCCCAAAGAGGGTCCACCAATACCATTCATCACCAGGCACAACCCACCGGAAGGGATTCTTCCTCACTGCCCACAGCCACCTACAGTGGGGAAAATATTTAGTTGATCCCCTGCAGATTTTGCAAGTTCGCCCACTTGCAAAGAAATGAAGTGTCTATAATTTTTTATCATAGGTGTATTGTAAATGACAGACAGAATATCAAACAAAAATCCAGAAAAAAAAAAAAAAAACCCACACACGATACAAATGTTATAAAGTGAGTAAAATAAGTATTTCTCCCCAAGCAAAAAATGACTTACTGGCAAGCACAGGTGTCAGACATTTCTTGTAGTTAATGACCAGGTTTGCACTCATCTCAGGAGGGATTTTGGTCCACTCTTTTTTTTACAGATCTTCTCTAAATCCTTAAAGTTTCTTGGCTGTCGCTTGGCAACTCAAAGTTTCATCCTCCTTCATAAATTTTCTATAGGACCAAGGTCTGGAGATTGGCTAGGCCACTCCATGAGCTTAATGTGCTGCTCAATGTGCTTCCTTAATGTGCAAATGGCCCTTTCAAAAAAGGTATCATCTAGTGGCCTTCAAGAATCCAATCACACCAATGCCTACAATGTCAAATGCCACCAAACTGCAGCACATAGATGTGAACCAGCCACAAAAGGGAAAGAAAAGGATTTCTACTTAAGATGCGTTTTCATGTAGTACAATTCATGTGTCTCCTATTTTGTTCTTCTATCACACTGAATTCAATGTCCGCTGCCACACGAGAAATCAGCAGTCACATATCTGAGTGCTCTACAAAGATTCAACAGCGTAGCAGAAAGTATCCTCAATTATAATCTGAGGAAGAGAGGAAATATTGGCAAAGGAGATTAATTGCTCAACAATCGTTCATTCATAAGGTTCTTATACCAGTTTAAGTACACCCTTGGGGGATTAATCTTGTGAGACTAATCATTTTGCTGCCCCCAAAACAGCTATTTTATCTGAAGGAAATGTTTTCAATCTTGGGGATTAAAAATCACCATGTAAACCCATCTAAAACATATCTTCATCACCAGGACCATTTACCCCTATACTCCATAACCCAAACTTCCCCCCAGGTCTTTCTAACTCCTTCCTCGCAAATATCTGGCCACACTCCAAAGTTAAAGCGGAATACTTCTTCGATAAAGGGAAGTTTCTGACCCTACCATCACTGTCCTCTCGCATGACAAACCAAACGTTCCCCTTCTGGACCTACGTTCAAATCTGACACTTCTTAATTGATACTAAACTAATCCCAACGTGGTCCCACCAACACACACCATTCGAAGTGATATGCAGCAAACAGAGACACTCAATTTCAGATACATACGCAATGCTGTTCTCCAATCATAACCCAAAATCCAGTAAAGCGAACCACAGATGGGAACAGGAGCTGGCCCTAGACCTTACAGAAGGACTGGGAAAATATACGGTATATACAAACATTCACAAAGGAACAATCAAAAGTATCAACACAAGAAAATGGATTCTAAATTGTTTCAAGGTGGTATAGGACTCCCCTTAGACTCCACAAAATTTATCCTACCGTTTTGCCAAATCTGCTGGCGCTATGAGACCAAAGGCTCGCTCCTACACATATGGTGGCTATGTCCACTAAACCCTTCTGGAAGGAAATGCATCGCCTCACCACCCAAGTCACTATACACTCTTTAGATTTCTCCCCAGCACAATTCTTACTGCATCACTCAATTCCGAAAAAAACATTTTCGCTCCCTAGCCATGCATACGGTAAATGCAGCCAAATTATGCATACCATTCTGATGGAGAGCTCCCGAACCTCCAACTAAAAAAAAGGAATGGCTCCAACGTATTAAAAGAATAGCAGAAATGGAAGAGCTTATCCATCAAGCAAAAGGAGATGATATCCAAATTCAACAAACTATGGTCCTGCTGGGCACCATTTTACCACAACGCATGAATACTCCAAGCTCTTGGCCTAACTAGATACGAACTTTCTTCGGTACCCTCAGGTGGAGGAGAATGGAACCCTCATTTCCCTCCCCAGGTCCCCATCCCCCCTTTCCCTAGCGCCACGGGCTAAATTACCTTACCCTTTGAAAGATCTAACTTCTGATCCCTCTTTCCCCCCTCATAATAAGATAATCCAGACAAACATGCTAATGCATTTAAACCATTAAACAACCTTGGGTACATTAAGAAACCACGCCCGAGGATGATGATTGGCTATGCCCCCACCTGGACACAGTTTGTACCCAATAGGGATATCCGGATGGTCAGGAGGCATGTTCGATGTTGCCTTTGCAATAACTACGGTATGTTGACAATGTTAAGCTGTACTTATATGTACCTATTGTGTAAGAACAGAAATTGGTCAAAATCCTTTTTGAATTTGAATGTCGGAATAATTGTAAGTCTTTTATTTCTCAAATTATTTCAATAAAACATGTTTAAAAAAAAATTATAATATCATCTGTGTAGACCTATTGTATGTAATGCATGATAATTGAGAATTTTGTAGCCCAAGGATCTATATTTTATATTAAACAAAATATCATTTAAAAAAAGAATAAATTGATTTTCATACTGGATCACTCAATCCTGCAACTTTATATTCCTGACAAAAAAAAAAAAAAAAAATGGTACAAAAATCTTTAATAAAATGTATATGTAAAACCCAACAATGAACTTCTTATTTGCCCAAGTTTTAGCTCCCTCCATACATTTTCTCTAGGATTAAGGTCTGGAGACTGGCTAGGCCACTCCATGACCTTAATGTGCTTCTTCTTGAAGAAGCACATTAAGGTCATGGAGTGGCCTAGCCAGTCTCCAGACCTTAATCCTAGAGAAGATTTATGGAGGGAGCTGCAACTTGGAGCTGCCAAGTGACAGCCAAGAAACCTTAAGGATTTAGAGAATGTGTGTAAACCTGGTAACCAAGTACAAGAAACGTCTTACCTCTGTGCTTGCCAACAAGGGTTTCTCCACCAAGTACTAAGTCATGTTTTGCTTGGGGATCAAACACTTATTTTGCTCACTGAACTGCAACTTAATTCGTTGCATTTGTTTTGTGTATTTATTCTGGATTTTTGGTTCATATTCTGTCTCTATCATTTAAAATACACCTACGATTAAAAAAAAATCCCTCCTTTATTTCTTTCTAAGTGGGCAAACTTACAAAATCTGCAGGGGATCAAATAAGGTAATTATTTTCTCCACTGTACCTAAAAAAAAAACTAGTGACCAATCCAGTCAGTCCAGCGCGGTCTCCATCTTAAACTAGATTATTCCTCTCTCTAGCACACGCCTTCCATCTGTGCAACCGGTCCCCCGCAGCCTCCCTTCGAAGGCACTCCTGCCCACAGTAGACTGATAGACCAGCTTTGTACATCTAGAGAGTGAAATTTCTGCCCATTCTTCTTTGCAAAATAGCTCAAGCTCTGTCAGATTGGATGGAGAGCTTCTGAACTGCAATTTTCAAGTCTTTCCACAGGTTCTCAATTGGATACAAATACATTTACGTTTTTGGTTGTAACATGACAAAATGTGGAAAATGTCAAGGGGTGTGAATACTTTTTCAAGGCACTGTATACACGTGATCCTGCACAGTGCAGCCACCCTATAGCAGTAAATGTGCTATACAGGGTGGTTGACAAGTGGTTATGGAGATGAGGTAAGGGGAGGTGTTTTGTAGTCATCAGACCATTCCTGTGTGAACAAGACAACACTGCACCTCTTTAGATACAGTACTGCATATAGGAATTATGTTACTGGCAGGGCCAGGTAAAAGTAAAGGTGAAAAACTAAAATTCAGAACCTGCGCCCACGATGCTTTGCTTTATGGTGCAGCAGGTATTATATTTCCCCCCCATCCCCAAATGCGACCCATTCAAGTGAATGGGGCCGAGGTGCAATTACTCCCGCAACTGCATGCAACACACTCAGTTGTGGCACACAGTCCGCCATTTAAAAGGGCCAGATCAAGTAGTGGGGTGGCAATACAACACTTACCACCTGTCACATGCGAGTCGCTCAGAGAGGCCAGGAGTTATACAAAAGCTGTAATTACTGGACTCTTTTTGAAAATACTAGTTGCTTGGCTGTCCAGTGGCCTCAATACTTTGAGTATTCCAATTCCCTGGTTGCAGGTTTGTTAAGGGCTCATCTAGCAGACTCAAATCATGCTAACCAACTAAAATTTTCAAACGAAAGCTCTTAGCATAGGGCCTCTGCAAATAAAAATGTAATAATAAAAAAAAAAAAAAAAAAAAAGGTACAAGGTAATCAGGTAAACCAAGTGGCAGATATTTGCTACCATTTGAATGTTGTATGTATGGTATGGAAGTTGCATAAAGAAAGAAGGGAGTTAGTTAGTTTGCATATGGGAGAAGAACTTCTCTGGAACCAGCTGAGGTCTAGTTGGCATACCACCATCTATTAGGTCATAGCCCCAAGACCGTGAGCGGCAGCAGGAAGTAAACATGGATAGGAATCCTGTTTGAAGATGGCTACCCTGTTATTTTCTGGTTGCTCTGTGGTCAAGCCAGTAGAAATACGCAATACCACAATGACATCTTGGGCTGCCATCACCACAGTTCAGCTTCCGACTTGGTGCTGTGTTCCCCACTGCTATTTTAGAAGGCACTCCCGACAAGCCGGCTGTATTAAGAGCGTCTGCTGGATGAACCTTCTTTGTTGCCCACGGGATCCAACTGGATCCACAAAGGGCAGAAGGAAAAGCATATCGTCTATTGCTTTCTCCATACACCATATGGGACAGCCAATCCCTTTTTTTTAATGTTTTAATATATTTTCTAAATTTGTGGAGCCCACATGCCGCGCATCTCTGGCGGCTTGTTTACAAAGTCCGTTCGACTGCCACATTCGCCCACGAGCTTGCCGTGTTTTCCAACCATCTGTATTGCACATTCTTCACAAGGCAAATGTTACATCCTCCAGTGCCAATAGCTTTATTTCAGTGGTTCTCAACGCCTTTCCTCAGGACCCACTAACAGGCCAGATTGTAGGTATTACCTTGGGGAGATGCAGACTAGAATACTGCAATCACTGAGCAGCAAATGATCTCACCTGTGATGTATTTCAGTTATCTTGAAAACCTGGCCTGTTAGTTGATCCTGAGGACAGGAGTTGAGAACCACTGTTTTAAGTACTGAGAGTTTAGCCAAGATTCACACTCAAGAAAAGCAAAGCCAGGTGTTTTAAAGTGGGTTGTAAACCCACTTAAAAAAAAAAAAAGCTAACACCTGCAAGACAAAAGGCATAATGAGCTAGTATGCATAGCATACTAGCTCATTATGCAATACTACTCACCTGAGATCGAAGCCCTCGCTGTGGTGCCCGTACACCACTCCGGCGGCCAACATCATTCCCAGGGGTTACTTCCGGGTATCGCGGCTCCGGCGCTGTAATTGGCCGGAGCCGCGATGACGTCACTCCTGCGCATGGTAACGGCACACTCACTGAAGCAACGGCACATAAGTGCTATTGCTTCAGTTTGTATCAGTGCCGATAACGTCAGCTGATGCAAATACAGGGGATATCTCCTAAACCGTGCAGGTTTAGCAGATATTATAGGCTTCCCTTGTAGCACAAAGTGGTCTGTAAGCAGAGGCGGCTCTCTAATTAGGCAAAGTAGGCGGTCGCCTAAGGCCTCGCCCTCCCAGGGGCCTCGCTGCCACCTACTTTGCCTAAAGAACCGCCTCTGGCTATCCTCATACTACATCAGTCCCAGGTACCGTCAGCGGAGCTTCGTGCCGGCTCGTTCAGCGTACAGTCAGTCCGCCTCCTCTCTGCTCTGTAACACCCCAACCCACCAGGGCACTGCCCAGTCTCCACTCCTTTCAAGAAAACTCCACTGGAACAGCAGGTGTCCTTCTCATCAGAACACCAGCAGACACACACACAGAGAACGTCAACTGCCCCGCCCCGCCCGCCAGCAAATCCTGTCCGTCCTTTCAGCTGATATCTTGTGCAAGGGCACAGCTAGCACCTCAGCACAGGATCGAGGAGTCCACCCTCCTTCCAGGGCGGGGGCTTCCGTGGTGGAGGCGGAGCCAATTCCAGCACGCTGTAGCTTGTCTGTGTGCAGCCGACTGACTGAGCTGTGAGGGGACAGAGCCTTGCTATGTGTGAGGTACATGGGCTTGGGGGGGTGGTACATGTGACTGGAGGGGATTACATGTGACTGGGGGGGTACATGTGACTGGGGGGGTACATGTGACTGGGGGGTGTGCAGGTGACTGGGGGGTGTGCAGGTGACTGGGGGGTGTGCAGGTGACTGGGGGGGTACATGTGACTGGGGGGGTACATGTGACTGGGGGGAGTACATGTGACTGGGGGGAGTACATGTGACTGGGGGGTGTAGATGTGACTGGGGGGGTACATGTGACTGGGGGGGGGTACAGGTGACTGGAGGGGTACAGGTGACTGGAGGGGTACAGGTGACTGGAGGGGTACAGGTGACTGGGGGGGTACATGTGACTGGGGGGGTACATGTGACTGGGGGGGTACATGTGACTGGGGGGGTACATGTGACTGGGGGGGTACATGTGACTGGGGGGGTACATGTGACTGGGGGGGTACATGTGACTGGGGGGTGTGCATGTGACTGGGGGGTGTACATGTGACTGGGGGGTGCAGGTGACTGGGGGGTTTACATGTGACTAAGGGGGTACATGTGACTGGGGGGTACATGTGACTGGGGGGTGTGCAGGTGACTGGGGGGTGTGCAGGTGACTGGGGGGTGTGCAGGTGACTGGGGAGTTGAGAGCACTGACACCAGCACACAGTATTAATTAAAATGATTTGCATATATTAAGAGCACTGGTGTCAGTGTGCTCTCAGCGCTGGTGTCAGTGTGCTCTCAGCGCTGGTGTCAGTGTGCTCTCAGCGCTGGTGTCAGTGTGCTCTCAGCGCTGGTGTCAGTGTGCTCTCAGCGCTGGTGTCAGTGTGCTCTCAGCGCTGGTGTCAGTGTGCTCTCAGCGCTGGTGTCAGTGTGCTCTCAGCGCTGGTGTCAGTGTGCTCTCAGCGCTGGTGTCAGTGTGCTCTATCTCAGTGCTAGTGTCAGTGTGCTCTCAGTACTGGTGTGATGGAGCACACTGACACCAGCGCTGAGATAGAGAGTACTGACACCAGTACTCTTAATATATGCAATTAATTTTTATTGCTTGAATTATAATTTTTTTCTCATTATAGACGTTAATGGGGCCTCATGTCTAGCTTATGCCTAAGGCCTCACAAAGCCTAGAGCCGCCTCTGTCTGTAAGGGTTTACAACCACTTAAAAGTTTTCTTTTCGTTGCGCATTAGCATGCTTGACTTAGGCCTCGTTAAGACTTAATGTACACGGGACATTTTTTACAATCTCTCCTGAACGATTTAACTTGACAGATAGTAACCCACGTTTAAAATGTCAGTTATGTCGCGTTTACGTGCCACGTTTAGCAAAAAAATTTTTTTTTTAATTTTTTTCTCAAAATAGCCAAAAATGAAAAACGCCTGTAAATGAAATGCTACTAGACTCGAGTTACCGCATTTAGCGCTTGAAATGCCTCTAAGCTCAGCCTCTGAACTATTTTTTTTTTTGCTTTCCAAAAAAGGCCTCTAAACTCAACTGCCTAGAAGACTATAAAGGACCCTGTATACTTGTACTGATAAGATAACAGAGGAGAGTTCAGGAGCAGTTGAAAAAAAAAGCCTAACTGCTCCTAAACTTCAGTTTAGCAGCAGCAGTGAACATGAGGCCTAATGGCCCGTACACACGATCCGAATATCGTACGACAGATCGTACGACCTTTTTCGCTTAATAGTCGCAAGTAGAAATTGAATAGCTAAATAAAGTCACGAAAATTCTCGTACGGCAAAAAAAAAAAAAAAAAAAAATAATCAGAAGTGATGTCATGTGTTGTAATGCATTTCTATTGTATTTTCAGACAACTATACTGACAAAACTAAAATCGTACAATCTGGAATCGTATAAGGAAATTTTCATGCATGGCCGATCGAATAATATCGGATAAACTATCGTGATCGGCTGTCGAAAGTAGTGTACACAAGATCCGAAAATTGTACGATTCTTCCTCGGACGACAGTTTTTGGATGATATCCAGATCATGTGTATGGGCCATTAGACATGCGCCAAAAGTGTACAGTTGAGCCGTGTTTCTGTTGCCCGCCAACTGTTCCCCACTTAAGCTGCAAAAGGCAGTGGACAGGGGTGTTAACATGGCGCCTGTACGATGCTTTTCTTTACATCTGTGGCAAAGTTCACCCAACTTGCAGTGACTGGCGGCAGGCGAGAACTTTGAACGCTTCACATTCAAATCAGGAGAAGCACCGCAAACACCCTGCAACCACATGCAATGCACAGGGTTAAGGGTAGATTTAGACATGCATCTAAATATCCTTTGCCTCTGAAGCCCAATCCAAGCTCAGATAACACTCCAGAGGCTACTGGGGTTGAAGAAGTGATGAGACTCCTCCTCACCATCCATTTTAACCCCCTTTTCCCCCCCTGACAAACACAAATCGCAACTGCATGCATTGCACTCGGGTGTGGGGCGTTTGTGGCACTTCCCCATTTACTTGAATGTAGAGCCCTTTGGACATGCAGAAGTGAAGGCAATTCTCCTCTACATGGGGGTTTTAAAGAGTACCTCCCCCCCTTCAAACCATTACCTTGGTCCCAGGCTCTATCCCTTCTGGGAGGCACAGGTGACCTCAATGGTAGAGGCGAGAGCTTGAAATCCCACAACAATGCACACTTCCAACGAGATGGAGGACTTCGAGCTCCTACCATGGAGGCATGGTGTTGCCATCAGGTCCTACCAGAAGCGTAGGAGTCCAGGCACAAAATATTTTTAATGGGGGGAGGGGGGTAAATGGTCTGTTTCCAGGGTGCTAAAAAAAAAACAAAAAATTGGAAAGTTTGTACCAGGAACAAGGGAGTACGGAGATCTCCCGCCGATTTAGATGACACAAAGCACACAGGCACTCGTGGTTGGCCAACTGAGCCACACTACTGTTGATGGTAGGATCAGCCCTGCAGGCCACTTTTTTTGCGGTCCTCCTTTCAGAACAGTCAGCGGGCTAAAGCCAGAGGCCTGTGTGTACTATATAAAACACAGGGGCCCAGGGATTTCTCACCTGTATCCTCTATAACACACATTTCCAGCAAGCAATTATCTTTCCCCACTAATGTCTTCATCTTTGGTTTCTTATCTGCATCAAAAAAGAAACCACATCCATCCAGTTGCTATGGGTAATATAGACACTATCTTTTAGCATATATCAGATACACAGAGATGTACGATTAACATGTCACCACAAAACAACGTTTTCACCGCATACTGCTATTGCTTGGGTTGCCATGGCAACTGAGACTGTTTAGCAACCAGTTGCAGCATGATGAGTGAAACTAGGTTACTAGACAGAGCAATGAACGCATTCACTGGAATTCATAGCCGTCCTTATCTATATTCAGTCCCATAGTGCTCCTCGCTGAGGATTGGGGGCACCCAGCACTTATGCCACTTCTCAGAAAAACGCCGGCCTTATGATCACTTACCTATTAATTAGGTGTCATGCCCACTGTGCATTGAGCCCCTGTGCATACGATTCTGCCACTTTCATGCAGGTGTACGGCACAGGCACTACCATCCAGCGCGCCTCCGGCAGCCTGTAAAACGCAGAGGCTGAAAGCTACTGCGGCTGGACAGTGCACCGAGTTGTACCAATGTTTAAGACCGTATGCGCCCAGGAATAAATGCCAGTAACACAATTAGTCTGCATCAGGTATTCGTCCCTAGGCACATCCGGCCTAAAACTTTGCCCAGGCAGTTTTTAGCCTCTCAAAGGCCTACAGGCTGCTGGCAGTGGGGTGGGACAATGCCCTCCAGCACACATAAAACTGTCAGAATCCCATGCAAAGCGTCAAAACAACTGTTGGGCATGAGGCCTAACAATGGGTGTGAAAACCCATGCGATCCGATTCCGGTGTGGACAAAAAAAGGGTCCTGCACGAGTTTGGTCCGAATGCGATGCAAATTCAGCCAGTTTGTATGGCTGAATTTGCATCACAAAAACATCGCATGTGATCTGCATAGCAATGCGGTGCGAATCCAATGCAATGTCTAGCATTGCACTAGTGTGAACCGGCCCTAAGACCCCATTCACACTGAGGCAGTTTTCAGGTGTTTTAGTACTAAAAACAGCATTTGTAAAGCGCCTGAAAACTGCCTCTCATACCTCCCCAGTGTAAAAGCCCGAGTGCTTTCACACTGGGGCGGTGCGCTTGCGGTATGGGGAAAAAAAAAAAAAAGTCCTGCAGCAGCATCTTTGGGGCGGTGTAGGAGCGTTGTATACACCACTCCTGCCCATTGTAATGAATGGGCAACGCTTCGGAAGCTCCACAACACAGGCGCTTTTAACCCCTTCGGCCGCTAGCAGGGGTTAAAAGCACCCTGCTAGCGGCCGAAAAGCGCAGCTTAAACCGCGGTAAATCGCAGTTAAAACTAGCGGCGCTTTACTGCCAACGGACCCGCCGCCCCAGTGTCAAAGCAGCCTAAACCCCACCCTCTTTTTCCACTGCAAATACGCATTTCGTGGGTGGCAAGATGTTAACCTAAATCAGGAAAGCTGTGCACTGAGGCTTCAGGTTCCACTCAGCTGTTGTCTAGTCTACGAGAATGCAAAATCCACTTGATGCAAGTCAGCGGCAGGTCACAAGAGTCAGCTGCAGGTCACAAGAGTCAGCGGCAGGTCACAAGAGTCAGCGGCAGGTCACAAGAGTCAGCGGCAGGTCACAAGAGTCAGCGGCAGGTCACAAGAGTCAGCGGCAGGTCACAAGAGTCAGCGGCAGGTCAAATATACCTGTCAATGAATGCTTAATGATCTCAGGAGTGCTGAAAACTGATGGCGTCAACACAAGCCCAAAAATACAATTCCTTGATATCTATATATATCCCGTTTACAAAGGTGCTTTTTTTTTGGTCCCCATGACTTTTATGGGAGCCCATGTAGACCTCATGAGAAACTTCAAATATGCATCAAAAAACACATTAAAACCGCATGAAAATGCAGGCGCTGAGCCTGGCCCATACACACCAGATGCTTTGGGATGCATTTTTGGACTGCACTCCAACTGCATAGCCAGTCCAAAATGCAGGTTATTCTATGGGCATAGGTCACACCAGTACCAGGACAGCTTCATCCAGCGCCCATGGCAATGATGCAGAACTGAGTCCCCCCCCCCCCCCCCCCCCGCTGCTAACAAGTGCCTCAGAATGGGTGTACTGCCCTGTTCCCATTCTTTGCCCCAAGCTCCAGATGCTCATGGTTGGCATCATGGAGTGTGCACCACACATGCCAGACCAATTGCATGTTTTATGGTGGACTGCCAATGGAGTCTCCTTACTCAGAGGGGGGGGGGGGGGGATGCCTCCCTCCACTGCTGCTCCTGGAGGCCGCTGCTTTTCCTGCCCACCCCTTGTCCCAGCCCTGGTTCACGTTATTGCAGTACAGTAAAAAAAAAAAAAAAAAAAAAAAAAAAAAAAAAAAACTGCTCACAAATGCACTGCAACACAGTGCAGTGCACATAAAAGCCCAAAGAAGAAAGACGACGGGAGTGACCTCAAAGGTAAAGCAAGCTTAGGAAAAATACACTGCTAATGCAAATAAACTTGCGTCAAATGCACATCACCGCGCATGTAAAAAAAAACGCTCAGTAAACATTCTCCACACTGGAAGAATGCCAGTCCACGCAAGGGCACAAAGAATACAACTGTTTTCTATGTGCCCCGCTCATACTGCAACGCAGCCCAGAAGTGTAGGGAGCTACAATCAAATACTGTGCAGTGAAATGAATCAAGTGTCACTTTGTGTACTTCAAATAAAGTTTACAAAAAAAAAAAAAAAAAGGGTGCTTTATCACGCAGTAAGCCCTCATTCACACCATATGCAGAAATGTTGGTTTTTCTGCGCGCAAACTACAAGGGCTCAAAGAAAATAATATTCTCTGTGTGCCCTGTTCACAACACTGATATCGCGTGCAGATTTTTTTTTGTTGTTTTGTTTCAGGAATCTGCAAAGTGTATGCAGTTTTCTGCGTGTAAAAAAACGGCCATGACATCAACAATGTGGTGTAAAGAGGGCATATATTTAAAAAAAAAAAAAAAAAAAAAAAAAAAAAAAAGGACGTGCATGAAAAACAGATGTCAACAACGTGCATAAAAACTCACTGAAATGCGCAAAAAAAAAAAAAGGAATGGATGTCTCTGCAAGTGAAACCTGCGCAGTTTTTCCATCAATATTTAAGCACGTACAGTGTGCACGAGGCCGAACACATCGTTCCCTCACCTTGGTCCACTGCACCCGAAACAGACAGTCGCCCGCACACTCCAGTTTAGTAAATAAGCCTTAAGATGGGATAGACGGATCTAAATTTGGTCAGCTCAGCAGGAACTAGATGAGTTTCAATCCATCTATGAGCAGGCTGTGTCTATCGATCGACTTCAGTATAACCAACCTGTCTGGGTTTTTTCGTATGATCACTGCCGGTGGCTATATCCAGCAAAAGTAATCATTATATTCCGACGGCAAGAAAACCTCCCGCTTTCAGAATACAATGCAATACTACCCTGGTTAAAGGAAAGAAAATTGTTTAATCTATGGCTAGCATAAAGCTTCGTACACACAATCGGATTGTTGGCCAGCAAACCGCGGACTTTTGTCCTAAGTGCGTTGGCCCAAACTTGTCTTGCATACAAAACAGCCACACAAGTGTTGGCCAACAATCACGAACCTAGTGACGTACTAAACATACTACGTGGTTTTTCAGCTCTTTAGCGCCACCCTTTGGGCTGCTCCTGCTTAATTCGTGTTAGTAGAAGTGTGGCGAGTGTTGATTTGCGCTTTTCATTTCTGAACGGCTGTTCGTCAACCAGCCATGTTGCGGAATCGGAGGAGATAACGTGTTATTTATTATTGGCCTTGGAGTTATTGCTTTGACATTATTTTTTAGTTAAATAATGATTTGATAGGTTATATTTTCTATAATTTTTGGATGCATAGAATGTACTTTTTGGTTAAGTTCTACTGGCAGATAGCATGTCTAATTTTGTTTTCTTTTTTTAATGCACAATAAAAAAAAAAAAAAAAAAAATTGTGTAGAATACTTGGCTATGTGTTTTACTTCAAATGACAGTTTGGGAGTAGGCAGTCACATTTAAAAAAAATACAATGTAAAATTGACAAGGGACACCAACATAGTTGTATCTTTGATCTTAAAATCTACGGGATAATGGTGTTGTGGTAACTTGCCCAAAAAATTTATATATATATATATATATATATATATATATATATATATATATATATATATATATATATATATATATATATATATATATATATATATATATATGTTGCTGGTGATACTGATGGAGTTATTGCAAACAAATTTTCAAGAAAAAAAAAAATTATATATATAATTTTTTTTTTTTCTTGATATCAATAGAGAAAAAAAAGTCTTTGAAAATTTGTTTGCAATAACTCCATCAGTATCACCAGCAAAGCAGCTTCATTATTATCCCATTAAAGAAGAAGAGAATTGTGCGCTGCATTTGGAGATTTCATAATTTGCTGCATCAAGAATATTAATTCTCCATTACGAACGCTATTTTACAAGACCGACCGCTTCTGGCTCGTCCTTGCGTCCGAGCATGCGTGTTTGTACTTTGGACTTTTGTCCGACGGACTTGTGTACACGCGCTCGGAAATTCCGACAACAGACATTTGTCTGCGGAAAATTTTAAAACCCGCTATCCAACATTTGTCTGTGGAAAATCTGACAATTGTCTGATGGAGCGTACAAACGGTTGGATTTTCCGCCAACAGACTGTCATCACACAATTCCCGTCGGAAAATCCGATCGTGTGTACAAGACACTGCCTTTTTTATTCATTAACCCGAGTAGTCCCAACCAAATCACTGAATGAGATCTTCTAAAATGCAGAGCAATCCATGTGCAAACGCAAGGAACACATGTCCATGTAGTGACACTTAACCAATCTAGATCAACGGTCTTCCTGTATGGACAAGAATATTATACTTCGATGGATCAAAGATTTTCCCAACTTCACAAATAACCCCTCTCTCTCTTTTCACTATATACACCTGCACACCGTCCGCTGGATTTTGGTCCAAGCATTTGTTCTTTTCCTGGTATTTATCACAATAAAGATGTATGTGACTTTGACATGGCGAGCATGAAAATGAATCCTGGCAAGGCAGAGATCCTTCTATAACAAAGTAGCGGCCCCAGTTACGCCATAGGCATGGGGATAAATGATGGCCCATACATTGACTCTTTATCATGCCCGGCTAAGTCAGCACTCGGAATTCTCTCCTCCGGGCCTACGTGAACAGCATCTTAACGAGCCCTCTGACTGCCATCCATTGTGCTACAGAGATTAGCCCTGATTTATAACCACAGGAAAGGAGATGTGCCCGTCACCTATAACCACCAATTACAGGTCTTCTTTCACTACCTTCTTTAGGCATCATTAGAATATTATTGGTTGCTATGGCCAACACAGTCGCTTTTTCCTTTTTTTTTTTTGTCAAATTTATTCATTTAAGGTTCACCGTCTCCAGCTGTAAATTGGAAAAAAGCTTCCAGAAATTTTACATTTAAAAGGGTTAGTTCACCTTTACAAAAAAAAAAAAAAAACTGCCTACGCAGATAAGTGGTGTTTGTAGATCAAAACAAAACTGTGCAGCTCCGAGTAAAGCCTCGTACACAAGCTTTGATTTTTGGACGACAGAACGTCAGATTTTTGTGGCATGCTAGTCTCATGTCGAAAGTGAAGAGGTTACTCACAATACGAAAATTTTTGTTTGACAGAATACAACAGAAGTGAGGTAATGTGTTGAATAGGTTTGTATGTATTGTTTTGTTTCTGAGCATGCGTAGTTTTGCTCTCACGATTTTTTTCGTACGAAAACCGTACTAACGAAACGAAAAATCAGACGTTGAGTTCACATCCGACAAAAATTTTATAGTCTGCACATCCAGCTTTTGTCTAACGAAAAAGTGAAATCGGCTGTCGAAAGCACTGTACTACTACCACCACCAACGGTAAGATTTGCGGAAGATCGGTCGTCGTAACACAATCGATGTCCGAAAATCAAAAGCGTGTGTACGCGCCTTAAGGCTCCGTTCACATATATGCAAATTAGATGCGTTTTGAATCGCACCCGATTCGAATGACATGTGAATTAAACCAGCTTTACATATGTCAGGTGCAGCGGCAGTGCGAATTCAATGCAAATTTAAAGAGTCCTGTGCATTTTTTGAGCACTACGGTATGGTTCAGATGACTATTCCAGGCTATTGCCTTCCATGGGAATGCATCTGAATCACAAATCGGATCACTTTTGAACATAAATTCAATCCGATGAAAAAAACAGCATGGGGGTCCCCCTGCCCATGCCATACTAGGCCCTTTTTGGTCTAGTACAGATTTTAAAGGGAACTGCACACAAAAATAAAAAATAACTGCATGGACACCCCCCCCCAATCCATACTAGACCCTTATCCGAACATGCAACCTAGCAGGCTGGAAAAGGGGGGGAAGCAAGCGACCCCACCACCCCCAATTTTCCTAGGCCACATGCCCTCAACATGCCAGGAGGGTGCTTTGGAGGACCTTTTCCCCATGCAGAGCCCCCCTGCCCCAAAGCATCCCCCCCATATGTTGAGGGCATGTGTCCTAGTATCAGGAGGGGGCGTTCACTGCCAGGCTGCATGCTCGGCTAAGGGTCTGGTATGGACCCTTTTTTTATTTTTCTTATTTTATTTCAGCATGGGGTTCCCCTAAAATCTGTACCAGACCCAAAAAGGGCCTAGTATGGATTGGAGGGGGGGGGGGGGGCACACCGTTTTCCACAATTTTTTTTTATTGCCGGCAATGTTTTTTTTTTTTTTTCTTTAGCTGTCAGCGTAGATCCCCGCTGACAGCTGATGAGCCATCCGTTAAGGACGCAGCAGCTCCTGGCTGGCTCCTTAATCAGGGAATGTTAAAGAAGCCCCAGGCTCCAAAAATTTGCGTCTGAACTACATCTAAAAGCACAGATGAACCGCTGAACAGCTGCTTAGGAAATTTGCCGTGAAAACGGAAGGGAAATTCGCACCAGACATGTGTGAACCTAAAGTTGAACAATGCCCTCACTATAGGTGTAAGCCATTTCCATATCTCATGAAGCCTGACTGGAATAATCCCAGGACATTGCTGAGGAAGTTGCTAAGTGAGGCCTAGTCATTACTGCTTACCACCTCCTTCACAGGAGCGAGTTCTTTCTCCGATTCAAACCCCCTCACAGAAGCTCACTCCTGTGATGGTGGAAGGAAACCGCAATGACTAGGCCTCACTTAGCAACCTCCTGACAGTATTCCTAGTCAGGCTTCATGAGGTATGTAAATGGCCTACACCTAAAAGTAAGGGTATTATTCAACTTTAGTAAGAGCTGCAGAGTTTGTTTTTATCTACCGACACCACATATCTGCAGAGGCAGTTTTTGGTGAACTAACCCTTTAAAGTATATATAGGCTCAAAAGCTGGAAAATTAAAAAAGGTATAGCTGGTACAGTAAACTTGCATAGGATACCTTTCTGTAATTTTTTTTCTACAGTAATCTATGGGGAAAAAAAAAGTTTATTGTGCCAGTTAGTATATGGCCAATACTACTTCCTTTAACGAGGTGACATCACTCGTTTGCAATGCAATAGCGAGACACAACCAGCACTCTATTGCAAACACGTTGCCTTGAGGAAGGAACCTTGCATGGACCTGAAACTTTGGCTTACTAATAAAAAAAAGTGTATACATTTGCAATGGAGCTCTGGTGATGTCTCACCGTTTCACGGAGGCTTGTGGAGCGCCATCCGCTAACTAACTCTCCTGAGATTCTAGATATACAGAGATCTAGGAGAAGGCCAGGATTAAGGAGAACTGCCAATATTACATGATAAGCATACCTAAGATGTCCCCAGTGGGCCGCCTTATTACCACAGCATTGTCTGAACGTCGGAGCAGCACTAGATGCGGAGGTCAGGACTCTACACCAGAACATAACATGGGTTCGCGTTCATTTCCAACTGCTGTGGCAAGAAAATCTGGAGCACCAAGATGGAAAATTTTTCGTAATCATTTCACGCAGGCTGTACGCTTATCTCTTGGTGGGTGGACTTTAACGCCAAGCGGACGCATATATTAGGCCCTGAGTAAACAACTTACCGCGCTGAGAGCGCGCTCCCTGTATGCTCCCAGCCAGTGGGGGATCAGGGCTTAAGACCACATGACCGCTGTGAATTGGCTATCATGGCGGTGCCATGATCCGAAAACTCCCGATCGCAAGGATCGATCAGGAGCTTTCAGTCAGGCGACGGTAACTGTGACTGGCACGCGCTCTTGGCACAGGTGTATTGACAGCAATTCACGCAAATATGCGGCCCCTCAACGCTAAAAAAGAGGCGTCGAGAGGCTGCATATTTGCGTACGGCTGGCGCCAAGGGGTTTAACAACCAAATTTATAACAGTGTATGAAGTTTTCGTTCAGGAAAGACCGTCCGTTCTAAAATCAAATGTTCAGAGCAAAAATCGAAATTTCAAAGCTCTTTCAAACAACGTTAGTCAAGTCATCGAATGTACTGAGAATTTCCATACGAAAGTTCATTTGAAAATCTTAGTGCATGGTGAGCTTTAGAAGCACTGAGCTAAAAGGGAAAACTCTTCTATTGATGTCTCGCACACTACAATAAAGATTTCCTGAAAGTAGAACTGCCGCAACTTTTAGGAACATGGGACAGGCATGAAAGCCACTTGAAGAATGGTCGTTCGGCTAAAGGTCGCAAGCCAAGAAGGCAATTCTGCATGCCCGATTATAAAATGCTACACTTCAAAAGGAGGTTTAAAGTGAACCTGTCACCATGTAATACCCATTAGCCTTCATATTGATGGCGGGCAACATAATGTGTCTGAACAGATCTGCTTTTTTTTTTTTTTTTTTTTTTTTAAGCCTCCATGGGCCCAAAAAGTACCCCTCTACCCAAATCTGGCCTGCCAAGCATGAGAGCTTTAAATATAGTATTCACCCAGCTTAAAGCGGAGTTCCAACTGAAAAAGTTTTTTTAGGATGAATATCTTAATATCTAAAAAGTTGGTAATTGCACTCACATGTCTGTTTAAATGGTGCTTGATTGCCGATTTAATTTAGAAAGATCTCTTTTATTCGTGGTTCTTGTATAGTACCATCTTGCTTGTGGGCATGTGAAGCCCACAAGCACTATCTTCCGGGCTCTGGTGCAGCTGAGCGACCAGCATGTACCGCCCATTCTCACGCATGCGCTCCATGTACGGCGCAGCGCCGTTCACTTCCGACGTTGCCATCACAACGGGCGGCGGAAGTGCCCGTCCCTGTTGTGATGGCAACGAAGCCCTCGGGAAATGACGTCAGGCGCCTTGGAGAGGAAGAGGCAGATTACGAGGGACCCCCTAGCAACAGACCTGAAAAGGGGAGTAAAAAAAATAAAAAATTTTCCAAAAGGTTGTTGTTTGTATTTAATGCAGCTAAATAATGCAATATTTGTTTTGATACTGGAACTCCGCTTTAAAGTTCATGGCCGTCTACCTCCCAGGACAGGATGACCTTTAGCGAGAGGTGCACTAGAAAAAGATAAAAAGTTAGATGTGAGCTATCTATAGCACAGTTTCTGTAGAAGGAGTGGGAACACCGCAAAGGTGGGTGGAGTTGGGAACTTAGAAAAGACTAATGCCGCGTACACACAAGCGGACTGTCCGACAGAAAAAGTCAGAGGGAAGCTTTTCATCATATATACCGATCGTGTGTAGGCCTCATCGGACTTTTTTCGAAAAAAAAAAAAAAAAAATCTGACGGAACTATTGGCTACTGGCTATTGAACTTCCCTTTTCTAGTCCCGTCGTACGTGCTGTACGTCACCGCGTTCTGTATGGTCAGAATTTGGTCGGACTTTGGGTTGACTGTGTGTAGGCAAGACCGCTTGAATGAAATTCCGGAGTTACGTCGGAGAAACCGTTGGAGTTTATGACGTCCAAACCGGTCCTGTGTACACGTCATTAGAAAGCAGAGGCACTGGAGAATAAAATGATGGCTGTTGCAATTTTTTAATGTCACACCATATTTGCACAGCAGTTTATCAAGCTCAAATTTTCAGGAAAAAATACACTTAAATGAATTTTAGTGCACACAAACACAATAGAATACCCAATTTTTAGGGTAAAAAAAATATAAAAAGATGTTACGTCGAGTAAAGAGATACTATACATGTCAAGCTTTTAAACTGAGTACACCAATGGAATAGCCACAAACCATGGTACCTAAAACTATCCATAGGGGACACAATAAAAGCCTTGCAGGTTATCAGTTTAGGGTTATTTGTGAATTATGGCGCTAGAATTATTGCTCTCACTCCGACGTTCATGGTGATGACTCATGTGTGGTAAAATAAAATAAAATGATTGTTTACATATGCATGGCAGACATACACTCGCATTTGCGTGTGTGCAAAGGGGGGGGTGGTTTAGTTGGTGTTGGGCGCTTTTAATTTTTTTATAATTTTTATTTTTAAAGTTACATTTTTTTTTTTCATTGAACTTTAATGCTATCATAAGTGGGCAAACAAGCCCCCCCTAGTGATAGCTTTGACCAGGTGACAGGTACTCTTTATGGAGACACCTATTAGACCCCTGAAGTCTCCCCTGCCCTCCAAAGCAGCTAACCAAACACAGATCATGTTTGATTAGCTGCTTCCCTTTAACAGCCAGGGAATGATAGCTGTGCAACCTGAAGTGACTAAATCCGTATCGCTTCCAACTTTGTCACAGAGGAGATTGTAAAATTGATGTTCTTCCTCTCCTCTGCGGTAAGTCGCCCTGACTGCCAACCACGGTCCCGGGCTCCCTGGAGGGACGAGAGAACCAGGGAACCACCACAGGTGGCGCTGGCGAAAGAAGGTGGAAGAGGTTCCTTCCCGGCGCTGGAAAAGTGATCAGGTGATCGTAAAGCTGCCTGAATCACTTAAAAAAAAAAAAAATTAGAAAAATAGATCACATGTCCATTAAGTAGCGATGTGTATGGATTATATTTGAAGAAGGATATTGTTTAGGGCAGGGATATGCAATTACCAGACCTCCAACTGTTGCAAAACTACAAGTCCCATCATGCCTCTGCCTCTGGGTGTCATGCATGTGGCTGTCAGAGTCTTTATGCCTCATGGGACTTGTAGTTCTGCAACAGCTGGAAGTCCGCCAATTGCAGATCCCTGGTTTAGGGTCACTTAAATACAGCTCCGTATTCATTAACCTCTTGGCGCCGTTGCCTCCTGGCCCTTTAAGGGGTTTAAGATGCCGGGAGGCGGGGCTTATGATCATGTGATGGCTGTGAACGGCTGTTCGGGAGTCACATGATCAGGAGCTTTCCGTTAGCTGTCAACTGTGGCGGGAGCATGCAGGGCACGCAGGACACGCGCTTTTAGCACAGCTGCTTTTGAAATATTGCATGAAAATATGTGGCCACTTGGCACCAAGGCCCACCCACCGAGAGGCCGCATATTTGCATGCTGTCGGTACCCACAGGTTAATAGATTATTAAATGTATTTATTTCAAATACAAGCAGTTCAAGTACCTGAAATTGACTTGGCATCAGCCTCTTGTACATCAGATCTCAGGCTGGAGGAGGGTGAAGCAACACAATGAACCAGTCAAGTGTGCTGCGGTGATAGGAGCATGCTGCTAGTAGGAGAGAGCAGAGAGAGAGAGAGATGAGGTCATCAGTCTGTTTCTTCTCCTTTCGGTGTCTAGTCATAGACTGGGGAGACCTGTACGTCTAAGGCTGGCCATACACTATACAATTTTATTATTCAATTTTCTTTAGATTTACCTTCAACTATGTAGTACAAGGGCCTGCCTGATTCCATGCACATTGAAAGGGTTTCGGTTTGACCTAATTTTATAAAGGTTTTGGTAAATCTAAAAGAAAATTGAATAAGAAAGTTGACTAATGTATGGTCAGTTTTAGTAAAAACTGCAGCAGAGGCAACACAAGGAGCCAGCAACTGGGGCTGCAGTGCAAGCAGCATACTGATAGGAGGAGAGAACAGAGTGATGAGCTCATCAGTGTGTTGCTTCTCCTTTCACTGTCCAATCACAGAATGGGGGGGGGGGGTTTATTTTTGCTGAGCTGTGTATACCCCCATATGGCTGCCTTTGTAGCTCTGGAGCAGTAAAAATGCAACTCGTCCACCTATTTTTACCGCCTCTCCCCGACCGCAAGTGTAAAATAAAGCCGTGTTAATCTGCAGACTGAATGGACAAAAAACAACAAATACTTTGGCAGGTCAAAGAGCTTCTGTATATATTTTTTTTCCAGCTCTATATTTAGCGGTTTGCCTGGAGTAAAGCCTTAAAGCATAATGCGGTGCACAATTAATGGAGACCTGTGACTTTTGGATAGAGGAAGGGAGGGGGTATACCCTGTCAGGTTTTTGTTTGTGTGTTCGATTAGGGAGATTTGCCTTCACTTCCTGTCCCATAGCCAAAACAGGAAGCGAGAGGAAATCCCTCCAAAGTAAGGGCATCCCTAGTTGTCACCAGAACTAGTGTCCCCATTGGAAGGTTTCTCCCTCTGGCTGTTCTGGTGGCAACCCAAAATTTGGAATTTTCTCTCTCTTTTGATGATGGTAAACATTTCAAATAGAGAGGGCGAATCAAACTAATGCCACACAGAAAAACACACAGGTATTCTAATCTATCCACTCTATCCAAAATAAAAAATTTTTTTAAAAAATTGCCTTTAGTTCCACTTTAAGTTAGGCCGGGGAATGCTAGAACCTCTGTTGGCTTTTACCGTTTTCTGGTCCCCATCACAAAATTTCCCTTACTTCCTGTCTGCTAAAGAACATTCCTGAACAGAAAACGAGAGGAAATCTGAGATCACAGTAAAACCTGACAGGGGGTCCCCATTCTATGCAAAAAACTAAACAAAAAAAAAAAAAAGAAGTACAGGGTGTAGATACACTTTAATAACATGTAATGTCTGCTATCGTCACTTCATAACACTCATTAAAAAGAAGAAAAAAAAAATGTAATAACATAATGACAGCTGTGGCAAGGATGGGGTTAAAATGGGAGCCACAAAACAAGTAGTTAAGGAATGTGCAAATACAAAAAAAAAAAAAAAAAAAGTTGATTATGGCTTTAACTGCAGCGGTAACAGATCACACCGAGGACTCTCTTCTAGGAGAGTCTGGGCTGATCCACACATGGGGAGGCCACGACCCCCATACTGGGGCTGGGAGACGAGAGCCTAACCCACCCCGAGCGATGAGCCTTTCCCAATGGTGTCACCGCACTCCTCCCCGACTCACAGCACATACCTTCCACACACTTCACATGTCACACTGCAAGAACATCTGTACAGCTGGATAGTGTGAGATAGATCTATCTATAATAGAAAAATATACTAATAATATATATGGGAAAAATATATTAATTAATAAATATGGGGAAAAAAAAAATAATAATAATAATAATAATGTATGGAACATAATAAATATGGAAAAAATAATATATATGGCACAAAAAATAATAATAATAAATATATATGGAAAAAAATATATAATATATATATACAAACACACACAGGGTCTGCAGGTGTGCATGTAGTGTATACCATTACACATCTTGTATATTATATACACACACATATACACCAGGGCTGGATCTCTGTATTTGCATAGATAGATAGATAGATAGATCTCCAGATGTGCATGTACTTATATACACAGCTGTATCCCATAATTATAAGGCTGAATCTCTGTGTGTATACACACACACACACACACACACACACACACACACACACACACACACACACACACACACCACTGTCCAGCTGTATACCATATATACTTTGTGTATGTATAGCTGTATAGAGATACAGTATACAGTAAATCTATATAAATCCAACGCTGCATCTCCAGATGTACATGTAATGTATACCATTACACATTTACATATACACAGTGTACACCAATACTGCAATAACTATATCCAGCACTGTATACACTGATCTCCGCATGTACATGTACTGTGCACGCTGACAAATCAGAACACTCTTCAGTGAACAAGAAATAACACAGCAGCACACGTATTAGAACAGGACAGACTGCTCTGGATGTGTATAGGGTAACTCCACTATTGTGGGGAGAGAAATGGCAAATAAAAAAAAAAAAAAAAAAAAAAAAGGGGGGGAGCTCCAGGCAATTTATAAAAAAATAATATACAGACTGGCCCTCACCCGGGGCAGTTCTTTGCGTCCCCAATGCGGCCATCTTTCTTGTGGGAAGCCAGAAGGGACTTCCTAGATTTTCACAGCCGGCATCCCACCGCACATGCCCAAGATGCACTGTGCTTGTAAAGTCTCCTGGGTTGTTGGTCCCAGGTTTCGGGGGGGGGGGGGGGTTCTGCGTAAACAAGGAAAGCAGAAGTAGTAGTTGGTACCGGTCATAAATTGGTAACCCGCCCTCAGGGAAAAAAAAAAAAAAATTCAATACATGGAGGGGATAATAGTGTGGTTGGTGAAATCAGCTGGACTTCCCTTCTCGGGTGAAGTTCTGCTCTAATATATCGTGTATGCAATTGCATATTAAAAATGACCTTTCCAATCTGCAGCTCTGTCATTTTCTCTAACATTCAATGTAATATGACTACCTGGAGGAGTTCCATACACCATCACTATATGGAACACCGCCCAGCTTGTGTGATTTTCCCCAGAAGTCTGCACTAAGCTACAAGTCAGATTTTAGGCATCCCCTGCACCAAAAATGTCATTTTTGGCGAGATACTACCAAAGGGTCCATTACGTCGAAAGGGATGCAGACTCTGCCACTTTCCTCATTAGAACCCTGCAATTGCATCAGCGGCTCTGAGGAAGAAGGTAAGCCTTCGAAACGCGTCAGCCAGCAGCGGTTCGTACAGCCTCTCTTCAGGATCTGGAGACTGGCTTGTGATAATCCGTCTACTGATAGCAAAGATTGTTACAGTGTGGTTTCCTTTCCATCTTTGGGAGTAGTTTTTAATATTTTCTCTTTTAATAAATAGATCAAAGGATCATGCACAAGGCTGGTGCGCCCTCTTTTTTTCTATTCTCTTTTTTGACTGCTAGGATATCCCTATCCTGGAGGGCAGCAAGGCCTAAAGACATCATCCACTCTGAACTTTGGATTGCCTGCTTAACACATTCGTGCGCAAGAGTATTTGTTTTCCTGCAATTGCATCAGCTGATTAATAATGAAAAAGTCACTCTCATTCATATTCACTTAGCACATGGACCTAACCCGACAATCAGCTATTTCTTCACAATAACAAAAAGGTAAAAATCTGCAACAAAGTTTGTGAAAATCCTTGCAATGTACAGAGATCACCCAGAGGGGAATGTTTTTTTTTTTCTTAACAAAAAAAGTGTTACTCTTTATCTGCTTGCCGAGCACATAACTTACATCTACGGCAAGGCGGCTCTGCTGTGCAGAATCACGTACCTAGTATGTAATCCTGCACTTCCAGGTCTGGGGCGCGCATGCACACCGCCAGCGGCTCGTTACTGCTGGGATTATACACAGCGGGAGCTTATCTGCGGGTACGGCAGACTCGATGTCTGCTGGCACCTGCCGATCGTTAGGCAGAGATCCAGAACAACGATCTGCCTATATAAAACGAGGCAGATTGCTGTTCTGTCAGTAGGGAAGATATTGATCCTGTGTTCCTCCAAAAGCAGAGACATGGATCCATACCGTCCCCTAGTACACCGTTAACCCTTTGATTGCCCCGAACGTTAATCCCTTTCACAGCCAGTCTTCATTACATATTTTTAGCACCGATCACTGTATTGGTGTCACTGGTCCCCATAAAGTGTGAAAAGTGGCAGTTTGTGCCGGATTTGTCCGCCGCAATATTGCAGTCCTGATAGGTCACTGATCGCCACAATGACTAGAATAAAAAAAAAAAAATAATAACTTTTTTTAAATATATAAAAACTTTTTTTTTTGTATGGAGAGATCTCTATCTATACCCCATAGTTTGTAGACACTATAACTTTTTCACAAACCAATCAACACACATTTACTGGGATTTTTCTTTTTTACCAAAAATCTGTAGCAGACTACATATTGGCCTAAATTAATGAAGAAATTAGATTTTTTTTTTTTTTTTTTGATGTGTTTTACAGGAGAAAGTAAAAATACATAGATTTTGCATGGGGGGGTGCCAATAATTCTAAATATTACCCAGACACACTGGAAACCGCAGAATGGTTTCCCGCACTGCATTTGCGCTTTCCGTGCGGGCAGCGTTTTCAAAAAATGGTGCAGAGACCATTTTCCTGCGTCCAGGCGCTATAATAAAAGGCGCTGCGGGGAAGAAGAGCTGCGGCTGTAACCTTCAAGGGCTCCCATTGTTCGCATCTTCTCTCCCCACATCCAGTCACAGAAAGACTTGTAATCTTTGCACAAGGAGAGAGGAGTGATGGAGCAACAGCAAGATATCCATTCACGTAAAGACTTGGATTATTTTCACAAGATGTGCAATGGGGGGGGGGGGGGCAAAATAGCTATTATAAAAGCAGGGGTCTCCAAACTGCGGCCCTTTACTTGCTTTCATTCGGCCGTTGAGGTGCTGTTGTATTCGCAAACACCAATGAAGGGCACAATTCCCCACAATGAAGCCCAATGACACCAATGATGGGGCCCAATGACACCAATGATGGGGCCCAATGACACCAATGATGGGGCCCAATGACACCAATGATGGGGCACACTTCCTCCCAATGACACCAATGATGGGGCCCAATGACACCAACGATGGGGCCCAATGACACCAACGATGGGGCCCAATGACACCAACGATGGGGCCCAATGACACCAACGATGGGGCCCAATTCCTTCTGACACCAATGATGGAGGACTCTTTACTACTCCCACTGACGCGGAGACATTTTGTACTTCTGATGGCCACAGTCTGGCCCCCTAAAGTCTGAAGGGCAGTAAACCGGAACTTTGTTTAAAAAGTTAGGAGACCCCTGATATAAAGAATTGTAGTCTCTGCACAGAATACACAAGGGAAGAGGAGCGATGGATGAATAGCAGGATCTCCTCCTATACAGTCATAAAGACTCCAAACTTTTTAATAAAATGCATAGATGGGGCAGGGAGTGACAAATGAATGGCAGAATCCCCCTCATCCATTCACTAAACACCTTGTTTTCAGTGAATTAATGCTTTTTGTGAATGGATGATTGAAGAGGAAAGGGAGGGCAAGGATGGGATCTCTCGCTGTGTCAGCCACCTACCATGTACAGCCGCCGATACAAGTGAATGGCTGTACATTGTACATCAGGTAAACGCTGATAGCCCCTGCATTGACATTTACCTGCGCATGCACATGCAATGCTTCTCCTCAAATGTTAAAGTGGCACGTATGGTATGGGGAGAAGAGCTTACAATCTAAACATTTGTTCCAAAACTCTTCGTCTGGCTCTCGCCCTCTTGCATTTGTTTTGTTATGCATGTTGTGCGTTTTCACGCCCCACCTTTGTTATCTATAGGCCGTGTAACTTGTGTCAGCCCATCAGAAAGTGTAGAGCAAATGGAGGACACAGCAGCCCCATACACAGGAGGATGTTCAATGGCTTCTTGGATGTGTCATCACAACACCAAATCTGACACAAGACTGACACTTGTCCTGTGTAGGGGGGGGGGCCCCAGCTAACACCTAGACTGTGCAGGGGGGGGGGACACCCCCAACCAACACCTATACTGTGCAGGGGGGGGGGGACACCCCCAACCAACACCTATACTGTGCGGGGGGGGAGGGACCACCAACCAACACCTATACTGTGCGGGGGGGGGACACCACCAACCAACACCTATACTGTGCGGGGGGGGGACACCAACCAACCAACACCTAGACTGTGCAGGGGGGGACACCAACCAACCAACACCTAGACTGTGCAGGGGGGGACACCAACCAACCAACACCTAGACTGTGCAGGGGGGGACACCAACCAACCAACACCTAGACTGTGCAGGGGGGGACACCAACCAACCAACACCTAGACTGTGCAGGGGGGGACACCAACCAACCAACACCTAGACTGTGCGGGGGGGGACACCAACCAACCAACACCTAGACTGTGCGGGGGGGGACACCAACCAACCAACACCTAGACTGTGCGGGGGGGGACACCAACCAACCAACACCTAGACTGTGCGGGGGGGGACACCACCCAACCAACACCTAGACTGTGCGGGGGGGGACACCACCCAACCAACACCTAGACTGTGCGGGGGGGGACACCACCAACCAACACCTATACTGTGCAGGGGGGGGGGGGACACCACCAACCAACACCTATACTGTGCGGGGGGGGGGGGGGACACCACCAACCAACACCTATACTGTGCAAGGGTGGACAACACCACCAAGCATAGGTAGTATAGAGCTGGCCTCAGGTTCTGATCTAAGGGAGTGGAGGGGGTACCCTTAATAGATAGGACCACCCTAACCACAGAACCAATAATAGGAAATGCTCTACATATGGGGGGGGGACATCATTTATCTTAGTAAGGGCTGTGCAGCCCAATGCTCCCCCTACATGATGCCAGCTCTGAGTCACAGACATGTGCCAACCGATGGCATCCTCCCCTCCACATAGAAGAAGATGGACCTACATTCACCTCCAGCAGCCGCCCACCTACAGGCTGAGTGTATATAACATCTGTACACCATTTACATGTTACTACAGAAACACAAAGTTCAACAGCCTGTCAGACCCCCCCCTCCCCCCTCCAATACAGAACATCAGATTACATTATAGACTACGGAACCAGGAGCATATACAATACAGATCACAGCTCCCGTATATAGTCCATACCACAGAGTGAGAATATCACCTACCATATAGTGGGTGTATTATAGGATTTCTGGTATGTACTGTGTGTATATATAAGCCATATAATGAATAGAATCCATAATGTACAAATATAAAATTTATATATATATATTTTATAGTAAAATAGTAAGCATATCTAGTACATACCATATAGTGAAAAAATAAAAATAAATATAAAATGATATATTTTACATATAATGAAAAAATAAATAAAAATATATTTATAAGTATATGTGAAGTACTTTATAGTTCTATTTTGTGTATGTATGGAAAAAAAAAAAAAAATGAAATTATATATACATTATAAAAAAAATTTCACTATACGGTATGTACTAGATATGCTCACTAATTAATTATATATATATATATATATATATATATATATATATATATATATATATATATATATATATTAGTGAGCATATCTAGTACATACCGTATAGTGAAAAAGAAAAAAACTATTTATACAATTTTTTTTTTTTTTTTTTTTTTTTTTTTTTTTTTTTTTTTTTTTTTTACACATACATACACAAAATACAACTATAAAATAAAGTACTTCACATATACTTATAAATATATATATTATACATACTGAATACATCTGTATACGGCATACTATATAATAAATACATGCAGTACATACTATATAGTGAGTATATAGTACTTCTCATATAGTGAATATATGTAGTATATACTGAATGTATAGGACACATTGTACATCATATAGTGAATATATATAGTATATACCTGCACAGACATAGATGGGGGTGATGGGTCCCCTGTATACAGAGGGGGGAGGGGGGGTGATGAGTAGTATACAGTAATATACATATATCACACACATAGGGGGTAGTGGAAGGGATCGGAGCTCTCACCAGTGTTCTCCTCCGGGGACTGGGATGGACTGGGATGGACTGGGAAGGATCCAGGGATGGTGGGGTTGTTTTTTCCTCCTCCAGGTTGCTGATCTCCTCCCAGAGAACTTGCAGTCGGGCGATGTCAGTCCGGCTGAGTGTCAGTCCGTCCTCATGGTGTCCCGGATTAGGTGGTGGGGGGTTGGGGGGGGTCCCGGTTTGGGGGTGTCTAGGAAGCGCTGTGATCCGCCATGTTGCACACATCCAGGGAGAGATCCCGGGGCTGGCCCAGCTTCCTGGAGAGGGGCGGGGCCGCCTGCCAATCATAGAGCGCACGGCCACGCCCCCTCACCCCCCCTCCCTCCAGCTGCACTTCCCACACATCACATAACAAGATACATTTGTTTCCTGCGAGGATCCCAACATCGCTACATTGTATGAGAGCGCCATTGTATACTACGGAGGGGCCGCAGTCCGATCTTCTACTGCATGGAAAAACTCATGTATGTCATCAGCACAGCTGACATTTATTAAACACAATTACATAATGTGCTAAGGCACTCAGTATCAGCAACAATCTCCATGATTACTTCTTTATACTTTTATTTCTTATTATTATTTCTTATTTCTTATTATTATTTATTTCATACTTTTTTTTGCTTTTTAGAGTCGCTGATCCCCCTCATCCTCTTTGCAGCCGCTTCCTTTCTGCCAGCGATGCCCGGCATTTCCTATGCCCCGTACACACGTTCCGATTATCGTACGACAAATCGTTGGCATTTTGTTGCATAAAACTAATATCGAATACAACGGTGCAAAATGTGCTCTACGAAAAGTAAGATTTTTTTTGTCGTACAATTCTGGAAAAACCTTCCGGTGTGCAGAGCTACGCCTCTGAAATGATGTGAAATCCGTGTGCCCCCCCCCCCCTGTGTCCTTCTGGTTTATTTTCGTGTTTCCGATAATGCGCGGTGTTCGTCTATCGATTTTTTTAGCGGATCTGATCAAACGATTTTCGTACGATGGGCTGTCGTCCGACCAAAGTTTTTTCGTGTTTGTCCCTTCGGATTTTGTTGGACGGACCTGTTGTGATCGGCTGTCGAAAGCTGTGTACTAAGGATTGGATTATCGAACGATCAATCCGAAAGATATTTTTATCATCCGATGATTGGAACGTGTCTACGAGGCATTAGGCTGCGTTCACACTTGCCGATTTACAGTCAATAGCAGATTCACCACGATTCTGCTGGCGATTCCAAATCGCAAAAAAAAAAAACACACGATGCCTGTTTGGGTGCCATTATGTTTAATAGACATGTGCGCCATCAATAAATTTGTTTTTTTCCGTTCCGTTTCGTATTAGAATTAATTCGTATTTCGTGTCCGAAATTTCATACGTAATACGAATTTTCATTAGGTTCGTTAACTTTTCGGAACAATTACGACATTTCGTTATGATGCATTTATCATTATGAGAGGCTCCCACCATCCCTGTGCTGTGCTCATTATGAGGGGCCCCCACCATCCCTGTGCTGTGCTCATTATGAGGGGCCCCCACCATCCCTGTGCTGTGCTCATTATGAGGGGCCCCCACCATCCCTGTGCTGTGCTCTTTATGAGGGGCCCCCACCATCCCTGTGCTGTGCTCTTTATGAGGGGCCCCCACCATCCCTGTGCTGTGCTCATTATGAGGGGCCCCCACCATCCCTGTGCTGTGCTCATTATGAGGGGCCCCCACCATCCATGTGCTGTGCTCATTATGAGGGGCCCCCACCATCCCTGTGCTGTGCTCATTATGAGGGGCCCCCACCATCCATGTGCTTTGTTCATTATGAGGGGCCCCCACCATCCCTGTGCTGTGCTCATTATGGGGGGCCCCCACCATCCCTGTGCTGTGCTCATCATGAAGGGCCCCCACCATCCCTGTGCTGTGCTCATTATGAGGGGCCCCCATCATCCCTGTGCTGTGCTCATTATGAGGGGCCCCCACCATCCCTGTGCTGTGCTCATTATGAGGGGCCCCCACCATCTCTGTGCTGTGCTCATTATGGGGGGCTCCCACCATCCCTGTGCTGTGCTCATTATGAGGGGCCCCCACCATCCCTGTGCTGTGCTCATTATGAGGGGCCCCCACCATCCCTGTGCTGTGCTCATTATGAGGGGCCCCCACCATCCCTGTGCTGTGCTCATTATGAGGGGCCCCCACCATCCCTGTGCTGTGCTCATTATGAGGGGCCCCCACCATCCCTGTGCTGTGCTCATTATGAGGGGCCCCCACCATCCCTGTGCTGTGCTCATTATGAGGGGCCCCCACCATCCCTGTGCTGTGCTCTTTATGAGGGGCCCCCACCATTCCTGTGCTGTGCTCATTATGAGGGGCCCCCACCATCCCTGTGCTGTGTTTATTATGGGGGGCTCCCACCATCCCTGTGCTGTGCTCATTATGAGGGGCCCCCACCATCCCTGTGCTGTGTTTATTATGGGGGGCTCCCACCATCCCTGTGCTGTGCTCATTATGAGGGGCCCCCACCATCCCTGTGCTGTGCTCATTATGAGGGGCTCCCACCATCCCTGTGCTGTGCTCATTATGAGGGGCCCCCACCATCCCTGTGCTGTGCTCATTATGAGGGGCCCCCACCATCCCTGTGCTGTGCTCTTTATGAGGGGCCCCCACCATTCCTGTGCTGTGCTCATTATGAGGGGCCCCCACCATCCCTGTGCTGTGTTTATTATGGGGGGCTCCCACCATCCCTGTGCTGTGCTCATTATGAGGGGCCCCCACCATCCCTGTGCTGTGCTGACTTCCTGGTTTTTTAATTTTTAGGTTGATTAACTTTTCCTAACAATTACAATTGTTCGTTAGGAATTTGGATCCGAAATTCGTAAACGAAATTTCGTATTTCGTACAAAATTCAGAAGCATAGCAATTCATATTTTGGATCCTCCCGAATGTACGAATTTATGGAAATTCGTATGAATTTTCGATTCGTACGAAACTAATCGCACATTTTTAATCCTTAATGGCACCTCAAGCGCGGTGCAATTCCGAATGTCACAATGGCGACAGCATGCACAGATGAATGAATAGGCAGCGCCCCGAGGCTTCCTGTTCATTAACAAACTGAAGCATAGATAAAAAACACAAATGGACACAGTGGTGACTGGTGCCGATCACTTACTGTGTTCATTCAGGAGTGGGAATTGTCGTGCAACAGAATCACAGGGCAATTGCAGCAAAACACACACATTAGAAAATCTCACTAAGCTGGTAAGTGGGTTGAAATGACGCCAGTTAGATAGAAAGAGAAAAGGGGGATGGGGGGGATTGTGGGACTTTATATGAAACACATCACTGGAATGTAAATGAATCAACTAATATTGGATATCATATTTAAAGGGGTTGTAAAGGTACGTGTTTTTTTCACCTTAATACATCCTATGTATTAAGGTGAAAAAAACACCTGGCTACCGGATCCAACCTTGATCTTTAGCGTGTTAGTCATAAACCATAGGAATCAATGCCGGTGTTCTCCCTCGATATCCGATCGAAACAGCTTACAGGTGTTTCAAACCAAGAGAGAGGAGCAAACATAGCATAATCCAGTTTTTACAGTCTTATTAATAAAAAAGAGGAAGGGGATACCCCCCTTCAAGGTGTACACTTACAAGAATAAATGATCAACAAGCGGTGTTCACAAATCACAACAGGCCATTGCAGGTAGACAGCGTCTCCTACTGCTCTCAATAGAAACCTTCTGGCTTTCCCTGAATGCACTGGTGTGTGTACGTACGTTGTGTGGCTCCACTCTGACGCGTTTCGTCACTCATGACATCATCAGAGGGTGGTCTATCCAAAATGAAATACCAACTGGATTAACGTGATTTATCGTAGCCATGATAATGTACAATAGATTCATAATTCTAAAAGGTAATAAACACATGGTAAACGCAGGATAGCTGTAACGTAGCCTCAGTAATCGCTACACGTTTCGTGGATAACTTTCATTCATCAGGAGCAGATGCAAAATAGATGTATCTGTAATAGAATATATCATTTCCATGAATGGTATAAAGATTAATATAACAGGATGAGGGGCAACAAAGATTAGATCCCAACATTCTTACCTATGGGTAGACTCAAGATCAAGAAACATTGTTATTATTAGCTGCTGTTCGGCCCTGCCCCCTTCTGTCTCCTGATTGGCTCACTGGCTGTGATTGACAGCAGTGGGAGCCAATCGCCAAGAGCCAATCAGCAGTGTGAGTCCCCAGAGAGCAGGGCTGCTGTTAGAAATCATGGGGCCCCATACAGCCTACCTGACAGGACCCCCTTCCCCTGGCCAAAAGTGACAGGACATAAATGTATCAGTCCCATAGGTGTGCGCAGCCTGTTGCATTAGCATAGCTCCCAGCTGTCCCTGATTTGGAGCAATGTCCCTCGGTCCCTCTTTCCTCCTCATTTGTCCCTCAGTTTGGTTTGATCCATATAGTTGTATATAAAATGCACTTTTTATATTCCAAAAAGTGTTTCCCAGTGCTAAACCTTCCATCCAAATTCTAAATTTCTGCATTTGCAAATTTTAAAAGCCAATATAAAGGAATAGTAGTGGTAAAAAAAAAGCACTTGTGGATTTAATGAAACTTTTTTTTTGGTTAATTCTCCTTTAAGGGGGTGTGGCAGGGGGCGTGTCCTATGCCTACATACATTTGCTAGTAGGTGTCCCTCATTCCCATCTCAAAATGTCGTTAGGTATGGCATTAGGGTGTGCACCCCTAAGCTCAAACACATATGCCTTTCTCTACAGCCTCAGGTGCGTAGGACAGGAAATGAATGGGAAGTGCTCTTTGCTGAGGGGCTTCCTGTTCATTCACAAACTGAAGCATAGTAAACAGCAGGGACGTGCGGTGAGGTGAGTGGCTGGTGAGGCACTGGCTAGTATCAGAGCCAGATACACACAGGTTACATACATCGCGATCATTAGAGCAAGAGCAATAATTCTAGCACTAGACCTCCTCTGTAACTCTAAACATGTGACCTGTAAAAAAATAATTTAAAGCGAAACCTATGGAGATTTATAAGTACTAAGTACAAGTGTGCGCAATTTTAAAGTGTGACATGTTAGGTATCCATTTACTCGGCGTAACATCATCTTTCACATTATACAAAAAAAAATCGGGCTAACATTTGTTTTTGTTTTTTTATTCATGAACGTTTTTTTCCAAAAAATAAAATGCGCAAATACCGTGTGACATAAAAAGTTGCAACAACCACCATTTTATTCCCTAGGCCCTGTCTGCTAAAACAATATATTTAATGTTTGGGGGTTCTGAGTAATTTTTTAGCAAAAAAATTATGATTTTTACATGTAGGAGAGAAATGTCAGAATTGGCCTGGGTGGCAAGGGGTTAATTACTATAAGTAATATACAAATAATTATTATACATTGTTTTTAAGGTATGTTACTATATTTTCAAAAAATGTACTCAAGCAGGTGGCTTTAACGGACAAATTACTAAAGTTTGCAGTTATAACTTCCAACCAGTAATTTCACAGTAAATAGATCAATAATAAATTATTATGTTATAACATATAGCATATAGGACCTTTTCAAACAGAATCAGTTTCTCCCTCTTAACTATGTGAGAAAAACATGGGATTATGGGTAAATTTTATACACATAAACACATGTTTTTTCTTTGTAGTTAAGAGGGCTGGAAAGGAGCATTTGTCTTTTAGACGCATGCCCCTTCAATGACACTGCAGTGAGAGGCGTGCCTCCACTGCAGCATTTTTATTGGACAGCTGGGACCAATGATACTTTACCATTGGTCCAAGGCTCCAAGCTGTCCATTGAGCTCAGTGCCTCTGAGAAGAAGGGAGGAGAGGTACTGTGAGCTCATCCTCTTAGTCTTCTACAAACAGAGTGTGCCAGCTTGTATTTAAACTGGCCGCTCTGTATGTAGCGTCTGACAGGCTGCGCAAGGAGCCCGTATCTCCGGAAGCATAGGTCGTAAGAGCCCCACATTTTTACCAGTGGTGGGTAGGACTTAGGCTACATACCCCCTAAGTCACTGTGCTACGACCCTCAAAACTCGATTTTTTTTTATGCTCATGACAGGCGAGGCCCTGCCTCACCTGCCTCCCCTGACTGCACGTCCCTGGTAAACAGTTTACTATGCTTCGGTTATGAATGGACACCATGAGCAAGTGTGTTTACTGTGTTCATTTAGAAATGGAAGGGGCCGGTAAATTACATATTTACTAGCCCCTTCCACCTTTCCATACTGAAAAATCCCCCACAGCAGCTGAGGGGGAGAGGAGAGAAGGGAAGCCAGCAGCACTGCGGGGCGGGGAGGCCAACAAGGTGGGGCGGGGGGGGGAGGCAGGCAGTAGGGGGAATCGGCATCGCACATAGTGATTAGGGTATGTCAGGGGAACACCTGGCACACCCCCTGCACACGCCTATGATCAGTCCTTTTCTCTGGAGCCTCAGCTGCACACATGAATGAATAGGAAGCACTCCGAGGCTTCCTGCTTAGTTGCAAACTGAAGCTTCAGTGACGAATGGACACAGGAGTGACTGGTACCGATCACTCACTGTGTTCATTCAGGAATGGAATCGACCAGTATATGATATATTTACCAGCCCCTTCCCCCACTCTCAGTCCTGAAACATTCCCCTGTGTGCTGCAGCAGCTGCTGGCAGGAGAGGAGAGGAGGGAAGGTGGCAGTGCTTCGGAAAAAAGGGGCACATAGGGGGCCCCTGGCAAAGTAGATGGAAGGATTACATGTGCTAGAACCAATCCCCTGCAGTGCAGCCAAAGGGAGTATAAAGAGGAGAAGCTGGCAGCACAGAAAGGTAAGGCAGAAAAGGATCAGTGTCTGCAATAAGGCAGTACAGCTGGCCCTCTGGGCCCCCCTTTTGAAATAATGGGGTCTGGGCCCAGTGCGGGAGGGCTGGCTTTACTTCCTTATCAGTGGCCCTGCCAGAGAGGAAAGGCTCTCCTGGACATCGCTGGATTGAGAGGGAGCTCAGGTAAGTAATATGGGGGGGGGGGTGTCTGGGGGGGCTGCTGAACACAGAAGGTTTTTTACCTTCATGCATAGAAGGTAGAATAACATGTCCCCTTACACCACTTTAATGCCTTTCCCAGTTCTTTGGCTTTGACGGTTTATCTTTGGGTCCAAACCACTGGTCCTGTGATATAAAAGAGAGACAGTGGTCTGAAACAGAGAACCTCTGATCAGTGAGGCCCAGAGCCCATAAGAGAGTCATGTAAGGGAGAAGATCAGAGAAACACACCCGGGAGGAGTAGAAGAATGTCGCTTACTACTGCTGTGATCTAGAAGGTCATCAGGACCTGGGGTTCATCCTCGAAGATTGCAACACTGGAAAGTTCCACTTTTGGATTCCCTGATCATACATGCAGAGCCACTGATAGGGGGGACCACCGGTTCTCCTGTACAGGACCTAGCCACACAGGGGGGCCCGAACAGCAAGGGGAATCAGTGGGGCATTGGGGTAATCACAGAAGGAGAATCTTCAGTGTAGCTGAGGCTACAGAAAAATTAATTGAATAATCTGTGTCCTCGATTCCTTTCTCTGTCTCAAAGGTGAGATGTCAGGGGTCTGTTTGGACCCCTCTGATATCTATCTAACCAAAGCCCCCCCCCCAACAGTGCTGTAAAACATTTTTAAAAAATAAAAAAAATTGAAAAATAATACATTGTAAAAAATCGTTTTTAAAAATTGTAAACAATTTTTTTTAATTGTAAAAAAATGTAAAAAAATAAAAAATATTTTAACAAATTATAGAAAAATATTTTAAAAAATTGTAAATTAAAAAAAAAAAATAAGGCTAATTCACAGGGGCTCTCTGGCCCATACAAAGTTAATGAGTTGTTTGTGCAACGGTAACCATTTGTTACTCTATGAGGATGCAGCGCTGTATGAACACAGCCACAGGTCCTTTGATAGGTTTGATAGGTGTACAGGTGCAGGTGAGTGGCCCCGTATACACACTGTCAATGTTGAGGGGCCATGCACCCGCATCCCCATAGCGTAACATAGGCTGCCTGCACACAGCTCCAGCCACATTTAAAAAGACACCAGTTCACACTGTGCAGGCCACAGAACCTATGTGAATGAACCCCAAGACCTCATTTACACAGAACTTTACACAGGACTTTGAGATTTTTATTGCACTTTTCTAAGTAAAGCTTTCAAACCTTGTTCCCACCTGGTCTGAAGTTACTCAAGGGGTGCAATGCACGTGTAGCACCCTGGAGTTTAGGCAGGTATGCTCCTCACAAATTTACTTGCCAGGGGTAGTTACCCTGGTTGATTGTTGGAGATCTATTGATTCCTCCCTAAGTTTGGCCCTGGTTGCACTTGTCTCTACTACCACTAGGTGGCCGGGTACTTGGTGGTGCTAGATATAAGAAGGGCAACGCAAGGTCAAGTTATGGGTATGGGGGTATCTCATCCAATGGGCAAGGGTTTCCTTGAATCCCATAGCCTGCTGGGAGCGCCTATATATTCGGGTGAGGTCAGGTGATCTATGTTCTGTGCCACCTGGACGGCTGTCTGGGTGGACGTGTGTTGTGTTGCCCCGGGCTGCTAGGCTGGAGATTGGGCCTATCCTGGGATGGGGGATCTGGCTGCTAGGCTGCCTGAGGGCCGATCCAGAAGCAAGAGAGCAGCGCAGGGATTGCGACTTGCAGTCCAACCAGAAGTGATAGTTCTGTCGGCTGGAGAACATGTCAGTGGTCGAAGGAAGAAAAGAAGCTGTCGCCATCACAGTCGGAACCCCATACAGTTACTGGGAGTGAGGTAGAGGTGATACGCTAGACAAGTGGATGTGTACAAGGCTTAGTGTGTCCCTCCTAAATGCCAGTTACAGAGAAGGTGTACATTGTCACGGGGACCCAAGGGTCAACTGGAGAACAGTTATGGTGTAAGTGTGCATGGTGTACGTTCATCTCTAAAAGCAGAGGCCCGGTTAAGGTCGAGTATTCCCACACGGCGGCCTCAGCCCTGTCCTAGGGCATTGATGGAAATGGCACAGAGCAAAGGTACCCCATGTATATGGTAGTGATCCTGTACAGAGTGCCTAGCACAGCCCAGAAGAACTCTCATGTGACCCAGACTTGAAACCCAATGAGTTAATAGGAAAACGTGGAGGAAAGGTCCATCTTCATCCCTACCCTGCCTACAAGCTTGTCGCCAAAAAAGAAAAAGGAGCTTTATTTAAGCAAAAGACACCCATAGGGCAGTCCACTGAAGTAAATGTGCTGCACTGTACATGACATGTAAAATTGCGTGAAAATCACTCAAAAATCGCAAGCAGGAATGTTTGTTTCCACTATGTTCCACTATGGGATATGACTGTGAATGGAGTCTTAGGACAGTTACCTGATGGTGACAACAGTGAGAGAACTTGCATGATGCATGTTGAAACGTTCATTTGTACTCTACAATGAGAGAGCGGGTCACAAGATGACAACGCAGGAACGCAGTTCACATCTGAGCAGCCCATGTGACCATAGAGTCACACATGTGGGCATATACACAGTGGTAAATGACAACCCACTCCCTCCCTCCTCCTCCATGTCCGCTAACCAGCCTAACACAATGAGGGGGGGGGGGTGAGATATTACGTGTAGATTGATGGAGGCTTTTCCTCCCTCTTATTCTAAGACACAGGCTGGAGCTTGTGACTGGCAGAAATCTGCCAACAACATATTATTGCCAAAAAACTATAAAGATTTTTATTTTAAATATATATGTTATGCTTATGTTTCCCTGTAGATAGGCTGGGAAAGAGCTGGGTCATGTGACAGCTGTATATCAATTAGGAAACAAAGTACTTTTTTTTAAATTAAAATAATTACAGTACCATTATCCACATACAGAAATAGGATGGACAATGTCAATTCAACAGTGTGTGTTTAGTACACTTTAAGGCTTCATGCACATGGCTGTACAGGGACAGTACAGCATGAAGAGCCTGCGCACTGACATTCCTAGGACCTGTTGCCCCCCTTTCCATTGAGATGCATTTGACGAGGCAGGATATGTTCAGAGCATATGGCACCCACCTCTTCTAATGCTTCTCATAGAGCGGCTGTACATGAGGGCAGCGGATCCTAAGAAAGTCAGTACATAGGCCCTGCACACTGTGTAGCTTCTGTACGGCGCATGAGGCCTAACTATAAAAATAGCTTGTTTCTTAAGACCACTATCTAGTGCAGTGGTTCTCAACTCCTGTCCTCAGGACCCACTAACAGGCCAGATTTTAAGTATTACCTTGGGGAGATGCAGAATAGAATAATGTAATCACTGGGCAGCAAATAATATCACCTGTGATGTATTTCAGTTATCTTGCAAACCTGTTGGTGGGTCCTTAGGACAGGAGTTGAGAACCACTGATCTAGTGCCTGTATAGGTAGAATAGCACTAGCCTTAAATCTCCCTGCTTAAATTGATTTTATGAAGTTTGGTAATACAGGGAAGCTGAAGAAGAGACTTTCCTCATAATTTGGTGTGCTTTCACCATTTCCTGTTCAAATAGGCATCCATTGTTGCACAAATGCACCGTACTCACCGTACTATACAATTATGCAAATACGAATTCACCGTACTATACCACACCCTAACTTATCTGAAGACAGGGATCTTTGTCCAATTTTTGCCAAGTAGGATAAGAAAAATAAGGGGGTGACACAGTCCACCGGGCTCCACCTTTAAATTAAAGTGGATGTAAACCCGAATTTTTTTTTTTTATGTCATAATGTAGAGTATAAGATTTCCTATCATTTGAGCCCAGTCTTTCCATACAGAGTTAATCCAGCTCTGAGCAATCCTCTTTTATTGTTCAGTGAGGTAAATCTTGACAAACTGAGAAAAACTTTGTCAAATCCTCCCCCTTGCTGTGAGTGACAGGTGATTTACATATCTCGTGCACTAGCCTAAGACATGCATTATTTTTTAATTCCCACCCCCTCTCCTTTCTTCAGCAGCTCTGCAAGGATTGGCTGTTCCACACCTCAGCATGATTTGGCATGCTGAAGTCACGTGGTTACTTTCCTGTCTTTTCACTGGATGTTAGAGATCATAGCAGAAGTTCAGTGTAAGAAATACACAGGAGAAAATGCATATTGACAAGGGGAGTGTAGAGGTGGGCGGGGAGTCTACTGACATCACGACTCCACCCACCGAGCTTCAGACAACAGACCCACCCACAGAATATGCTGTTCTTCGGGTCTCATAACAGACAGAAGGGAGACATTTGACAGGTAAAGATACATGCAGGAGGCGTGTATATCCTTATAGATAACCCCTATGGCAGTAGTTTAGAAAGGATGACATTGGGTTTACATCCACTTTAAATATCACTCTTTGTTGAGGGGATGTCTGGTACCCTCCTCCTTTTGAAAGGTGATTGAAGGCCTGATGTTGGATCTTTTTTGAAGCTGAATACATCTAACTCCTTAGATGTCATTACTCAGTGTATGGTCTTTTGAGTTACTCCAGTTCCTAAAGATGTTAAGTTTATTTGTGGCAGCATCCAAGTGGACCATTGCTAAACAATGGCACATACCAGATTTACCTATCCCTATGGTACACACTAAATTCTCAAACATTTCTAACAATGAACACATCCTTTGTACACTAGGATACACCTTAGATTTCTTTCAGGAGATTTGGCAGGTTTGGAAGAAATTCCAACAAACCCACACTTTGAAGGCTTTCTCCCTAAATCCTATCACAAAATCTCTCCCAGTAATCAGAAGGGATAGACACTATAACATTTAGGACTTTAAAATTAGGGAACAAGGAAAACTTGGGTCATACCTAGACACCCCTGGAGTACTTTTGTACACTGCATATCGTGTTTTTGTCTATTATACACCATAAGGTAATTACCTTAAAACATCATGCTCTTTCTTTTTTATCGCATCCTATTCACATTCAGTCCACCTTATCACTGCTTTTTGCCTTGGATTTTGGTAACTTTCTCAAGTCACCTATACTGCACTGGTTCTCTTTGTACTTGCCACAGATGACACTTTTTCAACCTCTCACAGCTCATGGTGGTTCCATGGTCTCTAGGAGCACGGGCTATACTTCACATTTGTATGGTAGCAGCATTGTAGCTGTCTCATCTACACTGAGTATTTTATACATATTTTTTACAGATACCTTCCCTTTGGTAGCCGACATTTGGCTCCATTCCTTTTGGTGATTTTCACTTGTTGGAGGTGGCTCAGTGTGCACCTGATGTTCCCATGGACCTTTGTGACCTCAGCTCTCGGGCCAGACATCACTGTTTGGAAAATATTTTTCCTTTCAAAAATTTTTCCTTTCCAATTTTGATAATTTAGGATTTTTATTTACATTACAAGATACCTACATTTTTTTCAGATCTCTCTAGCATCCGCTCCTGATGAGTGGTACCAGCCACGAAACACGTTGAGCTGTATAGGATGCAGTTTTGATCCCATACAGGGTCTAGCCGTGAAACATCGAGGAAAACCGGGCGATCCTTCGCCTGATTTTCTTATAGTTTGTGCTGGGCTTTCCACACATTCATACATTCATATACTAGGGCCAATTTAGACAGGAGCTAATTAACCTACCAGCATGTCTTTGGAGTGCGGGAGGAAACCAGAGGAAACGCAGGCACAGGGAGAACATACAAACTCCAGGCAGGTAGTGTCGTGGTTGGGATTCAAACCAGCAACCCTAGTGCTGTTAGGCAGGTATGTTTCTCATAGAGCAGCTGAACATGAGGGCAGTGGGTCCCAGGAATGTTAGTACACAGGCCCTGCTGTATAGCTTCTGTGGTGCATGAGGCCTAACTAAAAAATTGCCTGTTTCTTGAGATTACAATTTAGTGTCTGTATAGTACTTGCCTCAAATCCCAACTGATTTCATAAAGTTTTATAATACGGGGAAGCTGAAGAAGGGACTAATATGAACTCCGTACTATACCACACCCTAAGTTATCTGACAATGATATTAGTCTAATTTTTGCCATTTAGGATAAGACAAGACAGGGAATGACACAGTCCACCAGCTCCAACTTTAAATTAAATATCACTCTTTGGCAGGGCCGAAACTAGAGGGGGGCAGGGGGGGGGGGCGCCTGCTCCGGGTGATGTATCTTGGGGGGGTGCCGCCAGGGGTGCTGCCTCCACCCGCACTGGGAACCGATGCTCTAAGTGTGTCACTGCTGCCCGATCAAGTGTAATGGACAGGCAGGTCTCCCTCCTAGTCCTGCCCTTTTCTGCGTGAGGTATCCCAGAGAAGGGGAGGCCTCAAAGAAGGCCCTGGCCTGGGGGGCAGAGAAGGCCCTGGACTGGGGGGGTGCAGAGGAGGCCCTGGGCTGGGGAGTGCAGAGGAGACCCTGGACTGGGGGGGTGCAGAGGAGGCCCTGGGCTGAGGGGGTGCAGAGGAGGCCCCGGACTGGGTGGGTAAGATGAGGTTCTGGACTAGAGTGTGCAGTGGAGGCCCTGGGCTGATGGGGGGTGCAGAGGAGGCCTTGGGGTGGGGAGTGCAGAGGAGGCCCTTGGCTGGGGGGGGGCGCACAGGGATGCAGAGGAGGTCCTAGTGGGCTGAGGGGGGCGTGCAGAGGAGGCCCTGACCTGGGGGGGGAGTGCAGGGGAGACCCTGGATTTGGTGGATGCATAGGAGGCCCTAGACTGGGGGGTTCAGAGGAGGTCCTGGACTGGGGGGGGTGCAGAGGAGGTGCTGGAGTGGGGGGGTGCAGGGGAGGTTCTGGAGTGGGGGGGTGCAGAGGAGGCCCTGGACTAGAGGGGTGTAAACAGGAGGCCCTAGACTGGGGGGGGGCAGTGGAGGCCCTGGACTAGGGGATACAGAGGAGTCCCTGGACTAGGAGGGGAGTACTACTGAGGCCCTGGACTGAGGGATGTAGAGGAGGCCCTGGGCTGAGGCTGATATGGATATCGTTGATATGGATTCGGAAAGCAGGGTGCAGAGGAGGCTCTTATTTTAGGGTGGGCTGTAAAGGAGCCTTGGACTACCAGAGGAGTGCAGAGGAGGCCCTGGACTAGGGGGGTGGGTACAGGTGGAGGCCATTGACTAGGAAATGGTGGCTGGTGTGGCAAAGGTCCCTGGATAGGTGGGTGTCAGGAACCATGAATCAGACTGAGACAGAAGTACAGTTAAATCACACTTGTTTAATAATAATAAAAAAAGGTAAACAGAGTAAACGTAGTCAAACCATAGCCAGAGTTCAGGAACCGGAATGGATAGTCAGACAAGCCAAAATGGCAGGGGGCCAGAGATGAGCGTAGTAGAACAGCAAGCAGGATCTGGAGCCAGAAGAAATGTCAGCCAAGCAAGTCTGTAAAAGGAACATAGAAGAGCGTCTCTAGATATGTGACCAAGGCAAAGGCAGAGATCATCTGGACTGGACAGCTTAAGTAGGCAGGACTGACGAGTAGGATATCATCAACAGCTGAGTCACTGTGGAGAGATAGGAGCTGGCAATTAGCCGACAGCTTTGAGAAGGAAGGGCTGAGCCCAGCCCTGACAGTGGGGGGCAAGGGAGATACTGGACTAGGTTAGGTGGTGCCTGGAGGTCCCAGATTAGGAGAGGGGGTGTCTGGAGGCCCTGGACTAGGGCAGCTGGTGTGCCACTGCATGATTTCAATGGGTAGGGGAGCTTATAGAGCAGTGTATACACCGCTCCTAAAGTGCCTCAATGATGCTGCTTGCAGGACTGTTTTTAGCGTCCTGCCAGCACACCGCTCCAGTGTGAAAACACTCGGGCTTTCACACTGGAGTGACAGGAGAGTCGCTCTACAGGCACTTTGCAGGCGCTATTTTTAGCGCTATAGTGCCTGTAAAGTGCTTCAGTGTGAAAGTAGCCTTAAAGTGGTTGTAAAGGCACAACATTCTATGCATGAAGGTAAAAAAGTTCTGTATGCAGCAGTCCCCCCAGCCCCGCCTAATTCTTACCTGAGCACCTTCTCTATCCAGCAATGTCCACAAGAGCCTTGACTGTCTGGGGACTCGCACTCCTGATAGGCTTTTGGCAGCAGCAGGAGCCATTGGCCCACGCTGCTGTCAATCACAACCAGTGAGCAAATCAGAAGACGAAGGGAGCGTAGTCGAGCCATGGCTCTGTGTGTGAATGGACACAAGCTACTTGCTGTGGGGGCACTTGGCAGGAGGGAGGGGCCAGGGGTGCCAGCGAGGGACCCAAGAAGATGATGATCCAAGCTGCTCTGTGCAAAACCATTACACAGAGCTGGTAAGTATAATATGTTTATTATTTAGAAAAAAAACAAACAAAAAAACAGACTTTATTATCACTTTATGGTTAGCTGTGTGTAGTAAAGGATATGCAATAGAACACTTTTATTTTATGAAAATTAGTCTACTGAGGTTTGTACTGTCTGTTACATACTCGCTTGTGGCACAGTCATTAATGTATATGGCCCTTTAAGTCCTTCCCACTGTTGATGCAATCTGACTACACCCACAGTTTTGGCGTGGCGCCGCTATATTGCCACATACCATTTTTCTTGGGGGTGGGGGTGCAAAAAAATGTCTAGCCCTGGGTGCCAGATGTGCTAGCTACGCCACTGCTCTTGGGTGAGGGAATGTCTGCTACCCTCCTTTTTGGCAGGTGATTGAAGGCATGATGTTGGATCTTTTTTGAAGCCGTTGAAGCCGGACACATCTAACTCCTTGGATGTCACCACAAAGCCTCTAATCCACTCCCTGGTGATCTCTCTCCTTGACTACTGCAACTCCCTTCTCATTGGCTTACCTCTAAATAGGCCATCCCCACTTCAGTCCATCATGAACACTGCTGCCAGGCTCATCCACCTTTCAAAGCGCTCGACGTCTGCCATCCCTCCCTGCCAATCCCTCCATTGGCTGCCACTCTACCAACAAATTAAATTCAAAATACTAACAATAACTTACAAAGCCATCCACAATCTGGCCCCCAGCGACATCACTAACCTGGTCTCAAAATACCAACCAAATCGTCTTCTTTGCTCCTCCCAAGACCTCCTGCTCTCTAGCTCCCTTGTCACCTCATCCCATGCTCGCCTCCAGGACTTCCTCCTCTCCCATCTTCTGGAATGCACTACCCCAATCTGTTCGACTATCTCCTACTTTATCTACTTTCAGATAATCCCTGAAAACTCATCTCTTCAGAGAAGTCTATCTGGCCCCCACCTAACAACTGTACATTTATTTTCTCCATCAGCACATCACCCACAGTTATTACCTCTTATATGTCTTAACCTTCCCTCTTAGATTGTAAGCTCTAACGAGCAGGGCTCTCTGATTCCTACTGTATTAAAGTGTATTGTATTTGTCTTTCCTCAAGTTGTAAAGCGCTGCGTAAACTGTCGGTGCTATATAAATTCTGTATAATAATAATAATGTCATTACTCAATATACATTCTTTTGAGTTATCCCGTTTCCTAAAGATGTTACATTTATTTGAGGTGGCAACATCCAAGTGGACCATTGCTAAACAAAGGCACAAACCAGATTTACCTATCCCTTTGGTACACACACTAAGCTCTCAAGCATTTATATCAATGAACATAGCCTTTGTATGCTGAGATACACCTTAGATTTCTTTCAGGAGATTTGGTAGGTTTGTAGGAAATTCCAGCAGCCCCACCCCTTGAAGGCTTTCTCCCACCCAAATCCTACCATGAATCTCTACCAGCAATTAGAAGGGATAGACGCTATAACATTTAGTAATTTAAAATTGGGGAAAAATTAAAACTTGAGTCATACCTAGACACCCTGGGGTACTTTTGTTTTGTACATTGCATATCGTGATTTTGGCCAGCTTACTATCTACGACCCTTCTCCACACGGATACCTGTATTTTCTCAGATACTTAGTTGGTTATACATTGTTTTATTAGAGGACTAAAATGAAGACACTGTTCTTTATTGTATGTCAAAGCTCTTTACTGTCTAACTATTCATGCAAAATACATTTGGCATTAACCCAAGCCATTTTTTCTTTGGTTCCATGTTTTAGCAGCTAACCTCAAAGTGGAACTCCTGTTTTATTGCCGTCTTTCTTGTCTAAATGATTGCCCAAAAACTATCAGAGGTGATGACCAGCAGATGACCACAATATGTAGCTTCAGAAAACAGGTTTTAGAGGCAGATTGAGAACTAATCACGTTGATTTGCTGGTGGTAAGGTTGGCACTAAAGGTTTTGTAAGAAACAATGGTTCTCACTCTGCTGCTATGGTCCTCTGCGCATCTAGGTGGCCCCCACACAAGTATCTTCCCTGTCATTCTATCTGCTTGCCAAATGTAAGCTTTCCTCTGACAACCCCAGAGGGAAAATCTAAATTCTTCTTAGTGGATTGTGTCATTGCCCAACAACAAGGCTTTTTATTAGGCCATGTAAACTTGGTTACAGCTTTGATATTCACATCCTCAAATTTGCTGTACAGGCAGTCCCCGAGTTACGAACAACTCCTACTTACGAACGGCCCTTAATGCCAGCCGCTTGTGCTCCACACTGGTCCAGGATACCTCCGAGCAGCTATTTTGCAGTGGTGCATGAGGCTTAACTAAAAGATTGCCTGTTTCTTGAAGCTACTATTTAGTGTCTGTATAGGTAGAATAGCACTATCCTCAAATCCCCATTCATTTTCTGATGTTTGGTAATATGGGAAAGCAAAAGAAGGGATTTTCCTGATACTTCTGTGTGTTGTCACCATTTCCTGTATAAATAGACCTCCATTGTTGTACAACAGAATATGAACTCTCCATACTATACCACACCCTAAGTTATCTGACAATGATATTTGTCTAATTTTTGCCAGGTAGGAAAAGACAAGACAGGGGATGACACAGTCCACCGGGCTCCAACTTTAAATTAAATATTACTCTTGGGTGAGTGAATGGCTGCTACCCTCCTCTTTTTGGAAGGTGATTGAAGGCCTGACGTTGGATCTTTTTTGAAGCTGGATACATCTAACTCCTTGGATGTCATTACTCAATATGGATTCTTTTTGAGTTATCCCATTTCCCATTTACATAATATACTATTGCCCATCCATTCAGCACTCCTCTTTGGTTGCCTTACAGCTGTCACCAATGCGTTACAGGTCCGAGGTCTACAGCATGGGATAGTGTTCAAAAAAATTCAATGCTTCTATTGGGGTCCCTGGTGAAAACTGGGTGCAGTTTAGACAGCAAGATCTGCCACTCTCTAGCATACTTATACAGTACAATTGTGCAAGTTAATAGACTGGCTTGGCTAAAAAATAAGTATTGTAGTCCTACACAACAGGACATTATAATGCTGCGTATTAAAATTTCAGAACAAGAACACAAACTCCACTTGGCACAGGAGTCTGGCAGTCTTTTAATGCCCTCTTACACTGTGTCTTGGCTGCACAGCAAATGGAACAAAGGTCAGGTGACCAGTCTTGTCGTTTAAAAAGGAAGTTTAATTTCCTGCTGAATCCAATAAGGGTGGCCTATTCTTAGGAAATAAGTCATTCACTATGTTTTATGCTGTGGCCAAGCATTAGCTGGCACAAGTAGAAACCGCACAGTCTGCAAGTTTATAAATCAGTTTTTTTTTTATAGCAGTGAAGGTCCCTGTCTCCAGTGGTTCATGTACTAAGAGACGGTTTGGGGGCCCTTTCTCTTCTTATCATTGTTGCTACAAAAATCATGGTTTGTGACCACACAAGCTACCTATAGATCAGGGGTCTTCAAACCTTCTAGACAAAGGGCAAACTGACTTCAGACATTGGGGGGCCAGAGTGTAGCCAGTGGGAGTAGAAAATGTTCTGGCATCAATGGATGTAAACAATGCCTCCTCTTTGGTATTAGTGGCAAGAATAGTGCCCCATCGTTGGTGTCAGTGGCAGGAATAGTGCCCCGTCATTGGTGTCAGTTGCAGGAACAGTGCCCCACTGTTGGTGTCAGTGGGAGGAATAGTGCCCAAGGGCCAGATAAAGGCAAGCAAAGGGCCACATCCGGCCCACAGGCCACAGTTTGGAGACCACTGCTATAGAGCATTGTGTATGTGATCTTAGTGGAGTTGTCTGTGTCAATGATATCACCTCCGTCCTAAGATCTTACCAGCTACATTATGTACGTACCAACACCAGTGTTCCTTCCTATAAAGCCAACCAGCATCAAGGACATCACTTTGTATAATGTTACCAACACAAATCACATCATTTTCAATGATGGACCAATGATATTAGGTCTTTTGATGTTTCCAACATCAGTTATATCACTTCCTTTTATGGTACCACCACATCCTATGAATTCACCAACACCAATAACATCCATTTGTATAATGATCTAAACGAAACTTGCAGTGCCACTCTAAGATAAGACAGAGATCTCCCCCCCGCCGGTTGCAGGGAAGGGATCTGGCGTTAGTGCACCATTCAGAGGTGTAAGAGCATTATCAAAAAGAGAAGAAATGGTGCTGCTCACCAACCCAATGTATTAGTATGTAGATGAAGGTGGGCTCAGCCAGCATTGCTCCAGCCACGCCCCCCTGACATGCTTCATCCCACTAACTGGGGCTTGGTCGCCTCTGTGACCAAGTCCAGGTGAGCGGGCCAAAACATGTCAGGGGGACGTGGTTGGAGCGACTTTGGCTGAGACATGGCTGGAGCAACTGAGGCCACATTCATCTTCATTCTAATGCACTGGGTTGGTGAGCGGCACGCTTTCTTCTCTTTAATAATCCGTTTGTATAATGTTACCAGCGCAAATCACATCATTTCCAATGATGGATCTATGATATTACGTCTTACATCACTTCCTTTTATGGTTCCACCACTTCCTATGATGGCACCAGCCTCAATGATGGGTTCACTTAAATCAGAACTAAAGGCAAAACTGTTCTTTTCATTTTGGATAGAGTACTTTTTTTTTTTTTTGCCATCTCTGTCCCATTCAGGAGACTTCCTTTCTCTTCCTGTCACAAAAACGAAAACGAGAATTGAGAGGAAATCTCTCTAAAGCAAGGGATTCACCATTTGTCACCAGGGTCAACAGAACTAGTGTCCCCACTGGAAGATTTCCCCTCTATTCCTGTTCTAGTGGCAACCCAAATTTTGGGATTTTCTTTCACTTTTCTGGTGATAGAGAAGGCGAATCTGCCTAACAGGCACAATAAAAGCAATAAAAACCTTGCATGTATGCATGTATTACAATCCCTCCCCACTCTATTTATAACTAAATAAAACATTTGTTTTTAGGTATACATTAACCACTTGACCTCCGGAAGATTTACCCCTCTTCCTGACCAGGCCATTTTTTGTGATACGGCACTGCATTACTTTAACTGACAATTGCGCAGTCATGCAAACCTGTACCCAAATAAAATGTATGTCCTTTTTTTTCCCACAAATATAACTCTATTTTGGTGGTATTTCATCACTTCTGCAGTTTTTATCTTTTGTTCTATATACAGAAACAGTCCGACAATTAAAAAAAAAAAAAAAATTCCACCAATTCCATCCCTCCTGTCAGAATGGCGAACTGCCTTGTTTACCCGGAAGAGTCCACTCACAGATATATACGTGATTCGGTGCAGAAGTGCCTCCCTCTAGCAGTTTTACTGCTACAGGGCAGAACTTAAGTTGGGTAAATGTCGGCCTCATCGGCTGCACATTTTCTCTATCTCTTTGCTTCCCTGTCATTCAGTTTGGTTTGATTGAGAGTGAAGCATGTTAGCTTTGTGACTTGGAGCTTGCACATGACTCATATTAAAAGCTAATGCCTAAGTGGCCAAATGTCAAGTATCAGCTCCGTCACTTAGGAGGAAGGGTAGTGAGTTACATGCTACACCATACCAGGAAGTACTTAGAGGACTGTCAGGCATGACATGACACATTCTGCTGGTCATCCCCAGAAACAGCAACCTTCTGCCCAGCATGTCAGAGGAGATGAGAGGCAGACACAGCTTAGTTTATAGGTGAACAATAATAATCCAATACCCAGTTTGGAGGATCATCTGTGTAGCATGCTGTCAAATATAGTTTGCTAGGTGGTAACTACCTGGCCAATTGTTAGGGGATCCTCTAATTCTTTACCTAACTCTGAGTTTGATGCACCTCTCCCCTCTACCACTGGGTGGCACTGTCACCTATGGATTTGAAATGATAAGGTGCATATCAACTTGGATTATGAGTGGATAGGTTCTAGCCAATTGGCAGGGGTTTTCTTTGGCCCCATAGCCTGCTGGGAGAGCTTATTTATTTGGGAGGAGTCAGGTGATCAGGGTTTGGTGCCACCTGGGCAGCTGTCTGGGTGGACATGTGTTGAAAGCTCCTGGTTGCTAGGCCAGAAGCCTGAGGCCTATCTGGGAGTCTCCTGGTTGCTAGGCAGTCTGAGGCCTACCCAGGATAAGAAAAAACAGTGTAGGATGGGGCTTCATGACGGACGCCTAACCAAGTTGCACAGGTTCTACCGGCCGGAGAACTCCTCTTTGTCAGAGGTGAAGGGACGGAGTTGCTAACAGAGGACAAGCATTCCTGTCACCAGAGGCAACGCTTGAACCAAGGTCAGCGGTAAAGGGGAAACTGTCGCCATCAAGGGACAACGCTCCTGTTATCAGAGGCCAGAGTTCAGAGTCTGAGAGAGTACTGGAACAGCCTTAATCACTAACCGGGGACGGTGAAGAAGTTGGAAAGCCTCAGTGGAAGTCAAGCCAGGGACCCAGCGGGAAAGCGGGAGTGACGCATGCAAGAAAGTTCAGTTGTTGGGCTGAAGAGCCGAGTCAAGTCAGCATGGGTTGCCCTCGGAAGCTACAGCGGGATGCTGTGAGATTAAGGCCAGGTCCTACACAACGGGGATACCAAGTTTGGTATGTGTACAGATATGTGTTGAAGTTAAAGTGGAGTTCCACCCACTTTTACAACTCTTCAGCATCCCTCACTAAACTGGGCACTCTAAACAAATTGGATATTTTTTTATTTTTTTTCTTAGCACCTACTGTATATCTGCTGTATTCATTTTTCACTTCCTCCTCCCTGGCCGCGGCCCATCGCATCATTTCCTGTTTGCAATGCCTTCTGGGAAGGGCCGGCAACTTCCTCTGAAACTGCCGTTGCTATGGAAACCTGATCTGAAACCTTTTACACTGCTTGTGCTGCTCTGAGCATGAGCGAGACCTGCAAGGATGAGATCCAGGAAGAAATACAGTCTGGCTTCAGATGCCCACACTTAAGATGGCCACGGCCTGCTGTAAGTTTATAAAATAACAAACTACTGATATAAACTAACAAAACAGACCTTAGTTGACAGACTAACTTTACTAGAATACATTAAGCTTGTGTATTATAGGGGTATTTTTATTTAAAAAGTATAATTTCGGCTGGAACACCTCTTTCACCAAAATATTCAGTTGCTAAAGGAAACAGCTTGTTCAGGTGCAGTTCAGCTTTAAGGTGCCCAGAGATGTACAATCAATATACTATTCTATTTTTTGGAGTCTCAGAGTCTGCTAAGTGCTTTTGCACCTGCTCAAAGGGTTTCATGGCCCTAACCCTCTCTCCCCAGTTCTGTAAGAGAAAATAAATCTCTTTTGTTCTGCATCATCAAAGGGTCTGGCGCCCAACTTAATCTACACTACTTTACACCCACTTTGCCTAGTGACCCACGCTGTGAGAATGGATGTCAACTCTCCCTGACCCTGAAGTTCACTATCAGCTCTTCAGAGGTCGGGGCCATGACTACATCTGCTTCCACTGAGTGGCCAACAGCATTGGGGCCTCTTATAGACATGAAGTTGACAGCAAATATCTCTGGGTACCTTCAGTTGATCAGCATGATCTTATCTTTAATATCCCAGGGATTCCAGTGCTGATTCTATCACCAGGCACTCCCAGTAACATCTGCTATGTAGCATTCTACACACCTGCATGGCCAAAGTCCACTGCACCATGATGTAATTCTCTGCAGAGTTTTAGTTGTAGCTCTCAATGATAAACTTTCAGTTACTGTGGTACCATCAACTCACAGTGCCCAGTACAGCCCGGTTGCAATAAACTCTGATGAAACCACGATAACATTGTATAAGCTGTAGACAGCTGGCTAGGGAGCATAGCTATAGTCCTCTAGATTTAGGTTGGACATATTGTGAATTTGCAGCTAGTCGGAAGGACAAACATTGGTATGCAAGTCAGTATTTTAGCCTGAAATCGGCTTTTAGACAAACTGTGTACGATAACCCTATAAATCTCTGTAGAAAATAAAGGTAAATCTTTAATAAAAATAATAGTTTGCCAAGTGTAAATGGTAAATGTTTAATATGCTCATGGCTGGTGGTCATTAAAGCTAGATTTCCGGAAAACGGAAAGCTCAGATTTGGGTGAGTGACCATGAGTGTGACTCGAATAAAGGAACATGTGAATAGAAAATGATTGGCAAGTTGGCCATTTATCATGTTATAAATATGCCCCATGGGGTTATTACTCTAGCATTGTTATGTTAGGGCCTTAGGTCCATATTCTACCAATCACTGTATGCATGGAGTTTTTATGTGCTCCCCTTCTATGCCTGGGTTTTCTGTATACAGATTCCTGCCACAAAACAAAGCTATAATGGTAGGTTCATTGTCTTCTGTCAGATTAGAACTATGTTGCATGTGTAGGACTGTTTCAGGGATATTAGGCCAGAGGATAGGGACAGCCCCCCATGTATCCCTAATGATGATTTGGCCCTTATACTTAACTTAGGTGTCTCAAAACTAGGAAACAATGTGAATACAAGCCTACTTGGATTATAAACCCTGTAGGTCTACTAGCAACAAGTAAGTTGTCCAGGTCCTTGGCACCTATGAGGCAACTCAAGGTGGCTGCCTTAGGCAGCACACAGCATTAGGCAGGACTGAGGGCAGAGTGTCCGTACCAGATACTGTACACTCAGTGCATGTTCAGGCCTGTGTTTGTTCAGCCCCTGGGCGCTTGGCCTATTTGGTTGTTGCAGGCGGCATTAGCACCCAACATGACTCTGAAATAGTTTTTTACCATTTCATTGGTTGTGGGAACCACTTGAGTCTGCTGTGAAGCAGTGGTGGGTTCGATTTTTCCATCTACACCATCATAATATGTAATAATTTCTGGACTCGAGCTGGAGTTGTGGTCTGTGTCCTTTTGCTAATGTTCCTATTGTTTCTATCTGGTTAAACGGCAGTCACTAAAAAAAAAAAGTTTTGGTTAGACTAATAGATTAGTCATGAATGAAAAAATTACTTTAAGTAGTGTCAGGGCTGGCCTCAGCCCTTCCTTTTCTGGGCTCAGCTGTCGGCTAATTGCCAGCTCCTATCTCTCCACAATTGCTCAGCTGTTGATGATATCCTGCTCGTCAGTCCTGCCTACTTAAGCTGTCCAGTCCAGAGGTTCTCTGCCTTCGCCTTGGTCGACATCACAGAAACTCCTCTCCTGTGATCCCGTTCAAGACTTGCTTTGCTGACATCCCTTCTGGCTCCAGATCCTGCTTGCTGTTCCACTACATTGATCCCTGACTTCTGGCTTGGCTGACTATCTGTTCCAGTTACTGAACTTTGGTTATGTTTTGATTACGTTTGTTCTTTTTACTTTTATTAGTAAACAAATGTGATTTAACTGTCCTTCTGTCTCGGCCTGATTTCATGGTTTCTAGCAAGTAGGCACCTACCTACAAACTGATGGTGTTTTTTTTAATGGAAGAGAGCGAGAGGAGTAGCCATGATGTGCAGGTGTATTTTACATGGGGGCTTTCCCTTTGGGGAGAAGCTGGAGAACCCCATGGTACAAAAGAGAAGAGACTTATAACTGAGCCGTTGAGGTCTTTGTCCCTTGTTTGGGAGAGAGCTATGGGGATGGACAGCCCAGAGTTTCTACCTTTTTCGGAAACCAAAAGAGTATCTGAATTTTGTTTGTCTCATGGAAACTTGCTTAAAAGCCACCATGTTGGAAATGCCTCTTTGTGGGTGCCTTCAGGTTTCTTTAGGGGTGCCTTGGCAAATTCCTTAAAGCGGAATTTCCACACAAAAATGGAACTTCCGCTTTTCGGAACCCTCCCCCCCTCCGGTGTCACATTTGGCACCTTTCAGGGTGGAGGGGGTGCAGATACCTGTCTAAGACAGGTATTTGCACCTACTTCCGGCATAGACTACCATGGGAGTCTATGCCTCTTCCTGTCCCTCCGTGCTGTCTCCTGGGAAACACACAGCTCCCAGGAGAGAGCAGGGACCACTTGGGACACGCAGCGCGACTCGCGCATGCGCAGTAGGGAACCGGGAAGTGAAGCCGCAACGCTTCACTTCCTGATTCCCTCACCTAGGATGGCGGCGGCAGCTGCCGAGAACCGAGAGGGTTCTCGGCGTCGCCTGCTGACATCGCTGGACTCTGGGACAGGTAAGTGGCCATGTATTAAAAGTCAGCAGCTGCAGTATTTGTAGCTGCTGGCTTTTAATATATTTTTTTTTTTAGATGATGTAGGTGGACCCCCGCTTTAAGCATTGCCCACAAATTCTACACAAGCCAGCAAGTGGATCAAGCCTGCCTTTTAGTTATACAAAGCCACAGATTTTCATTGTGTACCATTAGGCTTGATTTACATCTATGCATGTTACTTTTGAGTGTTTCTGCAGTGCTTTTTGTGGTGCATGCCGCGTTTTTGGACGTGTTTTTACCGTGATTTTTCCGCAATTTGCTTTTTTGCATTTTTTGTTTTTCTTAACACTGTATATAGCTGGTTGCTAAGGAGAGGGCCAGGAAGCCGGCTGCAGCGTCCTTAACAACCGATGAGTCATCAGTTGTCAGCGGGCTTCCCGCTCAATGTAAGAAAAAAATTGCCGGCTAAAAAAAGAATTGAGAGGAAAAAACGGCGTGGGGTCCCCCCAAAATCCATACCAGACCCTTATCCGGGCATGCAGGTCAGGAAAGGGAAGGGACGAGCGAGCCCCCCCCCCCCCCCCCTGAACCATACCAGGGCGCATGCCCTCAACATGGGGGGATGGGTGCTTTGGGGCAGGGGGGGCTCTGTGCCCCCCCACCCCAAAGCACCTTGCCCCCATGTTGATGGGGACAAGGGCCTCTTGTCGGGGTCTGCGGGCGGGGGGGCTTATCGGAATCTGGAAGCCCCTTTTAACAAGGGGGCCCCCAGATCCTGCCCCCCTATGTGAATGAGTATGGGGTACATTGTACTCCTACTCATTCACTAAAAAAAATTGTGTAGTGTTAAAAAATACAGTAGACATTTTTTGACAAGTCCTTTATTAAAAATCTTCTTTTTCTTCTCCGCTTCTTCCTCTGGTCTTCCTCCATCTTCTCCCACATCTTCATCCTCTGGTCTTCTCCTTCTCCCCCTGCTTCTTCTTCCGCTCTTCTTCTGTCTTCTTCTTCCACTCTTCTTCTTTCTCTGTCGCCATTCCTGCCGACGACCCTCCTCCGATGCTGCGCCCCGCTGATCTGTCGGCGCTGATGTCCTGCACTTCTTAAATAATGATGAGGGGTGTGGCAATCGGATTACGTCATCCGGAGGCCACGCCCCCTTGGGACGTCACGGACCCATCATGACGTAATCCGATTGCCATGCCCTATCGTTATTTAAGAAGTGCAGGACATTGGCGCCGACAAATCAGCGGGGCGCAGCATCGGAGGAGGGTCATCGGTGGGAGCGGCGGCAGAGGAAGAAGAAGAGAAGAATAAGATTTTTAATAAAAGACTTGTCAAAAACTGTCTACTGAATTTTTTAACACTACACTACTTTTTTTTAGTGAATGGGTAGGGGTACAATGTACCCCATACTCATTCACATGGGGGGGCAGGATCTGGGGGCCCCCTTATTAAAGGGGGTTCCAGATTCTGATAAGCCCCCCACCCGCAGACCCTGACAACCAACGGGCAAGGGTTGTCGGGAAGAGGCCCTTATCCCCATCAACATGGGGGCAAGGTGCTTTGGGATGGGGGGGTGCAGAGCCCCCCTGCCCCAAAGCACCCATCCCCCCATGTTGAGGGCATGCAGCCTGGTATGGTTCAGGAGGGGGGGGGGGCTGCTCGCTCGTGTCCTCCCTTTCCTGACCTGCCGGGCTGCATGCTCGGATAAGGTTCTGGTATGGATTTTGGGGGGACCCCCATGCCATTTTTTTTAAATTTTGGCATGGGGGTCCCCTCCGAATCCATACTAGACCCAAGGGCCAGGTATAGACCTGGGGGGGGGGAGAATCCACGCAGTTTTTTTTCACGATTATTTTTTTAGCCAGCATTTTTTTTTTACAATGAGCGGGAAACCAGCTGACAGCTGATGACTCATCGGTTGTTAAGGACGTGGCGGCCGGCTTCCCGCCCCCTCCTTAGCAACCAGCTATATACAGTGTAAAAGAAAAGGAATTAAAAAACGCAAATCGCAGCAAAATCACGGTAAAATCGCGGTAAAATCGTGGTAAAAAAGCGGTACCTGTGTTTTGGATGCGGGGTAGAGTTGCCACCTCATCCCTTTAAACCTGAACACCTTTGAATTTAACAGGTTCTGAGGCTAATTAAATGCAGTTAGGGCACCAAGTGAGTTTAAATACCACCCTAATCAGCCACAAAACCTGTGTAATTAATATGTGTTCGGGATTAAAGGGATGAGGTGGCAACCATATTTGGGAGCAATGTATTTTAATCCCCGCTTTGGGGGCGAAAAAGGGTTAAAATCGCCTGCAAAGCGGTTTGGCAGCGCTGCCCCATTGTTTTCAATGGGCAAGGGCGCTTTAGGAGCGGTGTATGCACCGCCCTCTACAGTGCTGCAAAGATGTGGCTTGCAGGACTTTTTTTACCGTCCTGCCAGCGCACCACTCCAATGTGAAAGCCCGCAAGGCTATTTACAGGCGCTATACAGGCGCTATTTTTAGCGCTGTAGCGCCTGTAAATCGCCTCAGTGTGAAAGTAGCCTAATGGTATGCATATTAAAATGTCAGTGATAATATTCACAAACAGAAGAGCCACATTTAGCTAGAACCAATTAACCTACAAATTGTCTTTTGTTTGTTTGTGGAAAGTAATTGGAACAGAATCTCAAATGCAAACACAAGAAGAATGTGCAGAGTCCTTTCAGGTGGTGCCTCTGGGAGTTGAAGCCAAAACCCCAGTGCAGCGAGGTAGTCATGCTAACCATTTACCAAAGTTTTTTATTTAATCGTTTCATTAGCATGTTGATGAGAGGGGAAATAATTGCATATGAATGTAGTTAAAGTGTAAATCCAATCCATTAATGCTGTTCTTCTGCTGTACAAGCTGACTTATAGTGTTCGAAATTGCCCTAAAAAGTTTAATAAGGTATGGCAGCCATGGATGGCCTAGAAGAGGGGTTCTTTCCCACCCGCTAATCTTGTTTAAGGGGCTGAGTGGCTGTGCCGCCCTATCTCACTTGATTAGTGAACTTTCTTTGGCAGAGGGCTTTGATTAAAGCTGGATACACACTATACAACTTTTGTTGTTCAATTTCCTTTAGATTTACCTTTAACTATGAAGTGGAAGAGCCTGACTGATTGAATACAAATTGAAAGTGTTAACGTTGGACCTCATATTATATTATATGGTTTTGGTAAATCGAAAGGAAAAAATATAAAGAAAACTGTATAGTGTGTATCCAGCTTTAGCATTTGTATAGGACTGGGTAACATCTGTATATTGCAAACAGACATTGTACTGTTAAAATTGTTAGTATTTGCACAGTTGAGTATACAGTGCATCTGGAAAGTATTCACAGCGCTTCACTTTTTCTGCATTTTATGTTACAGCCTTATTTCCAAATTGGATTAAATTCATTATTTTCTTCAAAATTCTACAAACAATACCCCATAATGACAACATGAAAGAAGTTTGTTTGAAAGCTTTGCAAATTTATTAAGAATTAAAAAAACAAAAAAATCCCATGTACATAAGTATTCACAACCTTTGCCATGACACTCAAAATTGAGCTCAGGTGCAACCCCTTTCCACTGATCATCCCTGAGATGTTTCTTCAACTTGATTGGAGTCCATTAGTGGTAAATTCAGTTGATTGGACATGATTTGGAAAGGCACACACCTGTCTATATAAGGTCCCACACTTAACAGTACATGTCAGAGCACAAACCAGACCATGAAGTCCAAGGAATTGTCTGCAGACCACTGAGACAGGATTGTAAGGAGGCACAGATCTGGGGAAGGGTACAGAAAAATTTCTGCAGCATTGAAGGTCCCAATGAGCACCGCGGCCTCCATCATCCGTAAATGCAAGATGTTTGGAACCACCAGGACTCTTTCTAGAGCGGGCTGCCCGGCCAAACTGAGCTTTAGTCAGGGAGATGACCAAGAACCCAATGATCACTCTCCAGCGTTTCTCTGTGGAGAGAGGAGGACCTTCCAGAAGAACAACCACCTCTGCAGCACTCCACCAATCAGGCCTGGATGGTAGAGTGACCAGATGGATGCCATTCCTTAGTAAAAGGCAATGACAGCCCCCTTGGAGTTTGCCAAAAGGCACCTGAAGGAATCTCAGACCATGAGAAACAAAACTGTCTGGTCTGATGAAACAAAGATTGAACTCCTTGTCCTGAATGGCAAGCATGATGTCTGGAGGAAACCAGGCACCGCTCATCACCTGGCCAATACCATCCCTACAGTGAAGCATGGTGGTGGCAGCATCATGCTGTGGGGATGTTTTTCAGCGGCAGGAACTGGTAGACTAGTCAGGATCGAGGGAAAGATGAATGCAGCAATGCACAGAGACATCCTTGATGAAAACCTGCTCCAGAGTGCTCTGGACCTCAGACTGGGGCAAAGGTTTATCTTCCAACAGGACAACAACCCTAAGCACACAGCCAAGATAACAAAGGAGTGGCTACGGAACAACTCTGTGTATGTCCTTGAGTGGCCCAGCCAGGGCCCAGACTTGAACCCGATTGAACATCTCTGGAGAGATCTGAAAATGTCTGTGCACCGACGCTCCCCATCCAACCTGATGGAGGTTGAGAGGTCCTGCAAAGAAGAATGGGAGAAACTGCCCAAGCATAGGTGTGCCAAGCTTGTAGCATCCTACTCAAAAAGACTTGAGGCTGTAATTGGTGCCAAAGGTGTTTTCAACAAAGTATTGAGCAAAGCCTGTAAATACTTATGTGCATGGGATTTATTTTTTGTTTTGTTTTTTATTTTTAATACATTTGCAAAGATTTCAAAAAACTTCTTTCAAATTATCACTATAGAGTATTGTTTGTAGAAATTTGAGGAAAATAATGAATTTAATTCATTTTGGAATAAGGCTGTAAAATAACAAAATGTGAAACTCTGTGAATACTTTCCGGATGCTCTGTTTATGAACCTTGTACCATGCCAACGTTCAATAAAAGAACATTTTGATTTGTAAAAAAAATTTGTAAGTCCAATCTATTTTGTTTTACATTTTGGATAGCGTGGGCACGGATTAGATCCCTGGTTGGGTTTTTACTGCTATCCAGAGCTCCGTTCCAATAACGATGGGCTGCACAAGACAGGAGGTGAGGGAGAATTTGCAACAGCGACACAAAGAAACAAAATGTTTTTGTTATTTCCAATTTTTTTCTAAAGTAGGGAGAGGCTGGAACCCCTGACAGATTTATATTGCTGTTGACATCACTGTTGCAGATTTTCCCTTACTTTCTGTGCAGGGGGACAAGGAAAAATCTCCCTGAGCCTCGGACAGCAGTAATAACCCAACAGGGGTTCTAAACCTCTACTACTCTATCCATATATAAAAAAATGGGCTGGACATACACGTTCCATTCACACTTGTGCGACTTGTCATGCAACTTTGGATTTCAAAGTCGCATGACAAGTCGTTCCCAATGTTTTCCAATGATAACCATTCATACAGTATCTAACAAAAGTGAGTACACCCCTCACATTTTTGTAAACTCCCACCACCATGCTTGACTGTAGGCAAGACACACTCTTCTTTGTACTCCTCACCTGGTTGCCGCCACACACGCTTGACATCATCTGAACCAAATAAGCTTATCTTGTTCTCATCAGACCACAGGATATGGTTCCAGTAATCCATGTCCTTAGTCTGCTTGTCTTCAGCAAACTGCGAGCTTTCTTGTGCATCATCTTTAGAAGAGGCTTCGTTCTGGGACAACAGCCATGCAGACCAATTTGACGCAGTGTGCGGTGTATGATCTAAGCACTGACAGGCTGACCCCCCACCCCTTCAACCTCTGCAGCAATGCTGGCAGCACTCATACGTCTATTTCCCAAAACCAAACCTCTGGATATGACGCTGAGCATGTGCACTCAACTTCTCTGGTCAACCATGGTGAGGCCTGTTCTGCGTGGAACCTGTCCTGTTAAACAGCTGTATGGTCTTGGCCACCGTGCTGCAGCTCAGTTTCAGGGTCTTGGCAATCTTATTATAGCCTAGGCCATCTTTATGTGGAGCAACGATTCTTTTTTTCAGATCCTCAGAGAGTTCTTTGCCATGTGGTGCCATGTTGAACTTCCAGTGACCAGTATGAGAGAGTGAGTGCGATAACACCAAATTTAACACACCTGCTCCCCATTCACACCTGAGACCTTGTAACACTAACGAGTCACATGACACCGGGGGAGGGAAAATGGCTAATTGGGCCCAATTTGGACATTTTCACTTAGGGGTGTACTCACTTTTGTTGCCAGCGATTTAGACATTAATGGCTGTGTGTTGAGTTATTTTGAGGGGACAGAACATTTACACTGTTATACAAGCTGTACACTCACTACTTTACGTTGTAGCAAAGTGTCATTTCTTCAGTGTTTTCACATGAAAAAATAATAAAATATTTCCAAAAATGTGAGGGGTGTACTCATTTTTGTGAGATACTGTATATGTGCGACTTAAAGTCACAGCGTCTTCAAAGTAGTTCATGCACTAAAAACAGGTGGATGAGCCGTGGTTTTTACCACCCACCTAAAGTCCACAATACAGCCAATACAGTCAGAGATGGGGCGCACTCAGGCATTCATAGGGCACTCTGGCTGCCTGTATGTGCTTATAAACAGCGCTCCATAAATAATTGTCCGCCTATCCAACATTTTTTTTCCAATATAATGATAGTAAGGTGAATAATATAAATAAGATGATCAAGCTAATGTTTTAAAAATCTAGTTTCTTTGAATAATTTGTGATTAGCATGGGGAAGCCATATTTGTTTTGTTATATATGCAGGTTCTGCTTCCTGGCTGCTTAGTAGTGCTGCACATTAACATTCCTGTAGTGCAAGTCTATGGGTCTTACATGGCCTGAGAACACTTGACTCTCTATCTATAGCCTGTAACCTATAGCTCCCAAACTGTCCCTGATTTGGAGCAATGTCCCTCTGTCCCTCATTCCTCCTCATTTGTCCCTCATTTTGATCTAATCTCTATAGTTGTATATAAAACGCACTTTTTATCAAAAAGTGTTTTTCAGCGCTAAGCCTTTCATCTGATTTCTAAATTTCTACATTTGTAAATTCCAAAAGCCAATATAAAGGAATAGTAGTGGTAAAAAAAGGACTTGTGGGTTTAACCCATCTTGTTTTTTTTTTGTACAATTCTCCTTTAAGGGGGCGTGGCAAGGGGTGTGTCCTATGCCTGCATACTTTTGCTGATAGGTGTCCCTCATTCCCATCTCAGAAAGTTGGGAGGTGTGTGTAACCCACGGGTGCAACAACCCAGTTTTTGCAAGTCCCATTCAGCATTGAATGGCTGACAGTTACAAGCATGACTCCCAAAGGAAGAGGCATGATGGGACTTGTAGTTCCACAACAGCTGGAGGGACACAGGATGAGCTGTAACCATACATTTAACAATCCGCACCTCTTTGTGAGCCATGTGATCATCCAGTTGAAGGCATATATTAAAAACATGTACATAGATGTAGATGATCTCAAGTCTTGGTGACCTGAATACAGGTTGCTGTACGAGGGTGGATTGACTTTTTTTTTTTGTCTTTCAAAGTTTAATTGAAACAGTATAAAGAAAAGAAAACAAAAAGGGCCGCCATAAATGCATCCTATTGTACTGCAGAGCATTGGCTCCAGGCGCTAAAAACTTATGATAACAATTTGACATAATTGAGATGTTGTGCAGGAAAATTGAAAGCTCGTCTTCGCTCCTCTAGCTCTCTGAATGTAGTTAGAGTGATTGTAAAGTCTCGTTTTTTTTCCTATAAAAATATCAAGCATGTTATACTTACCTGCTCTGTTGTAGTGGATTTGCACAGAGAAGCCCAGATACTGCTCTTCTCAGGTCCCTCGTCTATGATCCTAGCGCCCCCCCTCCTGTTCAGTGCCCCCCCACAGCAAGCGGCTTGCTATGGGGGCACCCAAGCCAAGTCGCAGCTCCTTGTGTCCATTGAGACGCGAAGCCCCGCCTCCTCTCTCCCCTGATTGGCTAGTTGACTTTGATTGGCAGCAGCGGCAGCCAATGGAGCCGCTGCTGTGTCTCAGCCAATGGCGCCGCTGCTGTATCTCAGCCAATCAGGAGGGAGATCTTGGACAGCTGAGACACTCGTGGACATCTCTGGACAGGGAGGGACCTCAGGTAAGTATTAGGGGGGCTGAGGGGGGCTTCTGCACACAGAAGGCTTTTTTTCTTAAAGGGGTGTTCCGGCCGTTTTTTTTTTTTTTTTAAAGTCAGCAGCTACAAACACTGTAGCTGCTGACTTTTAATAAGGACACTTACCTGTCCAGCAAGCCCGCGATGTCGGTCCCCCTGAGGCCGATCCGTCCACCAGATCGGCTGCCGGCGCCGCCATCCTAACTAAGGGAAACAGGCAGTGGAGCCTTGCGGCTTCACTTCCCGTTTCCTACTGCGCATGCGCGAGCTGGCGCTTTGTGAATGGCCCCGTTGTTTCCTGGGGGACACACATGTCCCAGAACAGGGCCGCTCGCCGAGGAGGAGGAATTGAAGAAACAGCGCCGCGGAATAGGAAGAGGCAGATTAGGAAGACTGCCTATCAACAGGGGTTTCTGGTGAGTAAAAACTATTTTTTTCTTCAAATGTTTTTTTTAATATTTTTTTAAGAATGTTAATGTAATTTTTTTTTTTAGGGTGGCCCTCCACTTTTATACATAGAATGTATTAAGATAAAAAAACCTTCTGCCTTTTCAACCACTTTAAGTTAGAGGAACAATTATTGGCTTTGTAAACTGTGTTCTCTACCTTCCCTGTGCCCTGATCTTAAATCTGAATTAAAGCCCAACTCTGGGCAGTTATCAAACCATTAAAAATGAGTGCTGCCACTTTTACTAAATGTACATTAATATACCTCTACCCCCCCCCCCACCCCCCTCCAGGTGTCCCAGACTCACCTGTCCCTCCTGGGTGACTGAGACTTCCATGGTATAAAGATAGATAGATATAAAGAGCAGCAAGAGATCAGAGGACAGTCTGTGCCCGATCAGATTTACCCATGTGCCTTTCACCCAATCAGCTTTACCCGTGCCTGCATAACACATACAGTGGGTAAAGAAAAGAATTACCCCCCTTTAGAATAATCACATTTTGTTGGTTTGCAGCTTGAAATGAAGACAAACACAGTTTTTGTTTTATCCAGCTGTATTTACTATTATTATTATTATGCAGGATTTGTATAGCGGCAACAGTTTACACAGCGCTTTATAATATAAAAGGGAGACAATACAGCTATAATACAATAAAATACAAGAGGGTTAAGAGGGCTCTGCTCAGAAGAGCTTACAATCTAATAGGTGGTACAAAAGGTTGTAGCTGTGGGGAATGAGCTGATGGAAGTGGTAGGAGATTAGTTGGAGACGTGATAGGCTTTCCTGAAGAGATGAGTTTTCAGGGATGGCCTGAAGGTAGCAAGAGTAGGGGATAGCCGGACAGGTGGTGGTAGCGAGTTCCAGAGGGTTCCACAGGATGGGAGAGGCTCTGGAGAAATTCTGGAGACCAGCATGTGAGGAGGAGACGAGAGAGTTTGAGAGTAGGAGGTCCTGAGAAGAGCGGCTTTGGACGTAGTTGCTAGTATTTTGAATTTCAATTCTTTGGCCGACCGGAAGCCAGTGTAGGGATTGGAAGAGAGGGTTGGCAGACACTGAGCTGTTGGTAAGGTGGATAAGTCTGGCAGCAGCATTCATGATAGACTGAAGAAGGGATAGCCTATGGAGAGGTAAGCCAATGAGAAGGGAGTTGCAATACTCAAGGCGAGAGATAACAAGGGAGTGAATGAGGAGCTTGGCGAATTTTAGAGACGTTACGGAGGTGAATTCTACAAACTTTTAACAACGATTGGACTTGAGGCTGAAATGACAAGTCAGAGTCTAGGATTACACCTAGTACCCTGGCGTAAAGAGAGGGACTGATGGTTGCATTGTTGATTTTGATGGAAAAGTCAGGGAGGGGGACATGGGAAGGGGGGGAAATATTAATAGCTCGGTTTTAGAGAGATTTAGTTTAAGGAAGTTGTGCAACATCCATGCTGATATGTCATTTACTAGTGCAACTTATAACATCCAAGTGAAAGATATAATACCAACATGTCAGAAAAAAATAACAAAAAATTCAAAAACATAATCACTGAGTTGGAAAAAGGATCACCCCCTTATGTCAGTATTTTGTTGGACCACCTTTTGCTTTAATTCCACCCTTTAGTGGGTTGGGATATGTCTCTACTAACTTTGCACATCTAGACTTTGCAATATTTGACCACTCTTCTTTGCAAAAGTTCAATTAAAGTGTTACTAAACCCACAACAGTAAAATCAGTCTGTATATGCATTAAGGCATGCTTGTTATACTCACTGTGGAACTCAGTGGCGGCCCGTCCATTAGGGGCGCTCGGGCGCCTCCCCCTCTCTCCACGCAACCCCCTATATGGTTAATGGATAGATTCATGCATAGCATGAATCTATCCACGGCCGCCACCGCCACCCCCTATTAATGCGTCCGGCCCCTTTCAGGAATTACAGCGGCGGGGTGTTTTTTTGAAGCACCCGATTAGAGCCATAGGCTCTAAAAGGCTTCAAAATAGGGTGGGCTCGGATCACAGAGCATTGTGCCTAGAGCCCATCCCGGTGTTAGCAACAGCGTTTGAATATTCGCTGTTGTAACACTGATCTCAATACGGCCAATCAGAAGCAGGTCTGAGACCCGTCTTCCGATTGGCCGAAAAGAGAAGTCTCCCGGTTGGCCACCGAGGAAGGAGGGAGGCAATGGAAGCCGCCGATGCCCTAGATAGCAGAGGAAGGGAAAGCCACCGCCGACGCCGAGCAAGGGAAGCTGACAGTGAAGCGCTGCATAGATGGGGTAAGTGGACCAGACCCGCCCACTGACCGACCAGGGGGTGGGGGAATTGTTACTGTTTGCCACCCCCCAAAAAAAATTACTGCCTGCCGCCACTGGTGGAACCCAATGGGTTAATCCTCTGCATTGTGCAAAAAGGCTGGTTGATCCTGTATGGACAGATCCTCCTTTTCTTCCACTGACTCCAGAACAGGTCTGGATAAGACAGAGCCTTTGGAGTCAGGCTGCACATGCTCAGTTTGGTGTGGTGTGTATTGCTAGAGAGGTTTTTTTTTTCTTGGCAGAGTGCATGTGATCACCACAGAGCCAATCAGCACTGTCCAGACAGAGGGTCAGGGGAGAATGAAAACTCCTCCTACAAGCTTTAACCCTTTCTCCGACAGATCCATACAGCCACCGGGATTGTGTATGAAACTGACAGGCAGACTCCTGCCTGTCAGGTGAGAGCATTCAGGCGGCTCCGTTGCCACCCGATCGTTCTCACACACCCCCGGTACCGGCGATCCCCCCCCCCCCGCCACGATGCTTTTAGACCCTGCATATCTCAATAAAGAGAACCTGTCACCTAAAAATCATCACATAGGGGACTGTTTATCCCCTATGTGATGCAAAAAATAAAGATACACCCAAGCACAAAAAATACCCCCCCCCCCCCAAAAAAAGTGTTTTTGAGGCCCCATCCACCCACACATATACACACGCACATGTACGCCGGAGTGAGAGCAATAATTACTAACACCAGACCACTAAGAACACTAAACCGATACCTATAGGGGGCTTTTGAAGCGTCGCCAATAGAAAATATAGGGTACTGAAGTTTGTCGCCATTTCACAAGAGAACATAAATTTAAGATTTGGCATGTTGGGTATCTATTTACTCAGTGCAACCTCGTCTTTTATATTTTTATTTTACCAAAATCTGGGTAATTTATTGTGTTTGTTTGCTCTAAAATTCACGTTAGTGTGTTTTTTCTGAAACTTTGCATTTCCTAGACCTTTGCAACTACCACTATTTTATTTTCTAGGGTGTCTGCTTTCAGAAAATATATAATATTTGTGGGTTTTGTGGAATCTTCAGGCCTAAAAGTATTTTTTTAAACATGTGTGCAAAAATGGCTCTGGCAGTGAGAGGGTTAAGCAGATACTGATAGAAGTCACAAGAATGCTCTAAACGCTGTTGAAAAAAGGTATTTAGCAGTTTAGATTTACTAAAATAATTGCATTTCCATGTTCTGTGTACTATGGGAGACCAGATATAGTGAATACAGGGTCCTGGGTTTACCGACACTTTACGTTAGATGGTGACCGTTTGTGGACTGCGGTCTTCAAGTTATTCTACAGGTTTTTAATGGGGTTTAAGTCTGGGCTCTGACTAGGCCATGCAAGGACATTCACCTTTTTCTCCTTCGACCACTGTGTTTTATAATTTACTTGGATGTTATAACTTGCACTATTAAATACAGCTGGATTTTCATTTCAGGCTGCAAAGCAACAAAATGTGATTAGGGGGGTAATTCTTTTCTTTTCCCACTGTATGTATGGTGGCAAAAGGGTAGGCTTTAACACCAAACTCTACACATATCCATCACTGGGCGGCTGGTGTGTCTGTGCTGAGAGCATGTTCACTACACGCTCCAAGCACAGAGAGCAGGCGGGAATGTCTTCCAAGAATATGACCACTGCGGCAGCCAATCATAGTGGTCAATGTCACCAGCAGACCAGGATCACCAGAACAGGTCCAAAGCTTTATTCAATTGTAACTATCAATCACAGAAGTAACAATTTAGAGTCACGCAGGACATGCCTGATGAAGGGGTCCTGCGCGACTCCATGATGTGGCTTCTATAATTATGTTTTGGACCCATTCTGGAGATCCTGGTGTGCTGGTGACATTTCTCATTTGAACGCCTTTGGTTTCCATCCGGTGGTCGCTGCAGCACCCACTTACATTTACAGCCATTTTCTGGTGCGTCAGGAATATTGTGCTTTCCTGGGTGGACAGACCCTATTAAAGGGTTGCCGGGACTGGGCGGGAAAGGGTTATCAGAGCCCAGAGGTGACATTAGGACTCTAATAGACCCCTGGTATATCTTTGTTAGTTCCAGTTAGTTGTAAAAATAAATATGGTTAGGCAGGAATGCCACTTTAATGCCCAAAGTTCATTTTTAAAGCCTGTGTCCAGGTTTCCCTCTAGTACGAGGTGATATCAAAAACATTTGAGACTGGCTCTATCTACAAATAAGTACTTTATTTATCTACGTTTATATACTATCACAACCAAAATACTCCCCTTGTACAGCAATACAGCGTTCCCAGCCTTCCTGCCACTTTTGGAATGTGTCCTGGAAGTCTTCTTTTTGAAGCGCGTCAAGCACCTTCTGCAATTCATGTTGGATCTCCACAATGGTTCCAAAACGGTGACCTTTGAGCTAAATCTTCATCTCGGGAAGAGGGCAAAGTCCTCAGGATCCTATTCTGGCGAGTAGGGTGGGTGCGGAAGTGAGATCATGTTGTTTCCGGCAAAAAACTCACGTGTGAGAAGTTGCCGAGTGGCTTCGACATTTTCGGGGGTTGAGCTTGTTGAAGGTCTTCCTGATCTCCCGTCGTCTTCCAGTGAAGTGCATGGTGTTCTTCTGCTCTTGAAAACACCTCGAATGACTCATTGCAAAATCGGCATAAACTTCCAGAATCATGTCAAACGTCTCTGTGGCAGATTTTTCCAGTTTTACGCAGAATTTCAGGTTTGCTCTTTGTTCTAACTTGCTGTCCACGATGAAATAGCAGACATGGTAACGCACGTGGTCAGAATAGCACCAGTTGCACAGCTCCCAATGTACACAGGATGATGTCTTTTGGCACACTGACTTATGAAGGTCGGTGCTCCCTGTGACTGTGTGTGCAGCCATCTGTTGGTATTTTACATAACTAGTCTGGAAACTTTTTGATACCACCTCCTATGTTTAAAAAAAATAAAAAAAATCAAGCAATTCTTAGCCACTTCACACCTCAGCACAAAAGTAGTCCAGCATTGATAGTCTTGTGGATTTATTCAACTCAGAGTCCTTCAAGCCGCTTCCTGTAAGCCCAGAATGTCAAAGACACATCTACTGGGGGCACGTCATCATACCACCTTGGACTTACAGGAAAATGGTGTAGAGGATGGCACTATGTCCTAACATGGCACTGTTCTCTGCAACATTCAGGACCTGCACACAACTTAGTGACGAACAAGAGGAAGAGGACCTGTGGTATCACATAACCAGACCAAGGAACAAGGAAACAAGGTATGCAAAAAAAGTTTAAATTTTTTTTTTAAATGTTGGGGGTGCTTGAGGGGGGCAACAGGGAAATGCAAAAGTGAAATTGGGCTTTAATACCCATATGTTGGTGATACACAATTTACAATTGTATTAATGTATTGTAAAAGGTTATACATCAAGGTTCTACGATCATAGCTGAGGGTCTAATTAACTAAGGAATGCTGGGAAGTATGAGCTAATTATTCTGCACCTATAAAGAATGCTTTGTTCAAAAGTTATAAGTAGTGAAACCGCAGAACTGCCGGAACAGCTTTTCATGACACGGTTTAGGGGTAGCAGAAATGGGTCACTGCTCTTGTGAATTCCAGATTCTAAACACGTGTAACAAAAGGCAGACAGTGCAAAAATGATATTACTTAGAGACGTATTTATAAAGCCATAAATGATCAGTTCTACACATTTTCCCTACCAAGTGGCCATTGGATGATTTGCACATTATTACAACACATGCGCCATTGACCCACACATGTGCCCAATAAAGGCTCATCGCTGGCGTAGGCCTGACATCAGGATTCTCTTGCTTCCAAAGGGAAATTCAGGACTTGGTGAATGTTTGCTAACAGTGGATTCTTTGGCACCCCCAATGCCCAATAAGTGGTGTTGGCATGTGATTGGCTTGTGTGCATCTTAGCTGCCCTCCCTAATATATACATAGCAGGAAAATGTCAATTTATACTGTTTCCTTGTTATTAATAATTGTTAAAAACTACTTCCAAGTTAAGAGGTCCTGATAGGGGCTGAGACACTGCAGATTTACAAACTAAACACCTGCCAGCCAATTGGGACAAGCCCAAACTCACACTGTCCGTATTCCGCATTCTGCTTGTGCTATAACAATGTGTTTTCTCACATTTACCCGACATCTTAAATATGTACGAGGCATGATTGTCAGCATTGTCCAGTGGGAGTGCTGGATTTTGAAAGCTCTTTTCATCATGTTAGCATTTTGCCCCACCATAAGGGGGAGCCCTTTTCATCATAATAGCACTTTGTCCCACTATAGGTGGGAGCTGGTATCATCATGTTAGCACATTGTCCCACCATAGGCGAGAGTCATTATCATCATGTTAGCACAGGGGTCAGGGACCTTTTTGGCTGAGAGAGCCATGAACACCACATATTTTAAAATGTAATTCCGTTAGAGCCATACAATATGTTTAAAACTAAATACAAGTAAATGTGCGCATTTTATGTAAGACCAACACTTTTAAAGCACAATAAGTTTCTGAATTATTTTTAATAACGTTGTTATGCTGTTGCTAACCAATGATGAATAAAGTACTTCTTACCATTAATGCGACTTCTGGTGTTGCATGGTTTTGCTGATGGCTTTGTAGTCTGGTTGATACTTGGTGAGGAGATCTCCCCACTGTACTATCCACATTTCCCCACTGTAATATCCACATCTCCCCGATTGTAATATCCACATCTCCCCCACTGTGATATCCACATCTCCCCCCACTGTAATATCCACATCTCCCCCACTCTAATGTCCACATCTCCCCCCACTGTAATGTCCACATGTCCCCACTGTAATGTCCACATCTCCCCCACTGTAATATCCACATCTCCCCCACTGTAATGTCCACATCTCCCTACTGTAATGTCCACATCTCCCTACTGTAATGTCCACATCTCCCCACTGTAATGTCCACATCTCCCCCCACTGTAATATCCACATCTCCCCCCACTGTAATATCCACATCTCCCCCCACTGTAATATCCACATCTACCCCCACTATAATATCCACATCTCCCCACTGTAATATCCACGTCTCCCCCATATCTCCCCTACTGTAATATCCACATCTCCCCTACAATTGTCTGCTTGCTTACCACTAAACAAGCAGGCAGAGCCACGAGTAGTTGAGGCAGGTGATGATGACATCAGCGCGCCGCTCACCTAGGCCGCCGCCGGATGTACCAAGATGACCGCCGCTCCGAAGCTAGGCCGCAGCCGTGGCCTGTCCTATGGGCTCAATCCGCGGATCGGCTCACCACGAGATCCGCGGATTGAGAGACGAGAGCAAGATGCAGCCATCAAAAGAGCCACATCTGGCTCACTAGCCATAGGTTCCCGACCCCTGTGTTAGCACATTGTCCCACCATAGGCGAGAGCTGTTATCATCATGTTAGCACATTGTCCCACCATAGGCGAGAGCTGTTATCATCATGTTAGCACATTGTCCCACCATAGGCGAGAGCTGTTATCATCATGTTAACACATTGTCCCACCAAAAGGGAGAATCCGGTTTTATAATGTTAGCATGTTGTCCCACAATAAGGGGAGCCCTTTTCATTATGTTAGCACTTTGCCCCACCATAGGGGGAGCCCATATCATCATGTTAGCACATTATTTTATCATAATGCCTAGTACACACAATCATAAAATCATGGGAAAAATACCACTTTCTAAGCGATCGTATGGTATACTGATCATTAGTACACAGCTTTTGAGTGCCAATCATGATCATCATCTCATCCGAAATTATCTACAAACATTTTTCTCATACATTTTTCGGGTACGATATCAGAACGTCAGATTTGCACTCCGTACAGTATGCGTCCAAAAAAAATTGGAGGAGCAAGACCACGCATGCGCATTAACGTCAAAATACATTAGAATACAATACAAAACATTATATTACTTCCTAAGTTCTATTCTGTCATACGAGAATTTTTGTAATTTTAATAACCTCTTCATTTTCAATATGAGACTAGCATGCAAAAAAAACAGACGATCATTAGTTTGATATTCTTGTCGTCTGTACAAGGCTTAACTGAGAAACTTTTATATAACGTTAGCATGTTGTCTCACCATAAAGATGTGCCCTTTTCATCATGTTAGCACTTTGTCCCACCATAAGGGGAGCCCTTATCATGTTAGCACATTGTTCCACCATAAGGAACAACCCTTTGTTATAATGTTAGCATGTTGTCACACCATAAGCGAGAGCCCTTTTTATCATGTTATAACTTTGTCCCGCCATAGGCAGGAGCCGTTATCATATTAGCACATTGTCCCACCATAAGGGAGAACCCTTTTTTATAATGTTAGCATGTTGTCCCACCATAAGTGGGAGCCCTTATCATCATATTAGCACATTGTCCCACCATAAGGGTGAGCGCTTATCATCATATTAGCACATTGTCCAACCAAAAGGGGGAGCTCTTATCATATTAGCACATTGTCCCACCATAAGAGGGAGCCCTTATCATCATATTAGCACATTGTCCCACCATAAGGGTGAGCCCTTATCAACATATTAGCACATTGTCCCATCATAAGGGGGAGCTCTTATCATGTTAGCACATTGTCCCACCATAAGGGGGAGCTCTTATCATCATATTATCACATTGTCTCACCATAAGGGGGAGCTCTTATCATCATATTAGCACATTGTCCCACCAGTGCACGCGCTAACATTTTCTACCCCTTATGTTGGTTTTCACAGAGATATGTAGAATATCTCTATGTCAGAATTTACAGAGTTAGCACCCATCAGGAATGATCTTCAAAAAAGCAAGGGGGAAAAGTTATTTCTCCCAATCTGTATTTCGTTTTATCACTGAACTGCTTTTATTTCTAGAAATACTTCTGTCACAAGTAAAAAAATTTCTACTTTGCTTTGACATTGTCTTGATCTGTTTCAAATAAAAAGACATACACTGAACATTCTCTACTAACCCACACACATCATCCTATTATAATTTTTTTAAAATCCTCTTTTTTTTTTCTTTTTTTCTTGCAGGTGATTGATATTCAAAGTGAACACAGCTTCACTTTATACTGTATTCTAAGCTTAGACAACACTTAGAGCTCATTCACACATGTGTTGGCACTTGTGAAGAATGAAGCAAGTATTCATTATTGTGCCTATGGCTTTTTTTTTACACATTTTTTTGAAGCTTTAAAAAAGCATCAAGAAAGCTTGTCAAATGCCCATGAAAATTCACTTTTGTTGAGAAAAAAAAAAAAAACTTTCCCCTCTGGGTGATCTATGTACATATTTAGCAAACGTTGTTGTCTGTGTAAATGTGCAAAGTGAATGTGTATAGGAGTGATGTTTAGGGTCGTTGTCCTGCTGGAAGGTGAACCTCCACCCCAGCCTCAAGTCTTTTGTAGACTCTTAACAGGTTTTCTTCTAAGATTGCCCTGTATTTGTCTCCATCCATCTTCCCATCAACTCTGACCAGCTTCCATGTCCCTGCTGAAGAAAAGCATCCCTACAACTTGATGCTGCCACCGCGGTGATCTATGCCAGGAAGTGGGAGCAAATACCTGTATTAGACAGGTATCTGCTCCCTCCTCCCCCCTGAAAGGTGCCAAATGTAACACTGGAGGGGCGGAGGATTCCAAAAAGTGGAAGTTCCATTTTTGGGTGGAACTCCACTTTAAGTATCTTCTTCAAGCGTCACCCCCGTCTCTCTGCTGGGTCCCTAGCTTGGCACTCCAGATAATTCTCAAGCTTCACCCCACTGGCCTGCTCGGTCCCTGACTTGACACACAAGGCTGCTCTTCAAGCGTAACCTCCGCTGGCTGGGTCTCTGGCTTGATACCCACAGAAGTTTCCCAATTCTTCACTGTCCCCGGTTGGTAAGAATACTGCTCCGGTACTTGCTTGAGCTAGTCATTGTGGTCCCTGGTAACAAGGTGATTGGTCCCTTAGTGGCGACAGCTTCCCTCTGTACCTCCGACCACAACAGGTTCTCCGGCTGGCAGAACAGTCACTTCTGGTTGGACTGCAAGCCGCAGTCCCAACCCTAGGCTGCTCTTTTGCTTCTGGATAGGTCCCTCAGACAGCCTAGCAGCCAGATGTCCCCGGGATAGGCCCAAACTCCGGCCTAGAAGCCAGGGCAATATGACATATGCCCACCCAGACAGCCCTCCAGGTGGCACAGAACTTAGATCACCTGACTCCACCCAAATATATAGGTTTTCCCAGCCGGGGCCAAGGGATTTAAGAAAACCCCTGCCCATTGGCTGAGGTACCCCATATACTCCTAATCTGTCCTTGCTTTGCCCTTGTCTTATCCAATGTCACCAGGTTCTCGGCCACCTAGTGCAGCAATTCCAGACTTAGAGTGAACCCAATTGATCCCTAACAATGAGGGTAACTACACCCGCAGGTAAATTTAGGAGCAACCCTGCCCATAAATCAGGGTGCTACACTTGTTATGCTCTCTCTCTCTCTCCCCCCCTCCATCTCTCTCCTACTCTATCTCACCTTCCTCTGTCTCCCACTCCATCTCCCTTCTTTCCTCTCCCACTTCCTCTCCTCTCCTCTCTCCTCCCTCTGGCTTCCACTCTCTCCCTCTCCTTCCCTCTCTGTCTCCCTGTCCCTCCCTCTGTTCTGTCCACTTTCTCCTTTTCCTTTACTCATTCTCTCGGTCTCTCATTTGCTCTGTCTCCATTTCTTTCTTCTCTCCTCCACCCTCTTTCTCTCTCCCCTATTTCCTCTTCTATCTCCCTCCCTCCTTTCCCTCTCTTTCTCTTTCTCTCTCTCGCTCTCTCTCTCTGTCTCTGTCTCCCTCTTTCCCCCCGGCCCTTCTTCCCTCCCCTCACCCCTTTTCGTCCCCCCGCCTTTCTCTTTCTCCCCCTCGCTCTCTCTCCCCCTCTCTTTCTCGTTCTCTCTCCTCATCTCCCTTTTTCTCACCTGGTCCTTCTATCCCTCCTCCCCTCTACCCCTCCCCCTACTTTCTCTTCCCCCCCCCCCCCCTCTCTTTCTCTCTTTTCCCTCTTCCTCTGTTTCCCCCCACTCTCTATCGCTCACACACACATCTTCTCAGTAGATCCTGCCTTCTTCAGTTTTGTGTGCCCCAGTAAAGATAGCATTTAGTGAGGGAGGCTGGGAACCTGATAAGACTTGTCACTGCAGTTATGTAAGTCATATTTATCTTTGCAGACATAAATCTGCTGTTTGATCAGTGTTCTGGCAGGCAATGCTTCTCCCAGCTGTTCCTCGCACCTCACACAGAAAGCAGTTTTCTTTTTCCACCATAACAGAAAGTGTCTGGAATATCAACTACCTTTGTTACTTCTACCAACTGCATTTCTTGGCTGCACAATTCTTCAGGAGACTGGACACTGACAAAAAGAAGACCTGCAGGGACAAACCCTATAAAAACCCTACACACTCTCAGCTAGCCTTAGTTTTTTTTGTTAGTGTCCTTGGGTGATGGACCTCTTCCCTCTTATGAAGATTTCCTCTTTCCTGCAGCTTCTGGATCAGCTGGCTCCTCGGCTGGGCATTAGAGTATAATACCTAGACCCTGTTGGGTTGAAGAAATGTCTGTAATGCTGCTGAGGACACTGGAACCTGTGTGGGCACCCACTATGGCACGTAGAGCTGCTATGAAGGTCCTAGGTTGTGGTCTGCCAGCAGAAAAGCCTTGTCTGTGAAGACCATTCTGGTGGTATGCCTATTGTAGAGGATGAAGCTAGGATAAGATCTTATGATTTTTTACTCCTGCCTGCACTGAAGACACCTTCCAGCAATTAGTGCAGGCCAGAGGCCCTTTAAAACATTCACTGCCAAGGTGCCTTGCGCTAGTAGGCCTAGGTTTTGAGGAGGGCTGGTGTACATGGCTTGGGACTAAGAGCAGTAAAGATTGAAATTGGCATCATTTCTTGCTTAGGTGTGGAACTGCTTGTCACTACTGTCCATTAGGGATCCTCTTTTGCGCTTCTGCAGACTCACTGCATTCACACTTTAGCATAGCATCTTTGAGCATTTTTTTAAAATGTAAAGCCTCGTACACGCGATCGAATTTTCCGCAGACAAAACCTCGGACTTTTGTCCGAAGGCGTGTGCCTGGATTTTATCTTGCATACAAACAGTACATAATTGAGAGCCAACAAACACGAACGTAGTGACGTACTAGATGTACTACGAGCCAAAAAAGAGGAAGTTCAATTGTCAGGCGCCACCCTTTGTGCTCCTTCCGCTAATTTTGTGTTAGTAGAAGTTTGGTGAGTGTTAATTCGCACTTTTCAGTTCATTTCTGAGCGGCCATTCGTCAATCAGCCATGTTGCGGAATCGGAGGAGATAACATGTTGGCCTTGGAGTTATTGCTTTGACCAAAGCCCAGTCCAGGAACAGGAGGAGGAGGATTTCTAGGACCAAAAATCGGTTGCTTTAATAATTGTGACCAATTATGTCATATGCCTTTGCTGCGGGAGCTCCAGGAGAATAATCCAGATGATTTTCGGAATTATTTCCAGATGATGGACCCCTGCTTTCACAAACTCTTGGCATTGTTGACCACCCTATATTAAGAAGCAGGACACATGCATGGGGCTTTGTTTTATTTTTTGGTTGAATAATGATTTGATTTGGTATGTTTTCTATATTTTTGGATGCATAGAATGCACTTTTTGGTTAAGTTCTATTGGCAGATAGCATGTCTAATTTTATTATTATTATTTTTTTTTTTAATGCACAATAAAAAAATTGTGGAGAATAATACTTGGCTATGTGTTTTACTTCAAATGACAGTTTGGGAGTAGGCAGTTACATTTTAAAAAATACAATGTAAAATTAACAAGGGACACCAACATAGTTGTATCTTTGATCTTAAAAACTACAGGATAATGGTGTTGTGGTAACTTTCCCCCCAAAAAAAACAAAAAACAATATATAATAATATTATTCTTGATATCACTAGAAAATAAAAGCCTTTTAAAATACGCTTGGCAGAACTACATCAGTATCACCAGCAAAGCAACTTCATTATTATCACATTAAGGAAGAAGAGAATGTGCGCTGCATTTCAAGATTTCATAATTTGCCACGTCACAAATGTTAATTCTGTATTATGAACGCTAGTTTACAAGACCGACCGCTTCTGGCTCGTCCTTGCTTCCGAGCATGCGTGTTTGTACTTTGGACTTTTGTCCGATGGACTTGTGTACACACGCTTGGAAAATCCGACAACAGACATTTGTCTGCGGAAAATTTTGAAGCCTACTATCCAACATTTGTCCGTGAAAAATCCATCATCAATTGTCCGATGGAGCGTACATACGGTCGGATTTTCCGACAACAGCCTGTCATCACACAATTCCTGTCGGAAAATGCGATCGTGTGTACGCGGCTTAAGAGTTCCATGTTTTTATACAGCGTTTTTGAGATTTGGCATTTTTTTAATAGCCAATAGAGAAAACTATCATCTGTTGCATTATTCGTTGCTAGGCTTTTCAGCTTTTTTAGCTTTGCCATCAGCTTTTATTTATTTTTTCATTATTATTATTATTCATTTATTATTATTATTATTATTTATTTTTTTGTTAAGGTTGGGTTAGGGTTAGGATTAGGGTTAGGATTAGGATTAGGGGTTTGGGTTATTTATTTAAAAATAGAAGGGGAGCAGCACCAATTCAGTCATGAAAGTCTCTATAAAGTTTATTAGGAAAGTCCACAAGATGTGTAGATAGAAAGATCACCATGCACCAATGTCAATGAGAGAGAATAGGTCTAACATCACCGCTGTGTGAAAAAGCCAATCCGCTTACCAGATTGTGTTGACCCTCAAGTTATAGATTGTGTTGACCCTCAAGTTATAGATTGTGTTGACCCTCAAGTTCTAGAGAGGTCAACACCAGCATTGGAAAGACGAGGTCGGACGAATCATCTGCTAATGCGCACAAAGGGCACGCATGTGTATGTGATTGCGTCACATGTGTGAGGTATCACAGCAAACGTCAGAGTGAGAACAGAGGTCCATAATTCATAATTTAACTCTAAACTGATAACTTGTAGGGGGTGTGGCCTGAAGTGCGATGGAGTAGGACGTCTGGAGTGAGAGCTCCGCTTGGTGATACTCCTGTACTCCGTATTCTGGTTTATCCTGGTGAATTCTTCACACCTGCTTATCCCCAGGGGATATCCGACTGCCTCAGGGATATATCTCCAGTTGGGGCAGCTAGAGGAGACTAAAACAAAACCTGTCAGAGCAGTAGATAAGGTCAAGGCCAGATAGGAAGAATACAAGCAGAAAAGAACAGAGAAGAAAGGGAGTGGGGTAGAGAAGACAAGAGGTGAAGAGAAAACCAGGCTAGTTATTTCTAGGAAACAAATGTGGATGGACCTATTAAAGGCAGGAGTACCTAAAGATGAGATAGATGGGATTTCTACTGCAGAAATGCTGAAGAGGTGGAAACATTTAGTAGGGAAAACTGTCAGTGTTAGAAACACTACTCCTAGTGAAGATAACAGCAGCCTGGACTTAGAGAAAACAGAACAGACCCCTCCTGTTAGCCCCAAACCAATTCCCAAAACTGAACATGAACCCAAATCCCTTTATCCTGGGGAGGAGATAGAGAGAATCAGAAAAGGGGATTGGGAGGTTCCTTATCCTTTATGAAGGGAAGTTGAGTCTCCTGTAATAGCCATGATGGCAGTGACAGCTGGAGATGGATACCCATATGCACCTGTGACTGTATGGTGGGGGAAGTCATCTTCTCCTACACATGTAATGGCTTTAGTTGATAGCGGAGCTGAAGTTACACTTTTGCAAGGTAATCCTTCCCATCACAAAGGAGAATTGATTTATGTAGAAGGTTTGGGAGGGCAAACCACACCAGCAGTTAGGATACGGGTGAAATTGGCTATTGGCAAGGGATCAGGATTTATGACAAATGTTTTGGTATCAGAGTTACCCGAAAATATTGTTGGGATGGATGTACTTCAAGGTCAGTCAATTCAGACTGAAAGAGGTACATTCACATTTGGGTATCCTGATAAAGCGTATCTGTTTAGGGCGGTGAAGGCTGTGGTCAGAGGTCATGCGAAATGGACCCCTGTCTACATTCCTCCACCAGAGAAGCCAGTCTGTCTCAAGCAGTACAGACTTCCTGGAGGCCACAAAGAAATTGGGGAGACTATTCAAGAACTGTTGAGAGTAGGGATCCTTAGACCTGCTGTAAGTCCTTTCTCATCTCCGGTGTTCTCAGTAAAGCAACCTGATGGGACATATAGAATGACTGTGGATTACAGAGGTCTAAACAGAGTGGCACCTCCATTGAAGTCAGCTGTACCAGATATGATCTCAATTGTTGAGAAAATTGCTAAAGATGCAGGAGAATATCATGCTGTGATAGACCTGGCTAATGCTTTCTTTTCAATTTTGATAGACCCAGAGTGTCAAGCCAGTTTGCTATAGTGTGGGACAGCCACCAGTACACTTTCACCGTGCTTCCTGAAGATTATGTTCATTCTCCAACGATTTGTCATGGACTGATTGCCCGAGATTTAGGTACCCTGAGTTTGAAAGTCGCTGTGTTCCACTACATTGATGACATTATGATCTCTGGTAAAGAAGATGTAACTGAAGCACTGCACCTGCTGATAGAGCACTTGGAGAACAGAGGGTGGGCTATCAACAGAGACAAAGTCCAAGGACCTGCCACAGAAGTGAAATTCCTGGGAATGATGTGGACTGGGCCGCAGAGGAAAATTCCAGAGACAGTTGTGCAAACTATCCAGGCTCTGTCGCCCCCTACTACCAAAAAGGAGGCACAGAAGTTCATTGGAGTTGTAGGATTCTGGAGATCGTTCATCCCACATCTTGGACTGATTCTGAGGCCTATATATAATGTCACCAGAAAAAAGACTGAGTTCTTATGGGGTTCAGAGCAGCGGACTGCATTCCTGGCTGCTAAAGAAGCTATTTTGCAGCATCAGGGATTAGGACCCATGAGACAAGGAGTACCATTTCAGCTGGATGTAGTGGAGCAGAATGGTACCATATCTTGGAGTCTGTGGCAGCCAAATGAAAAGAAAGGACTGAGAGCAATCCCCATTGGATTTTGGTCCAAACAGCTGACAGGGGCACAGAAGTGATACACGCCCCTGGAGAAGTACCTGTTTGGGGCCTACACAGCACTTCAACTTGTAGAGACCATTACAGGAAAGGACACAGTCACCATCCATACTGCATTGCCAATAGCAGGATGGGGGAGAGATAATGTACTGACCACTAGGGTAGCTGTAGCACAGAACCAGACACTGATGAAATGGAAGTGGTACCTTCAAGAAATAGGGGGTATTGCAGCTGGGGATGTTAGAGACATTTCAAAACAGTTGGCTGGGCTTGCCACTTTTACCAGCATCCGGCCAGAAGAAGAAATTCCTGTGCAGCAGTCATCCCCCATTCAAGAGGCTCCACCCTTTGAGTCTCTGTCAGAAGACATGAAGGAGTCAGCGTGGTTCACTGATGGTTCAGCCATAGTCACCTCGTCTGGACGTAAATGGACAGCAACAGCCTACAACCCAAGTACAGACACAGTCCTGCAGGAGACCGGAATTGGAGGTTCCAGTCAGTATGCAGAGTTGAAAGTTGTGGTGATGACTCTTCAGGAGGATCCTTCTTCCCATGTCACTATCTACACTGACAGCTGGGTGGTTTTTAAAGGACTGACAACTTGGATGCCCACGTGGAAGTCCAATGAATGGATGATTCATGGAAAGGTGGTGTGGGGAGGCAAGGAAATCTGGGACTACATCTGGAAGGAAGCTCACTCCCGCACCATAAAAGTGGGGCATGTTGATGCACATGTGCCCCTAGTCCCAGACTTTGAGAACTATAACAGAGTTGCAGATGAAATTGCCAAAGTGAAGGCAGTTGTGCCAATTGATCCTGTCTTGATGAACTTGGCCAACTGGGCCCACAAGCAATCTGGACATTTGGGGCAGAAAGCAACATATGAATGGGCACAGCAGAGAGGATTGCCTATATCCGTGGACATGATAAAGACTGTAATAGGGAACTGTACAGTGTGTGGAGAAGTGCGACAATGGCCATTGCAAAAGTACTCCACCGGATCGATTAAGAGGGGTGAGAGGCCTGCAGAGATCTGGCAGATGGACTTCATCGGTCCCCTGCCCCGGGGAAACAATGGACTGAGATATTGTTGCACTGCTGTGGACACCTATTCAGGACTTATGCTTGTTCATCCTTGCAAACGTGCAGATCAAGCTGCAACGCTTCAACTGCTCCAGAAACTTGTCATTGCTTATGGTTGTCCCAAACAAGTCCAAAGTGATAACGGCTCACACTTCACTGGATCAACAGTACAGCAGTGGGCTGAAGATTCTGGAGTGTACTGGTTGTGCCACATCCCATACCATCCACAGGTAGCTGGTTTGATTGAAAGATACAACGGGCTATTGAAGGACCAAATACGCAAACTTACACCCACACATACACTAAGGGGGTGGGATCGGGTCCTCACACAGGCAGTCATGTTGTTAAATTCTAGGCCAATAGCCAAAAGCACACCATATGAGAGGATGGTAGGGGCTGGGGCACAGATTCCACAGCTGCAGTGCAGAGTTCAGTATTTATGTAAGGTTCCTGAAAGAACAGGGCTTAACAGATACCATGTTACTGCTTCCCATGACATAGAAACCAAGAGTGACGTATCTGAAGCTGAAGCCTATCTAGGAATGAGAGGGAATCTGGCAGGAAGGTTTGAAGTTACATTTGCATTGACAGATGAGCTTCAAGACAGTAGCTGGGACTCTTACTGGTTAGTGGATTCTTCCCAGCAAGAATGGAAAGTGAGGCTACATAACAGCAAACCTTCAAAAATAAACAGCAGTGATCTTCTGGGAAATATCAGTATATTTCCTCTCCTTCCTATTGATGTTCTCTGGGAGGGTCAGAAGTGGGTACAGGCAGGGGGCAAAGTGTTAGTCAGATATCCAGGCAAGAAGCCATTTAGAGGAGAGATCTTAGCTGAAGGGCCTGGATCTACTGTTTATGTATTATAAGAAGGAACAGATAATCTGCTTTGTTTTCCACTCCACAGGCTGTCTCCAATTTGATCCATAGGAAGACCAGAGAAAAGTGGTTACATGATGGAAAGAATGACGGAAGATCGCAAGAGCTGTGGAGAGCAAGGCCTTTGACGTATTACAAGCCTGGACTTGTTTCTAAAGAACTTTAGAATGGACTTTCTAATGAACTTTTTTAGTTAAAGACTGAAACACCTTCTCAGTGACAGAAATGGGAGGGTTGCATTCAAGGAAAATTAATGTTTAGAATGAGTTTAGTAATGAAGAGATTTTGTGTGTAGTCTGAGAAAAAAAAAATCTAAGGCGGAATGTATTGCATTTGTTAAAAATATGATTTTTTTTTTATATTAATCAGACATAAGATTAATGGGACAATACACAATAGTGGTTGGTCATAGAGATATTGTCAGTTTTTGGCTTGAGTAGATTTCTCAAACAAATGCTGTTTTATACAATGGGGGTAGATATCATTGTTGTATTCAATTGACAGTTCAATTAACAGGCTATTGACTCTATAGCTACAGTAAACAGGCATGTTTTCTGTTGTTTTATAACTATGGCAAGCAGCCTGACACATAAAAGGGGGGAGTAGGGACACACACACACACACACACCATCATGCTTTGAAGCCGCCACTCATGCTACAAGAACACTGCCTGGTGTCCAAGAAGCATCGTTGCCAATGGAGATCACGAACATACAGTAACAGAAGTAATTTTTAAGTGTATTTGTACTGATATAGACTATAGGCTGTTCATTTGATAGGCATTTTGCTTGTTATAGAGATCTATCAGTCTTGTATTGTATTCCTAAGATTGTAAAAGTTTTGTATATACAGCATCTTTGTATAGTTAAAGCACAATTTACACACTGCAGAAATCTCAGCTTCCTTGCTTATACCACAGAGTAACCTTGCTAGATAGACGCAAGCAAAACACTATCCACCCGCATGAACAAACTTAAAAAATCCTCCAAAGCCATAGTCCAACAAGCTACAAAACGTTTACATGATCTAGAGGATGCATTCCATAGAAACCCCTCACCAAACACAGCTAATATTCTTAAAATACAGAAACGACAGGTTACACAACTGCATATTGAAAAAGCTAAGTAACTTATTTTTTTGTAAACAAAGAGTGTTTGAGTATGGAGAAAGATCAGGGAAACGACTTGGCATACTTTACTCACTTGGATTCGAACCCTCCAGTAGTGGTTTCACTAGCAGGTCCAGACGGGAATGATATAAATGATTCCCAACGGGGTGGCTGACGAATTTGGGAAATTTTACCGCATGTTATACTCCTGTTAGGTTACCCAACCTTTGCAAGCTACTAGGGACTACCTATCGAGTATTAGATTTTCCCGATTATCAGATGAGCAGGTAGTACTCTTAGAAACTCCCATATCTGTAGATGACATCTCCATGGCTGTATCATGTCTAGCTGCATCTAAGGCCCTGGGATCGGATGGCCTACCGCTTGAATTCTATGTCACCTACTCTGAAATCCTTATTCCCAGACTACGCGACCTTTACCAACCTATATTTGACTTGGGAGTCATGCCACCCTCCATGCGAGAAGCCCAAATTATAGTAATCCCCAAACCCGGGAAGGACCCTAGATACGCGGAATCATACCGCCCAATTTCATTACTGCAGGTGGACATCAAAATTTTAGCCAAGATCCTGGCCTCCTGTTTGAATCAGGTTATCCTTTCCCTGATCCACCTTGACCAAACAGGCTCGACCAAACAGTCTTTATGCCCGGGAAGAATACAACCATGAACATCTGACGTCTGTTTATGAACATACAAGTGTCCCATGATGAGATTGGCACACGTGTTGTAGTGGCTTTGGACGCCACCAAGGCCTTTGATTCCATAGAATGGAATTACCTGTGGGAGTGCCCCTCTTTGGGTTCGGTCCCAAATTTATTAGATGGGTCCAGCTTCTCTATCAATTTCCAAAAGCTAGGGTCTTTGTTAATGGATGGCTGTCAGAACAGTTCCCTTTAGAGAGAGGCACTCGACAGGGTTGCTCCCTCTCCCCTCTACTCTATGCCTTGGCGGCTGAACCGTTGGCCATTTCTATTTGCTCGGACACCAATATTCAGGGTCTAAGGATAGGGAACATCGAAGAAAAGATAGGCATGTACACTGATGACACAATTCTAGATTCAGGACCCTCTCTAATAACACACTCTATAGAATGCATAGGTAGCCACTATGGTCTTAAAAATGAATTGGTCTAAATCCCAAATTTTACCCATTGACCATTTCCCCCCTGCTGGGTGCAGAACCATCCAAGTTAATCTCCTTTCTTTACTCTGCCATTCGCCTCCCTAGCACCACAACTCTAGCCTATAAAGCTAAAACTAGATGGGAAACGGACATTGGAGTGATAGAAGACTAGGATTGGGAGGAAATCTTGGAGGAAGTTAAAAAGGTATCCCCCAAGCTATCAGAGCGCCTAACACAACTATATATTATCCACAGGTTGTATCTAACGCCCCAGAGAATTGCCAGTTTTCAGCCTACATACAACCCAGGGTGCCGGTTATGTGACCGGACGTCCAAATCTTTCTATCATCTAATCTGGACCTGCCCAGTTATCCAAACATTCTGGACTCAACGTTTTCTCCATGATCAAATGGGCTCACCAGTCACTCTAGAGCCAAAACTATGTTTACTTGGACTACTGCCAGACCCAAAGATAGACAAGTCCTTAGCCACCTTTTTACATGAAACACTATTTCTGGCTAGGAAGACCATAGCTCGGACATGGATGCAGGCTCTGCCCCCTGTACTTCAGGACTGGAAAAAAGAGATCAGTGACACTCTTCCATACAAAAAAATTGATTTATACACACAGAGGCCCGTCCTCTTAAATATCAGAAAGTATGGGATAGATGGTTGACAGATGGGGAAACATGCACCTGACCTGACATTCTCCTTCATGTTTAACAATGACAGACTACATAGCCCGTGGTCTCTCTCCTAGGTGTTTTCCAGTTCTAAACACACCTGGTATTTGGGACTATACAAGGTCGATATGTCAAACAACCAAGAATGACGTCCCTTTGTATGTACTTTATTTCGTATCAGTTTCTTACTACCGTACCTTATGTATGTACCATGCATATATTTCTCAATAAGGTTGTTTTTTTTCCAATTAAAACACTGATAACTTGTAAAGTTTTTTAAAGTTTCGTCTATGGACAATTTTGGGTACTTTAGGTTTTTGCGATTTCATGAGTGCACACAATTTTTAGGATTGACATGTTTGGTATTTATTCACTTGAAGCAACCCCTTCTTTTTTAGTTTGCCAAAAATGTAGTAAAATATTGGGGTTGCTTGTACTAAAATTTATTTTAATGTATTTTTTTTCCTGAAAATATGCCTTTGATAAACAGTTGTGCAAATATCACGTGACATAAAAAATTGCAGTCACCACCATTTTATTCTACACAGCCTCTGATTTCAGAAACTATATAATTGTTTAGAGGTTTAAAGTCATTTCTACAAAAAAATGCTGATTTAAATGTGTGCAAAAAATGTAAAAAATGCTATGTTAACAAGTGGTTAAACTATTGTTTTCTGGATTTTTTGACCTGGGCATTATCTTGCACTTGCTTTGACTGTAGAATGCCATAATATAAAGGTGAAACAATTTGTCATTTTATTATCCTGAAGACAGTTCTCATCTTTATTTTCTCTCAGGCATATGGCTCCCTCTTGTGGCAGGTGCTGCTTTATTTATACACCAGGACACAAGTAGAGTCATTGGCAAAATCTGCATGTTTTAAATCTGAGTTTCAAAAGGTCTTGCAGAAAACAGATTCAACAAGCTTTTCACAGTGCAGCCTCTTGTCTGTCAATGATTGTGCACCCTGTCTGTCTGAGCTGCACTGGTCTGGTGGTGACGGAACCATAAGATCCCATTCACACAGGGACGACTTGTCAGGCGACCTAGTCGCCTGACAAGTCGCCTCCAGTTCTGTGCTATGGAACCGTTCTAAGGGGAGCGACGCAAGTCGTTTCGACTTAGAAAAAGGTTCCTGTACGACTTCGGGGGCGACTTGGGGCGACTTGTATAGACTTCTATACAGAAGTCGTTTTGCAAGTCGCCCGGGCAGTCGTGTGCAGGTCGCCTCGGTGAGGCGACCTGCAAGTCGTGTTGCCCCTGTGTGAATGGGGTCTAACACTGATAAGTTGGGCCTATTTCCCTCACTCCCAGCATGCACAGCCAGGCACACGGCATTTTTGGCATTTTTCCTTTGGCTCAAGAATCAGTCTAGGGGTTTCTTTTTAGAGTTTTTATTGAACATGAACTTGGACAGGGATGGGAGCATGGGATACCTGCAACTGTAGAACATGAGGACTTGCTAGGCTTCTGGCTGCTATGTATAAAATGCAGGCCCCATTACACAACCTTAGGCTGCAAGGTACCATCTCTTTGCTGACTTGCACAACTCCGTGGCTGTATTGTACAGCTCTTGGTTGCACCGCACACACTTAGCCCTGGTTCACACCAGTGCAACTTGTCATACGATTTGACAGTTCAAAATCGTATGACAAGTTGCACCCTATGTGCGGCAATGGAACCGTTGAAATTGTTGCGACTCAAGTAGCAGCGACTTTCAAAAAGGTTCCTGCACTATGTAGTGGGCACCTACTTTTAAGTATGTGACCTTTTTGCTACCATTTCAGGTAAATTTAGGCAGGCTTGTGCCATTATAGCAGGCCTGTTTGTTCATTTGGGATTTCAGTAGCAGGAAGTTTTTGTATGCGAGTCCCGGCCAATCATTAATTTGTTTGGTAATTCTCCGGGATTCTCATATAAAAGCCTGGTCACATGGTCCGGGGAGGATTTTCCTGTTTGAGCTTGGAGAATCCCAGCCTGGTTCCCGGAGGGGAGAGGTTCCCCCTCCAGGGAGCCAATGGAGCCCCCCCCTGCGAGGAGGGTGGGGAACCGGCATCCGTAGAGGAGTAGATGACACTGTACAGCATGTAGTCGCTGGTGTCGTTGGCTGCTCCTGCGGGGAAGGGAGCGTGCCAGTCAAGAGGAAAGGAAACAAAGAATCATTGCAGAAGAAGTAGCAAATAAGTGGAAGGAAACTGGGCGATCGATCGTTTATGAGTGGCACATGGACTATTGATCACGTTAGGCAAGGGTACTGACAGAGGCTGAGGGATGTTGGTACGCAAGTCAGTGAGACAGGCGGTGATGGCCTGTGACTTTGGGTTCAGCAATGCCCTGGGATTCCAATCAGTCAAGCGGGAGGAGTTATTCAGAGTGACTTTTCTTTAGCTCAACTTGGAAGTACCATGCAGATGGGAAGTAGTGGTAAAAAGGTAGGTTCCTGAAAAGTTCTGCAGATGAAGAAGTTATTCAGAGTGAATCGTTACCGATTATTCTCTATCAAATCTACTTCCATCTTCCCTGATTGAAGAAATCGCATAAAGTGATTTCTTATTATCCGCAATGATTCTAGATCCTCTCTGCATGAGAGGCAGTGCAAAGATGATAAAGCAACAAAAGAGCATCTCAAAAGAAACCCTTCTCCTATCCCAGTTCATGTTACTTAATAAAGAAAGATAAAAATGCAATATGGACTGTTTCTGATTTTATGGGCTGCGATGGGTCAGGTGGTAAACGTGAATTACGGATATAATAATTAATCAGCCGCTCCTTCGGGGGTAAGCGCTACAACTACTTTTCTGTGACTTAATTGCGGCTTGCATTGACTTCTGGTAAAGGAAGTCATGAAGCCGCAATAAAATCGCACATACAAATTGCACTGATCTGCAGCTTTGAAATCGTGTTGAAGTAGCACAATTTCAAAGTCGCACTGGTGTGAACCAAGGCTAAGGTGGTAATGCACAACACCTGGCTGTATTACACAGCTCCTGGCTGCACTGCACTGGCTTGTAAGGGAAAGCACCCCACAGTCACTTCTCCTCTTCTCCACTGTGTATCAGGATTAAGTACTTAATCAGCCCCAGAATAATGGAGCTTACTCACACCTCTTCTCCTGGCTCTATCCAAGCTCTGACCCAGGCTTCTCTCTCTCTCTCTCTCTCTCTCTCTCTCTCTCTCTCTCTCTCTCTCTCTCTCTCTCTCTGGTCTCTCTTCAGTAGCCCCCCCAGCCTAGCTGGGACCTTAATGTCTTCAAAAAAGGACTCCTACAGCTTCTCCTCTGTTTCTCTGCACCAGGGGTAGCGCCCCCAGCACAGGGGTCTCCTCCAGAAGGCTGAAACCTGGAACTCTGCACCTCTGCTTCCAGGTCTCAGAACATTTATGGGCTCTTCCTCCGCCTACTGCTCATGCCTCCCCAGGGATTGGCTGGAGATCCATAAATATTCAGGGTGCCTGTTCTGCTCTCCCTCCGTCCTCTCTATACTTCTAGAAATATCCAGAAGACAAGGGGAAGTAGCAAAACAGCAGCCTGTGAGACATTGAACAGCCAAAAGCAATCAAACCCTGCTCCACTGATTACAGAGGAGCTAACTAAATTTTCCTTGCAACCTTCTCTAAGCTAGAAGGATGCTACACTTCATACAGGATGTCTGTAGAATTTGAGCTTAATGAAGTGGTCACCAAAGAGCCTGCAGCCATATTAATCTAGGTAGGAGGCAACCAAGATGAATAAGAGGCAGAGTGCCATGTGCATGCAGGGAGGGGCAGTGTGGTGCGGCGGCAGTAAACACACAGAGTCCGATTGCAGAGAACAGAACTTGTATTAATGCACAATCCAGTAATTCACAACAAACCTGGGAGGAAGGCACTCGACCTGGAACACTCATGGCAATATCAGAAATGTGTAGCAGAGCAGGTCTCAGATGTGCTGACAGTGTCTTTCTTGAGGGACAGAATGCAGCCTGGCTGGTCCAAGCCCAAGGATGGTGTGTCCCTATCATTTCCCTACTCGTCTGGAACCTCTCCCTGCCGCTAATCACTGTCCCTGTCAGATGAGCGACCGGTCCCTACACTACCCACACGTGAAATGAGCGCCAAGCCTGGAAGTGAAGGTCTTAAATAGGATCTGCCTTACCCAAGATGGCTGCTGGAGACACATGAGAAGGCAGATTCCAATCAGATAGCTTCGACAGTGACCCTGGAAACCATAAAGGAACCATGTTCCTCTTGACGTCCTCTACCCCTGCTATGCCGCTGCGGTTTGGCACCACCTGCAGTGGAGAAAGTAGACTGCACCTACATGCAGGTCTTTTTATTTAGGTCTCATAGGAGATGTTAAGCCTAGGGCAAGATCACCTGCAAAGTCCAAGGAGTGGCATAGCCACAGAAAAGATCAAGCTTGTTTTCCAGGCATGACTTATCCAGGTCACAGTCCTCACATCAACCCCACCAGTAGGTGAGAAAGGACTCCTACAGAGCAAGGTAGAGAGGCCAATGCATATAGGACTGGAAGAAAATTTTGTAGAAATCCATGACGTACCCAGGCAACTTTTGTAAAAGAGCTTCAAGCAAGCTGCTTCTTATTTAAAAAGAGGCAGAAAAGTCACGTTTGCCCAGACTGGACAGATCAGAGCTAGCTTGAGGTTTTTCAGTCACTTATGGACGGAATCAATTGCAGATCCCTGGGTCATCAAAACTGTATCTCAGGGACACGCCTGGAAATTCAGAAGAAAATTTAGAAATGCTCATGTTCCAACAAAGACTCACAGTTGCCCAAAGCAAAAGGCAAATAATACATATGAAAGCATTACTCCCTCAGCAGGCGATTATACTAGCTTCAAAGGTTCCAAGAATCAGAGGGTGTACTCACATGGAGACCGAAGCTTGATTTACAAAAACTCAAAAGACACACCTGAACAGAAAGGCTCAAAATAGAATTGCTACAGTCGATCATTTAGTCTATTTATGCTTTATGCTATCTAACTATCTGATGATCTAAAGGATGTGTATCCATAAAACCTTGTGGTTCGCAGTAAGCGTCCAACACTTTAAATTAGGTTACCTGCCTGTTGGCTCTCCAGGCCCCCACCCACCCCTTTCCCCCTGCACCTTTACAAAGATACTGATAGCTGTAATCACAATTCAGAGAAAAAGAGAGAGAGGTTGTAGGGAGGAAAAGAACAAACAGTGGGACTTTATATGAAGCACTCAGCGGAAAATAAAGAAGTCAGGTGACTGGGAAGTTATGTTTATTTTTATAGTGTATAATCTCTTATAGGGCATATTGGGCATCAAACCTCTAAGCAATAAATATTAGATAACTTTAAACATAAATAACATAATAATCCACAATACAATAGACATTTATATATAATACACGCATAGATGGCAACTGATACATCTGTATATATAATATACTCATGGTACAATTAGAGCCTAAATGGCCTGAATGCCCTTCCCAGGTTCCTTGCAAAACAGAAAAAGGGAGGGTAACAAAAGAGGGTAGAATAGCAAAATTGCTGTATAAGTTATTCTGAGCATTGGTTAGATCATAAGGAATCTTGTTGATCCATGATTGAAGAGGTAATAAAACAGATGGTTCAACGCGTTTCACAGCCTTATAGCCTCTCATCAGGAGCACAAACCATGGAATAAATCTAAGAATAGAGAACATATATATCTCGATAATCTCAGAGATTATAATTTGGACATAAAAATGGATATGAAAAAATAAAAAAATAATAAAATGGAGAATGGAAATTTCTAAAAAGGTTGTGCGTACAACTCACATCTGCATCCGGAATTGAAGGTCGCCCACACTTCGCAAAGCATCGCCTCTGGGTGCCGCGGTAGCCTGCAGGAGCGATGATGAACAACACAGACAAATCCAAAGTGGTGGGCAGGGGCGTTGCTAGGTCTACAAAAGATCTGGGGCTAGAGCCCATAGCAGCGTAGTAAAGAAAGTCATACGCTTGGGCGGGCATACACATGTGTATATACAGTAATATACGTGTGTGTGTGTGTGTATATATATATCTCCAGAGAGCCCCCCCACTTGCATCAGGGTCCCCAGAGAGCCCCCTCCTTACATCAGAGTCCTCAGAGAGCCTCCCCCTTTCATCAGGGTACCCAGAGGGCCCCCCATTTACATCAGGGTTCCCAGAGAGCCCCCCTTACATTAGGGTCCCCAGAGAGCCTCCCATCCCCATTGGGAACCCCTGCAGAGACTCGGGGCTATTGGCCCCAGATTCGGGGCTATAGCCCCAAAAGCCACCCCCTAGCAAAGCCCCTGGTGGTGGGTATGGGTGAATAACCCTAGTGTGAGGTGAGGCTATAAGGCCACGAAACGCATTGAGCCATCTATTTTATTACCTCTTCAATCATGGATCAACAAGATTCCCTATGATCTAACCCAGTGGTTCTCAACTCCAGTCCTCTGGACCCACCAACAGGCCAGATTTTATGTATTACCTTGGGGGAGATGCAGACTAGAATACTGCAATCACTGAGCAGCAAGTGATATCACTTGTGATGTATTTCAGCTATCTTGCAAACCTGGCCTGTTGGTGGGTCCTGAGGACAGGAGTTGAGAACCACTGATCTAACCAATGCTCAGAATAATTTATACAGCAATTTTGCTATTCTACCCTCTTTTGTTACCCTCCCTTTTTCTGTTTTGCAAGGATCCTGGAAAGGGCATTCAGACCATTTAGGCTCTAATTGTACCATGATTATATTATATATACAGATGTATCAGTTGCCATCTATGCGTGTATTATATATAAATGTCTATTGTATTGTGGATTATTATGTTATTTATGTTTAAAGTGATCTAATATTTATTGCTTAGAGGTTTGATGCCCAATATGCCCCTATAAGAGATTATACACTATACAAATAAACATAACTTCCCAGTCACTTGACTTCTTTATTTTCTGCTGAGTGCTTCATATAAAGTCCCACTGTTTGTTCTTTTCCTCCTTATAAATCAATGACAGGGATGGAGGCACCTGTTTGGTTATTCCTTCATATAAAGTCCCAAAACCTTGTAGAGAGAGAGGTTGTAATACCGCACCATTGTTTAGAGAATGTACTGTTGCTAGTACAGAAATAGGAGACGTTCAGTGAGTACAGAGGCAAGGTAATAACAACACTGGAAACATTATGCTGTATCTATTGTACAAAAAAAGTCACCTGACCCCCAATGCAAGACCTGAAATATTTAGGCGTGGAGTGTATTACTTTTGCACACCATACTAGAGTACAAAATATGGTTAAAAGGGTGCTGCACGGACTCCTGAATGTCTGCATGTAGGCAGGTGTAGTGGCAATGCAGTTAGAGGAGGAAGTTGAGAGAAACCTAGTTCCACTGGTTTCCTCAGTCACAGGAAGGCAGCATGTGACTGCACACCATGTGACTTTAGCGGCCATCTTGGGTCAGGCAGAGTCTATTTAGGCCCCTGGATCCCAGGTTTTGCACACATTTTTTGAGAGACAATGTAGGGATAGGATATCCATCTGTCATGGACAGTGCTTAGCATCAGGGAAAGGTTTCCGGAGGAGTAGGAAAAGTGCAGGGACACTCCATCCTTCCTGGAAACATCCCCATTCGGGTATGAACAGGCTAGGCCGCATTCCGCTCCTCACGACAGATGCCGTTGGCTTCCCTGAGACTTTCATCTTCTGAAACTTTGCTGTTACATCTTGTGAGTGTTCCCGGTTTGGCTCCCTTCCCACCAGGCCCTTTGTGTACTGTATTGCTGAACTTTCGTTACGATACAGTCCTGCTTTTGCACCTGAACCTTGAGTGGTTTCTGCCCGCCACACCACGCTGCACCTACCCACATGCACACCTACGAGCTCTGGCACAAAGCTCTTTTTTATTGCATGATCATATAGCAAAATCATTTTTTGGGACCCCACTGAGACCCTTTATCAGGCATGTCATAAAAGATGCTTCATCACCCTTCAGAATGCTGTTTTTTTGCTTGACATCCTGGTCATCAGGGGGAGCATGGCAGTAGACTTTTATGTGAAAAAGTACCTCAATATACTTTAACAAGGACTATTCGTATAAAGTTGGAGCAGTGGCATGCCGTTTCAGCAGCACTACTTTGCCCAGTAAACGACACTGAATTTGCATCAGAAGATTCACATGAAGAACATGAAGCAATAGCTCTGGTGGTGGACACACAAGAGAAATCTCTTCCCTTGTCGCTCTCCCTTCTGCCTTGTGGACCGCAGTTTCAGTTGACTCCAGTGGGAAAGCCTACGGAGCCCATTGTCAGGGCAAGACAACTAAAGGAATATGGACATTCTCCATGAAGAATATAATAAGAGTATGTCCATGCTACTGAAGTTAGCATGTCCTCTTGGGTCAATCAGACTAGCTCACGCTAGAGGATGGCAGTAGAATGTACCAGAAGGCAAGGGGGCACAAGAACAAGAAGTAGAAGACATAAAGGCGTGGACACAGAAGAGGATGAAAAATATCACAGCAGGGAACATCCCAGGAAGCCAAAATGTGCAAGCAGACCTTATCTCCAGATTGGTGCAAGTCAACAATAAGTGGGCGAACATATCTATAATATAAAGATTGGTTTCAAAGACCACAACGTTTCTTTACATTTTAAACTGAAGCATAATCAAGACCCCTCTGGTCTTACATTTTGGGGCATTGAGTGCCTCAAGCCATCATGGAGAGGTTCCAACATTGGGACCAGGTTCCATTTATTGCTTCATGTTCTGAGCTATGTGAACACAAGCATCTGAATGGCTCCTGAGGGTGCTATCACCACTCTTCCTGTGTACTAACCTTATCAAATAAACAACACAGTCCTTTATAGTGTGAATTCTAACAAATTAAAGGGCACATGTCATGGAAGTAGTCTACTACTGAATGCGGAAATTCCCCCACACACACACGGGAGACGGACAGGAATGCAGTGATCCCCCCCCCACGTAGTAGACGGACGGGAATACGGCGGCGGTCAGAGGCCTCCTTACCTTTGGAAGGAGGCAGATCAGGCAGACATGGATCCGGGCTGCAGTTCCTCGTTCCTGGCCCATTCTCTATTGTCCACACAAGTGGGTGAACCCACCCTTTTTTAAAGGCAATTAGAGCCTCAGGCGCCCCGCATGTAGATTAGGGTGCCGGACGCATGGATGGGGGGGCAGCGCCCATGCAGCCCCTATGGACAGGCCGCCACTGGCAAAAATGCTTCTTTCTTTTCATTGACCTTGATTCTGTATTCTTTACAAAGTTGAGCTTTACCACATTACATTTACTAAGGTAAACAACTGCACTTACAAAGTGCACAGTCTATTTAGCTTTAGTAAATCAATCCAACTGCGTGAGTGCCCTAGAACAAATAGGCCAATAAGGACTTCTGGCTTTCCTGACCTACAGGCTAGTTGCATGTTACTGAGTTAAAAAGCAATGAAGCTGCTATGCTGACATAACAGCCAGTTGAACTATTTTGGTTGTCTTGGAGACAAATTCATTACAGCAATAAAATCGTCATGGAATATTAGTTCAGAAGGTATTATATATTCATGTAACCTATGTGAGTCGCAATTTAACATATAGTACATATCAACTGCAACCCTTCTAATCTTGATACTTATAGTAAAGTTAATACTGTTATACTGATAGCTGTCTCTTAGAGAAAGTCCAGAATTATAGGTTTATCAAACCCATGTAGGTGGGACCCATTGATATTACTCTAGACACAAATCGCATAAAAATGCATAATGCTATCTGGCACACAGCTAAATAGATGAACCCCAACATGTTGATGTTCCAAGACTATTAATGGATTGCCATTTATACTGCTGCGATGTATTAGTTATTGCGACTAAAAAAGTCGCATACACAAAACCGCATAACAATATTTGAACTAGCGACATCATATTGGCCTATAGCTTATTAAAGCATCTTTAAATGGTATGGTTAGAACCTACATTACTACAGCTAACTTAATTTCTATAACAAAGAACTTTAAGAACTGGTATTTAGTAACTAAATATAAACCATGACCAAATTCAATATATTAAAAATGAAAAGTTATGATAAAATTATATATATAATAAATAAGTATTTAAAAAGAAGAAGAAGTATTAATGATATACATTATTTACGCATCACTAATGAAACAATAAATATCCAATTCTATATTGAGGCCTCTCGGTGAAAGAGTGTCTGTGAGAAAAATCCACTGGATTTCACGTTTAGATAGATCTCTCAGAATGTTGTCCGTCTCCCGTGTGTGTGTGGGGGAATTTCCGCATTCAGTAGTAGACTACTTCCATGACATGTGCCCTTTAATTTGTTAGAATTCACACTATAAAGGACTGTGTTGTTTGTTTGATAAGGTTAGTACACAGGAAGAGTGGTGATAGCACCCTCAGGAGCCATTCAGATGCTTGTGTTCATTATCTTCCTTAAGAAACAGGATGGAATGTTGCTGTTATGGGCAGCAGAGCTATTTATGATAAGCACGGTTGTGTTTAATGCTTTGTGGTTTTTGCAGTTTCATGTTTTTAGATCTCTTGCAAGTGTCAAGTATAATATACACAAAAATGTATTTTTCTTTTTTGTCCAGAATCCCCAACTGTGCCCTCTTATAGGACAAGTCCAACCAGTACTTATTTAAACTCAGAGGTGGTATCTTTTGACAATGGTCTGTATGTGTCCAAATTGTTAAGGATTCTGGACATCTCTTTGTAGTAATCACTTATTGAGGATAACACTACCACCTCCCTTATCCGCCGGGCGTATGGTCAGGTCTTTGCGTTCGCATAATTGCTTAAGCCCCACCTTAATATTGGGATTATCATATATTCTTTTTTTGGCCAATTGATCTAAATCCTTCAATACCAAGTCCCGAAAGACATTGATCGAAGGTGCAGTGGGACCTGGAGGATTAAAAAGGGAGGGTTTGGCTAGGCCCAAATGAACAGTACCTCCCGTTCTCTCTATAGCTAATGGTCTCATAGGGTTAGTAATGAAGTGTCTTTATATATTTACTTTGCGTATAAATTTGTGTACATCAATAAACGTGGCAAAATTATTCAGTTTTTTGGGAGGAACAAATTTAAGTCCTTTTTCCACAATGTACTTTTCGGCGTCTGTAAATGTGGCATGGCTGAGATTGAAGATACCCTTATCATTTATGTTCTTTTTCTTTTTCCGGGCACGCCACCCCAGGAAGGAACACAACTCAAGGGGGACTGGCTACCCTGCCATGTGCTTGCTGTTCGTGAGGCCTCAGGTGGGTAACCCTGGGGCCTTAATTCTGCCGTTGCAGGGAGCTCACTGGGTAAGGTGACCAGATTTTTAAAATAAAATCTGGGGACATATTTTTTTTTTACTTGTAATGGCAGCAATCGACGACTCTTTGCCCATCTCCGCCGCCGCCCGCCTCACAGCCTGTCAAGTCTAAAGCCCCATACACACTATCAGATTTTCTGCTGATTTTTTCCTTCAGATTTACCAAAACTATATAATATGAGGTCAAAGCTTAGGAGTTTCAATTTGTATGCAATCAGGCAGGCCCTTGCACTACATGGTTTTGGTAAATCTGAAGACAAAAATCAGCAGAAAATCTGATAGCGTGTATGGGGCTTTACTCTTCGGGCCCCGGCTACTACTGGGTGGGGAGCAGAGGAAGATCACTCCACCAGGGAAGGCAAGGAGATAAGCAGGCAGGCAGCTGGCCGGGACTTGAGCCAAGGCAGAAGAACATGTGAGTGGAGCTGAATGGGCATGTGCCCAAAACTGAAGAAATAGTCCCTCCGCTCCGACCAGCACCTGATCATCAGAAAGGGGCACAGATAATGGAAAAAAATAAACCCCCATAAGCTAGTAGGAGCGGCAGAAGAGGGGGGGTGCAATTCAGATTTTTTCTTTTTATTCTGCTGTCTTTGAAATTGCCCCAGCCCCTGTTCAAATCCAATCCGGGGACAAAACTGGGGACAGACTTGGTCCGGGGACAGTGTCCTCAATCCGGGGACTGTCCCCAGAAACCGGGGATGTCTGGTCACCCTATCACTGGGGAGCTGTCTGCTAAAGCTCTAGTCTGGTATCACTGGAGTAAAGGTGTTGCATAGATGTTTGAAGGAGGCAACCCACTTTCCAGGGACATGTTGTGAGTACAGACTGTAATGGAAAAATGTTCTGTAAATAAATGTATTCTATTCCGTATGTATTGCACACTGCCCTCACTGTGCACACAGCACTAATAATGTTTTCAGTACATGTTTACATTCTTTCGAGTTCTGATTAGAATTAGCCTGCCTATGTAATGCCCCTTGTTACCATAAACATACAATTGTAATATTAATGTGATACCTACGTAATCATGTGTATAAAAACCTTCAATTGCGTCATAATAAAGCAGAACAGTTATTTGGAAAGATGCTGAGCGTATCTTTTGTGTCTGTTCCCTACTGCAGTAGTTATTATTAATTTGGAACCACTAATCAATATGAGGATAGGAGTTGCCTATCATCAATTTAACCGAGTCAAGACTGCTGTGAGAGATCTTAGAGACTTTTGGGCTGCTGCCACCTGTAGCATACCTGGTGATGGAGCCCGATGTGTAGAGGAAGGCCTCTCTTACAGCTCTGGCTCAGGAGCCCTGGTAGTGTAACAGGGAACAGTGACAAGCACGGTACAGCTGAATCAAATATGGGAAGAAGAGCCAAGGCAAGGTCTGACAGTCCAAGTTGGCAACTAGCAGGCAGATCAGACACAGGCAGAAGAGTGTCAGAAGTCAGGCCGGATTCGGTAATATCAAGGCAGGTTAGCAGAAGTCCAGGGTTGAGCCAGGGGTCGGTGCAGGCAGAGTTCAAGCAAGGTCAGGAGAAGATCAGGTTGGCAACGGGTGAACAAAAGGGATGGGCCAAATGGACCCCTGTTCGGTTCGGACCAGAACTTCCGAACACCGCGAACGTTCGGACCCGAACAACAAACCCAATTAAAGTCGATGGGACCCAAACGTCAAATATCAAAAGTGCCCATTTTGAAGGCTTAAATGCGAATAATTAGGCATACCGTGGTAAGTTTGTGAAAAAAGTCATTTTTAAATGAGCAGTGATTTTTTTTATTTTTAAAGTGAAAGCCTAAAAAATAAAAATTCCTTCCAATATAGTGCCAGGGGGGTCCCCTTAGTCTAACTGTAAAGTGGCAGATCTGTACCATATCTAGAACCTGCTGCAGCAATAATTGAATTTTTAAAGCTAAGAAAATGACATTTTTCCAGCAAGCTGCCTTTATTTTGCTCAGCAACAGCTGGGGAGCCAGTGTGTATGATGAGGCCACAATGTAGTACACTGGGAACAAGATTAGAGATTTTTTGGATACATTCTGGTGTCAGTTTGACTTTGGATAGAAGTAACGGGCGCGTTAAAATTGGTCTTTGGGTGTCGGTGGCGCCTTCCCACCATAACCCTATATAGATAATCTTGATGAAAGCAAGAATTTGCCTTGCTGTAAAAAATTGCAATGATATGCACCTGTCAGACAGGTGCAGAAAAATTTGGTCTTTGGGTGTTAATTGTGCCCATGAAACCTATACCAAAAACATTCTTCCAGATGAAATGATTGAACACCCTCAAAGCTAGGCAGCCTCAAAGTCCTGCAGAGATTCCACATCCCAAAAAGACTTAATCAGTGACATCGGCATCAGGGCCCTTAATAGCTGGTAATCCAGGACTGATTCATCTTTATAAAAGTCAAACAGTGCACAGAGTCTGTGGACAGACGTGTTCTATGATCAGTAACGAAACCTCCTGCAGCACTGAATGCCCATTCTGAAAGCACACTGGATGCAGGGCAGCCCAACAACTCAATAGCATGCTGGACAAGTTCTGGCCAGTGGTCTATTTTCATGACCCAGTAAGCCAGTGGATCATGAGCTGGAAAGCTCTCCGTCTCTGTTTTGGCCGTCCATCTCAGGTAATCGTCCACCATGTGATGCAGACGCTGCCGATGGGATGGGGAAGCTGACAGCCCTGGGCGGCGAGGACTAAAAAAATTCCGAAATGCCTCACTTAGGCGGATACCTTCTCCAACGCTCCTTTCTTGACCAACGGAAGACTCAAAACGCCATTTTCCACCACACTGTAACCTACTAGAGTCAGGAAAAACGTTCAATAAAATCCTCTTTAATGTGTCAAGAGATTTTATCCTCTGCACTCTCTGGAGACGGGATGAGTTCAGAGACCTTCCCCTATAACAGTGCTCAAGGAGGGTTGCCAACCAGTAATCATCCTTCTCTCTTAATGCCAAGTATTCTTGGGTCCTTTCGCAGGATTTGAAGCATGAAGTTGCCCATGAGCCTCAAATTTGCAGAGGCTTGAGAAGCAGACTCCTCAGGGTCACTCAGGATGACAGAATCTGGAACTTCCTCCTCCCAGCCACGTACTACTCCCAAGGGTCCTGGGGTTGGAAAAACATGTCTTCCTCTTCTTCAAAGCCTATGAAAGTGCCAGAATCCTCCTCCTCATTCTCCTCCCCTCTCTCCTCCTGTGTGTTCTGTGACATAGGAATGATTATGTCTGCATAAAGTGGGCCTTGAGAGGAAAGGAAGTCCTCCTCTTCCTCCTGCTGCTCTGCCTCCAGTGCCCTGTCCATAATGCCACACGGAGTCTGCTCCAGAAGGAACACAACAGGGATTGTGTCACTGATGCATGCACTGTCACTGCTCACCATCCTTGTGGCCTCCTCAAATGGTGACAATACAGTGCATGCATCCTTAATGACCAGCCATTGGCGTGGGGAAAAAAAGCTGAGGCGGCCTGAGCCTGTCGTCGTGCCATACTGACACAAGTACTCGTTGACGGCCCTCTGCTGCATGTATTGCCGCTGCAGCATTCCCAAAGTTGAGTTCCACCTGGTGGACATGTCACAAATCAGGCGGTTTATGGGCAGGTGGAATTCCCGCTGAATTTCAGCCAACCGATCACTGGCTGTATATGACCGCCTGAAATGGCTACAGACTCTTCTGGCCTGCTTTAGTACATCTTGCAACCCTGGGTACGTACTTAGGAAACGCTGCACCACCAAATTGAGGACATGTGCCAGGCATGGCACATGTGTCAACTTTTCCTGTCTAAGGGCGGACAGGAGGTTTGAACCATTATCGGACACCACCATTCCTGGCTCCAGCTGGCGTGGTGTGAACCACCTCTTGGCCTGTCCTTGCAGAGCTGCAATGATCTCTGCTCCGATGTGGTTCCTGTCCCCTAAACACACCAGCTGAAGCACTGCATGGCACCTTTTAGCCTGACTCTGGGAAAAGCCCTTTGAACGCTTAGGGGGTACCTGATGTTCATAGGACAATTCTGCAGAGGGGGGCATGGAGGTGGTGGAGGAGGGAGTAGAGCTCACAGGTCGGGCATCATCACCCCCAGCTGTATGGAGACGTGGGGGCACAACAAGCTGCAGCACTGAGCCCTGTCCTGCATCCTTTCAAGTTGCAAGCAGCGTTACCCAGTGTGCTGTGAACAAAATATATCCTCCCTGCCCATGCTTGCTGGACCACGTGTCAGCAGTAAAGTGGATTTTACAGCTGACTGCCTTGCCCAACGATGCCAGAGCATTCCCTTCCACGTGATGGTAGAGAGATGGAATGGCCTTACGTGAAAAGTAGTATTGACTGGGAACCTGCCATTGTGGTACAGCACATTGTGCGAATTCACGGAAGGGGCAGAATCCACCAGGCTGAAAGGCAGAAGTTGGAGAGCCAACAGCTTTGACAAGCTTGCATTCAGGTGCTGGGCATGTGGGTGGCAGGGACTGTATTTTTTTTTCTGCTGCAGAAGATGGGGCAGAGAAATTTGCAGGCTACAGTCTACAGCTGGTGGTGTGTTGCTGGTAGATTAGCTGCTAGGACCTTGGACACCCTGTGCTATACCATCATCCCTGTCAGTGGAGGCTGCTGAAAGGTAATGACTCGGTATCGCAGGGCAGACTGAATTGGGTAAGGATGAGGAGGAGGAGGAACAGATTTGTGCCCCTTTTGTGTGGCTTTTAGGTGCTCTTGCCAACGGGCTGAGTGGTTGGATGTTAAATGCGTTGTTAGGCATGTGGTACCCAAATGATTGGTGTTTTTGCCACGTTTGATGTGCCTGTGACACAGTTTGCAGATAGCTACAGTGCGATCTGCTATAGGTGTGCTGAAAAAGGCCCAGATAGCTGAACTGTGGGGAGTGGGCCGGGAGATAACAGCTGCAGATGTGATGGAAGAGGGTGGCTGGTCCCTACTCTTTTCTTGATGCCGACCTCCTTGGGGTTGTGCCGCCTCACCTTCAGTTTCCTCCTCTGCTCTAACTGGCACCCAAGTCGCATCAGGGACCTCATCATCATCATCATCTCCATCTCCTCCATCTTCATCATTACCACTGGAGACAACTTGGCAATACGCTGCGGCTTGGGGAACATGAATGCAATTTGTCTACCAGTGTTCCTCCCTCTCTCTAGGCTCATGTTCCTGTCATCCTCAACCTCAGAACCAGCATCTGAATCCAGTAATGGCTGGGCATCATCAAGGAGCAAGTGACTGACGCTGTGGTCAAATAACTCAGCTGACTCCTCAATGGCTAATGTTAGGGCTATGGCAGGAATAGATGTGGACAAGGAAGCAGGTTTATCCACTCTGGCAACTGCAGGGGACTGCACACTTGTCTCTGCTTGTGTGACAGAGGATGAGGAGGATGAGAAAGGTTTAGTAAGCCAGTCCACCACCTCCTCTGCATGCTGTGGCTGGATAGCACGGGCAAACTCACTAAACAGAGGAAATGATGCCCTGCCTGAGGACTGACCACCATGTCCACCTTTGCCTGTGGACACATTTGTTGCTGGCCCCCTTACAGTGCCAAGGGAACGTCTGCCTCTCCTTGTTGTTCTCCCAGACATTATTGGGAGGGAGGGGGCGGTGCTTATAACCAAATGTAAAGGAGAAGTTGAAATCTGTACGTAGATGCACTTTAATCAATGTAAAGAGGTATTTGGTGCCCTTTAATTTGAGTACTCACACTACACAGACACACTCCACGTCATACAGTATAATACACTGCAATATAATGCACCAAACGTACAGTGATGCACAGAACTATATGGCGTTAAACTGGCAGTAACGCACACAGAAGTAAATGGCGTTAAACTGGCAGTATTATTATTATTATTATATTATTATTATACGAGATTTATATAGCGCCAACAGTTTACTCAGCGCTTTACAATGTATAAGGGGGACAACACAATTACAGTACAATACAAAAGGTACAGGAGGGCCCTGCTCGTAGAGCTTACATTCTAAAAGGGAGGGGGTGGTGGTACAAAAGGTAATAGCTGCAAAGAACTATATGGCGTTAAACAGGCAGTAACGCACGCAAAACTATATGGCGTTAAACAGGCAGTAACGCACGCAAAACTATATGGCGTTAAACTGGCAGTAACGCACGCAAAACTATATGGCATTAAACTGGCAGTAACGCACGCAATATGATATGGTGTTAAACTGGCAGTAACGCACGCAAAACTATATGGCATTAAACTGGCAGTAACGCATGCAAAACGATATGGCATTAAACTGGCAGTAACAGACAAAACTATATGGCGTTAAACTTGTTGTAACACACACAGAACTATATGGCGTTAAACTGGCAGTAACGCACGCAAACTATATGGCGTTAAACAGGCAATAACGCGCGCAAAACGATATGGCGTTAAACTGGCAGTAACGCACGCAAAACAATATGGCGTTAAACTGGCAGTAACGCATGCAAAACTATACGGCGTTAAACAGGCAGTAACGCATTCAAAACTATATGGCGTTAAACTGGCAGTAACGTACGCACAACTATATGGCGTTAAACTGGCAGTAACGCATTCAAAACTATATGGCATTAAACTGGCAGTAACGCACACAATACGATATGGCGTTAAACTGGCAGTAACGCAATCAAATAGATGTTCAACCGCCACTACACTGAAGCTATCTGAACTGTCCCTACTCTAGCTATATACTAATGTCAAGATTACTGTTATAGGGCGTACACACGGTCGGACTTTGTTCGGACATTCCGACAACAAAATCCTAGGATTTTTTCCGACGGATGTTGGCTCAAACTTGTCTTGCATACACACGGTCACACAAAGTTGTCGGAAAATCCGATCGTTCTAAACGCAGTGACGTAAAACATGTACGCCGGGACTATAAACGGGGAAGTGGCCAATAGCTTTCATCTCTTTATTTATTCTGAGCATGCGTGGCACTTTGTCCGTCGGATTTGTGTACACATGATCGGAATTTCCGACAACGGATTTTGTTGTCGGAAAATTTTATCTCCTGCTCTCCAACTTTGTGTGTCGGAAAATCCGATAGAAAATGTCCGATGGAGCCCACACACGGTCGGAATTTCCGACAACACGCTCCGGTCGGACATTTTCCATCGGAAAATCCGACCGTGTGTACGGGACATGACAGTCTCACTACACTACACTGAAACTACCTGAGCTGTCCCTACTCTAGCTGCACACTATGAAAAGCTGAATGATGGTCCTCCTCACTACACTCACACTATTCCTAGACTGACACTAAACTAATATTCTACACTGACAATAATAAGCAAAATAGCACAGTATAGCACACTAACTAATAGCACTGAACAATGCCCTGTTCTATCTCTCCCCACACCAAAATCACACTGAAAATGGCTGCCATTGAAAGAATACTTTTATACTGTGGGGCGGGAATGAGCCACGATTGGATAAAGTCACGATGACAGTGTCCAACCATGACTCTGACATGGCTCTGTGCACTGATTGGCTGAAGCTTTCACTGCTTCAGCCAATCAGGGCTTGCAATGCACTGTTCAACGCCACAATGCATTGTGATCGGTTCGGGGGGGGGGGGGGCGCGAACAAATGGTCGAATGACCCGTTTGTTCGGCTGTTAGTTGAACGTCCGAACAACGAATGTTCAACCCGAACTAATGCTCGGGCCGAACCGTTCGCCCATCCCTAGTGAACAATACAAGAACAGATGCTTCAGGAACGCAATAGACCACACGGCACTGACACAGGGCAGGCGATCGTGCACGTGAACGCGCGCCCGCTTAATGGCCATGAACAGGGCTTACAAGGACCATGTACCTGTGCACATGTATGTGTCTTTCCTGACACCACCCCTCTGCTGCTAGAGAGTCAGCTGTGTATTTGTGTAAAGGGGACATTGGCTGGTGTCCTGAAGAGCTCAGTCCAGTAGTGGCCTGTCTATAAGGGGCGCAGGGGCGTCGCACCCCTAAATCCATGCGCCCGGCACCTAGTCTACATGCAGGGCGCCGGACGCATGGATTTCAGTGTTTTTTTTCTTTTTTTTAAGCACATGATTAGAGCCTTAGGTTCTAATTGGCTTCAAAAAAGGGTGCCCTCGGGGGGCAGAGCACTGCCCCCTGAGCCCACCCAGTTGTGTGACAATAGCGAATTGATATTCACAATTGTCTTCCTGATTCTCCTCCAGGGCCAATCAGGAAGCAGGTCCTGAGACCTGATTGGCCAGGGAGTCTTTGGACTCCTCGCCAATCAGATCTCAGAACCTACTTTCTGTTCGGCCGGGAGGAGAAGCAATGGCCCAAGCTCTTCGCAAGCTTTGCATGCTGGAGGGAAGAGCAATAGCACCATTAAGGATCCTTGTCATTTGCCTTCTAAAGTAAGGAGGCCTCTGATCGCCACTTTCTATAAATCTAATTCTGCTCTATTTGCTCAAGGAGGCTTTTGTGCCTTTAGCTCCCACTACTTCAAAGCCAAGTCCACTAACTGCTTTTACAAGGACTTCTTGTAAGTTCTACAGAAGGAATTTTACAGTCCTCACTTGGTACATAGTTCTTTTTGGAGAATCCTAGTTAATACCCTTCAATGGCGACCCTAGGGGGGGGCCAGAGGGGGCCCTGACCCCCCCAACATTATGCTGTGCCCCACCATGTGCCCCCCCCCCAAAAAAAAAAAAATTTTTTTTTTTTTTTACAAAAAATCAATGTCTAAGAGGGAGAGAGTCCCCAGTCAGCTCCTGCGGGTGATTTCTCCCCTCTCCCCTGCTCCCTGACACTGCATAATGCGAGCGCTCACACAACCACGGCCGCCCGATCTGCTCCTTCACCTGCATCCTCATTGGCAGGGAGAAGAGCGAGTTGCAGGAAGGACTCCACCAGGACTCTCAGTTACTGAAAAAACAGACTGATTTCTCCCGTCCTTAGGACAGGAGGACCAGCCTGTAAATTCCAAGAGATGCCAGACCAGCGCTGTCAATAGCAGGGGCAGTACAGCAAGAGGAGGCTGGGAAACCCCACAGTGGCAGAACACCAGGGCCCGGAGGCAAGACAACCTTTGCAACCCTGATAGTTCTCCCACTGCTTTGGATCCTTATATTTTCTTGATATGCTGGTGACATATATCTCTTGTTTTCTGCCACCCTGGGGGACCCCAATACAGTAGGAAGGGAGCTCACTGCAGAATATGTGAAAGGGCCCATTGTGGGGTTGTAGTAAAGGGCCCCAGGAGATTATTTATATATATATATATATATATATATATATATATATATATATATATACCGTATTTATCGGCGTATAACACGCGCCGACGTATAACACGCACCCCAAGTTTAGGAGAGAATTTTAAGGAAAAAAACTTTTAGGAGGGAAGTTTAAGGAAAAGAAACTTACATTAAAATGCCCATCAATGCAGCCTCATCAGTGTCCATCTGCAGCCTTGTTAGTGTCATTGCAGCCTTTTCAGTGTCAGTGCAGCCTTGTCAATGCAGCTTTGCCCCAGTGCAGCCTTTTCAATGCAGCCTTGTCCCCAGTGCAGCCTTGTCAATGCAGCCTTGTCCCCAGTGCAGCCTTGTCAATGCAGCCTTGTCCCCAGTGCAGCCTTGTCAATGCAGCCTTGTCCCCAGTGCAGCCTTATCAATGCAGCCTTGTCCCCAGTGCAGCCTTATCAATGCAGCCTTGTCCCCAGTGCAGCCTTGTCCCTGCAGCCTTGTCCCCAGTGCAGCCTTATCAATGCAGCCTTGTCCCCAGTGCACACCTTGTCCCTGCAGCCTTGTCCCCAGTGCAGCCTTATCAATGCAGCCTTGTCCCCAGTGCACACCTTGTCCCTGCAGCCTTGTCCCCAGTGTCCATGCCTCCTCCTGCCGCCGCCGCCATACACATGGTTGTAGTTTTAAATATGGCGCCACGGAGTTCGGAGAGACTCGGCGCCGGCGGAAGTGAACGAACGCCGCCGAGATACACATAGCCGAGGGTTCTCGGCTCTTTCCGGCGCCGCTCACAGTCCCGCCCAGTCCCGCCCTATGATGGACATAACACAGGTCCAATGGCGGGACTGGGCGTGACAGTGAGCGGCGCCGGAAAGAGCCGAATACACCCGACTATGTGTATCTCGGCTCTGTGATTTCGGCGGCGCTCGTTCAGCACCGCCGAGCACCTCCGAACTCCGCGGCGCCATATTTGAAACTACTCGCTATGTAAATGTCGGCGGCGATCGCCGACATTCACATAGCGATAGCGGGGATCGGCGTATAACACGCACCCACGACTTTCCCCTGATTTTAAGGGGAAAAAAGTGCGTGTTATACGCCGATAAGGGTGCAGGTATATATATATATATATATGCATTTTATAGTTGCCCCCCTACTTTTGTCCCTGTCCCTCCATGTGCCCCCCCTAAATTTGAAAGCTGGAGACGCCACTGATACCCTTCATCCCCATCCAAGTTACCCAAAAAATAAAAACAACAAAAAAGAACACCCCTAGACTGATTATTGAGCCAGGGAGTGACTGTAGCTGTGTGGCTGGCTGTGGGGCAATCACTGGAAAAAAAGGACCCAGGCATATTTCCAGCGGCTCCTCTGGGGTCAGCGCTATACATACAGTATGTCCGGTGTTCCTCCTGACATTTAAGCCTTGGAGATTGCTTGTCTGTAAGTGACTATAGGATTCTATGTTCCATGGTAATGTTTTGTTAGCTTAGGACTGGAATGAATGTGCTTCCCTGACAATTTTGCTGCTGGTAACTTATAATTGTTCATTGTATATTTTACAACATGAAGAACAAATTTAAAGAGGAAACTTCACTCCCTCAATAAACATTGACTATGTTTAATTCTCTTGCCGCTAGCATTAGTACATACAGTAGATAGGAATGTATATTTACATTTTTTAAACTTCTTTTTCTACATTTCTTAATGGTTTCTGGCCTAGGGCAAAATGATGTCATACATCCCAGACGTCTTCAGGAGGGGAGATGGAGATTTCTCAGCTAAGCACACCATCCTGTCTGCCAGTAGTGGCCCGTCCATAGGGGGTGCACGGGCGCCGCCCCCACCTCCTTTCCATGCTTCTGGCCCCCTGATCTACATACGAGGTGCCGAAAGCATGGATTCCAATGGAAGGTTTTGTTTTTTTTGAAGCACGTAATTAAAGCCAGAGGCTCTAATAGGCTTAAAAAAAGGGTGGGCTCGATGCCGAAGAGGAGACGCAAGGCGAGGACACCGCTGTAATGCCAAGGAGGAGACACAGGGGAAGCCGGCCACCCGTCACCTGGAGGGAAGCGTTGCCTGGGATAAGTGTTGCGGGTGACCAACCGAGGCACTGTTTGCCACCCCCTAAAACATATACAGTATCTCACAAAAGTGAGTACACCCCTCACATTTTTGTAAATATTTTATTATATCTTTTCATGTGACAACTCTGAAGAAATGACATTTTGCTACAATGTAAAGTAGTGAGTGTACAGCTTGTATAACAGTGTAAATTTGCTGTTTCCTCAAAATAACTCAACGCACAGCCATTAATGTCTTAACCGCTGGCAACAAAAGTGAGTACAAAGCAAGCCACTGAGAGACTGAGCCAGCCACTCCGGCCCCCTCCACAGCCCAGCACTATAGTGAACACTGGAGGGGCAGAGCACAGAGCTGCTGACTGACATTCACAACTCTTTGCTCAGATTGGAGGGGAGAACTGAGCGATCAGTGGTGTGTGATTACTAGTTCTCTGTGTTGAGCAGGCTGTGGACTGATGCTGCACCTAGGTGAGTACAAACATTTTTTTTTTTTTTTTTTTTACAAACCCCATACTTCTCTTTTAAATAGCGTTTTTGGTTTGTAGTGTTCCACTTTTTAAAAGCAGCTACAAGAAAAGTTTTAACCCACACACAATCTGTCCTCATTTCCTGTGTGACATCACTGAGCAGATATGGACATGATCATATTTGGCTAATGACATCGCACAGGATTCCCACTTGCTGACCCCCCTGCAAACCAAACTTGTAAAAGAAAAAGAAAGCACCCTCCCCACCCCCCTTGTCACCACTACACTTACCTGCATGGATGATTGGCTGCATGGATGATTGGCTGATGCTGTGATCCAGGGATTTTAAATCCCCACTTTTCTTCGCTGTCTTTCCTTAGGGCTTCCAGGACAGATCAGAGTAATTCTGATTGGTCAGGCGCTGACACGTGTACACTTTGACCAATGTAAATTGTTCTGTTCTATCCTGGAAGCCCTAAAGAAAGACACGGAAGAAAAGAGAGGCTATCCAATCCCCAGACCACTGCACCGGTACTGAATCGATCGGCCCAGTGCATCCTGACATTTTCATTGAGCTGTGCTTTGCTTCTCATTGGTCCAAATGTTACATGTAGTGTTCAGGCAAACAATGTAGAGATACTTTGCATCAAACAGGACTCAGGGAAGCTGCTGGGAAGTTGGGACCTGCGTGCCACGTGTTGGGAGCAATTGAGAGACTTCAGCTGTTCCCGGTTGCTGACCTTTGAGGACCACCTGGTGAGAGGTGGCTTTGTGAATGGGGCAGAACCTTTGGCCTGGCCTTTAAGGGAAAGCCTGAGACTCAGAAGTGAGAAGCCATTGACCAAATTCATCCTTTGCTTGCCTGTGTAGGTAAATTGTGTTTCCCCTCTGGGATCACCATGGACTTTTTCCTTTGAGAGCATCTCCTTGCCCATTTGGGAACACAAAATACACCGTTATAGAGAACTCCATCCAAAGACTTAGGATCCAACGCCAGCAGTACTGAGACAGTACTACTGCCCAGTAGTGTAGTGAGAGAAGGTGCAACCACTTTACATTACAGATATGTCAGTGAGTTCTCGGCAGGTCATTACTGGTGTAGGGCAGAGGGACCCAAGAAATGGGGATAACTCTATAAGAGCTTCCTAAAAACATCACAGCCTCTTTCCTCAGTACTCCTTACAAGAGCCCTCAGTTCTGATGCAAACAATGGGCTAGGGTTTGGGAAGAGTTAGGCAAATATATCAAAATGTCTTCAAGGATGTCCTCTGGCCATGAGATGAGGCGGGTTCTTTCTGACTTAAAGTAGAACTATAGGCGAACATGTTTTTTTCATTTTGGATAGAGCAAGGGAGGGTTATAACCCCTGCTGTCAGATTATTTTTTTTCTCCATCACTGTTCCATTGCATAGATTTCCCTTCCAGTCCCAGAGTCAAACAAAAAGCAAGAGGAAATCCCTGCAAATTAAGGAAAATTCTTGGGGACCCCCAGGTCATTAGAACTAGTGCCCATTGGAACATTTACCCTCTCTTACAAATTTGGTGACAACCCAAAATTTTAGATTTTCTGTTACTTTCATTTTCAATGATAATGATAAACAGGACAAACAGAGAGGGTGAATCTCTTTATTGGGGGCACAGACAGCAATAACAACTGACGGGGATTCTAATCCCTCTGCACTCTATCCAAAACAAAAAAAAAATGTTTTGCCTTTAGTTATACTTTAATGCAGATTCTAATGCACATTGTGAGGATATTCCCATGTGCAGTGATGTCATTTCAGTACAGGAGAGAAGCCTGTACAACTGTACAAGACAGAAGGTCTTCATGTGAATATTTATATTTGGCCAGTAGGTGGCAGCAGCACATCAACAAGTCTCTGGCCAGAGCAACAGCTGTTTGTAATGGATACGATTAAGTCATTATATACTGACGCAGTAGGTTTGAAGTCAATTATTTAAAAATAAGTTGGTTTATTTATCACGCAAGAAACTATAACAATAATACCCAACATTTTTGTTTGCATCATGTGTTAATCAATAAATGTACAGTTGCCATCCGTCTGCGGTCTAGAGGGAGGTCTACCTGGTGATTAAGGAGTGTTTCTGGAAATTTTGCTCCCTAATTTCCTGTTCTGTTGTATGCCGGCAAATACATGGTAAATTTAATATTATATATACAGTGGGGACGGAAAGTATTCAGACCCTCTTAAATTTTTCACTCTTTGTTATATTGCAGCTATTTGCTAAAATCATTTAAGTTCATTTTTTTCCTCATTAATGTACACACAGCACCCCATATTGACAGAAAAACACAGAATTGTTGACATTTTTGCAGATTTATTAAAAAAGAGAAACTGAAATATCACATGGACCTAAGTATTCAGACCCTTTGCTGTGAGACTCATATATTTAACTCAGGTGCTGTCCATTTCTTCTGATCATTCTTGAGATGATTCTACACCTTCATTTGTGTCCAGCTGTGTTTGATTATACTGATTAGATTTGATTAGGAAAGCCACATACCTGTCTATATAAGACCTTACAGCTCACAGTGCATGTCAGAGCAAATGAGAATCATGAGGTCAAAGTAACTGCCTGAAGAGCTCAGAGACAGAATTGTGGCAAGGCACAGATCTGACAGTTCTTCTGCACTTCTATAATCCTTAAATGGAAGAAGTTTGGGACGACCAGAACCCTTCCTAGAACTGGCCGCCCGGCCAAATTGAGCTATCGGGGGAGAAGAGCCTTGGTGTGAGAGGTAATGAAGAACCCAAAGATCACTGTGGTTGAGCTCCAGAGATGCAGTCGGGAGATGGGAGAAAGTTGTACAAAGTCAACCATCACTGCAGCCCTCCACCAGTCGGGGCTTTATGACAGAATGGCCCGATGGAAGCCTCTCCTCAGTGCAAGACACATGAAAGCCCGCATGGAGTTTGCTACAAAATACCTGAAGGACTCCAAGATGGTGAGAAATAAGATTCTCTGGTCTCATGAGACCAAGATAGAACTTTTTGGCCTTAATTCTAAGTGGTATGTGTGGAGAAAACCAGGCACTGCTCATCACCTGTCCAATACAGTCCCAACAGTGAAGCATGGTGGTGGCAGCATCATGCTGTGGGGGTGTTTTTCAGCTGCAGGGACAGGACGACTGGTTGCAATCGAGGGAAAGATGAATGCGACCAAGTACAGGGATATCCTGGACGAAAACCTTCTCCAGAGTGCTCAGGACCTCAGACTGGGCCGAAGGTTTACCTTCCAACAAGACAATGACCCTAAGCACACAGCTAAAATAACGAAGGAGTGGCTTCACAACAACTCAGTGACTGTTCTTGAATGGCCCAGCCAGAGCCCTGACTTAAACCCAATTGAGCATCACCAACGTTTACCATCCAACCTGACAGAACTGGAGAGGATCTGCAAGGAGGAATGGCAGAGGATCCCCAAATCCAGGTGTGAAAAACTTGTTGCATCTTTCCCAAAAAGACTCATGGCTGTATTAGATCAAAAGGGTGATTCTACTAAATACTGAGCAAATGGTCTGAATACTTAGGACCATGTGATATTTCAGTTTTTCTTTTTTAATAGATCTGCAAAAATGTCAACAATTCTGTGTTTTTCTGTCAATATGTGATGGTGTGTGTACATTAATGAGGAAAAAAAATGAACTTATATGACTTTAGCAAATGGCTGCAATATAATAAAGAGTGAAAAATTTAAGGGGGTCTGAATACTTTCTGTCTCCACTGTATATATATATATATATATATATATACAGGTCTGGACTGGGACAAAAAATAGGCCCGGGCATTCTAAGCTCAGCAGCCCATTTTTAAGAAAAAATCAAATTACAAATAATGACAACCAGTTTCTCAATGTATTTTAGTTATATTTAGCCTGCTTCAGTCACTGTAAAGAATTGTCAAAGGATCGGTGAGAAAAGGTAGTTGAACTGTATAAAACAGGAAAGGGATATAAAAAGATATGCAAGGAATTGAGAATGCCAATTAGCAGTGTTCAAACTCTAATCAAGAAGTGGAAAATGAGGGGTTCTGTTGAAAACAAACCATGGTCAGGTAGACCAACTAAAATTTCAGCCACAACTGCCAGGAATATTGTTCGAGATGCAAAGAAAAACCCACAAATAACTTCAGGTGAAATACAGGACTCTCTGAAAACATGTGGTGTGGCTGTTTCAAGATGCACAATAAGGAGAAACTTGAAGAATAATGGGCTGCATGGTCGAGTCGCCAGAAGAAAGCCATTACTACGCAAATGCCACAAAGTATCCCGCTTACAATACACCAAACAGCACAGAGACAAGCCTCAAACCTTCTGGTACAAAGTCATTTGGAGTGATGAGACCAAAATTGAGCTTTTTGGCCACAACCATAAACACCACATTTGGAGAGGAGTCAATACGGAGGTGGATCACTGATGTTTTGGGGATATGTGAGCTACAAAGATACAGGGAATTTGGTCAAAATTGATGGCAAAATGAATGCAGTATGTTATCAAAAAATACTGGAGGAACATTTGCATTCATTAGCCAGGAAGCTGCGCATGGGACGTACTTGGACATTCCAACATGACAATGATCCAAAACACAAGGCCAAGTGGACCTGTCATTGGCTACAGCAGAATAAAGTGAAGGTTCTGGAGTGGCCATCTCAGTCTCCTGACCTCAATGTCATTGAGCCACTCTGGAGAGATCTCAAACGTACAGTTCTTGCAAGACAGCCCAAGAATTTACAGGAACTGGAGGCTTTTTGCCAAGAGGAATGGGCAGCTTTACCATCTGAGAAGATCATCCACAAATACCACAAAAGACTTCAAGCTGTCATTGATGTTAAAGAGGGCAATACACGGTATTAAGAACTGGGGTATGTAAACTTTTAAGCAGGGTCATTTGGGTAGTTTCTGTTGTGATTATGATTTAAAAAGAGTAAACACAGTTGATTGATAATAAATGGCTTCAGCCAAATACTAACCATGAGTGAACAAAATGTTTTTGTGTTATCATTCATATTCTCTAAAAAATGGCCAAGAAATCATAAATTCTGCAAGGGTATGTAAACTTATAAGCACAACTGTATATATGTGTATTTCTCTTCTTTTTTGACAACAGGTGCCTTCTCCTGGTATCCTCGTGACGTGTGGGGAACTCATTACACCTCATGGTTCTGTCGTTTCAATCATTATGCTAGTTTTTACGCTTATGAATACTCAGTGACTGCTAAATTAATTTATTGGTTCCAGATGATTATTGTGAATATATGTAGTGAATTTGTATCTTGATGTCATTTATGCTTTTGGTTTGAAGAAGGGCGTTATCGTCTTAGCCTGAAACTGTTCCTTACCTTGCATAACATGGAAAGTATGTAACTTTTTTACATTTTTTTGAATAAATATTCTATTTGTGCAGCAATCCCTCTCCTTTTTCTCTATATAGGGCCCTTAAGGCCTGATTGCTTTGCACTTGCACCTGCTGTGATGCACCCCACCCTCTTCGGTATTTGAAATATATATATATATATATATATATATATATATATACAGTATCTCATAAAAGTGAGTAGACCCCTCACATTTTGTAAATATTTTATTTTGATGTGACAACACTGAAGAAATGACACTTTGCTTCAATGTAAAGTAGTGAGTGTACAGCTTGTATAACAGTGTCAATTTGATCTCCCCTCAGAATAACACAACACACAGCCATTAATGTCTAAACCGTTGGCAGCAAAAGTGAGTACACCCCTAAGTGAAAATGTCCTAATTGGGCTCAAAGTGTCAATATTTTGTGTGGCCACCATTATTTTCCAGCACTGCCTTAACCCTCTTGGGCATGGAGATCACCAGAGCTTCACAGGTTGCCACTGGAGTCCTCTTTCACTCCTCTATGGTGACATCACGGAGCTGGTGGAAGTTAAAGACCTTGCGTTCTTCCACCTTCCGTTTGAGGATGCCCCACAGATGCTCAATAGGGTTTAGGTCTGGAGACATGCTTGGCTAATCCATCACCTTTACCCTCAGCTCCTTTAGCAAGGCAGTGGTCATCTTGGAGGTGTGTTTGGGGTCTTTATGTTGGAATACTACCCGAAGGGAGGGGATCATGCTCGGATTCAGTATGTCACAGTACATGTTGGTATTTATGGTTCCCTCAAAGAACTGTAGCTCCCCAGTGTTGGCAGCACTCATGCAGCCCCAGACCATGACACTCCCACCACCATGCTTGACTGTGGGCAAGACACACTTGTCTTTGTACTCCTCACCTGGTCGCTTAACACCATCTGAACCAAATAATTTTATCTTGATCTCATCAGACCACAGGACATGGTTCCAGTAATCCATGCCCTTAGTCTGCTTGTCTTCAGCAAACTGTTTGGGGGCTTCCTTCTGGGACGACAGCTATGCAGACCAAATTGATGCAATGTGCGGTGTATGGTCTGAACACTGACAGGCTGACCCCTTCAACTTCTGCAGCAATGCTGGCAGCACTCATACGTCTTTTTCCCAAAGACAACCTCTGGCTGTGACGCTGAACACGTGCAATCAACTTCTTTGGTCGACCATGACAAGGCCTGTTCTGAGTGGAACCTGTCCTGTCAAACTGCTGTATGGTCTTGGCCACCATGCTGCAGCTCAGTTTCAGGGTCTTGGCAATCTTCTTATAGCCTAGGCCATCTTTATGTAGAGATCCTCAGAGAGTTTTTTGTCATGAGGTGCCATGTTGAACTTCCAGTGACCAGTATGAGAGAGTGAGAGCGATAACACCAAATTTAACACCCCTGCTCCCTATTCACTCCTGAGACCTTATAACACTAACGAGACACATGACACCGGGGAGGGAAAATGGCTAATTGGGCCCAATTTGGACATTTTCACTTAGGGTTGTACTTTTGTTTTTAGGCTGTAACTTTTGTTGCCAGCGGTTTAGACATTAATGGCTGTGTGTTCAGTTATTTTGAGGGGACAGAACATTTACACTGTTATACAAGCTGTACACTCACTACTTTACATTGTAGCAAAGTGTCATTTCTTCAGTGTTGTCACATGAAAAAATGTAATAAAATATTTACAAAAATGTGAGGGGTGTACTCACTTTGTGAGATACTGTATATTCATGTTCTTTATAAACTGTATTTAATAAACCGAGTTCATAAATACCTACATATACAGATCAAATTAGAATTGTCAGTATGTGATAGTGAACTTATGACTTATGTGCTTAAACCTTGTTTTTAATGACATATACAGTTTTTTATTTGCATTTTTCTTCCAAGCTAGGGACTTGGTGCAAGGGCAAGGATTACAACCCTGGAGCTTTCATTAAACTAGCCAATTTAGACAGGAGCCAATTCACCTACTAACCTGGCTTTGGAGTGTGGGAGGAAACCCACACAGGCCCAGGGAGAACATGCAAACTCCAGGCAGGTAGTGTTGAGGTTGGGATTTGAACCAGAAACTACTAGTGCTACCAAGCAGAGGTGCTAAACACTAAACCACTGTGCAGCACATTGTACAGTCTATGCATTGTATGTGAGAATTGTGAGGGCCAGCCTATGACCCAAAAGCATCAGAGAGAAAAGGAGAGCGCCAGCTACCTGGGGGACAAGGAATAAAATAAGTATACATTACACCTTACTCCTCTACCCCTGGACTTAAAGATCATTTTTTTTTTAGAAACAAAAGTTTATTGAATTTTCACATTTTGGTACAAAGGAAATATGCAAGAAAGTTGTACAATGTTACATGCAAAGTAAATATAACCGTACTACTCAATAAACTTTAAAGAAAAAAGAAAAAATAAGTATAGAACTAATAAAACGAGTTCAACCGGTATTTTGGTGTTATTTTTTTCCTATGTACGTTAAGAGACCATATAATGTAAGTTTACATATTAACAGAATGTAAGATAATAAAGTGCAACGCTAAACCTACATGCAGAAATAAAAAAAAATAGTATAAACCTCTGAATAAGTGACATATAGTGACAAACATCAAAAGTAAAAGTGTGCAATTGTGTGCTAAAAATGGATAAAATAATGTCTGTAAGATTTGTGACACAACCAAAAGTCCATAAATGGTGAGATAAGTGGAAATCTTCTCCAAAACGGGGGGGTACCATATATCTTGGGGAGACTATGGACACTCGAATAGGAAGGCGGCCACAGGTAACAAAACACACAAATCTTCAAGAAGAAAGGTGGGTACCCTTACCAGATCCGTAGGACGCATCTACCGTATAGCAGTGCATCTGTAAGGCAAAGGGGATAGTTATCCAGGATATCCAGCCAGGTGATGTCCTCCAGGTCTCAATCACCAATAAGGTGATACAGGTGATCACGAAACAGATAAAAAGTATAAAAATGGCAATGTGGGAAGCTGAGATAGCTGGCCCTAAGCAACTTGCCCCTGTTGATGACTGTTTAGTGGAAACGCGTAGGGCCAGCTATCTCAGCTTCCCACATTGCCATCCAGGCCGTCAACGTAGGAGCCGCCGCCTGGATCCAGTTACAAGCTATTATTTTCCTTGCTGTAAACAGCGTTTCATGTAAGAAATGGCATGTAAATTTGTCCATTTCCTCTTCAGGGAATAGGCCCAATAAACATTGTTTGGGGTCCAGGGCTACTGGTGAACCCATTTGATCATGCAAGAATTGAACTATTTGAGACCAGTATCCCTGGATCCGAGGTCACTGCCAGATAATGTGGTCGAAGGTACCAAGAGCAATCAGACATCTGGGGCACCTGTCACTGCGAAATGGGCAGCACTTGGCCATACGTTGTGGAGTTAGATGGGTAATGTAGGTTTGTATAAGCCTGTCAGACAGTTTAGGAAAAACCAGTTTGGGAGTCTCCAATATGTCACCCCAGTCCTCATCTTCTATTACACCTATCCCATCTGTCCACTTCTGTTTAACTGAATATGCTAATTTAGTTGTAGAGGGCGTTAAGCATATCGTAAAAGAGGGATATTAGCTGACGTGGTTCTTCACGAAGAATCACCCTAAGTATGTCTAGGGAGGACAGTGCGGGAGGCATGGTCCTGAACTGAGTGTAGAGGGCATGGCATACCTGAAAGAAGCGAAATAGCATGTGATTTGGGAGATTGAATTCCATTTTGAGCTGATCAAAAGTTTTAATCTCTCCATTATCGAGTACATGTGACATTAGATATATTCCCCGAGATATCCAGATGGAGGGGTCAGGTACCTGAAGGAGCTCCAGAAGGTGTTTATTGTACCAAAGAGGGGTGTTATCATGAAATGCTGGATAGTCCAGTTTGGATGTCACCGGATCCCAAACCCTTTTGTATTGGAATGAGAGTTTGGAACGATGAGGAGATATCGTCACGCCCTTCAGTCCTCTCAGTATATCACAAAAGGGGTGTGGGAAGTGTGAGTCTGTGGAATCGGATACCAAGGCCAAATACCTATGTCTATCAGAGATGGTATTCTGCATACCTTGGTTGTAACGAGTAGAGATGGGCCGAACACCCCCCTATTCCATTCGCACCAGAACTCCTGAACAGAGAAAAAGTTCTGACCTGAACGGCAAACCCTTTTAAAATCTATGGGACCTCAACTTGAAAAATCAAAAGTCCCCAGTTTGAAGGCTTATATGCAAGTTATTGGACATAAAAAGGGTATGGGGTCCGGGTACTGCCCTGGGGGACATTTTAAAAAAAAAGATTGTTTTTACAGGAGCAGTGATTTTAATGATGTTTAATGTGCAACAATAAAAAAGGAAAAATTTATTTTAATATAGTGCCTGGGGGTCTCCTTAGTCTGCCGGTAATGTGGTGCAGCTATACTGTGGATAGAACCAGCTGCAGCAAAACTGACATATATAAAGAAAAAAAATTAGTCAAATCACATTTAAATTTCTGGCAATACAATCCTATTGCCGGCAATAGAAAAATGTTAAAAAAATGGTGTGGAGTTCCCCCCACCCCAATCCATTCCAGGCCCTTCAGGTCGGGTATGGATTTTAAGGGTAACCCTACACCAAAATAAAAAAAAAAAAAATGGCGTGGGGTCCCCTCCAAAATCCATAATCCAACCCCCTATCTGAGCATGCCACCTAGTAGATCAGGAAAGGGGGACGGGGGCGAGCATGTGCCCCCCTTGGGGCAGGGGGGGTCTCATCCCCACAACCCTGGCTGGCGGTTGTTGGGGTCTGCGGGTAGGGGGCTTATCAGAAACTGGAAGCCCCCTTTAACAAGGGGGGCCCCAGATCCCATAGGGGCATGCTGACATCACCGCTACAACCTCAGCCCTGGGCGGAAGTTGTCACAGTGATGTCAGCATGACCGCTGAGGCGTTGGGCGGTTTTATACATTGAACACCTGTTTTTTACTGCACTTTGTGAGTATATGTCTTTTAAATAAAAAGTGTTATTTGTGGATGTTGCGCATTGAGTACACCTCTTCCTCTTTTCACACGTATCCTGTACAAGTACCGTATGTGGGTCTAATATGTTTTGCCATGGGGTCCGGCGATCCATACTAAGGGGCCAATCCATACTAAGGGGCCGAGAACTCCCACTGACATCAGTCGGTAGGAGGGAAGGAGAGTGGTGGGCGGTCACGTGAGCCGAATAACCCTATTTCAGAGCGTCTCTCGATGCTCACATGACCGCCCGCTGCTCTGAAATAAGTTATATATCAAAAAGTTGGCCAAACCCCAGCACAGGATGGTACTGTGGGAATTTTATTGATAGACCAGTGCCACGTCCTAAATAGCAATATTTGAAACAAGAACAGGAATGAAAAATGGACTTTGTAGGCACCAATATTAAAAAAAATACATACATTTTTTAATTTTTTTATTAAACAAATAGTACAAAAATAAACTTTAAAACATCGCAAATGGAATGCAAATGACTAACTAGGCCTCTCTAATATGAATTGTATACAGTGGATGCATGACATATGCAGGGATGAAATGCTACAATCATTTTTTCTAGAAAAAATATATGATTTTTAGGCATTTACAGCAGGTAAAATAAGTACTGAACAGATTACCGTTTTTCTAGGTAAATACCATATTTATCAGCGTATAACACAAAGGCGTAAAAAACGCACCTTAATTTTAAGAGGGAAGTTTCAGGAAAAAAAATTAAATTTGAAATAAAGATGAAGCAAAATAAGGGTCAGTGCCCATCAATGCAACCTGATCGGTGTCCATAAATGCAGCCTCACCATTGCCCATCAATGCAGCCTGATCAGTGCCCATCTGCAGTCTCACCATTGCCCATCAATGCAACCTCACCAGTGCCCATCTGCAGCCTCACCATTACCCATCAATGCAGCCTGACCAGTGCCCATCTGCAGCCTCACAATTGCCCATCAATGCAGCCTGATCAGTGCCCATCTTAAGCCTCACCGTTGCTCATCAATGCAGCCTGATCAGTGCCCATCTGCAGCCTCATCATTGCCCAACAATGCAGACTGATTAGTGCCCATCTGCAGCTTCACCATTGCTCATCAATGCAGCCTCACCATTGCCCATCAATGCAGCCTGATCAGTGCCCATCTGCAGCCTCACCACTGCCCATCAATGCAGCCTGATCAGTCCCCATCAGCGCAGCCTTAGCAGTGCATGTAGATTAGAGCCACCGGATTACACAGAGCGGGGATCTCCTGCTTACTCAGCTGCCGCTGTTATACGAAGTCCAGCCTCCTGGACCAGCTCCTATGATAGACGTCACATGTCCTGGCATTGGACCAGTGTGCTGTCTATCATAGGAGCCAGTCCAGGAGGCGGGACTTTGTATAACAGCGATCACCTAGTAAGCGGGAGATCCCCGCTCTGTGTATTCCAGCGGCCCTCACCCCCCTCCCCTCCGAGGCAGCCCAATAGAAAATATCGGCATACTGTATAACACGCACACATTATTTGCACTCTGTTTTCAGGGGGAAAAAGTGCAGGTTATGTGCCGATAAATACGGTATATTTCTAAAGGTGCTATTGACATAAAATTTTCACCACATGTCAGCAACAAAGTTATGTGTAATAAAATGGAATGATACAGGGAAAAGTATTGAACACATGAAGAAAGGGAGGTGCAAAAAGGCATGGAAAGCCAAGACACCAGCTGAAATCTATCATTATTAGTAAGCAATTCTGCCCCTTGTCAGTGCAAATTAATAACAGCTGTTTCAGTTTCAACTGATGGCCTATAAAAAGGTGTCTCATTACCAAGGTGTCGCACAAAAAACATCTCATGATGGGTAAAAGCAAAAAGCTCTCTCAAGACCTTCACGACCCTATTGTTGCAAAACATACTGATGGCATTGGTTACAGAAGGATTTCTAAACTTCTGAATGTTCCAGTGAGCACTGTTGGGCCATAATCCGGAAGTGGAAAGAACATAATTTCACCATAAACTGGCCACGACCAGGTGGTCCTCGCAAGATTTCTGACAGAGGAGTGAAAAGAATTATTAGAAGAGTTGTCCAAGAGCCAAGGACCACTTGTGGAGAGCTTCGGAAAGACCTGGAATTAGCAGGTACAATTGCTTCAAAGAAAACAATAAGTAATGCACTCAGCCGCCATTGCCTGTATGCACGCTCACCACGCAAGACTCCATTGCTGAAGAAAAAGCATGTTGAAGCTCATTTAAACAACATTTAGACAAACCTGTAAAATACTGGGAGAATATAGTCTGGTCAGATGAGACCAAAATTGAACTATTTGGATGTCATAATACACACCATGTTTGGTGGTCAAATGGCACTGCACATCACCCTAAAAACACACCAACAATGAAGTTTGGAGGTGGGAACATCATGGTGTAGATGGGGTTGTTTTTCAGTGTACGGTACTGGCAAACCTCTTATCATTGAAGGAAGGTGTCAGAAACCATGAATCAGACTTAGACAAAAGTACAGTTAAATCACACTTGTTTCATAATAAAAGCGAATAGAACAAACTTAGTCAAAACATAGCCAAAAGTTCGATAACTGTAACGGATAGTCAGACAAGCCAGAAAGTCAGGAAGCCAGAAATCAGCGCAGTGGAACAGCAAGCAGAATCTGGAGCCAGAAGGAACATCAGCCAAGCAAGTCTTTAACAGGAACGCAGCAGAGTCTCTGTGATGTTGACCGGGCGAAGGCAGAGATCATCTGGGCTGGACAGCTTAAGTAAGCAGGACTGACGAGCAGGAAATCATCAATAGGGGAGTCACTGTGGAGATATAGGAGCTGGCAATTAACCAACAGCTGAGCGGCCAGCTCAGAGAAGGACAGGCTAAGCCCAGCCCTGACAGAAAAATGTACCAAGCATTCTTGATAAAAATCTGCTGCCATCTACCAGGATGATGAAGATGAAATGAAGGTGGACATTTCAGCAAGATAATGATCCCAAACACAAAGCCAAGGAAACTCTCAACTGGTTTCAAAGACAAAAAAAACTGCTATAATGACCCAGCCAATCACCTGCCTTGAATCCAACAGAAAATCTATAGGAAGAAGTAAAGATCAGAGCTCATAGAAGAGGCCCATGGAACCTTCAAAATTTGAAGACTCAAATCTTTGTTTGTGTGGAAGAATGGGCCAAAATCAGACCTGAGCAAAGCATGCGACTAGTTTCTCCACACAGGAGCCTGCATCTTGAAGCTGACATTAACAACAAAGGATTTTGTGCAAAGTAATAAATACATTTCAGTTAGCGTGTTCAATACTTTTCCCCTGTGTCATTCCATTTTATTACACATAACTTATTTTCACTTTAAATGACAGCACAACACCTTTCTCTTTGTCTTTGTAGACAGAAACCCCTACATAGGCGATTGGTGTAGAAGGACACCTTATATTGGTGGGTGGTGTAGAAGTGACCCCTTAGATTAGCGGTCTTTGTATATGTGACCCCTTATATTTGCAGTCAGTGTATGCCAGAGATCAAGCTGCCACTGCTCTCTTCTCAAAAAAAGCCCTAGCAACCTCTGGAGGAATCCCAGGAGTAACCCCCTACATTGGTAGTTGGTGTAAAAGTGACCCTTTACATTGATGTTCCTTGTAGAAGTAATCTCTTACATTGTTGGTTGGTGTAAAAGTGACAGATTGGCGGTCAGTGTAGATGTGACCCCTTACATTTGCGGTCAGTGTAGGCAAGAGATTAATCGGCCACTGCTCTCTTTTCAAAGAACCCCAAGCAACCTCTGGAGGAGTCCCAGAAGTACCTCCCTCCATTGGTGGTTGGTGTATAAATGATCCTTACATTGGTGGTCTGTAAAAGCAGCCCCTTACATTGGTGTTTATTGTAGTAGTGATCTCTTACATTGTTGGAACCTCTAGCAACCTCTGGAGGAATCCCAGAAGTAACCCCCTACATTGGTGGTATGTGTGTAAGCGACACCTTACAGTGGTGGTCAGACAAGGTTCAGAGGAAGGAGCCAGAACATGGCCTGGAACACAGACATCCAACAATTCAAGAACTGTCTAATGTTCAAGAAGCTGTCGGCAGCTGCAATGTTATAATAGAAGAGATTCAGTAGAAATGGGTTGCCGGAGAAGGTGGGTATACTCTGTCTTCTATTGCAGGGGAGTGCAGGTCTTTAGAGACCTAGTAGGGTGTTTTTAAAGGCCTCATCCACGTGGGCCTGCTATAGCGTATGCCTTTGCGAGGGCCATAGGCGTTGCCCATGGGGTGTGTCGGGTGTGCCCAGGCACACCCTAATCATCCAGCCTGTCTGTGTTTCACAAGTTTTGTCAGTGCTAAATGCCTACAACATCTGTCCTGTCCCTGTGTAACTCAGTCACCACCACTGGGGCCAGTAAAAACAGCTGTGCTGCGAGTGGGAGGTGACAGAGCATGGAACTAGGACCTCAGCCGCGGAGTAACCCAGACAGTGTGGCCAACCGTCAGAATTTTTACTGGCAGCCAGTAAAAAACAGGCCAGAGCCTCATTTTTTTTTTTTTTAAAAAGCCAGTGGCGTGTGAAACACACCCAAAAACTCCACCCGGTGCCAAAAAAAGTGCACACACATAAAGAGTGAAACACAAAATGTGCAACGGGTGTGTTACACTGTCCTCCACTAGGAAGGACTTTACATTGATCCCCCAGGGCGTTAGGCTCCTGACGGGGACTGAGGTACTTCACAATGGTCCATTGGGCGAAACCAGAGGGACCCCTTTCTCTGGAGGATCTGCCAAAACAGACCCACCCAAGTACTTGGTGGGACTGCCTCGAAGGGAGACCCCATGAGAGAGGGCGAACCAAGCCAAAAGGCCTATGCCCCTCCTCCCAAGACTTTTAAGGTAGGCCTGAGGACCCACACCCTACTCATCACACTGTGACAAACGTGACAACACCAAACAAAAAAATACAAAAAAGTGACAAACAATGGGAATAAATAAAAAGAAAGTGGGGGAGAAGGAAGTGGGAGAGAGTGAAAAGTGACCATTGTGCAATACAATGGCCGGCCCTCCGGCCAGGAATAAAAATTTCCTCTGGTCCTAGCCAAAAGGCTCTAGAGGCAGGTGTGAAAAGAGTGTGTATGGTGAAGTGACCTTGGTGCCAATACTCAACTGCCACTTCAGGGGCACATTTACCACAGGCTTTTCGTTACAACCCCGACCAACCAGCCCAGACCACAGCAGACCCCACTCCATACAGGAAGGCAAGAAGTACTGGGGGCTCAACCCTCGCCCCCATCACTCCACCTATTTTTATCCAGGAGACACAGACAGCTCCTCCCCTTAGCATAGAAGGACTCTCCCGAATTACCTGGCCGGAGCTAGGTGTACCCCAATCTAGGCCAGAAGGCCAGGGACCCAACCCTCTGGTCAGACCCAGTGGTTCTCCATCCTCACCAGGAGCACCCTTCCAGATGGCTCAGACTTAACCATGGGCCGGCCCCCAGTATGTGTCGGGCAGCACGGCATAGTCACTACTGAAACCGTCCTTCCAGGTGCAATGACACCATTGGATTTGCCTGCCCTCCCCAATAGGAGCAGCACAGCGCCTCCTCTGGCAACTGATAAGAATAGATACTACACTTGATCTTAGCCAAAAGGAGCAGCCAGAGCCTCATGCTGCGGATCTGCGATATGGGAGCAAGGGAGGCTGGGACCAGGACCGTCAGTGCTGTTTAGACTGGAGTGGACTGGAGGGACCACTTAGCTTGGAGAGAGACTGTCACTATGACTCAGGAGGGGACATGTTGTGTCAGTGAGGTCTCATCATCATCTGTGCTGCTGCACACTGCTGTCAGTGTTAGAGTCAATTTTATGTGTGTGTGCGCCCATTCTAATTTCTTGCCCTCCTGAGTCCTGTCCCTGAGCTACTTACTTACTATATCAAAAATAAAATAAGAAATATGTTTTTTGCCTCATTATCTACCTTAAATCATATTGCTAATTGCATATTGTATTTGTAGCCTAAATACTGTAATTTGCACTTAAAACTGTAATTTTGGAACTTTTGGAAATGCCAGTAAAAACGTGCCTGTGCCAGTAAATTTTGGGTGTTGTATCAGTAAATTTCAATTTGGTAGGTTGGCAACACTGAACCCAGCCGCATTTGCCGATGCAGCTTCTATAGTTCCAGCTGCAGGTCTCCACAGGCGCCAGCGGAGTGATCTACATATGCACTCCGCCCCCCCCCCTCCGCCCTCTCTCTCCTTTGGAATGCAAGCAGTGGACTAGCGGAGCCAGGAGAGCGGCAGACGAGTGTATGTCCAGATAATCTGAAGAAACTTTATAACCTGTGTTCTCCAAACTCTGTAAATCAACATGTAAATTCCCCACATAAACTAAACACTCTATATACAAGTTACCTGTCCTCAATAAACAGAGCAGAGCACAGTGTTCACAGTTATTTACATGGTAGTGCAATTGTATGAACACTGATTATTTAGAGAATAATGATTTTTTTTAATGAGAATTGTTATTTTGCATCTACTCAGTTAGGTTTTTTTCACACACGCACGCACCGGCATGGTTTTCATGCATTACTTGTAGGGCAGCCCGTTAATTTCAATGGGCTGCCCTACGCATGAGCAACATGGAAAAGAAGTCCTGAATCTTTTCCAAAAGTGTGCGGCACCCTGTAGTTTGGTCCACATGTTTGCAGATGCATGGAGATGCCAATAACAAATAATGGCACTGCTGCACATCTGGATAAGGACAGCACATTTCTTTGCATGTTGGGAAGGCATGCAATTTTGCATGCATTACCCACACGCATAGGTGTGAACATAGTCTTGGAGTGTTTCGTTTTTATATGGTGAATTTACACTTTGGATTTTACAGAGTTTGGATCAACACAGGGTTAAATTGAATGGTTATACATTAACTTCAAATTATCTGGAAACTACATACACAGAGTGCTTTCACTCTCATACCTCCCACACTCCTCTCCTGTACATACTGCTCACTCTCATACCTTCCACACTCCTCTCCTGCACACACTGCTCACTCTCATACCCCCCACACTCCTCTCCTGCACATACTGCTCACTCTCATACCCCCCACACTCCTCTCCTGTACATACTGCTCACTCTCATACCCCCCACACTCCTCTCCTGTACATAGTGCCCACTATCATACCCCCCACACTCCTCTCCTGTACATAGTGCCCACTGTCATATCTCCCACACTCCTGTCCTGTACATACTGCTCACTCTCATACCCCCCACGCTCCTCTTCTGTACATAGTGCCCACTGTCATACCCCCCACACTTCTCACCTGTACATAGTGCCCACTGTCATACCTTCCACACTCCTCTCCTGTACATAATGCTTACTTTCATACCTCCCACATTCTTCTCCTGTACATACTGCTCACTCTCATACCTCCCACACTCCTCTTCTGTACATAGTGCCCACTGTCATACCCCCCACACTCCTCTGCTGTACATAGTGCCCACTGTCATACCTCCCACACTCCTCTCCTGTACATACTGCTCACTCTCATACCCCCACTCTCCTTCCTGTACATAGTGCCCACTGTCATACCCCCCACACTCCTCTCCTGTACATAGTGAAAGAAAAAGAAATAACCACGCTAAAATATATATAAATTAGATATGTGAAATATTCTTATAACCACGTCCCAAAAACCTCTGTTGAAAAATTCATGTATGTATGTGAAACATTGCGATAATCAGAAAAATATATATAAGTCTATGCATATAACTGTGAATCAAAAGGTGATGTCCATATGTGGTAGATGGGAATCCTTATATATAATAATTGTCCAGAATCAGTCCCAGAGAGAAACCCATGAATGGACACAACCAGACTTGGTGGTAAAGATGGGAGAGACACCACACTCAGTAATCCGCCACCACACAAATATTGCGCTTACCACAAGGCAAGCAGAAAAGAGCCTGTGTTCCGTTCTGGTATGGGAAATCCAGCTGGTGTGACTTGACTGCATCCAGCGTGGCTAAGAGGATATAGCAAGGACCCCAAACTCTCGTCTCACAGGCATGTGAATGAAAAGAAACTGACCATAGTGTAATACCCAGGATGAGGCTCAGGAACGGGCGGGCCTGTGAGGCGCGGAGTGGAATCGTTTGGCCTCTGAGGAGTCTGGAGCACAGTCAGCTGGATCAGCATGTGGATGGAGCGGAGGGCCCAGGATTTCCTGGAGCCTTACAAGCATCTGGGCCTGGTGTGGTGAGCGGGCACTTGCCCAGCTTAATATAGTACACTGTTGTTGTGTGAATTAGTTCCAGACGGCTGGTGAGACCTGTAGTCCCACAGAAGTGATCTTACTTAGCCATAAACTGTGTACAGTGGAACTTCGGGGTTTGCCCTCCCTGTATTGCAAAGTTAATGCTGAGTTGCATCCCTCTTTAAGGAAGAAGTTCTACCGGTGTCCTATATGTGCAAACACTTCGTTACCAGTATGCCATTTCTACTATAATTTGCTACCTACTTGTTTATTACCTGGATTTACAAATACTGCAGTCTAATATAATAAGCTAGCTGAAGAGGAAGAAGACAAGAGACTTTTATCAACTTCTGCAAAAGCATCATAGTCTGTTTTGCAGGGTGAACAGTGTATTGCAATCTAGGGGGAGCCCTTGAGTACATTAGATAGATATATGTATTGTATTGCACTGTTACATTGTCCTTGATATTACGCTGCCAATTTGGTGTGTGCATTGAAGTAGGAGTGGGAAGGTGCTCAATATAAGTGCTTTATCATATTGGGCATTATTCCCACTTCTTGTCTGTCTGCATATACTCCTCAGGTGATCATTAAGTTCTTTGTTTCATATACACATTGATTGTTATTTACTTTCATTCTTTTTATTTGAATTACCACTATGTCTATTGTGTTAAACAAGAATACCAAGGTGATGGTAAATATACAGTACGGTGTGTCATTACTGTGTTTCTCTTTACCATTGGGTTTTACACTAACATTACTATACAGTTGTGCCAAGGGGGTCGAGTCCATTTCTGGGGTTGAAAGGCAGCGTGCAGACCAAAATAATTATCAGCAGCTCCTTTGGAGGTGAGTGCTACACGTGGGGGCTCATCTGGAATTTATTTCTGCTACTCTGCCACCCAAACTCCCCCCCCCAGACAACACCCCTATTAGCACCAGGATGGATCCCACCACTGTGGTTCAGTGGTGCGAAGCAGAAGGCGCCTGCTCAGAAGCGAGCGTGGCAATTGAGCTCCCTGGAGAGGCTTGGGAGGCAGAACAAATTAGTCAAGTTGTAAAGGCACTGTCCCCAGACAGAACGGCATGGGTGATTGCCGTCAGACCAGATCGTGGGACTTCTTGCACTCATGCACAGTTGGAGTGGAGAAAGGAGGTACCCGAAAGCTTCAAGGGCAAAAGTGTACAACTGGGCAACAAAACAAAGCTTTACATAATACATCCAAAGGTTCCAGACGAGGGTCCTATCAGCTCCCTTCAAGCAGAGTCAGCTACAGGGACAGTTCCCTCGCAGTCGTCACTGGCCATGATTGGGCCAGAGTTCTTTACAGCCATGGGGGACTTTGTGTCAAAATGCCATAGGAACAATCCAATATGTGTAGACACTGGATATTGGAAGCTGAGGATTTTCTCTGGGAAACAGCCAATGCCAAATGGAGAGGAAGAGTTTGAAGTATGGTTAGAGCAGGCCATGCAGGCCCTAGATGAGTGGGATCTGCCAGAGGCCCAAAAGAAGCAACGTATCAGTGAGAGTTTGCAAGGAGCCGCGGCTGAGGCCATTAGGAACTTGAGATTTAGTAACACAGCTTACGATTACCTGACTATGTTACAGGAGGAGTCCGGGCGGCCAGAGAAAGCAGCTGACCTGATCTATCAATTTGAACATACCCTTCAACGTCAAGGTGAGCGCGTGTCGGAATACATCAGAAGATTGGATAGGATGCTATACCAGATTGTGTTGAAAAAAGGGATGACGTCCTCTGCTATAGATCAGGCCAGAATACAGCAAATCCTAAAGGGAGCTCTACGCTCTGACCCAGTCTGGCTCCAGCTGAGGACATTGGTGGGTGTTATGTCCCTGAGATACCCGAATCTCATTAAAATAGTGAGAGAAGAAGAGGCCTTGTTTGATGACAAGCAAGCAGCTACTCGTCCAGTTTCTACGTCCTTAGTAGAAGTCAGGTCTGTGGGGCCTAAGGAACAGAACTCGGAAATAGTCACCCTGAAATCTCAAATGGCGCAAATAATGGAGATGATGACTTTATTGATGGCAAAAATCACCAAGATGACCCAAGAAGGTGTTGTAGAGACAAGAGTACCACAAATTTCATCCACTACCTCGAGTCAGAGGTCAATGGGTGATGAAATTTGCTTTAACTGCTGAGGGACCGGACACTATCGACGAGTATGTCCAAGTTCAGCAAAACCTAAGGTACAAAGCCAAAAGCCTGCGGAAAACTACAGAGGGCCCTGTTACATCAGCTAGCTCCAGAAATCTCAACGATGCAAAGAGACCCTGGCGGAAGTCCAAACTCTCAGAGGAGGGTCCCGTTGTTGCCTCTGAGCGACCCAGTGTCCCACTCCCTTTGACCCGGACTACCCAGCGTCGGAGAGTCAATACACACCAGACCTCCAAAGCTCAACAGAAGACCAAGCCGGATCAGAACCTTCGCAAAAAAGGAGAGCAAATACAAGCCACCAAACAGGCCAAGCCTGCCACTTCCTATAAATTCCCTCCCAAGTTAGTGGGACCTTCTCCCGATGTCTCCATCCAGGTCGAGGGAATCTACACCAAGGGCCTCCTGGATACTGGGGCTCAAGTGACCCGTCTCTACAGAGACTTTTATGACAAGTACCTTAAACACCTTCCACTACAGAAGTTAGAAGAGCTGGAGATATGGGGTATCGGAACTCAGAATTTCCCATATGATGGCTATCTACCCATCAAACTGACCTGTGACCCCTCTGTAGCTGAGAAGACTGCGTCGTTTGATACTTTGTCAGTGGTCTGTCCTCATCCACCAGGGGCTAGTAAAAGTTCCCTCATCATCGGAACTAATACTGACCTTGTCAGAAGACTGTTAACACCTCTTGCCCAAAGGCAGGGTGCTTCAACTCCAAGTATGCATCCCAAGCTGAGACCAGCCTATCAGCGTTTGGTGCAAGAACAGAAGGCCTCAGCTGAAGGAGTGGGAAAGATCTGGCGCTTGGACCGGAATGAGAGAGTGTTACAGCCCGGTGTGGTGGCTTGTTTGAGAGCATCTGTAAAGCTGAATTAGGAGCAACCAGGCCCTTTCATCGTCCTTGAAGAAGACGGTCAGAGAGAAGAGATGGGGTTAGAGATTATTCCTGAGGTGGTCTCAACAAAGGCATAACAGAGAAGTCACGGAAAGATCTCAGTTAGTGTTCACAACACAACAGTTTCACCTATGAAGATGCAAGCTACTGGGGCAGGTAAACCTAGCCACCCCTGTCTTACCATGTGATTTGGAGTGGAGTGGGAGAGCTGAAATCCCTGTGGAAGAGTTCTACCCAAAGAATACTCCTCTCTCACCTGCCTGGATGGAAAGGGCCAAGACCCAGCTCCCAAGATGGCGGGCCGCATTCCCAAGAGTGAGTTTGTTTTTGGATGTGCAAAAAGTACTCAACACCAGTTTCAACTGGAAGAAGACAAGCCTTTCCGAGAAAGAGTCAGACTTGGAAGACCTGCGAGAACAGCTGGCCGAGTTGAAGAGGGCAGGAGTCATCCGAGAGTCTCGGAGTCCATACGCTTCCCCAATAGTGGTGGTGAGGAAGAAGAACGGGTCGTTGCAGTTGTGTATCGATTACAGGACATTGAAATGAAGGACCATTCTTGACCAATATACCACCCCCAGGATAGAAGATGCTCTACAGAGCCTGTCAGGGGTAAAGTGGTTCAGCGTGCTGGATCTGAAGAGTGGATACTATCAAATCCCCATGCATCCTGAAGATAGAGAGAAGACCGCTTTCATTACCCCGGTGGGATTTTTCGAATTCGACCGCATGCCCCAAAGCCTGTCTGGTGCCCCAGCCACCTTCCAAAGATTGATGGAGAAGACTGTGGGGGACAGGAACCTGATCGAAGTATTGGTGTACCTAGATGACAGCATCGTATTTGGCAAGACTTTGGAGGAGCATGAGGAGAGAGATTGGAGAAGGTCCTGAAGAGGCTCCATGATGAAGGCTTGAAACTCTCCATGGAAAAATGCCAGTTCTACCAAACTTCGGTCAATTACCTAGGCTATATCGTGTCTGCCGAAGGAGTAGCCACAGACCCTCAGAAGCTGGAAGCTGTCACCTCTTGGCCGAGACCAACTAATGTGAACGATGTTAGGTCATTTCTGGGATTCTGCTCGTTTTACCGGAGATTTGTTGAGGGATTTGCTAAAATAGCTCGCCCACTCACTAAAGAATGAGGAAGATGAGGATCCAGACTCAGTCAAGACTGTAAAACCAGCAGGAGGCCCCAGGAAGCCAAAAGAGTCCATCCAAGAACAGTGGACCACCCAGTGTGAAGAGGCTTTCCGACAGTTGAAGTGGAGCCTTATGCCCTGTACACACGACTGGACTTTCGACGGACTTTTCTACACACAATCACACCAAAGTCCAAAGGATTCGACCATGATGACGTACGGCTGGACTAGAATAAGGAAGTTCACAGCCAGTAGCCAATAGATGCCCTAGCGTTGGTTTTCGTCCGTTGGACTAGCATACAGATGAACGGATTTTTTGACTGGACTCGAATCCGTCAGAAAGATTTGAAACATGTTCTTCAGCTAAAGTCTGTCACATTTTTGACAGAAGAGGTCCGCTGCAGCTCCGACGAAGCCCACACACGGTCGAATTGTCTGACGGATTTGTTCCGTCGGACAAGTTTGGTCGAAAAGTCCGGCTGTGTGTACACGGCATTACAACTGCCCCAGTCTTGGCCTATGCAGATCCAGCCAAACCATACGAACTGCATGTAGATGCCAGCCGAGATGGATTGCTGCACCAGGAACATGACGGGCACTTAAGGCCTGTCACTTATGTGAGTCGGAGTTTGGCACCTGCTGAGAGGAACTACCCCAACCACAAGCTCGAGTTCCTGGCCTTGAAGTGGGCAGTAGTGGACAAACTGAAGAACTACCTATACGGTGCAGAATTCATGATTAAGACAGACAACAACCCTCTCACATACCTACTCACTACTGCAAAGCTGGATGCCACGGCCATAGATGGTTGGCCGCCCTATCAGGCTTTACCTACAGTCTGAAGTACCGGCCGGGGGTCGGGAACAAGGATGCAGATGCTTTGTCAAGAAGACCCCATTGTTTCCGAGATTCCCCAGAAGAATGGACTCAGCAGACCCCTGAGGGGGTGAGGGCTCTTTGTCAAGGAGCGGAACAGCAAGTTAAAGGTGGAGCCAGGGCTGAGGAAATTGGAGTGTCAGCTGCTGGGGTGCCCAGATGCTATTCCAACATCACCCAAGTCAGAGATGAAGGTCTGCCAAAGCTCTCCAAGAAAGATCTATGGAGGGACCAGCTGGAAGATCCCCTCTGTAGCCTGGCATTGAAGGCCTTAGATAGCCAGCGCCCTGAACTGCTTCCAACTAACTCTCCGAAGGAAGCACGCTTGTTGCACAAGGAGTGGGATCGGTTGCAGCTACAACAAGGGGTGGTCTACTGAAGGGGCCCCTCTGAACACCCTGAAGAGAAATGGCAGTTGTTCTTACCAGAGAAACATAGGGAGAATCGCTAATTGCTTTACATGATCATCATGGCCATCTAGGGTCCTAGAGGACTTTCCGGCTGGTGAGAGACAGATTCTATTGGCCCCGCATATGGGCTGAAGTAGAGGGCTACTGCCATTCCTGCCTTAGATGTATTCAAAGAAAGACTTTACCTCAACGAGCCACCCCAATGGGCCACCTAGCAGGTCAAGGAACATTGGAACTGGTGTGCATTGATGTTCTGTGCTTGGAGTCTGACCTGAGTGGGCAGGGAAATGTCCAACCAACCACTTCACCCATTATGCCCAGGCATTTCCCACAAAGGATCAGCAGGCATCCACGGTGGCCAAGATCTTGGTAGAGAAGTTCTTTGTACATTATGGCCTGCCCCAGTGTATCCACTCTGATCAAGGAAGAGACTTTGAGAGCAGCCTCATTAAGAGACTGTTATGCCCCGTACACACGGTCAGACTTTGTTCGGACATTCCGACAACAAAATGTTAGGATTTTTTCCGACGGATGTTGGCTCAAACTTGTCTTGCATACACACGGTCACACAAAGTTGTCGGAAAATCCGATCATTCTGAACGCGGTGACGTAAAACACGTACGTCGGGACTATAAACGGGGCAGTGGCCAATAGCTTTCATCTCTTTATTTATTCTGAGCATGCGTGGCACTTTGTCCGTCGGATTTGTGTACACACGATTGGAATTTCCGACAACGGATTTTGTTGTCGGAAAATTTTATATCCTGCTCTCAAACTTTGTGTGTCGGAAAATCCGATGGAAAATGTGTGATGGAGCCTACACATGGTCGGAATTTCCGACAACAAGGTCCTATCACACATTTTCCGTCGGAAAATCCGACCGTGTGTACGGGGCATAAGACTTGCTGGGGATCAAGAAATCTAGAACCACCCCGTACCAACCTCAAGGAGATCCTTAACCTGAGAGATTCAACAGAACTCTTTTGAATATGCTGGGAACTCTAACTTCAGAACAAGAGCAACACTGGAGCAAGCACATAGCGGCTATTGTGCATGCTTACAACAGCACTGCAAATGATGCCAGGGGATACTCTCCGTATCGTTTAATGTTTGGGCAGGAGGCCCGGCTACCAGTAGATCTAGCCTTCGGCACATGCATGGACCATACCTTAGCCACTTCTCACAGAGGGTATGTGGACCGACTGCGGAGAAACCTGAAGACTGCTTATGAGAAGGCTCAAGTTGTGTCAGATGCCCAAGGACGGAGGAATAAAAGAAGTTTCGACCTCAGGGTGCGAGTCCAGGACTTACAACCAGGCGATAGAGTACTGCTGAGGAATCTAGGTGTACCTGGGAAACACAAGTTGGCTGATCGCTGGAAGTCACAGCCCTATGTTATCTGCAAACACCTCCCAGGGCTGCCAGTGTACCAGATTTGGCCAGAGGGATGTACAGGCCCACTCAAAACTTGGCATCGTAGTCATCTCTTGGCCCTGTCGGAGACAGTTCAGGTACCACCGCAGCAAGATTCACTTTCCACATCCACCACTCCTCAGAGATCCCGACCAGGGACTAGATGGCAGGCTGTACCTCTTGTTGAAGAAGATGAGGACAGCGAGGATGAAGAAATGGGAATAGACTGGTTGTGGTTGTCTCACACACTAGAGCTTGTTACAACTCCCCTCCCTCATCCATGGTGACAGATAGTGGGACTCTTCGACCAGAGGCTCCCGAGTTTATAACTCAGGATAGATCTTCGGAACATCTGGAAGACCCCCAAACTTCCTTGTTAGAAACAGACTCTGAGGACCTTTCTTCCTGTATTGAAGCTAAAATGCAAGAAACCAAAATACAGGAAGCTGAAGTAAATGAACAGGAGGAAGAAGGGGATGAAGACGATACCAGTTTGCCTGAGACACCAAAACCTAAGGAACAGAGAGCAAAGAGAATTATTCACCCACCCAAGAGACTAACCTATGACACCTTGGAGGAATGCTCCGAAGAAATTTGTTTCACTTCAAAAAAGACTCTCGAAGTGCCTGGTCCTTCCACCGCTGATTTGGTGGAGGATAACCCTATTTCTCCCCCTGGCACCTCTATACAGGATGCTTCGGTGTCAGTAGCAGGTGGACAGAACCGTCTCCCTTCTTGTGACAATTGGTGGGAGGCTCCTCTGTCAAGTTTGTGTCATGGCATGAACCGTTTGAGTTTAAACCCCTCTTATGATAATGCAACTTGTTTGTTGTCATTTGTGCATTTACCTATTTTCTCCGCTTTTAAGTGAAAGCATGTAACAGGTCACGAACTTTGACTGTCTTTGGGGACCAAAGATTTCAAGTGGGGGGAGTATGTAACGCAGGGGTTGGCTCCCTCTAGTGTCCTTTTAATGCTAATGCTGTTAAGACTTCTCTTTTCATTCTTAAGCAACCAACGCTGCAAAGCATTAGGGGAAATGTAGTTCAATGAGGAAGTGACTCATATGTTTAAATCAGTCAAGGAACTACTGACCCACAATGCCCAATTCACCTACCTACAAGGCCAACACACAGAACAGCCTGCTGGGTAGGAAAATAAAAGGGACAGTCGTGGCACGTTTTCACTCTATTGGGACGCCATTTAACACCTGCCTGCAGGAAGGCCTGTGTGTGTGATCGGGAGACTGCGGCCCGTGAGGCACGGAGTGGAATCGTTTGGCCTCTGAGGAGTCCGGAGCACAGTCAGCTGGATCAGCGTGTGGATGGAGCGGAGGGCCCAGGATTTCCGAAACTTTCCTGCATCACAGTCATCATCCAGCAGAAGGAGCGGTGTAGTGTAACGGCGCCAGCTTGGAAGGGGACTAAGATATCAAGAGCGGAGCTTTACAAGCATCTGGGCCTGGTGTGGCGAGTGGGCACTTGTCCAGATTAATATAGTACACTGTTGCTGTGTGAATTAGTTCCAGATGGCTTTTGAGACCTGTAGTCCCACAGCAGTGATCTCACTTAGCCATAAACTGTATACAGTGGAACTTCAGGGTTTGCCCTCCCTGTATTACAAAGTTAATGCTGAGTTGCATCCCTCTTTAAGGAAGAAGTTCTACCGGTGTCCTATATGTGCAAACACTCCATTACCAGTATGCCAATTCTACTATAATTTGCTACCTACTTGTTTATTACCTGGATTTACAAATACTGCAGTCTAATATAATAAGCTAGCTGAAGAGGAAGAAAACAAGATACTTTTATCAACTTCTGCAAAAGCATCATAGTCTGTTTTGCAGGGTGAACAGTGTATTGCAATCTAGGGGGAGCGCTTGAGTACATTGAGTACATATTATATGTATTGTATTGCACTGTTTCATTGTCCTTGATATTACGCTGCCAATTTGGTGCGTGTGTGCTCTGAGGTAGGAGTGGGAAGGTGCTCAATATAAGTGCTATATATTCCCACTTCTTGTCTGTCTGCATATACTCTGATCATTAAGTTCTTTGTTTATATTACACATTGATTGTTATTTACTTTCATTCTTTATATTGGAATTACCACTGCGTCTATTGTGTTAAACAAGTTTTCTTTCAGTAAACTGCTTATGTGGTTAATTTACAATTTGTGTGAGACTCTATTACTACAGCTGGTGAAGTGACGAGTATCAAGGTGACGGTAAATATACAGTACAGTGTGTCATTATTGTGTTTCTCTTTACCATTGGGTCTTACACTAACATTACTATACAGTTGCGCCAAGGGGGTCGAGTCCATTTCTGGGGTTGAAAGGCAGCGTGCAGACAAAAATAATTATCAGCAGCTCCTTTGGGGGTGAGTGCTACATATATATATATATATATCAGTGGCGGCCCGTCCATAGGGGGCGCCTGGGCGCCGCCCCCCCCCCTCCAGGCAGCAAAAAAAAAAAAAAAAAAAAAAAGTCAAAAAAAAAAAAAAAAAATTTTTTTTACTACCGGCCCTTTAAAAAAAAAAAAAAAGAAAAAAAAAGGTCCTTAAGTGCACTGTGTTCCGACGCCGGATACAGTGCGACGCCGGACACAGTGCACTTATAGGAAGCGCCACGTCTATGCAATCACGAGATTGCAGACGTGGCGCTGCATTTGCGGGCGTTTAGCCCGCCTTGGGGCGTTTTCTGAAGCGCCAAGTAGCTTCCGCCCGGCCATAGCAATACATACTACAGGCGCCGGGCGGAAGCTACTTGGCACTTCAGATTTGATTGACATCTGCCCTGAGGCAGATGTCACTTCCTGGTTCTCTCTCTCATTGCGCCCGAGAGAGGAAGCAGGAAGGATGCTGGTGCCAGTGTGAGGAGGAGGACACCGCAGGAGGAGACTGAAGGTAAGTACCGCTGTGGGGGGCTCTGATGGGGGACACATTTTGTGGGGGGCTCTGATGGGGGACACATTCTGTGGGGGGCTCTGATGGGGGACACATTCTGTGGGGGGCTCTGATGGGGGACACATTCTGTGGGGGGCTCTGATGGGGGACACATTCTGTGGGGGGCTCTGATGGAGGACACATTCTGTGGGGGGCTCTGATGGGAGACACATTCTGTGGGGGGCTCTGATTGCTCTGATGGGGGACACATTCTGTGGGGGGCTCTGATGGAGGACACATTCTGTGGGGGGCTCTGATTGCTCTGATGGGGGACACATTCTGTGGGGGGCTCTGATGGGGGACACATTCTGTGGGGGGCTCTGATGGGGGACACATTCTGTGGGGGGCTCTGATGGGGGACACATTCTGTGGGGGGCTCTGATGGGAGACACATTCTGTGGGGGGCTCTGATGGGAGACACATTCTGTGGGGGGCTCTGATTGCTCTGATGGGGGACACATTCTGTGGGGGGCTCTGATGGAGGACACATTCTGTGGGGGGCTCTGATGGGGGACACATTCTGTGGGGGGCTCTGATGGGGGACACATTCTGTGGGGGGCTCTGATGGGGGACACATTCTGTGGGGGGCTCTGATGGGGGACACATTCTGTGGGGGGCTCTGATGGGGGACACATTCTGTGGGGGGCTCTGATGGGAGACACATTCTGTGGGGGGCTCTGATGGGGGACACATTCTGTGGGGGGCTCTGATGGGAGACACATTCTGTGGGGGGCTCTGATGGAGGACACATTCTGTGGGGGGCTCTGATGGGAGACACATTCTGTGGGGGGCTCTGATGGGGGACACATTCTGTGGGGGGCTCTGATGGGGGACACATTCTGTGGGGGGCTCTGATGGGGGACACATTCTGTGGGGGCTCTGATGGGAGACACATTCTGTGGGGGGCTCTGATGGAGGACACATTCTGTGGGGGGCTCTGATGGGAGACACATTCTGTGGGGGGCTCTGATGGAGGACACATTCTGTGGGGGGCTCTGATGGAGGACACATTCTGTGGGGGGCTCTGATGGAGGACACATTCTGTGGGGGGCTCTGATGGGAGACACATTCTGTGGGGGGCTCTGATGGGAGACACATTCTGTGGGGGGCTCTGATGGGGGACACATTCTGTGGGGGGCTCTGATTGCTCTGATGGGGGACACATACTGTGGGGGGCTCTGATGGGGGACACATACTGTGGGGGGCTCTGATGGAGGACACATTCTGTGGGGGGCTCTGATGGGAGACACATTCTGTGGGGGGCTCTGATGGGGGACACATTCTGTGGGGGGCTCTGATGGGGGACACATTCTGTGGGGGGCTCTGATGGAGGACACATTCTGTGGGGGGCTCTGATGGGGGACACATTCTGTGGGGGGCTCTGATTGCTTTGATGGGGGACACATTCTGTGGGGGGCTCTGATTGCTCTGATGGGGGACACATTCTGTGGGGGGCTCTGATTGCTCTGATGGGGGACACATTCTGTGGGGGGCTCTGATGGGAGACACATTCTGTGGGGGGCTCTGATGGGGGACACATTCTGTGGGGGGCTCTGATGGGGGACACATTCTGTGGGGGGCTCTGATGGGAGACACATTCTGTGGGGGGCTCTGATGGGAGACACATTCTGTGGGGGGCTCTGATGGGGGACACATTCTGTGGGGGGCTCTGATGGGGGACACATTCTGTGGGGGGCTCTGATTGCTCTGATGGGAGACACATTCTGTGGGGGGCTCTGATGGGGGACACATTCTGTGGGGGGCTCTGATGGGGGACACATTCTGTGGGGGGCTCTGATGGGGGACACATACTGTGGGGGGCTCTGATGGGGGACACATACTGTGGGGGGCTCTGATGGGGGACACATACTGTGGGGGGCTCTGATGGGGGACACATACTGTGGGGGGCTCTGATGGGGGACACATACTGTGGGGGGCTCTGATGGGGGACACATACTGTGGGGGGCTCTGATGGGGGACACATTTTGTGGGGGGCTCTGATGGGGGACACATTCTGTGGGGGGCTCTGATGGGGGACACATTCTGTGGGGGGCTCTGATGGGGGACACATTCTGTGGGGGGCTCTGATGGGGGACACATTCTGTGGGGGGCTCTGATGGGAGACACATTCTGTGGGGGGCTCTGATGGAGGACACATTCTGTGGGGGGCTCTGATGGGAGACACATTCTGTGGGGGGCTCTGATTGCTCTGATGGGGGACACATTCTGTGGGGGGCTCTGATGGAGGACACATTCTGTGGGGGGCTCTGATTGCTCTGATGGGGGACACATTCTGTGGGGGGCTCTGATGGGGGACACATTCTGTGGGGGGCTCTGATGGGGGACACATTCTGTGGGGGGCTCTGATGGGGGACACATTCTGTGGGGGGCTCTGATGGGGGACACATTCTGTGGGGGGCTCTGATGGGAGACACATTCTGTGGGGGGCTCTGATGGGGGACACATTCTCTGGGGGGCTCTGATGGGAGACACATTCTGTGGGGGGCTCTGATGGAGGACACATTCTGTGGGGGGCTCTGATGGGAGACACATTCTGTGGGGGGCTCTGATGGGGGACACATTCTGTGGGGGGCTCTGATGGGGGACACATTCTGTGGGGGGCTCTGATGGGGGACACATTCTGTGGGGGCTCTGATGGGAGACACATTCTGTGGGGGGCTCTGATGGAGGACACATTCTGTGGGGGGCTCTGATGGGAGACACATTCTGTGGGGGGCTCTGATGGAGGACACATTCTGTGGGGGGCTCTGATGGAGGACACATTCTGTGGGGGGCTCTGATGGAGGACACATTCTGTGGGGGGCTCTGATGGGAGACACATTCTGTGGGGGGCTCTGATGGGAGACACATTCTGTGGGGGGCTCTGATGGGGGACACATTCTGTGGGGGGCTCTGATTGCTCTGATGGGGGACACATACTGTGGGGGGCTCTGATGGGGGACACATACTGTGGGGGGCTCTGATGGAGGACACATTCTGTGGGGGGCTCTGATGGGAGACACATTCTGTGGGGGGCTCTGATGGGGGACACATTCTGTGGGGGGCTCTGATGGGGGACACATTCTGTGGGGGGCTCTGATGGAGGACACATTCTGTGGGGGGCTCTGATGGGGGACACATTCTGTGGGGGGCTCTGATTGCTCTGATGGGGGACACATTCTGTGGGGGGCTCTGATTGCTCTGATGGGGGACACATTCTGTGGGGGGCTCTGATTGCTCTGATGGGGGACACATTCTGTGGGGGGCTCTGATGGGAGACACATTCTGTGGGGGGCTCTGATGGGGGACACATTCTGTGGGGGGCTCTGATGGGGGACACATTCTGTGGGGGGCTCTGATGGGAGACACATTCTGTGGGGGGCTCTGATGGGAGACACATTCTGTGGGGGGCTCTGATGGGGGACACATTCTGTGGGGGGCTCTGATGGGGGACACATTCTGTGGGGGGCTCTGATTGCTCTGATGGGAGACACATTCTGTGGGGGGCTCTGATGGGGGACACATTCTGTGGGGGGCTCTGATGGGGGACACATTCTGTGGGGGGCTCTGATGGGGGACACATTCTGTGGGGGGCTCTGATGGGGGACACATACTGTGGGGGGCTCTGATGGGGGACACATACTGTGGGGGGCTCTGATGGGGGACACATACTGTGGGGGGCTCTGATGGGGGACACATACTGTGGGGGGCTCTGATGGGGGACACATACTGTGGGGGGCTCTGATGGGGGACACATACTGTGGGGGGCTCTGATGGGGGACACATTCTGTGGGGGGCTCTGATTGCTCTGATGGGGGACACATACTGTGGGGGGGCTCTGATGGGGGACACATACTGTGGGGGGGCTCTGATGGGGGACACATACTGTGGGGGGGCTCTGATGGGGGACACATACTGTGGGGGGCTCTGATGGGGGACACATTCTGTGGGGGGCTCTGATTGCTCTGATGGGAGACACATTCTGTGGGGGGCTCTGATGGGGGACACATTCTGTGGGGGGCTCTGATGGGGGACACATACTGTGGGGGGCTCTGATGGGGGACACATTCTGTGGGGGGCTCTGATTGCTCTGATGGGGGACACATTCTGTGGGGGCTCTGATGGGGGACACATACTGTGGGGGGCTCTGATGGGGGACACATACTGTGGGGGGCTCTGATGGGGGACACATTCTGTGGGGGGCTCTGATTGCTCTGATGGGAGACACATTCTGTGGGGGCTCTGATTGCTCTGATGGGGGACACATTCTGTGGGGGGCTCTGATGGGGACACATTCTGTGGGGGGCTCTGATGGGGGACACATGCTGTGGGGGGCTCTGATGGGGGACACATGCTGTGGGGGGCTCTGATGGGGACACATTCTGTGGGGGGCTCTGATGGGGGACACATTCTGTGGGGGGCTCTGATGGGGGACACATTCTGTGGGGGGCTCTGATGGGGGACACATGCTGTGGGGGGCTCTGATGGGTCACTCCTGTTTTGGAGGGACTCTGATGGGGACACCTGCTGTGGGGGGACTCTGATTGAGACACCTGCTTTGGGGGACACCTGCTCTTGGGGGCTCTGATGGGGGACACCTGCTGTGGGGGGACTCTGATGGGGGACACCTGCTGTGGGGGACTCTGATGGGGGACACATGCTGTGGGGGGCTCTGATGGGGGACACATGCTGTGGGGGGCTCTGATGGGGGACACATGCTGTGGGGGGCTCTGATGGGGGACACATGCTGTGGGAGGCTCTGATGGGGGACACATGCTGTGGGGGGCTCTGATGGGGGACACATGCTGTGGGGGGCTCTGATGGGGGACACATGCTGTGGGGGGCTCTGATGGGGGACACATGCTGTGGGGGGCTCTGATGGGGGACTCCTGTTTTGGAGGGACTCTGATGGGGACACCTGCTGTGGGGGGACTCTGATTGAGACACCTGCTTTGGGGGACACCTGCTCTTGGGGGCTCTGATGGGTGACACCTGCTGTGGGGGGACTCTGATGGGGGACACCTGCTGTGGGGGGCTCTGATGGGGGACACCTGCTGTGGGGGGACTTTGATGGGGGACACCTGCTGTGGGGGGACTTTGATGGGGGACACCTGCTGTGGGGGGACTTTGATGGGGGACACCTGCTGTGGGGGACTCTGATGGGGACACCTGCTGTGGGGGGACTTTGATAGGGGACACCTGCTGTGGGGGACTCTGATGGGGGACACCTGCTGTGGGGGCTTTGATAGGGGACACCTGCTGTGGGGGGCTCTGATAGGGGACTCTGATGGGGGACACCTGCTGTGGGGGGACTCTGATGGGGACACCCGCTGTGGGGGGACTCTGATGGGGACACCTGCTGTGGGGGGGCTCTGATGGGGGACTCCTGTTTTGGGGGAACTCTGATGGGGGACACCTGCTGTGGGGGGACTCTGATGGGGGACACCTGCTGTGGGAGGACTCTGGTGGGGGACACCTGCTGTGGGGGGACTCTGGTGGGGGACACCTGCTGTGGGGGGACTCTGATGGGGGACACCTGCTGTGGGGGGACTCTGATGGGGGACACTGGCTGTGGGGGGACTCTGATGGGGGACACCGGCTGTGGGGGAACTCTGATGGGGGACACCTGCTGTGGGGGGACTCTGATGGGGGACACCTGCTGTGGGGGGACTCTGATGGGGGACACCTGCTGTGGGGGGCTCTGATGGGGGACACCTGCTGTGGGGGACTCTGATGGGGGACACCTGCTGTGGGGGACTCTGATGGGGGACACCTGCTGTGGGGGGACTCTGATGGGGGACACCTGCTGTGGGGGGACTTTGATGGGGGACACCTGCTGTGGGGGACTCTGATGGGGGACACCTGCTGTGGGGGGACTCTGATGGGGGACACCTGCTGTGGGGGGACTCTGATGGGGGACACCTGCTGTGGGGGGACTTTGATGGGGGACACCTGCTGTGGGGGGACTTTGATGGGGGACACCAGCTGTGGGGGGACTTTGATGGGGACACCTGCTGTGGGGGGACTGTGATGGGGACACCTGCTGTGGGGGGACTCTGATGGCAACTCTGATGTAAGGGAACAGAGGCTGCATTTGATGTGACAGAGGCTGCATGTAAGGACGGACTGCTGGGGACACCTGATGGCATCTGGTGGCAGGCAATGTGGCAGGTGACACACTCGGGGCTCCCACTGATTCTGCATTGTGGTGAGTTGAATGATTTCATTTTATATTACAATGTAACTATAGAAACAATGCGCTTCAATCATCCTGACACCATAACAACCATGGTGCCGGGATGATTGAAGCGCTAACACCAGGTGTTTTGAGTATCTTTATCTGCTGATTGTTAAACTTTGTAGAATACATATTTCTAGTGTTGTGTAGGATCTAGGCCTGCTGTCCCTCTCTCCCTCTCCCTCCATCCCTCGTTCATCTCAGGCGCTAACCACACCACCTTAGAGCCACGCCCACTATTTTGCTGAAACCACGCCCCCAAGTGGGAGGGGCCAAAAAGGAAGGGCGGGGTCTGGCGCCCCCCCATCCTAAAACTTCACCAGCCGCCACTGATATATATATATATATATATATATATACCGTATATACTCGAGTATAAGTCGTTCCGAGTATAAGTCGAGGCCCTAATTTACCACAAAAAATGGGAAAAACTTATTGACCCGAGTATAAGACGAGGGTGAGAAATGCACAGCTACTGTAAGTGGAAAAGAGGGTCAACAATGCCCATTTGCAGCATCACTGTGCCTATTTGCAGCCATAGGTCCCCTGAACTTCAAACTTGGTAGTTAAGGGTTCCTAGATGCCCCCTAGCTGCAGCCAAAATTTGGGGTCTCTGAACCCAAAGGGTCCCGAAATGACATTGCTGCAGATGGACACAGTTGACTTTGGGGGGACCCAAATTTGGGGCCCCGTATCTCAGGGCCACTTAGTGCTAAGAACCCCAAATTTGGTGAGCAAACCCAGTGGAACTGGCACCATAAAATTTTCAAAGCTGGGGTTTCTAGCACCAAGTGGCCCCGAGATACAGGGCCCCAAAAATCAGTTCAGAAAATGTAAAGCACTTTTCTGTAGCAGAGAATGACATTTTCTAAACCGGTTTTGGGGCCCTGTATCTCAGGGCCACTTAGTGCTAGGAACCCCAGCTTTGGATATGTTATGGTACCAGTTCCACTGAGTTTGCACACCAAATTTGGGGTTCCTAGCACCAAGTAGCCCTGAGATATGGGGCCCCAAAATCGGTTCAGAAAATGTCAAGCACGTTTCTGCAGCAGAGAATGACATTTTCCGAACCGATTTTGGGGCCCCGTATCTCGGGGCCACTTGGTGCTAGCAACTTCAGCTTTGGACATGTTGTGGTACCAGTTCCACTGGGTTTGCACACCACATTTGGGGTTCCTAGCACCAAGTGGCCCTTAGATACGGGGCCCCAAATTCGGTTCGGAAAATGAAATTTTTTGCTGCAGAAAAGTGCTTGACTCGAGTATAAGTCGAGGGGGGCACTTTCAGCACAAAAAAATGTGCTGAAAAATTCGACTTATACTAGAGTATATACGGTATATATATATATATATATATATATATATATATATATATATACATACACATACGCATGTGCTTTTGAGATTTGGTGCACACTCTAATGCGATAGGCTGCGCACACCTATGGCGAGGGCCATGTTTGCCCATACAGTGATGCACAAGTGTTCTGTGCATCTCAGTGCTGGCAGTCCAATCATTTCATTTATTTTTATTTCAGTTACTTATATAGCACCGTCAATTTACACAGCGCTTTACATATACATTGTACATTCACATCAGTCCCTACCCACAAGGAGCTTACAATCTAAGGTCCATACTAGGGACAACTAGACAGGATCCAATTAACCTACCAGCATGTCTTTGGAGTGCGGGAGGAAACTGAAGTACCCGGAGGAAACCCACGCAGAGAACATACAAACTCCAGGCAGGTAGTGTGGTGGTTGGGATTCGACCCAGTGACCCTTCTTACTGCTAGGCGAAAGTGCTTTCCACTACACCATTGTGCTGATTTGGGATGCAAACAAGCTGTTAAAGGTCATAGTAAGACTTTAAAATGAATCAGTGAGCATGCTAAATTGTGGACCTTCAACTGTCCTTTAAGCTATAGTTCACTAAAAACATGCAAAGAGATTTCTCTAGTCTATTGATAAACTGTGAGGGAAATAATTGACTTGTTTTATGCCAATAATTGACTTTCACTTTCAAGACACTTCCTGTTTGCTCAGAACGCAGACTCAGCCGGTTTGGCAAGAATAGAAAAGGGGGAATTCTTCTGTAATTTCCTGCTGACGAAGCCACCCCTCTGGCACATCTTCAAGAGCTGGTTGCTTCATACACAGCATCACTATAATCTGAACAAAAAACCACGGGGTTGTCCGCATTACCCCATTGCATCACTAGTTCAAGTGCAATAGTAGATCTTTCCAGGAAAATAAATCTCTGTTCCCAAGTCCTCTCTTGTGACCTAAAGCCTAGATAAAGACCACATTATTACCAGTGGATTTGTGGGGGGTTCATGTCATATAGGACTGCAGAACAATCTATTGCTTTCATTCAGACACACACCTCCCAACTGTTTGAGATGGGAACGAGGGACACCCAATAGAAAAAGTATGTAGACATAAAACACACCCCTGCCACGCCCCCTTAAAGGAGAATTGTACAAAAAAATTATTAGTTAAACCCACAAGTAGGGATGAGCTTCGTGTTCGAGTCGAACCCATGTTCGACTCGAACATCGGCTGTTCGGTCGTTCGCCGAATTGCGAACGATATGGGCCGTTCGCGCCAAATTCGTGTGGCGCGTCACGGCCCATAATTCACTGCGGCATCGCAGTGCATTGCTGGCTGATGATTGGCCAAGCATGCACTATGACCCGCATGCTTGGCCAATCACAGCGCCGTCAGTAGAGAGAGCTGTAATTGGCCAAAGCCAGGGTGGCTTTGGCCAATTATGGCTCAGGGGATTTAGTACACACCCCACACTATATAAGGCCGCCTGCACGGCGGCCCTGTGTAGTGTGTGTTCCGGTGTGCTGAGAGATAGAGAGAGAGAGAGACAGTGTCATTTGATTTGAGTTAGATAGATTAGGCAGAACAGTCAGTCAGTTAGCTGCACTTACAGTGTATTGTGTATATATATGCATCCCAGGTGTTGCATATATATATATACACTGTATTCAGTTTAGCTAGATCCGTTCCTGTTATCTTCTATCTAGACTATTTACATTTAGTGCAGTGTGTCCTGCTCACAGTGTTCAGCTAGATCCGTTCCTGCTATTTACATTCAGTACAGTGCGTCCTGCTCACAGTGTTCAGCTAGATCCGTTCCTGCTATTTACATTCAGTGCAGTGTGTCCTGCTCACAGTGTTCAGCTAGATCCGTTCCTGCTATTTACATTCAGTACAGTGCGTCCTGCTCACAGTGTTCAGCTAGATCCGTTCCTGCTATTTACATTCAGTGCAGTGCGTCCTGCTCACAGTGTTCAGCTAGATCCGTTCCTGCTATTTACATTCAGTGCAGTGCGTCCTGCTCACAGTGTTCAGCTAGATCCGTTCCTGCTATTTACATTCAGTACAGTGCGTCCTGCTCACAGTGTTCAGCTAGATCCGTTCCTGCTATTTACATTCAGTGCAGTGTGTCCTGCTCACAGTGTTCAGCTAGATCCGTTCCTGCTATTTACATTCAGTACAGTGCGTCCTGCTCACAGTGTTCAGCTAGATCCGTTCCTGCTATTTACATTCAGTGCAGTGCGTCCTGCTCACAGTGTTCAGCTAGATCCGTTCCTGCTATTTACATTCAGTGCAGTGCGTCCTGCTCACAGTGTTCAGCTAGATCCGTTCCTGGTATTTACATTTAGTGCAGTGCGTCCTGCTCACAGTGTTCAGCTAGATCCGTTCCTGCTATTTACATTCAGTGCAGTGCGTCCTGCTCACAGTGTTCAGCTAGATCCGTTCCTGGTATTTACATTTAGTGCAGTGCGTCCTGCTCACAGTGTTCAGCTAGATCCGTTCCTGCTATTTACATTCAGTGCAGTGCGTCCTGCTCACAGTGTTCAGCTAGATCCGTTCCTGGTATTTACATTTAGTGCAGTGCGTCCTGCTCACAGTGTTCAGCTAGATCCGTTCCTGCTATTTACATTCAGTGCAGTGCGTCCTGCTCACAGTGTTCAGCTAGATCCGTTCCTGGTATTTACATTTAGTGCAGTGCGTTGTGCTCACAGTGTTCAGCTACATCCGTTCCTGCTATTTACATTCAGTGCAGTGCGTCCTGCTCACAGTGTTCAGCTAGATCCGTTCCTGGTATTTACATTTAGTGCAGTGCGTCCTGCTCACAGTGTTCAGCTACATCCGTTCCTGCTATTTACATTCAGTGCAGTGCGTCCTGCTCACAGTGTTCAGCTAGATCCGTTCCTGCTATATACATTTAGTGCAGTACGTCCTGCTCACAGTGTTCAGCTAGATCCGTTCCTGTTATCTTCCTACTGACAGGCAGGCTTGTCTGGTTACAGTATATAAAGCTACCTGAAGAAAATTACAGGTGTTCTTTTTGATCCTATTAGTACCACGGTCAGGCAGCTAGACTATTTACATTTAGTACAGTGTGTCCTGCTCACAGTGTTCAGCTAGATCCGTTCCTGTTATCTTCCTACTGACAGGCAGGCTTGTCTGGTTACAGTATATAAAGCTACCTTAAGAAAATTACAGGTGTTCTTTTTGATCCTATTAGTACCACGGTCAGGCAGCTAGACTATTTACATTTAGTACAGTGCGTCCTGCTCACAGTGTTCAGCTAGATCCGTTCCTGTTATCTTCCTACTGACAGGCAGGCTTGTCTGGTTACAGTATATAAAGCTACCTTAAGAAAATTACAGGTGTTCTTTTTGATCCTATTAGTACCACGGTCAGGCAGCTAGACTATTTACATTTAGTACAGTGCGTCCTGCTCACAGTGTTCAGCTAGATCCGTTCTTGCTATTTACATTCAGTGCAGTGCGTCCTGCTCACAGTGTTCAGCTAGATCCGTTCCTGCTATTTACATTCAGTGCAGTGCGTCCTGCTCACAGTGTTCAGCTAGATCCGTTCCTGCTATTTACATTCAGTGCAGTGCGTCCTGCTCACAGTGTTCAGCTAGATCCGTTCCTGGTATTTACATTTAGTGCAGTGCGTCCTGCTCACAGTGTTCAGCTAGATCCGTTCCTGCTATTTACATTCAGTGCAGTGCGTCCTGCTCACAGTGTTCAGCTAGATCCGTTCCTGGTATTTACATTTAGTGCAGTGCGTCCTGCTCACAGTGTTCAGCTACATCCGTTCCTGCTATTTACATTCAGTGCAGTGCGTCCTGCTCACAGTGTTCAGCTAGATCCGTTCCTGCTATATACATTTAGTGCAGTACGTCCTGCTCACAGTGTTCAGCTAGATCCGTTCCTGTTATCTTCCTACTGACAGGCAGGCTTGTCTGGTTACAGTATATAAAGCTACCTGAAGAAAATTACAGGTGTTCTTTTTGATCCTATTAGTACCACGGTCAGGCAGCTAGACTATTTACATTTAGTACAGTGCGTCCTGCTCACAGTGTTCAGCTAGATCCGTTCCTGTTATCTTCCTACTGACAGGCAGGCTTGTCTGGTTACAGTATATAAAGCTACCTGAAGAAAATTACAGGTGTTCTTTTTGATCCTATTAGTACCACGGTCAGGCAGCTAGACTATTTACATTTAGTACAGTGTGTCCTGCTCACAGTGTTCAGCTAGATCCGTTCCTGTTATCTTCCTACTGACAGGCAGGCTTGTCTGGTTACAGTATATAAAGCTACCTTAAGAAAATTACAGGTGTTCTTTTTGATCCTATTAGTACCACGGTCAGGCAGCTAGACTATTTACATTTAGTACAGTGCGTCCTGCTCACAGTGTTCAGCTAGATCCGTTCCTGTTATCTTCCTACTGACAGGCAGGCTTGTCTGGTTACAGTATATAAAGCTACCTTAAGAAAATTACAGGTGTTCTTTTTGATCCTATTAGTACCACGGTCAGGCAGCTAGACTATTTACATTTAGTACAGTGTGTCCTGCTCACAGTGTTCAGCTAGATCCGTTCTTGCTATTTACATTCAGTGCAGTGCGTCCTGCTCACAGTGTTCAGCTAGATCCGTTCCTGCTATATACATTTAGTGCAGTACGTCCTGCTCACAGTGTTCAGCTAGATCCGTTCCTGTTATCTTCCTACTGACAGGCAGGCTTGTCTGGTTACAGTATATAAAGCTACCTTAAGAAAATTACAGGTGTTCTATCCCAGCTTAGTGCAGCTACAGGCCATTAGTATGTCTGGAAGGCCAAGAAGGAGAGGCAGACAGTCACAAGCCAATAAGAGAGGGCAAGCAGGCTCTGTGTCTAGTGCTGGTCGTGGAGACGGTGCATCCTCATCAGCACGTGGCCATGGGACACGCTTGGCCTTTTTTTCGGCAGCTGGCCGTGTTGAGCCGCAACATGCGGAAGACTTGGTCGAGTGGATGACCAAGCCGTCCTCATCCTCCTCATCCTCTCTCACCCATGCCCAGGGTGCTTTGTCTGGCAAAGCAGCGGCCTCTTCCCTCAGCTCAATGTCATCAGTGACTCCTTCCCTAGCTCCACCATGTCCTCATGAGGATTCCCTCGAACTGTTTGACCACAGTGTTGGGTACATGCTCCAGGAGGATGCCCAGCGTTTGGAAGGCTCTGATGATGATACTGAGCTCAATGAAAGCAGTAACATGAGCACGGACAGAGGGGGTGCCCAAGAAGGACAGCAATCTGGCAGTCATGCTCCCCCTGCTGCAGCATACTGCCAGGTTTGCTCCAGTGATGAGGAGGGAGGGGATGATGAGGTCACTGACTCAACGTGGGTGCCTGATAGGAGAGAGGAGGAGGAGGAGGAGGAGGAGGAGGTGGCACATCACCAACTAGGCAGGATGCCCTCCAGGGGCCAGCCTAAGGGCAGCACATTGACTGCATCACACCCCAAAGCTCCACATGTGCAGGGCGCTGCAGTCTCTGCGCGTTATTCAAAAAGTTCTTTGGTGTGGGCCTTTTTTGAGACGAGTGCATCAGATCGCACCGCTGCTATTTGCAACATATGTCTCAAGCGTATCTCGCGTGGCCAAAACATCTCCCGCTTGGGTACCACATGCTTGACCAGACATATGTTGACCTGCCATGCAGTTCGTTGGCAAGCGTATCTAAAAGACCCACACCAAAGAACAAAGACGATCTCTCCTTGCTCCTCATCAGCTGAGATTTCCAACCCCACTAGACCTTCAGTCCTCTCTGAGACCTGCAGTGAGAGGAATGAAGGTGTAGAATTAGGTGTGTCACAGCCAAGTACTTGTGGGCAATCTGCTTTTGGTACACCGACGTCAGATTGTACCAGGCAAATTTCCCTGCCCCAGCTGCTGCAGCGCCGAAAGAAGTTTGCTCCCAGCCATCCACATGCCCAGCGGTTGAATGCTAGCTTGGCAAAATTGCTAGCACTTCAACTGCTGCCTTTTCAGTTGGTAGACTCTGCCCCCTTCCGTGAGTTTGTGGAATGTGCGGTTCCTCAGTGGCAGGTACCCAAACGCCACTTTTTCTCACGGAAGGCGATTCCGGCTCTCTACCGGCATGTGGAAGGCAATGTCCATGCCTCGCTGGACAGGGCGGTCAGCGGTAAGGTGCATATTACCGCTGACTCATGGTCCAGCAGGCATGGACAGGGACGTTACTTAAGTTTCACGGCGCATTGGGTGACTCTGCTGGCAGCTGGGAAGGATGCAGGACAAGGTGCAGTAGTGTTGGAGGTTGTTCCGCCACCACGCCTCCAAAATGCTGATTGTGACACACCTCTCTCCTCCACCCCCTCCTCTTCTTCTTCCTCCATGGCCTCTTCCTCGGAACCAGCGGTGCTCCGTAGGCGTTCAAGGGGCTACGCAAGTACGCAGGCCAAAAGATGCCATGCGGTGCTTGAGCTGGTGTGCTTGGGGGACAGGAGCCACACTGGGGCAGAGGTTCTGTCAGCTCTGCAGGGGCAGGTTCAGAGGTGGTTGACGCCACGCCAACTTAAGGCAGGAATGGTGGTTTGCGACAATGGCACCAACCTCCTCTCTGCCCTCCGACAGGGACAACTGACCCATGTGCCCTGTTTGGCTCACGTCCTTAACTTGGTGGTGCAGCGGTTCTTGGGCAGGTACCCGGGCTTACAGGATGTCCTGAGGCAGGCCAGGAAAGTCTCTGTGCATTTCCGCCGGTCATATAATGCCAGTGCTCGGCTGACGGACCTCCAAAAGGAGTTTAACCTGCCCAAGAACCGCCTAATCTGTGACATGCCCACCAGGTGGAACTCGACGTTGGCCATGCTGCAGCGGCTGCACACGCAGCAGAGGGCCATCAATGAGTACCTGTGCGACTATGGCACCAGGACAGGGTCAGGGGACCTTGGTTTTTTTTCCCCACGCCAGTGGGCCATGATCAGGGATGCATGCACTGTCCTGTCACCATTCGAGGAGGCCACGAGAATGGTGAGCACTGACAGTGCATGCATCAGTGACACTGTCCCCCTTGTCCACCTGTTGGAGCACACGCTGCGTGGAATAATGGACAGGGCACTTGAGGCAGAACAGAGGCAGGAAGAGGAGGACTTCCTTAGCTCTCAAGGCCCCCTTTATCCAGACAGTGTTCCTGCGTGCCCGCCGATCACACAGGAAGAGGACGAGGAGGAGGAGGAGGAGGAGGAGGAGGAAGATTGTGTCAGTATGGAGGTGGAGCCTGGCACTCAGCATCAGCAGTCTTTAAGGGATCAGTCCCAAGGAACACATGGACTTGTACGTGGCTGGGAGGAGGTGGCTGCGGACGTTGTTGTCCTTAGTGACCCAGAGACTCCGGACCGAATGCCTCAGCAAACCTACGCTGCATGGCCTCCCTGATCCTGCAAAGCCTGCGTAAGGATCCTCGTATTCGTGGTATCAAGGAGAAGGACCAATACTGGCTGGCAACCCTCCTTGATCCACGTTACAAGGGTAAGGTTGCGGACCTTATCTTGCCATCGCAGAGGGAGCAGAGGATGAAACATCTTCGGGAGGCCTTGCAGAAAGGTCTGTGCAACGCGTTCCCAGAGACTGGGAGGTTACAAACTCCTGTTTCTGGACAACGTGTTGCTGAGGCTTCGGTCAGTCAAAGAAGGAGCGGTGGAGAAGGTGGCCGTCTGACCGATGCGTTCAGACAATTTTTTGGTCCGCAGCCCCAAGGTATGATCGGTTCCAGCAACCATCGCCAGCGTCTGTTTTACATGGTGCAGGAATACCTAGGGGCAAGATCAGACTTGGACACCTTTCCCACCGAAAATCCTCTGGGTTACTGGGTCTTGAGGATGGATCACTGGCCAGAGCTTGCACAGTATGCAATTGAGCTACTGGCCTGTCCTGCATCCAGCGTTCTTTCGGAACGCACATTCAGTGCTGCTGGAGGCGTGGTAACCGATCACAGGGTGCGTCTGTCCACCGACTCGGTCGATCGGCTGACCTTCATAAAAATGAATCAGTCTTGGATCACCACCAGCTACCAAGCACCTGATGCAGATGTAACCGAATAATTTTTTTTGAAATCTCAGATCCCTTCAAAGACTGCCTATGCTGATGCTGAGTGACTACCCCTGAGTAATTATCCTCTTCCTCCTCAATCATCACGCTGATAGCTTGTAAGAACATTTTTGGTTCTGGGCGCCACCCCAGTGCCTAAGGCACAATTTTTCAGCCCCTGTTTAACAGGGGCGTGTAATTACAATTTTTGATGTAATACTTTGCAGCAGGGCTCGTTCCTGCATTCCAACTAGAGTGTCTGTGAGGGGTTGCAGTGTTGTGGCACCAGCACCAGTGCCTAAGACCCAATTTTTCAGCCCCTGTCTAACAGGGCGTGTAATTACAATTTTTGATGCAATACTTTGCAGCAGGGCTTGTTCCTGCGTTTCAACTAGAGTGTCTGTGAGGGGTTGCAGTGTTGTGGCACCAGCACCAGTGCCTAAGACCCAATTTTTCTGCCCCTGTCTAACAGGGGCGTGTAATTACAATTTTTGATGCAATACTTTGCAGCAGGGCTCGTTCCTGCGTTCCAACTAGAGTGTCTGTGAGGGGTTGCAGTGTTGTGGCACCAGCACCAGTGCCTAAGGCCCAATTTTTCTGCCCCTGTCTAACAGGGGCGTGTAATTACAATTTTTGATGCAATACTTTGCAGCAGGGCTCGTTCCTGCGTTCCAACTAGAGTGTCTGTGAGGGGTTGCAGTGTTGTGGCACCAGCACCAGTGCCTAAGGCCTAATTTTCAGCTCCTGTTCAACAGGGGCATGTAATTACAATTCTTGATCTAATATTTCACAGCAGGGCCCTGTGAGGGCTTACAGTGTTTTGGCCACAGCAACACCTAAGGCCCAAATTTCTGCTGAGTATATAGGGCAGGACCCTACTTCAAACATCTAACTTACAAACGACTCCTACTTGCAAACGGAAGGAGACAACAGGAAGTGAGATGAAATCTACCCCTAAGGAAGGGAAATTCTCTCCTGTAAGAGTTAATATGGGAAAACAATTTCTCCTTTCCACTGATGCTTTCCAATCCTTGTTCCACAAAAGAACCCAAATTTTCAAAAAACATTTTTCATTGGACAAAAAAGTGAGGTGAAATCTTCTGAAGAGGAGGAAAGACGCAAAACAAATGTCACAGGGGTGATAACCCTTCCCTATGTTTTCCAAAAAGCTTAGAAAAGATTTTTTGGCTGGAGCTAAACACATTAAAAATGTTCAAAATTACAACAGATTCTACTTAACAAACAAACCTACAGTCCCTGTCTTGTTTGCACCGCCTGAATACTGCTGTTCAGAGTATATAGGGACCTTTCCTTATTTTAATTTGGGTGCGGGGTTCCCCTTAATATCCATACAAGACCCAAAGGGCCTGGTAATGGACTGGGGGGTACCCATGCCGTTTGTCTCACTGATTTTCATCCATATTGCCATGCCATGACCCGACATGACATTAAACCCGCAAGCAGTTTTAAATGAGATTTTTTCCTTTAAAAATGACATTTGGTGCAGGGACTGTTCTAAACATGGGAAACACGCGTCACTTTACAGGCATACTATAGACACCCCCCAGGTACGATATTTAAAGGAATATTTCACTTTTTTTTTTTTACTTTAAGCATCATTAAAATCACTGCTCCCGAAAAAACGGCCGTTTTTAAAAGTTTTTTTTGCATTGATACATGTCCCCTGGGGTAGGACCCGGGTCCCCAAACCCTTTTTAGGACAATACCATGCAAATTAGCCTTTAAAATGAGCACTTTTGATTTCGAACGTTCGAGTCCCATAGACATCAATGGGGTTCTTACGTTCGTGCGAACTTGCGGTCCGTTCGCGGGTTCTGGTGCGAACCGAACCGGGGGGTGTTCGGCTCATCCCTACCCACAAGTGCTTTTTTACCACTACTATTCATTTATTTTGGCTTTTGAAATTTACAAATGCAGAAATTTTGAAATTGGATGGAAGGTTTAGCACTATATAGATCAGACCAAAATGAGGGACAAATGAGGGGCAGAGGGACTTTGTTCCAAATCAGGGACAGTCCCTCGAAACCGTTCCCAGTGATCGGGAACAGTGATCTCTGTCATGTCCCTGGTAGCCCATCCCCACTACAGTTAGAACACGCCCAAGGAACAAACTTACCCACTTGATCGCCCCCTAGTGTTAACCCCTTCCCTGCCAGTGTCATTTTTACATTGATCAGTGCATTTTTCTAGCACTGATCAATGTAATAATGTCTCTGGTCCCCCAAAAGTGTAATTTGGGGTCAGATTTGTCTGCCGCAATGTCGCAGTCCTGATAAAAATCGCAGATCGCCCCCATTACTAGTAAAAACAAAAAAAATAAAACTCCCTAAATCTATCCCACAGTTTGTAGACACGATAACTTTTGCGCAAATCAATCAATATATGCCTATTGTGATTTTTTTTGTAAGAAAAAAATATGTAGAAGAATATATATTGGCCTAAACTGATGAATAAATGTGTTTTTATATATATTTTTTTGGATATATATTATAGCAAAAAGTAAAAAAAAAAAAATCTTTTTTTTTTTTCAAAATTCTCGCTCTTTGTTTGTTTATAGTGCAAAAAATAAAAACCGCAGAGGTGATAAAATACCACCAAAAGAAAGCTCTATTTGTGGAGAAAAAAAGGACATCAATTTTGTTTGGGTACAACGTGGCACGACCGCGCAATTGTCAGTTAAAGAGATGCAGTGACGTATCGCAAAAAATAGCCTAGTCATTAAGGGGGCAAATCCTTCCGGTCCTTAAGTAGTTAAAGCACCTGTGCAAGATAAAGGAAAACTTGCAAACATGGCCTGTTGGGGGTACTTGAGGATGAGGACAGGGTTGATAACCACTGCTATATGTGATTTAGTTAATATACCAAAAATTCAATTTGCAAAGAATACCCGATCACATACGAGGAAATGAAAATAAAACTGTAATTTTGCTTGCACATTGGGATGATGAAAGTCAGCAGAGCTTCACTTCATTCATTGAGGGAAACCTCCTTTGCAAAGTGAACAGCCTACTTGCTTTGAGAAAATCAGCCTCCGTGGTCGCAAGAGAGTTAATAGATGAATTCCACGTAGATGAGGCAACAGCCAATACAAAGCAGAGGGTTAGCCGTGCATGCAGACTAGCCAATCAGCTGCCATGCTTATGTCACTGTATAGAGACCTGTGCAGGAAGAGTGTTATTCACTTATTGGGAGGTCAGGACTGAAGGTGCGGTGTGTGACTCGGCTCAGCCAGAACCAAGTAGGTGCAGGAAATGTTTTTGCTACATACTTGTTTTTCATTATACGCCACTGATTCTATGCCGCCCTTCCTCATACCGCCACTGACCTCAATCATCAACAGCATTATAAATAGATCAAAGGCTTTTTATGGACTGCCAGTGGGTAGTAGAGGCTGAATTGTAATAGTGCCAAAGTGACACACTGGGGGGAGATTTACTAAAACTGGAGCACTCAGAATCTGGTGCAGCTGTGCATGGTAGCCAATCAGCTTCTAACTTCAGCTTGTTCAATCAAAGTCATACTAAAGGATCGTTTTTTATTTTTTTAAAATAACAAACATATCATACTTACCCCCCACTGTGCAGCTCGTTTAGCACAGAGTGGCCCCGAACATCCATTTATGGGGCCCCTTTGGCGGCTCCTCCCCCGCATTAGATAACTCCCTTGGAGAAGCGCTCTCCCGAGGGGGTTACCTTGCGGGCGCGCTCCCGAGTCCAGCATTCGGCGTCCATAGAGGCCGAATGCAGGACTCGGCGCCCGCATCATTGGATTTGATTGACAGCAGCGGGGGGCCAATGGCTGCACTGCTATTACTATATCCAATCAAGAGCCAGGAAGAGAGAGAGGGACGGTGGAGACACGCCGACGGAAATTCAGGGTTCGGGTAAGTAAAACGGGGGGGGCGGTGAATGCAAGGTGTTTTTTCACCTAAATGAGTATGATGCATTTAGGTGAAAAAGCACAAGCCTTTACAACCCTTTTAAGCTTTGACAATAAGCCGTTCACATTGGAGCGATTTGACATGTCAAATCGGCGGCAAATTCCAGCAATGGCACCGTCCTAATCGGTGCGACGCCGCATTTGCAGCGCCCCACCGATTCCCAAAAGTAGTTTCTGTACTACTTTTGGCGACTTTGGGGTGCATTTTCCATAGACATCTGTGCAGAAACCCACACAGATGTCTCTGAAATCGTCCTCGAAGTTGGAACTAACATGCGGGAATGAAATCGTGCGAGTTCAGCTGTCAGTGTGAACCTACACTTAGCCTAGGTTCACATTGCTGAAGGTTAGAAATCCAGTGTAGCTGAACCCGTGCGATTTCAACCTGGCAATGCAGTCCGATTACAGGGGTGATTTGACAGACACCTATGCGGGTTCCTGCACAGATATCTATACAAATCGCCCCCCGAAGTCGCCAAAAAGTGGTACAGGAACTACTTTAAGGAATCGGTGCGTCGCCGCAATGGCTGCCAATTTGGCATGCGATTTGACATGTCAAATCGCATGCAAAATCGGACCAATGTGGACCTAGGCAAAAACATGGAAGCTGATTGGTTTCTATTCAGAGCTGCACCAGATTCTGCACTCCAGTTTTCGTAAATCTCCCCTGAAAAGAGTTTAAAAAAAAATTGGTCTTCCATCCATGGATTTTAAGGGGCAAATTTACATCGGATACCAGTATCTTTTATGCTAAAGAATGTATAATAACACATTTGTAAAAAAAAAATAAAAACATATAATAACATTTACAAATATGTATATAACACTTCCCGTCAGAGATGCGCATGGTTCTAACTAGTTTTCAGATTTTGGATCCACTTAGGTCCAGTTGAAACAGCCAATAAGTTCTGTGCTTCTGTTTTTTTTATTATGTTTTCCAGGAGTAGCATTAGACCAGCTAAAGCACAGCGTATCAACAATTGCAGCCATTGCCGTTTTGTCAAATACTTGCTTTCGCCCTTTTTTTCATCCTTTGTTACATCTCAGTGCTGCTGATCTGCAGATCTCCTGCAGTCTCTTTTCAGCCATATCATGTCTACAAGGTCGAACGATAAAAATCTAACAGATTCCTCTATCCTCCTCACTAAACAGTGCAGATGGACAAAACTCCTGCTAAGGCTATGGGATTCTTACAGTGCCAGCGGCTGTCAGAATATACTAGGTGCTGCCAAACAGTGACTGCAGGCAGGTTATAGGCTACAGTCACTGTTTGGTCAAGAATTATCCACCTGGGTGCTTTGATATTTTTGGGTCGCAATGTCATGCTGTAGGGTTGGTACAGAGCCACTTACTGCCTTAAGCCATAATGGTTTAAATCTTGGCTGATTTAGCAGGGACTAGCCGAGATTCAAACCATCTATGGGCAGCCTGATTGTACCCAAGTCGATCCATCGATCAACTTGGGTACTACCAGCATGTAGGATACTTACATGCGATTATTGCCAGCCACTATGGCTGCTAGCAATTATCACTGTGTTCTCTCCTGGCAGGGACAGCACACCCCCCCCCCCCCCCCAGCAATCTTCTTTCCTGCAACTATGAAACCAAGAAAATCTATGGCCTGCCTTAATTTCGTCTGGTTCATCAGAAACCAGCCAAAATTGATGTATAGGCAAAGTAGGAATAGGCAGCAGGTGAACCTTTTTCCATTTACTGAAAAAGTACAACTGGGCAGATACACAGAGAGAGGATCCAGTGGTTGCCCCCCAAATAAAGTAGATACGGCTATGCAGGGCCGGTGCTAGACTATTTTGCACCCTAGGCAAGACCAGCAACTTGCGCCCCCCCCCCCCCAAAAAAAAAAAAAAAACACACTGAATGGCTTTGTGCAGTGTCATTAAATAATAGCACAACACACTCTTTGATCACAGATCCCAGTGTGTATTGTGTGACAATATGACAGTGCACTTTCTAATTATTTCACTGTGAACACCAGGGCCTGATTGCAAGTGAGACCTTTGCGACCCTGGCCATTTGGCCTGGATTAAGAGCATCATGGGCCTGGTGCTGAGGACTTTGGTCTTTGGTGGGCTCTGGATCATGAAGCCCCTTGCCCTGTATTTTCTCTACAGCCCCGCCTTAACCATCACTTGTGCCTAGGCATTCTTTCCATCACCACCCATTGCACCTGGGACCCCTTTCCTCATCATCTACTGTGCCTGCAGCCTCCCTTGCCTTACCACCCACAGCCCTCTTCCCTCACCACCTACCGTGCCTGTAGCCCTCCTTTATTGCAGAAATACTACAGGAGATGATCAGAGACTGCAGACATAGTACAGGAGATGATCAGAGACTGCAGACATAGTACAGGAGATGATCAGAGACTGCAGACATACTACAGGAGATGATCAGAGACTGCAGAGATGGTACAGGAGATGATCAGAGACTGCAGACATAGCACAGGAGATGATCAGAGACTGCAGACATACTACAGGAGATGATCAGAGACTGCAGAGATGGTACAGGAGATGATCAGAGACTGCAGACATAGTACAGGAGATGATCAGAGACTGCAGACATACTACAGGAGATGATCAGAGACTGCAGACATAGCACAGGAGATGATCAGAGACTGCAGACATAGCACAGGAGATGATCAGAGACTGCAGACATAGCACAGGAGATGATCAGAGACTGCAGACATACTACAGGAGATGATCAGAGACTGCAGACATACTACAGGAGATGATCAGAGACTGCAGAGATGGTACAGGAGATGATCAGAGACTGCAGAGATGGTACAGGAGATGATCAGAGACTGCAGAGATGGTACAGGAGATGATCAGAGACTGCAGACATACTACAGGAGATGATCAGAGACTGCAGACATGGTACAGGAGATGATCAGAGACTGCAGACATACTACAGGAGATTATCAGAGACTGCAGACATACTACAGGAGATGATCAGAGACTGCAGACATAGCACAGGAGATGATCAGAGACTGCAGACATACTACAGGAGATGATCAGAGACTGCAGGCATACTACAGGAGATGATCAGAGACTGCAGACATACTACAGGAGATGATCAGAGACTGCAGACATACTACAGGAGATGATCAGAGACTGCAGACATACTACAGGAGATGATCAGAGACTGCAGACATACTACAGGAGATGATCAGAGACTGCAGACATACTACAGGAGATGATCAGAGACTGCAGACATACTACAGGAGATGATCAGAGACTGCAGACATGGTACAGGAGATGATCAGAGACTGCAGACATGGTACAGGAGATGATCAGAGACTGCAGACATGGTACAGGAGATGATCAGAGACTGCAGACATGGTACAGGAGATGATCAGAGACTGCAGACATGGTACAGGAGATGATCAGAGACTGCAGACATGGTACAGGAGATGATCAGAGACTGCAGACATGGTACAGGAGATGATCAGAGACTGCAGACATGGTACAGGAGATGATCAGAGACTGCAGACATGGTACAGGAGATGATCAGAGACTGCAGACATGGTACAGGAGATGATCAGAGACTGCAGACATGGTACAGGAGATGATCAGAGACTGCAGACATCGCTCAGGAGATGATCAGAGACTGCAGACATCGCTCAGGAGATGATCAGAGACTGCAGACATGGTACAGGAGATGATCAGAGACTGCAGAGATGGTGCAGGAAATGATCAGAGACTGCAAACATAGTACAAGTGTTTCCTAGGCTAGTAGTGACCAGTGTGGAAATACATTGATCACTGCACTGTGTAAACAGGAGTTTACAAGATATAAGTGCCAAAAAAACAAAAGTCATTTCTCAAGCACAGGAGGACAGTAAATGGTTAACAGGTCTGAGAAGCTTCTCCCAGCCTGACCAGATAATTCCTTCAAAGATAACAAATAAAAGTTCAAACAAATCCTAGATGGCCTATATAGCTATAGAAAGAGCTGAAGTTGCAGCGTCTTGCAGAAGTCTAATCGTCATTCTCCTGTCCTGTGTTCAGTGTAAATAAAAACACAGATAAGAAGCAGTGTGAGAAGACAGAGGGGAGATCACTGTGATCACTGCATATTCTACACACAGGACGGGAGAAGGAGAACACACTGATCCATTTCTGCAGCCAGCAATGCATTGTGACATTGACATGTTTGATCTCCATACCTTCTTCATCATACTCAGGTATGTCGGATCCTCTCCATCCTGCCCAGCTCTGGCCACTAGCATCTTCTAGGTGTCCTTTTATGAAACTGAGATCAGCGGCGATCCCGAGTCTCACCGCTGATCTCAGCTCATTACCAGTTTATGAAACTGAGATAATCAGTGGAGAACATGTTCTCCGCTCATTATCTCAGCACAGTGAGAATTCACAGAAACGGGCAGTTTATGAAGGTGCGATCTCGGCACCTCACTGGCGATCTGTGACAGAATTCTCACTTTCTGATTCACCATTTCAGAAGTGGAGAATCAGAGTGAGAAGCCTGAAACTGGCTGAGTATTCTGGAGAAAGCAGGAAGTCTTTTGACTTCTTTCTTTCACCAGTCAGAGCACATCTTCCCCATCATTACACAGCCCAAAACCAGCAGGATAGGAATCTATAGTGTATGTATATATAGATAGATAGATAGATAGATAGCTATGGATATATATATATTTTTTTTTTAGATGTTCACGTCTCTGGCTGGGTTCACACTTGTGCGATGCGTGATTCCTGTGCGGGTTTTCACATCGCACCTACATTGACATCTGCGCACCACTGCGGGTGTCAATGTAAAGTTAATGACACCCCCAGATTATTTCACAGATCGCAGTGCGAACTATGTAATGGTGCAGGAATCGGATCGCATGGGTGTTCACACCTATGCGATCAGATTCCAGTGCGGACCAAATAAAGGGTCCTGTACCATTTTGGTGCAAATGCAATATGGTTTAGGGCCAGTTCCCACTGCTGCGGTGTCCAAGATCGGATGTGATTCGCACCGCACTGCAGTGCAAAATCACATCCGATCTCTGTGCGATGCGATTTCAGCCATACAGATAGTATTGCTAAATTTGCATTGCCCTCGGACCAAACTCTTACAGGACCCTTTTTTTTGGTCCACAGCAGAATCGGATCGCATGGGTGTTCACACCCATGCGATTCAATTACTGTCCGAGTTTGCAGATCGCACTGCGATATGCGAACTGATTTGGGGGGGTTGTTAACTTTTAGGCCCAGTTCACACTTGCATCACAGGCATTGCATGTTATTTGCATCACAGGCATCGCATGTTATTCGGATGTTATTCGCAGCACACTGCCATTCACATTACATGCGATATCTGCGCGGTGCGATATCAGCTGTACAGATAGTATGGCTGATATCGCACCGCATTCGGTGCAAACACGCACAGGACCCTTTTTTCTGTTCGGACCAGAATCGGATCGCATGTGTGTTCACACATATGCGATCCGATTCATGTCCGGACTGTCAGTTCGCAGTGCGATATGCAAGCTGAACTGGGGGTGTTGTTAACAATGTATTGACACTCCCCAGCGATTCGCATATGGCAGTGTAAACTGACATGCGAGTCGGTGCGATGCAGGAACCCGCAGTGGATTCGCAGTGTTCTCGCATTGCACCAGTTTATCAATTTTTATGTTTATCAATTATGAAATATATTTTATTTTAATTTATTAATAAATATTTATACTTGTATACTTTATTAAAATTATTTTTTTAATGATTATAAATGTATTTTGCATTTATATGAATGGTGTATAGCTGCATTACATTCATTTACTATACACCATTCACATTTAAATAGGGACATGTATGATCTTTAAATATTGATAAAAACAATGTTTTTTTTATAATTAGGTTAATGTATATTGTGTAGGGGGAATTTAACTTTATTATTTTATTAATATGTTGGGGAATAATGTGTGCTGAATTGTGTTAAACTTTTGTATTTTATGGTTCCTCATACTGTAATCCCGCTATATCACGCGAGATTACAGTGAGAGGAGCCGTTCTCAGGAGTTCCTGGCATTTGTAGATCGCTCCTCAACTCAACATGAGAAGCGATCTACACACTTTCATAAACAGGCACTCAGAGGAGAGCGATCTCCTCTGAGAATGCCTAAGAACTGAATCGAGGTATTTTACCTCACTTTCATAAAAGGACACCCTATTCAAATATGGCGGGCTGGGCAATCTGATTGGCTAAGGAGGTAGTGGGAGGCGGAGCAACTTAGCAGTCACGCCCTCCCACTCAGAAGAGCAGCGCTATTGGCTGCCTGCCCTGTTACACAGACGTCCCTCTCCCTCCAGCATGTGTGAAAGCCGATAGGAGGGAGAGGGGAGAAGCTGCACACCGCACTGCAAGGCTACCATCCGCCCGCCTGCCGCACCGAACTCCTGGCTGTCTGGGTCCCCTATCAGCGGCTCTGCCGGGAGCTTGGGGGGGCGACAAGAAGGGGAAGGCAAGGGTCAGATGCGCCCCTAGGCGGCAGTGCGCCCTAGGCGGCTGCCTAATTCGCCTAGTGGGTGCACCGGCCCTGCGGCTATGACCCAGTCCTACAGTAAGATTTTAGCTAATGCCAAAAACCAACAAACTGCAGAGTGAGTGGTCCAGTCTCATACTGGACCAAGGGATGGTACACTGTGTGCACAAAAAAGTGAGTATTTTGATCAAATCATAATTTTTATGCATATTGTCCAATTCCAAGCTGCATAAACTTGAATGCTTATTAGATTTAAGCATATCAGGTGATGTGTATTTGTTTAATGAGGGAGGGGGAGGCCTAAGAAGATCAACACCCTATATTAAGGAGGGTATAATTATTAGGCAGCTTCTTTTCCTTAGGCAAAGTGTGCTCTACGTCTGATTCTGTTTACTGCCCTTGGCTTGTTCTTGATTATCCTTGTCTTCTTCAACCCTGACCTTTGGCATTTTCTTTGACTACCCCGTCTGCTTGTTAGCCCCGACCTTTTGGCTTATCTTCTGACTATCCCTTGTTCCTGTCTGTGTCTTCCTCTCTATCCTTCAGTAGCCTACCGTGAACATGAGCTGGGAGACCGAGGGCTGCAACCTGGAGCGAGTTGCAGCGAAGTCCATCCCCACCACTAGGCGCTCTGGTGAACACCTGCTGGCTTTTAGACTCCCTGGGGAATCTCATGCTCTAGCTCCCAGTGTGATCTGTGTCGGTGCTCCAGAGGACCTGCTTTCTTGAACCACCCAGAGCCCCATCCTCAGCAGTCAGCTGTAAGGTCCACTACCTTAGCTGTGCCCTCCTGACCCCAATGGCGTGCATCTGTCACCTGGCCTCAGGTGACCTGACAGTTTGATCAGCCATGGACCTGGCTGATGTGCTGCTACCTGCCGATGATGAACTGCAGGGCATAGTCCACAGCCTCGAGACCCAGGAATCTAATCAGACCCAGGTGATACGATTCCTTCAGGATTTGGCCTCCTGCTTTGAACAGCTTCAGGCCTCCTTAGGACCCCCTGTTCAACAACTTCAACCGCTATCTGCTGCCGCACCTATTCCGGTCACAGCTGCAGCCATAAACTCTTTGCATTTACCTGCTCTGTTCCATCACTCTGGGGACTCCAAGGCCTGCAGGGGGTTCCTTAGCCAGTGCACCATTCATTTTGAACTCCAGCCCCAAAACTTCCTGTCCGATCGGGCAAGGGTAGCCTATATTATATCCCTCCTGTCCGGCAAAGCATTAGCCTGGGCTGTCCCTCTGTGGGAACAGAATGATCCAGTGGTTTCTAGCCTGTCTAACTTCTTGAAACTTTTTCGGAACATCTTCGAGGAACCGGGTCGTGTCTCTTCAGTGGCCAGCGCTCTTTTACGTCTCCGTCAAGTCCGCTTCTGGGGCACAGTACGCTCTTCATTTTTGTACTTTGACTGCTGAGCTGAGCTGGAATAATGAGGCCTTAGTTACAACCTTTTTACATTGCCTTTCTGACACAGTGAAGGATGAATTAGCGGGAAGAACCATCCCTGCTGATCTGGACGGTCTCATCTCCTTGTGTAACCAGATCTTTATCCGCTTTCAGGAGAGAACCCTGGGAAAAAAGACACCAGTACTCCCCGGTCCTTAGGCAGCCTGAGCTCCCCTCTCTTCGACCCGAGGAGCTAGGCGCAGAACTCTGGGCCTGTGCCTCTATTGTGGGGCCAAAGGTCATTTTTCATCCAGAAAAATGCTCGGGTCTAATACATCTGGAAGGTGGAGTATTGGACCTAGAAATATCACCTTCGCCTTCTCATCTTCTTTCTTTCTGTGTTCCTTCATGTTGGAGCTTCTTCTCATTCGGTCTCGGCATATCTGGATTCCGGAGCCACTAGCAATTTCATGGACTGGGGAACTGCATCTTCTATGAGACTATATACCCTTTTTCCCCTCACCACACCATTGGTGGTCTTGGCATTTGATGGCACTGTTCTCCCAGGGGGCCCTATCCGCTTCCAGACCCTCCCTGTTAAGATGTCGTTAGGGACACTCCACCAGGAGTGGATATCCTTCCTTATCTTACCTAAGGCCTCAACTCCTATAGTTTTGGGTCTTCCTTGGTTACTGCTCCATTCTCCATACGTTGACTGGTCTTCTGGGCAGATCCTGGCTTGGGGTTCCTCCTATTCCTCTTCCTGCCTGCTCAGGGTTGCCCCAAAAGAGAAACTTCCTGTTGCCACCATCTCAGTATCTTCTGCTCTTCCCGCTGTGTATAGCGATTACCAGGATGTGTCCTGCAATAGTCGAGCTGATGCACTCTCTGGGTCATTTGAGACTCTGGATGAGGAGCCCTCCTGCGAACCTGAGCCGATCATTCACTCCAGTTTGCATAACCATTTACCTTTTTGCCTGTCCCTAAACTCCCTTGGATGCACAGCCTGTCCGTCTGCTTACCACTGGCTGTGTATCAGCCTTAGGGCCTGCACTCTCACACCTGTCTGCTTAAGTAATCTTCCCTCAAGCATGGCTCCACCCAGCCTCTAACTGGGAACACTTTATTAACCTGTGCAGTGCAAGCCAGCCTCGCTGATCAATCTTGTGTGTTTGGCTTCCTGTGTGTATCTTGTCGTGTGCTCTACGTCTGATTCTGTTTACCATCCTTGGCTTGTTCTTGACTATCCTTGTCTGCTTCATGCCCTGACCTTTGGCGTGTTCTTTGACTACCCCTGTCTGCTCGTTACCCCAACCTTTTGGCTTATCTCCTGACTATCTGTCACAAACCTTTTTTAGGTGTGAGGCTGACGTGCAGAGGGAGACCTCTCGTACAACCCTGGCTCGGAGACCACTGGAGTTGAGACAGTGGTGGTAAGAGCAAAGTGGGGTAAGAGTGCCTGTAGGGTTCTCTTAACTGGAAGTGGTAGTGCCAGATGAGAAGCCGAAACAGCTGGTGCAGGAGTGCTGCGGGTGCAGGTCAGCAGGTGCAGGTATGCTGCGAATGCAGGGCAGTGAATGCAGGTCAACTGATGCAGATATGCTGCGGATGCAGAGCAGCGGATGCAGGTCAGCTGATGCAGGTATGCTGCGGATGCAGAGCAGCAGAGCTCTGTACATAATATAACTGGGTACTAGCATTTATAGGTAAAGTTGATCCAGGGAAAATCCGATTGCCTCTTGGGGGATCAGGAAGGAATTTTTTTCCCCTGCTGTAGCAAATTGAAGCATGCTCTGCTGGGGTTTTTTTGCCTTCCTCTGGATCAACTGTGGGTATAGAATTGGGTATCTTAGATTGTACAATATTATTATATATATTTTTTTTTTTCTTTTATGGTTGAACTGGATAGACGTGTCTTTTTTCAACCTGACTAACTATATAACTATGACAGCAGGCTGGAGCAGGGTCAGACAGGCCTGGTCATACACAGAAGAGCAATCAGCATAAACAGCAGGTAGAGAGTAGTCAGAGTCCAGGCTGGGTTTTGGCAACAGATAATCAGGCCAGTAAACAGGAGAAAGCAGGGTCAAACAAGCCAAGGTCAGGACTAGAGATAGTAGCGTGGTCAGGAAGCTGGGTCAAACACTGGAACAGGATACAAGCACAGAGTCAGGTTTCAGGGAACAGCTGCAGATCAAACTGCAAGGACCTAGGGTGTACCTGGAGCATCTTTATAGGTCACTAGGCGCCAAAAGACATTTGTGCGCGATGTCCATGATTCGCACATGTGCGTTGGCACGCGTTTTCTAATGTGGGCAGCACGTCCCTGACATTATCCCTTAGTCTGGTCTGCTGCTTCCTCTCTATCCTTCAGTAGCCTACTGTGAGCTGGGAGTCCCTGGGGGCCGTGACCTGGAGCCAGTTGCAGCAAAGTCCATCCCCACCACTAGGGACTCTGGTGAACACCTGCTGGCTCTTAGACTCCGCGGGAATCTCATGCTCTAGCTCCCAGTGCGATCCGTGTTGGTGATCCAGAGGACCTGCTTTCCTGAACCACCCAGAGCCCCATCCGTGGCAGTCAGCTGCAAGGTCCAGTACCTTAGTGGTGCCCCCAATGGCGTGCAACTATCACCTGGCCTCAGATTACCTCACCACAGGGTCCCAAGAAATGTGTTGAGAAGAAAAGACAAATTAAATGTCAAGGATTTGAGAAGAATCAAGGAGAAGCTACCAAGAGCCCATTATCCTCCAGTGCTGTCATATTCCAGAACTGTAACCTACCTGGAGTGCCCAGAAGTACAAGGTGTTCAGTGCTCAGAGAACCTGGTCAAGGTAAGGAAGGCTGAAGCCCGACCACTACTGAGTAAGACACATAAGTTGAAACGTCAAGACTGGGCCAAGAAGTATCTGAAGACAGATTTTTCAAAGGTTTTCTGGACTGATGAGATGAGAGTGACTCTTGATGGACCGGATGGATGTGCCTGTGGCTGGATCAGTAATGGACACAAAGTTCCACTTCGACCTATTCACCAGCAAGGTGAAGGTGGGTTACCCGTATGGGCTGGTATTATTTAAAGATGAGCTAGTTTGACCTTTTCAGGTTGAAGATGGACTCCAAATCAACTCCCAAACCTTCTGCCAGTTTTTAGAAGACCTTTTCTTCAAGCAGTGGTACAGGAAAAAGTCTGCATCTTTCAAGAAGACCAGGATATTTATGCAGGACAATGCTCCATCGCCTGCATCAAAGTACTCCACTGTGTGGCTAGCCAGTAAAGGCCTTAAAGATGAAAGGATGACTTGGCCCCCTTATTCACCTGACCTAAACACTATTGAGAACTTGTAGGCCCTTCTGAATGGGAGATTTACGGTGAAGGAAAACGGTGCACCTCTCTGAACAGTGTCTGGGAGGCTGTGGTTGCTGCTGCACAAAAAGTTGTCAACAGATGAAGAAACTGACAGACTCCGTTAATGGAAGGCTTATGACTGTTATTGAAAATAAGGGTGGCTATATTGGTCACTGATTTTTTTTTTTTTTTTAATGTCAGAAATGTTTATTTGTAAATTTTGAGTTGTTTGTTTATTCTTACTTTATATCTCGGTTCACACTGTGGGGGCCTGTCAGGCGACTTAGCCACCTGACATGTCACGCTCCATTCAGTGTAATGGAACTGTTCTAATTGGAGCGACTCAAGTCGCTCCGACTTAGAAAAGGGTTCCTGTACTACTTGGGACTGACTTCGGAGCTACTTGCATTAAATTCTATTAAAGAAGTCATTTGCAAGCCACGCTGAGGTCGCGCTGTGCGGGGCAACTTTGAAGCCGTCTCAGTGTGAACCAAGACTAAGGCTGGATTCACACCTATTTGCACTACAGAACATGTTCCATAGGAAACCATGTTAAATGGACTGTAGTGAAAATCTGAAAAATGCAAAAATCAGTAAAACTTCATAGGTGTGAATCCAGCCTAACAGATGAAAATAAACACGTGAGATGGGAAAATTTTCAACTTTCATTTAGTTGCATAATAATTCTGCACACATAGATATTCTCCTAAGAAAGCCAAAACCTCACTTTTTTACTTTCTTAAATATTTAGGTTTGAGGTTTATTAACATTTTGGATTGACTGAGAGCACTGCAGTTGTTCAATAATGAAAGGAATCCTCAAAAATACAACTTGCCTAATAATTGTGTATACTGTACTGCAGAAAGATGTTCCTCCACGACGTGTCAGTTCTAGCAGGTCATGCTGTCAATGGCCCGGGCTCTCTCTTTTGCATAGGGAATCGGGAAGCAGGACACTGGGGTGTCCACAAAACGCTGACCTGGTTCAAGAGACAAACCGTGTGTGTGGTGGGCCTGTTCCAATTGATTGAACAAGTCTGCCGAAAATTGGGTGCTGAAGCCTATATTCCAGGCCGGGTTTACACTGGTGCGACAAACGCTCCGACATTGCGAGCTCATGTCGCATGAAGTGTAAAAATCAATGCTTCCCTATGGGAGCCATCTTAACTGGTCCGACACAAGTCAGTCCGACTTTGGAAATGCTCGCTGTACTACTTTGGTCCAACTTTGATCCTTCTTCAGCCCATTGACTATCATTGAAGTCGGATCGCTGTCTTGCATGATCCGACTTTGGCATGCGACTTGTTCTGATGATCTTGAGGGGGAATTCCATGGCAAATGTTAAAAAAAATGGCACCGGAGAGCATGGAGAAGAGGCCAGAGCGCGGAGAAGTCGGAAGAGACACCCCCCCCCCCCCCCCCCCTCCCGGAGCTGCCTAATAAATTACTTTAAAAACCTGTCTAGTGTGTGGTGTGTGGTGTTTTTTTTTTTTTTTTTTTTTTTGACACTTTTTTCCCCAAGGTGAATGGGTAGGGGAGTATGTACCCCATACTCATTCACATAGGGCAGGGGCCCCCTTATTAAAGGAGGCTCCCGGATTATGATATGCTCCCACCTGCAGACCCCGACAACCAACGGCCAGGGTTGTCGGGAAGAGGCCCTTGTCCTCGTCCCCATATTGATAAGGTGCTTTTGGGGTGGGGGGGCCGCAGGGCGCCCCCTACACCAAAGCACCCACCCCCCCATGTTGAGGGCATGCGGCCTGGTACGGTTCAGAGGGGGGGCGCTCGCTCGTCCCCACCCCCTTTCCTGACCGGCCGGGCTGCGTGCTCGGATAAGGGTCTGGTATGGATATGTTTTTTTGGCGTAGGGGGTTCCCCTTAAAAACCATACCAGACCCAAGGACCTGGTATGCTCTTGGAGGGGGAACCCATGCCTGTTTTTTATTTAATATTTGGCGTGGATTTCCCCCTCAAGATTCATACCAAACACAGTGCCTGGTATTGGCAGGGATCCAAGTCGCATCCCTGTTCATTGAACCTCGGACGTATGTCGGCTTCAAGTCGCAGGGCAAAGTCGGATACAAAGTAGGTTGGCTATCGTGTTGCACCAGTGTAAACCTGGCCTCAATTGGCACCTCTCTGCCCCACTAAAAATACTGACCATTGACTTTCATACACACAACATATCGGAAAACAAATACCATCACATTCTAGGAGTGGAGGAACACTTTACCATGTTTTTAGTGGTAGTACCTACCCCCAAGCAGACTGCTGTGACCGCCAATCAGATGGTGGCACTTTCGTCTTCTTTATGACTATCCATAGAAAATACGTTTAGGGATCCTGTTTTGAAAGCGAAGTGCCACACGCTAGGCATGCTGAAGTTGCACAATACCCCATACCGCTCAGAAGGCATTGGGAATGTGAGAGGTTCAGTTGCACATTGATACAACTATTTAGATGCTGAGCTTGTTAGAAAAGAAGGCAATGGACTCAACGCTTACCAAGAGTGATCTGAAAATACAGTCATACAGTACATTAGTCGGCAAGCCGCTCACCCTACCATACTATATGTAGCAAGTTCCCAGGCCTCCTTTGATCTAATGAGAACCGCCAGGGATAGCTGAAATCCATCCGTATGTAGTGGGTTGTGAGGCATGGTGGGTGTATAGTTAAAGTGATTGGGCGCCAGACTCTTCTTGGATGCAAAAGAAAGTTTATTTCTCTTAACAAACCTTTTTGGGGGAAAGAGGGTTAGGGCCAGGACACCCTTAGGTAGTTGCAAGATTAATTGGCAGACTCCAAGACTTCAATAGGAGGACAGCCATGCGGGGAAAGGCATCCAACAAGACGCCACATCTGCATGTGTAGAAATGCTGTCTCTTATGGCAACAGTCTTTACAGGTCCAAACACAGGGCTTAACAGTTCCTATCCTTTTTACAATCACTCCTTGTAGTTCTTCAATACACTGAGCTCCTGGTCTCTCACTAGACCCACTGATTCACTGCCACTGAATCCCTTGAGCTCCTCCAATCTTGACGGTGGTATCTGCCTCAAGTGTCACCCCTGCTTCTCTGCTGGGTCCCTAGCTTGGCACTTCAGATATGCCTCAAGCTTCATGCCCACTGGCCTGCTCGGTCCCTGGCTTGATGCACAAGGCTGCTCTGCAAGCGTCACCTCCACTGGCTGGGTCCCTGGCTTGATTCCCACTGAAGTTTCCCGATACTTCACCATCCCCAGTTGGTGAGACTACTGCTCCGGTACTTACTTCGGTTACTTACTGTGGTCCCTGGTAATAAGGTGGATAGTCCCTTACTCTCGACAGCTTCCCCTCTACCTCCGACCACGCCAGGTTCTCTTGCCGACAGAAGCGTCACTTTTGGTTGGACTGTAAGCCGAGGTCCCAACCCTGTGCTGCTCTTTTGCTTCTGGATAGGCCCTAATGCCGCGTACACACGAGCGGACTTTCCGGCAGACTTGGTCCGGTGGACCGGACTCCATCGGACAATTCGATCGTGTGTGGGCTCCAGCGGACTTTTTTTTTTTTTTCCCCAAAAGTCCGACGGACCTAGAAATAAAACATGTTTCAAATCTTTCCGACGGACTCGTGTCCGGGCGAAAAATCCGCTCATCTGTATGCTAGTCCGACGGACTAAAACCGACGCTAGGGCAGCTATTGGCTACTGGCTATCAACTTACTTATTTTAGTCCGGTCGTACGTCATCACGTACCAATCCGTCGGACTTTGGTGTGATCGTGTGTAGGCAAGTCCGTTCGTTGGGAAAGTCCATTGGAAGTCCGTCGGACCAGTCTGGTCGAAAAGTCCGCTCGTGTGTACGCGGCATAAGACAGCCTAGCAGCCAGATCTGCTGCAGGGTGAACCTCAGACTTGGGCCCATCATCTGCTTGAAGAACACCATGTAGTTCTGGACTCTTTATCATCTTTCTTCAATATGATGACCCAACTATACGACGACCCCCAAAGGACTTTCACTGCAGAAGCTGCCCTCCACGCACTCCAGCAAGGCCTCAGAGCGGTCGAGGACTATGTGACTGACTGATTGCAATCCCATGAATACGTCAGTTTATGATGAAACATGTCAAGGGCGTGGCTGTACGACGTTCTTCACCAGTGACGTGTGACGCTTGTAGCCGAACGAGGAAGTGGTGATCCGATAGAGTGGACAGGCACCGAGGAGGGGGTGAGAGCTGAGATTTGACAACTGCATACCTCGGGTCCGCCGTGACCGTAGCCCTACACTGTGTGATCCAACTGTTTAGCGTGCTGTGATTTGAAGCTGTTTTTGCTGGTTTGGGTTTTGCAAAATGTGAGTGGAAAAGTTGAAGAGTGATAGTGTTTACAATAAACTGGTTATACTGTTTTACACTATTGGAGCACTTTTTCATTTTACATGCGGAATGATTTCTGCACACACTATTGGATTTTGGTTTGCCGATTTTAACCCCTTCTGTGTGGTTATAAAAGCGCTTTAGCCTTGCACGAAAGTGTAGGCATTTGAAGTCGGTGAGTGCATTTCTTAAGGGAGTGGGATCACTCAACACTCTGGTGTGGTGGAAGTAACTAAGAAGACACTACCAATAAAAGATTTTTTTGTGTACATCAATTTATGGATTTTTTTTGTTTTGATTAATTCACTTATTTATTTCACTTGTCACATGGTGGTTTAATCGTTCATCATATTATTTACACATTTTTTTCAGTATTGTCTTAATTGTACAATTCTGTCTTAGGATAGCGCCACTGTTTTTTTTTTTTTTTCTTTTTTCTTTTTAGTCACTACACAGATATAGCATAAGGTTAAAAACGCCACTTACAGGAATCTTTTTTGTGGGAAATAAGGACCACTCTCTTCGGCCCTGTGTGGACTACCGAGAATAAAATAAGATCACTGTCAAAAACTGGTATCCACTGCCCCTGGTGCCTGAGCTCTTTCCAAGACTAAGGACTTCTTCTGTATTTACCAAGCAAGACCTGCAGGAGGCTTACAACCTGGTCCGCATTCGCGCAGGGGATGAATGGAAAACAGCTTTCCGTACCAGGTTTGGTCATTATGAATATCTGGTAATGCCCTTTGGCCTATGCAATGCCCCTGCCACCTTCCAACATTTAGTCAATGACATTTTCAGAGACTGCTTGGATATCCTCGTAATTGTCTATCTAGACGATGTTTAGATTTTTTTTCCACATCTCTGGAGCAGAACCGGGAACATGTAAAGAGCGTACTCTTCCGGCTCCCTCAGCATGGGCTATACGCCAAACCAGAGAAATGTGAATTTGAGCGGCAGAGTATTCAGTTCCTAGACCTAGTAATATCTACAGAGGGATTCAAGATGGATTCACAAAAAGTTGCAGCCACTCTGGACTGGCCTGCACCCTCAGACAAGAAGGTGGTGCAGCGCTTTGTCGGCCTCGCAAATTTCTACACAAGATTCATTAAGAGGTTCTCTGCTATTATTTCCCCGATTACTCAGCTAACAAGACAGAATATTCAGTTTCACTGGACTTCCGAGGCACAGGCTGCCTTTGCAACTTTAAAAGGACTTTTCACATCTGCTTCTATCCTTATTCATCCTGATCCTGCTTTGCCTTGCCTACTCGAGGTAGACGCTTCAGAGACAGCGGTAGGGGCAGTTATTTCCCAACGCCAGGGTCTTGATGCACCCAATAGCCTTCTTCTACCGCAAGCTCTCTCCAGCTAAGAAGAATTACGATGTGGTGGACCGAGAGCTTCTGGCCATCAAAGCTACACTTGAGGAATGGAGGTATCTGTTGAAAGGAGCAGTACATCCCATACTCATTTACACAGACCATAAGAATCTGGAGTACCTGAGAGCTGCCAATTGTCTGAGACTACGCCAGGCACGGTGGGCATTGTTTCTTTCCAGATTCTGATTTCACACTACCTACCGGCTGAGCTCGAAGAACGTCAAACCAGACGCCCTTTCTCGCATGTTTGATGATCCAAAGGAAGTGTCAGCTCCAGATACCATCTTATAAGAAGGTAACTTCCTACTCTTGCAAACAAATCTGATGTCTGGCTTGAATCATCAAGCTTCAGAAAGTATGTCGGTCCTCCTGGAATTACCCTGTTACCCAAGGGTGCGCTACTATTGAAGGACAATAAGATCTTTGTGCCAGAAGATATCCGGGTAAGAGTGTTAGGTCCGTGCCTTGACCATCCCATGGCTGGCCATTTTGGGATACATAAGATCCTGGAATTAATACAGCGTACGTTTTGGTGGCCGGATCTTGAAAAGAACTACAGGGAGTATGTGAATTCATGTGCCACCTGTACCCGAAGTAAGACTGCTAGAAGCAAGGCCTGGGGTCTGCTCAGACCCCTACAGGTTCCTGACAGACCCTGGAGAATGATTGCCATGGATTTTATAGTGGAACCTCCCACATCAGAAGGTTGCTCGGCTATTTTTGTAGTGGTTGACCATCTGTCTAAAATGGCTTAATTTGTGCCACTGAAGAATACGCCCTCTGCAACAGAAACTGCCCAGGTCTTTATAAAGGATTGTAAGGCTACACGGGGTCCCAACAAATATTGTTTCGGATAGAGGGGTGCAGTTCACCTCTCGCTTCTGGAAAGCATTGTGCAAGGTTCTAAAGATCGAACTGTCTATGTCCTCTGCCTATCACCCTCAGACTAATTGGCAAACCAAGATCAAGAACCAAACGCTTGAGCAATATCTCCATTGTTTAACTACCTTTGTCCATGATGATTGGGTAGGATTACTGCCCTTGGCGGAGTTCGCTTTCGACAATGCCAGTCACTCGGCTACAGGTCAGTCTCCATTTTTCGCTAACTATGGATTTCACATGGCCTTCCTACCTGATCTCGTTCCCGAATCCACGGTTCCAGCAGTTCAGAACACTGTCGATTTCCTGAATCGTAATAACAAATTATTACAGGAAGCCATGATCAAGGCACAGGCAACTAATAAAAGGATGTTTGACAGGAAGAGGAGAGGGGAATTGTGCCTTCAAAAGGGCAATGAAGTATGGCTGTCTACCTGTAACCTCAGAATGACTTGCCTCGCAAGGAAACTGGCACCCAAATTATTGGTCCCTTCCCGGTGAAAGGGAAATTAAATGAAGTTTTCATATGAACTTTCTCTACCTGATTCGCTGAAATTCCACCCAGTATTTCACGTGTCACTACTAAAACCTGCAGTGCTGGATCCCTTCCCAAACAGGGGATCGGGGCCACCTGATTGAGTAATGGTAAATGGGGATGAGGAGTTCGAGGTGGACACTGTCTTGGATTGTAGAAGAAGAGGAAACCAGCTGCAATATCTGATCCAGTGGAGGGGGCCTGGTCTAGAAGAGAACCCCTGGGAACCCAAGCAGAATGTCCATGCTCAAGAGTTAATCCAGGCTTTCTTTCAAAAGAAAGTTCTTCTGGGCACCCGGAGATTGTCAGGGATGCGCTGCCCGCATTAGGAGACGTGTGCAAATCTGGGACATCGTGCATGGATGTGCACATGCGCGTGTGTTAGACGCGCCTGATTACCTGTTGCCAAACCCAGCCTGGACTCTGAATACTCTCTGCCTGCTGTTTATGCTGACTGCTCTCCTGTGTATAACCTGGCTTGTCTGACCCTGCTGTCCTGCATCCGCAGCTTACCTGCATCCGCAGCATACCTGCACCTGCTGTCCTGCATCCACTGCCCTGCATCTGCAGCACTTCTGCACCAGCTGTTCCGGCTTCTCATCTGGCACCACCACTTCCAGCTAAGAGAACCCTGCAGGCATTCTTACCTCACCGTGCTCCTACAACCACTGTTTAAACTCCAGTGGTCTCCGAGCCGGGGTTGTATGTCTCCCTCTGCACGTCAGGCTCACTCCTAAGGTACGTGACAGGCAGGCTGTTCTTTACCATTATACATGAGCAGCATGTGCAGCTGAGCTTCCTCACCTACATGCAAAGCTTCAGGCCAATGATTAATTGGTTCTTGCGCCAAGCTCACACCTTGACCATATGCACAGATGCAGGCCATAGGCCATGTTCTCTCTCATCCTTCCGGAGCATCTCTACACACAGACACAGGCCTGTGTTTTTCTGTGGTGCAGGTTAAGGATTTGGGAATCCATCCAATCACCCGGGTCCCATGTTACACAGGGACCTGAGTCACTTGATGCATGAAACCCAAGGGAGGTCTTCTCACCATCAGGTGGGTGATTTCAGTCCTTTAACCACCACTCGCTCTTGAGCCCACAAAGTTTGCACAAACACTTCACAGTTTAAAGCCTCGTACACACGATCTGATTTTCCGACGGGAAATGTGTGATGACAGGCTGTTGGAGGAAAATCTGACCCTTTTGTACGCTCCATCAGACAATTGTTGGCCAACTTTCCGTGCACAGATGTTGGTTGGCAGGTTTAAAAATTTTCCACGGACAAATGTCTGTTGTCGGATTTTCCGAGTGTGTGTACACAAGTCCGTCGGACAAAAGGCCAAAGTACAAACACGCATGCTCGGAAGCAAGGACGACCCGAAAGCGGTTGGTCTTGTAAATTAGCGTTCGTAATGGAGAATTAACATTCGTGACGCGGCAAATTATGAAATCTAGAAATGCAGCGCACAATTCTCTTCTTCTTTAATGTGATAATAATGAAGCTGCTTTGCTGGTAATACTGATGGAGTTCTGCCAAACCTATTTTCAAAGGCTTTTTTTTTTTTTTCTAGTGATATCAAGAATAATATTTATTATGCTTTTGAGTTTGTTTTTTTTGGGGTGAGTTACCAAAACACCATTATCCCGTAGTCTCTAAGATCAAGGATACAACTATATTGGTGTCCCTTGTTAATTTTACATTGTATTTTTTTTAGACACTAATTGGCTACCATGCACAGCTGCACCAGATTTTGCACTCTCCAGTTTTAGTACATCAACCCCACTGTGTGTCTCTGCACACTAGCTGAAGTCCTTTTTTTTTTTTTTTTTTTTTTTTTTTTTTTTTTCTTTCCTTGTTGTGTATTCATACAAGGAGTCTTGATTTCCTTATCTCTGCCCATGCCTTGTCTTTTTTAAGTGAAAGTCTGGAAATAAATATTTGCAGGTACAAGTCCATCTAGTTCAACCCATAGAAACTTAGTCTAAAGAGGAAATCTTTAGGCCCCAAAATGCTAAAGCCCCCCCCCCCCCCGCAAGGCCATCTCTAAAAATCCACCATGTGTGCAGATGTGCCAAAGGGCTTTGCCTGGCCCTCATGACCCTGCAGAGGCCTGCAGTACACGCTAAGGTCCAGGAGCCTCCTTACCTGCGGCATCTTTGCTCATGCGCAAAGGTGTGCTGCAGATCTCTGTCAGGCCCTGGAGCTCTCCAGCACATCTGTGCACATGTGGAATGCCGGCGTTGGAGGCACCAGTGTGCACGTCATTCTCACCTTTTACTTTATCTAATTGGAGGAGAAAGGAGCCGGGTGCAAATTATCTGTTTTATTAGGTAGAGATCCGTTTTAAGCCAAAAACTGTTTCTCTGGTTTGGATAGAGTGGGGAAGGATTTTAAAGCTGGCCATATACACATAGATGCAGGCCAGTGGCGTTCCTAATGGGGGGGGGGGGGGGGCAGGCCGCCCCGGGTGCCACCACATTGGTGGGGTGTCAGGTCAGCTATCGGATGGGACAAGGCAGGGCAGGTGCTCTGTAGCTGCGGCTGGCTCTCTATATTCGTGCGTGTTAGCAGCGGCTGCTCCTCTGTGTTATTCAGCTCAGTCGGGCTCTTTACTGCAACCTCTGGCTGTTTCCTGCATGTGCACCCCTCGTGTGTACTATATTTTGGTTTGCGGCTCCTCTTGTGTCTCTCACAGGGACATGTAGAAACAGGACCTGGGACTAGGAAGACCACCTTACAAGTGGGGGGTGTGAGTACAAGTAAAGGTAGGAGGCTGTTTGTGCACAGGGGTGAAGCTGAGGAGTGTTTTCAGGTAGGTGTGTGTGGGGGGCAGCTGAATGTGTAGCTGAGTGTGTACAGGTGTGTGTGTGTGTGGGGGGGAGCTGAGTGTGTACAGGTGGGTGTGTGCGTGGGGGGTGGCAGCTGATTGTGTGTGTGTGTGTGTGTGTGTGTGTGGGGGGGGGGGGGGTTTGGGAAGCTGAGTGTGTGTGTGTGTGTGAGGGGCCGGCCAGTTGAGTGTCTACGGGTGTGGGAGGGGGGACTGAGTGCGTACAGGCATGATCAGTGAAGGGGGAGTGCCAGATATAGGATCTGCCATGGGTGCCAAATTCTCTAGGTACACCCCTGATGCAGGCTATATGAAAACAAAAAATAGGACAGATTCCTCCATCCATGCTCAACAGAGCTATTGAGCATCCATGCTCACTGCAGCTATTGTATTCTGAATGCCGGTTATCAAAAATACCCACACCATAGCGGCAGCTGATTGGATGCAGGCATTGTTCAGCTGGCAAACGTCTGGTTGGATTCCTTTGATTTTTCAATCAATGAATGATGGGCAGAAGGGGACCCATAGGGCCGCCCTTGGATCAAATTTTAGCCAGAGCATCAGAAAAGAGCTGAAATTTGCTGCCTGTATGGTTGCAGGGATTTACCCTCTTTTATTTTGGCTGATTGGGCACATATTCCCAACAACACACTCCAAAATCTCGTGGAAATCTTTCCCAGAAGAGTGGGGGCTGTTGGAGTCATGGGCAGGGGAGGTTGGAGGCCATGGTTTTTGAGTCGGGGAGTACCAGGCAGGTACTCCTTGGAGACTGCAGTGACTTCCATATAAAATTCACTGGCCTGGGTGCATTGCAGCAAAGTAACATGAGTACAGAATATGTGGACACCAGACCATCACACCTATATTATTTGTTAATAAATTGAAAGTAGTGGAGGCATGCTCATTTCTTGAGCAGGAGTATGTGTTTATTCTGTCCAAGGGGAAGGGGAGTAGGGGTCATCAAGGCAAATTGCAATCTATCAAATTGTTGGACAGAATGAACGTCTCTGCATACTGCACAACCTCTCTGGTCATTGCACACCAGGGAGTACATGTCCGGGTGTACTGCAGCAAGTAACATCAGTAGATAAATAGAAAGTAGTAGAGGTACTCTGGGGTCTTAAGCAGGAGTATGTGTCCAAACAGGAGAAGTTTGTAGGCAGGTAGTGGCTAACGCTGCCCCAACCGGAAAGTTGGAAGTAAATTTTTTCCCAGGCTTTTCTTGACGGGATTTTCCTGGGTCTGACCCCCAATCCTGTGTACTATAAAAGCGACGGAAGCCTGAACCGAAGGGGCATAAGGGGTTTTCTTGCTTCTGTTCTGTTGGTTGGGTTCCAGCCGGTTCGTTTTGGCCTGAACCGTTTGCTGCCATTACTGGAGTCTGGATTCCCAGTAATATGCTGAGGCCAGAGTTTCCACTGCCTAGGAGGATTGCTGGAACCCGCAGTCCTTCCTGAAGATGCCATCCATGGACTCTGCCAAGAACGGACTCTTTCCTATGCAGGTATGCTGGGGCAGCCACAAGCCTAAAGTTAGGGATGTTAGGGAAATAACTGCACTTTATTTTGGACTGTTGTCTGTATTTGTCATCATGTTAATTTTATTCAATAAAGCATTTGAAACTTTGCCTGGTCTGAAGTTACTTAAAGGGTGTAATGCAAGTAACTGGCACTTAGTTACAGCTCGGGTCACTAGACACTTTGGGGTATGAAGATAACCATGCTAGAGTTCATACAGTGAAGGCCCAAATTGTTACCAAGGGTCATTTAGGTCTCTCTAGCAGCCTGTTGTAAGCGTGGACATGTGGCAGGTGAGATAGCCTCTTGCAGCGAGGGATTGTCAGGGACCATGAACAGGCAGATACAGATTATGCAATTAAAATCACACCTTTTAACGTAATAGTAAAAATAATACAGATCAGGAAGTAGTCAAAACAGAAGCCAGAGTTAAGCCCCATACAAACTATCAGATTTCCTGCTGATTTTTGTCTTGAGATTTACCAAAACCATGTAGTGCAAGGGCCTACCTGATTGCATACAATTCGAAACTCCTACGGTTTGACCTCATATTATATGGTTTTGGTAAATCTGAAGACAAAAATCAGCAGAAAATCTGATGGTGTGTATAGGAAGCCAAAACAGGTAATTAAGAAGCCAGGAGTCAGCATTGTCGGAAGCCAAAGATCAGGATCAGAAACCAGAAGAAACGTCAGCCAGGCAAAGTCATAACAGGAGCACAGCAGAGACACACTGAAGATGTTGACTAGGCGAAGGCACTGAGTGAATGAGCAAGGCAATTTAAATAGCAAAAAGGGACTTGCTGTAGGCTGGACTAATAATGCAGGTAATGGTAACCAGGTGAGTCACTGTGGTAACAATAAGTGGCTGGTAATTAACTGACAGCTGAGCCTTGAGGACTGAGAAGAGTGCTGTTAGAAGCCCAGCCCTGACAGGGAGATATTGTCGGCACCAGGGGCGGACTGACAACTCATGGGGCCCCCGGGCAATAGGAGATTATGGGACCCCGGGCAATAGGAGAAGATTATGGGGCCCCCGGGCAATAGGAGATTATGGGGCCACACAGTATACACACACACACATACAGTATACACACACACAGACACATAATATTCACACACAGAATACACACACAGAATACACACACAGAATACACACACAGAATACACATACACACACACTGAAAAGGTACTGGAGAGGCGGGGCAGCTATAATCTTGGGATTTTTAAAAAAACAGATTTTTACATACTGTCCCTGGTTTTATTGAGGCTGGCAACCCTGATGGGGCCCCTTAGTGGCATGGGGCCCTCGGGCAGTGCCCGAGTGGTCAGTCCGCCCCTGTTCGGCACTCCTTCAGCAGCGATCCCTCTCCCATAGCAACGGGGGGCAGATCTGCACCGCCGGGGGACTCATCTTGTACGGAAGAGAGTTTTAAGTGAAGTGCACGCCTGGAGTCCACACTAGGTGCACGGTGGGACCCCAAGTTGTTACTGGAAGTGAGTTAGTGGTGATACGATGGACAGGTATAGAGGGCAAGATCTCTGTGTGTCCCTCCTAATTTTAAAAGTGACCATAGTGATGTACAGTAACATTGAAAGAGTTTATTGGAGATCAGTCAGTTGTTTCAGTAAAGGCAGTGAGCCTAATCATAGTTCTTAACCACTTGCCGACCATCCGCCGCAGTTGTACTGCGGCAGAATGGCACGGCTGGGCGAAACGACGTTATGTAACTTTAGCTTTGCCCTGTGGCCACTAGGGGGGGCGCGTACGCACCCCCTGCTCGCCCACGGAGCTGATGTGAGTGCCTGGCGGTTGCGATCACTGCCGGGCTCCCTCAATCGCTCGGGGCACACAGAGAACCGGGATCTGTGTGTGTAAACTGAGGGGAGAACAGACAGATGTCTGTTCATACAGGGTATAAACAGCGATCTATCATCTCCCCTGCACAGTCCCCCCCCCCCCTTCAGTTAGAACACAAACTAGGACACACTTAACCCCTTCACTGCCCCCTAGTGGTTAACCCCTTCACTGCCAGGGACATTTTTACAGTAATCAATGCAATTTTATAGCACTGATCGCTGTAAAAAGGCCAATGTGTCAAAATTGTCCGACGTGCCCGTCATAATGTCGCAGTCCCGCTAAAAATTGCAGATCGCCACCATTACTAGTAAAAAAAAAAAATTAATAATAAAAATGCCATAAAACTATACCCTAATTTGTAGACGCTATAACTTTTGCGCAAACCAATCAATATACGCTTATTGCGTGTGCGTGTGTGTGTTTTTTTTTTTTTTTTCTAGCAAAAATATGTAGAAGAATACCTATCAGCCTAAACTGAGGGAAAAAAAATATTTTTGGGGGATATTTATTATAGCAAAAAAGTAAAAATATTTTTCAAAATTGTCGCTTTTTTTTTTTTTTTTTTTGTTTCTAGCGCAAAAAATAAAAACCGCAGAGGTGATCAAATGCCACCAAAAGAGAGCTCTATTTGTGGGAAAAAAAGGACGTCAATTTTGCACGACAGCGCAATTGTCAGTTAAAGCGACGCAGTGCCGAATCGCAAAAAGCGCTCTGGTCAGGAAGGGGTAAAATCTTCCGGGGCTGAAGCGGTTAATGTAGACCAGAAGAACCCACCCCTGGGTAGGCCTCTCATGTGACCCTTGTTTGGTGCCCAACGAGGAGGGAAACGTGGAGGACATGATGATCAACTGCACCTCATCTAGCTCTTATAAGTTTAATCTATCCAAGTTTCTGTGGATTGCAGTCCATCTTCGTCAAAGTCATGAAGGTGGACATTGATCCATCAAAGTAAACTTCCCTAGCTTGGACACATACTGCTGCTCAAGATGTGTGAGTGTCTCTATTACTTTCAATTTATCTACTGATGTTACTTTGCTGCAATGCACCGTGGCCAATGGATCTTACATGCAAGTCACTGCAAATTGTCCATAGTTTTATATGGAAGTCACTGCACACTGTCCATGGAGTATCGGTCTGGGTGCATTGCAGCAAAATAACATCAGTAGATAACTAGAAAGTAGTAGAGGTACTCGCTGGTCTTGAGCAGGAGCATGTGTCCAAACAAAAGACGTTTATTACAGTGCACAACTGGTTGCAAGCATCCAACACACCCGGTGTCCAATGTTAAAGATCCTTTGCCTAGTGTAGAGTGAAGATGAGTCGCTGATTAGTATGATGTTTTTTGGGTATTATTATAACTATACAGGATTATGGCTCCAACAGATTACAAAAAAGGGAGACTATACAGTTACAATACAATTTAATACTTAAGGGTTAGGAAGGCCGTGCTCATGAGAGCTTACAATCTAAATGGTAAATAAATTATATAATAGACTGATAAAATACAGGAAGGATATTTAATGGCATGTTTTATTTTTCCTATTAGATAAGAATGGGGTACGCTGAGGACCATTTTTTCGATGACTACTTGAGGAGAAACATTCATTTGCTGAATCGTATAAAAGTCAATGAGATGCTGAATCAGTTAAGAGGAGCCTTTACCATCTCCAATGGGGTAAGAACCAATTCTACTTATTTACTTTTTAAATCAGATTTTATTTTCCATTTTTTTAATATCACAACAACATATACACAAAAAAAAAACAAAAACAAAGAGAAAAGGAAAAAATAAATGAATAAAAATGTAATAACATTGAAATCAACTCAAAACAAACAAAAAAAAAGTATTCCCTTCCTTCCCCTTCCCACCTACTATCTCAGTCCCGTGTCCATGTGGTCAAGCCACGATTTCCAGATAGTATCAAACCTCTTAGATAAATTCCTCCTAAAAAATAAAAATAAAAAACAAAATTAAATGCCTCTCATAGGAAATGGATCTATTCAGATCAAATATCCAATCAGATATAGTCGGCGTGTGGGGGAGGTCCACCTAATGACCATTTGTCTTCGTGCCACAAAAAGCGCTCTTACAACAGTAAACCACATTGATGGTTTAAGCACTAAGATATCAAGATAGCCCAGTAGACAAATTAAGGAATCATCTCAAAGATTCAAATCTAAAATCCCATTAAGTGTACCCACTACTTCTGCCAAGTACCTCCTGGAGTTTCGGGCATTGGCATAATGGATGTATCAATGACCCCGGATTGCCACATCTAGAGCAAGCTGAGTCAATTGTTAAGCCAATTTTGAACAAAAATCCTGGGGTCCTATACGCCCTATGTAATATATAAAATTCTGTTAGTCTAAATGAGGGTGAAAAAGATACAAGAAGAAGAGCCCGAAGAATCATATCCCAGACATGGTCAGAGATGGGACCAATATCGTGCTCCCATTTTTCTCTTGATGGACAATGAAACTTATTAGAACTTATTAGAAGTACCTTGTAATAGAGACTTATATGTAACAGATATTAAGCCTTTGGTTACAATTGCCTGAACCGGGGGGGGGGAAACAAAAGAGGAGAAGAAAATTTGGCATATATTCTACCTATTTAGTTGCTATATATCATGCTGGACTGTAGAAACTGTAATGAGGAGAACAATTTTTCCATAAATAAGCAGCACTACTCTCCATCAATATTCATACTCTTCCACTGAGCCTCCTCCAGTGGCTCACTTACCATGACTTCAGCAGGTTATAATGCTCTTCCAAGCTCTCAATGCTGTGTGTTTCGAGACTTGGGCACCCTCAAAAACCTATGTCCCCCAAGATAGTTGGCTGCTCTTGCTGCTTCTCAGTAATGGGTGTCTTTCTCTGTATTGGTGGCATAGTTGCAGGAAAGAGACATTTTTTTTTTAATCTGTGTTGGTGCAAAAATCTGAAACGAAAAAACCATTAAGTGAACAAAAAACACGTGAAACACACACTAAAGTGCAATTAAGGGTGTGCTTTAGGAAAACCCCCTGAAGGGGTAAGACCTCCACCCTGATCCCCCGTGGCGCAAGGCTCCTGACAGGGACAAAGGGTTTCCATGGTCTGCCTAGCCAGAAGGCCTGGTAGACTCCGTTCTTCTAGGTCAGCTGAAGCCGACCATCAAATACTTGGTCGAGGGGAAGGAACCTGAGGGCCACACATCCTCCCCCTAGACATCAAGGCAAGCCCGAGGACTCCCATCTTTCATCCAGTGATAAAACACACACAAAAGTGAAAGAAGTGACAAACAGTTAGAGAAAAAAATAAATAAAATCAGGTGGCTGTGCAATAGTGCACTGGTCGGGCCCTGAGGCCTGGAAGACAAAAATTGCCCCGGACTTAGCCAAAAGGCCCAGCCCTGAAAGGCGCAAAGCAGAAATTAAGCATTTAGTGATTGTGACCATGTACCGGTTCACACTGTGCGGTCCCACACCCAAGTGTTACTGAGAGCACCCCTAGGGCGACCACTCACAGGTGGCACAGGCACCGCGGACTCTTTGGGCTCCTCCAGTTTTCCTGGGGGGGGGGGGGATTACTCTCGTGCCCCAGCTGGTCAAGCCAGAATGACTGCACAGCACCCCTGCTGGATCACTGATAATAACAGATACTACACTTAGCCAAAAGGCATGAAAGATGGATACAAAAAAAGCTACTTTTTGTGGTATTTTTTTAATCACGACAAGAAAAAAACAAAACTCTTAACAGTGAATAAAACCACATCTATAAAACATGGGATGAATGGTGATCTGTGTTCAATAAGCAGCTGTCAATGATAACTCGACTAAAGATCATGAACCAATAGGCTTGGTTCTCCATCAAGCTTTTCGGCCATTAGCGGGGGTTAAAAGCGCTCCGCTAGTGGCTGAAAATCGACAGAAAAAGGACGCTAAAGCACCGCTAAAAATAGCGGCGCTTTACCGCTGATGCCCCCAATGCCCTAGTGTGAAAGTATAATTAAGGAACAGAAGAAAATATGTCACCAGCACACCACATCTTGAAGTAAAACTGCCTTTGGCATTAGAACAGCATGTCACAAACCGAAGTGTGACATTTTGGAACCATACAGGGTCCCTTCATCATGTCAATATGCCTGATGAAGGGACCCTGTGTGGAACCCTATGTGGTTCCGAAATATCCCACTTCTGTTGGTGCCATTCTGATCTAACATCAATAAAGGTGGCTTTATTTTTATGAAGCTCATGGTGTGCTGACATATTTTTCTTCCTTTTTTGAGATTATTTTTCTTCATATCTGAGCTAACAGGAAGGGAAGGGCATCCCCAATAGTTCCACAGATAGCAATTAAAAAAACAGAATCTTCTCTGCTCTAGCCAAAAAGTTTTGGCTTAAGTTGGAATAATAATTTTTTTTTTATGCTTTTTATTTTTTTTTTTCTGTTCAAAAGATTTTATTTTTCATAGAGAGAACTACAAAAGTTGACAGTACAATATCAGCCAATAAAAGATAGAAAACAAACATCTGAAGCATGGTCTCAAAATGTTCTCAGATTTGTCATTGTGGTGTAATGTGTCTAAACCAGACTTCCAAGACTGACATACTAGAGTTGCACCAATACCACTTTTTAAAGACTGAGTACAAGTACCGATACTTTTTCTCAAGTACTCGCCGATATCTATATTATATATATATATATATTTTTTTTATATCATGTGACAGTGGCACTAATATGCAGCAATAATAGGTGGCACTGACAAGGTTTTGACTGTGTCAGTAGTATTTTATTTATTGTTTTACAATTATCTTTTCTTTTCTTCTTATTTACTTTTTTTTACAATGCTTTCTTTTTTTGGGGGGGGGGGGGGGGGGTGGACGGTGTCAGTGTTGTGTGTTTGTTTGTTTTTTTTGTTTTTTTTATCAGCCCTGTCGGGGGTCTAAACAGACCCTCGACATCTCCCTTTTTGAGACTAGGAAATGGCCTGAGGACACAGATTCCCCAGTCCCTTTCTCTGCAGCCTCAGCTGCACTGGAGATGAATGGATGGGAGACACAGGCTCCTGGTCATTCATAAACTAAAACATTGTAAACACTGTTTAGGATGCTCAGTTATGAATGGACAGTCAGTGATCACTGACTCTGTTCATTCAGAAAAGGAAGGAGCTGGTAAATTACATATTTTACTGGCTCCTTCCTTCCTCTCTCCATCCTGACAGATCCAGGACGAGGAGGGAGCAGAGGAGCACAGAGGGGGACCAGAGCAGGAGCCAGAGGAGGACCTGGGGAGCCGGAGGAAGAAACAGGGGACAGTGGGGATGATTGGTGCGGGCAGTTACAGGCACCGATCTCCCTGTACAGCTTTCAAAAAAGCAGCTGACAGCCACGGGAGGGGGAGGAGGAGAAGTGGCTGTCAGCTGCCTTATTGAAAGCCACACAGGGAAATTGGTGCTTGTAACTGCCCCCACCGCCACACTGATCATCTGTGAGGCTGCCCAGCCCCCCCTGCTGAGGACACAGGTATCAGAGCATTTGCACGGGTACAAGTACTCATGCAAATGCTTGGTATTGGGACTGATACTAGTATCGGTGCAACCCTACTACATACATAAACAAATATAGGATTTATAAACTGTCATGAGAGTTACGTGTACGATGACTAAAGCAATAAAAAGGACAAAAAGGTGCAAATAAAACTCCTAAGAGCAGTGTTTTGCAAACGTTTTTGTCTTGCGGCGCACCAAAAAATCTATAAATTTTCACAGCACACCTGAAAATATTTAACCATTTTTGTGGTGAAGAACTTATTTATTTTTACATATATATTTTAATCTTAAATTTAATGTGAAGGATGTGCCTGATTTCGAGAGCAAATCGGATTCAAAATCAAAAGACTGCTGCTTTTATATATTATATTTAAAAGACTGCTGCTGGTGTGTGTGTGTGTGTGTGTGTGTGTGTGTGTGTGTGTGTGTGTGTGTATGTAGTATCTCACAAAAGTGATTACACCCCTCACATTTTTGTAAATATTTTATTATATCTTTTCATGTGACAACACTGAAGAAATGACACTTTGCTACAATGTAAAGTAGTGAGTGTACAGCTTGTATAACAATGTAAATTTGATGTCCACCCAAAATAACACACAGCCATTAATGCCTAAACCGCTGGCAACAAATGTGAGTACACCCCTAAGTGAAAATGTCCAAATTGGGCTCAATTAGTCAATCTCCCTCCCTGGTGGCCTGTGACTCATTAGTGTTACAAGGTCTCAGGTGTGTTAAATTTGGTGTTATCGCTCTCACTCTCTCACTCTGGTCACTGGAAGTTAAACATGGCACCTCATGGCAAAGAAATCTCTGGGGATCTGAAAAAAATTATTGTTGCTCTACATTAAGATGGCCTAGGCTATAAGAAGATTGCCAAGACCCTGAAACTGAGCTGCAGCACGGTGGCCAAGACAATACAGCGGTTTAACAGGACAGGTTCCACTCAGAACAGACCTCGCCATGGTCGACCAAAGATATTGAGTGCATGTGCTCAGCATCATATCCAGAGGTTGTCTTTGGGAAATAGACATATGAGTGCTGCCAGCATTGCTGCAGAGGTTGAAGGGGTGGGGGGTCAGCCTGTCAGTGCCCAGACCATATGCTGCACACTGCATCAAATTGGTCTGCATGACTGTCGTCCCAGAAAGAAGCCTCTTCTAAAGATGATGCACAAGGAAGCTCGCAGTTTGCTGAAGACAAGCAGACTAAGGATATGGATTACTGGAACCATGTCCTGTGGTCTGATGAGACCAAGATAAACTTATTTGGTTCAGATGGTGTCAACCGTGTGTGGCGGCAACCAGGTGAGGAGTACAAAGACAAGTTTATCTTGCCTACAAGCATGGTGGTGGGAGTGTCCTGGTCTGGGGCTGCATGAGTGCTTCTGGCACTGGGGAGCTACAGTTCATTGAGGGAATCGTGAATACCAACATGTACTGTGACATACTGAAGCAGAGCATGATCCCCTCCCTAGACTGGGCCGCAGAGCAGTATTCCAACATAACGACCTCAAACACACCTCCAAGACGACCATTGCCTTGCCGAAGAAGATGAGGGTAAAGGTGATGGACTGACCAAGCCTGTTTGCAGACCTAAACCCTATTGAGCATCTGTGGGGCATCCCCAAATGGAAGGTGGAGGAGCACAAGGTTTCTAACATCCACCAGCTCCGTGAGTCGTCTTGTAGGAGTGGAAGAGAACTCCAGTGGCAACCTGTGAAGCTCTGGTGAACTCCATGCCCAAGAGGGTTAAGGCAGTGCTGGAAAATAATATTGGCCACACAAAATATTTTCTTTAACCCACTGTAATGGAAAGTGACAGCTGTCAGTGTACAGATCAAAGTTCTGTGTTTTTTTTTTTGTAAACAAACCTCCGTGTAATCGCTATCATTGGCTGCCATAATGGTCACATAATTAGGAGCCATGCTGGTTGGGTTGTGACGAGGGGAGCACACACAAGTGAGCACTGATAGCTTTCACATGCTACATAGATCTCAGCATAGAGGGCCATACCCAAGAGCATTAAACTATGGCTTGTGGATTGGGCCTCGTTCCCACGGGGTGTACTAAAGCGTACATCTGTGGAGCGCTCTGCATACCCACAGGGGTATGGACAAGTGGTCATCCCCATTGTACGTTCAGGGCCATGCAACTACACTCGCACAGATGTCACATTGGGTGTGCTGCATGTGCAGCCATACAGTTGTTGAGTCCCAATTGACATCAGTGGGATTGCCTACATGGGGATGCATGGGACACTTGTGTATCTCCCATATAGCTTTAGTATACCCCATGGGAACGAGGCCTTAAATGAATCTGTGCTTGGTGCATACAGAGAAAAGCAACAGGTTTATTGAAATTCAGTCTATCTGTTTATACTCCCTTTAAAGCAGCCCATAGATAACACAGGTGGAAGGAAAGAAATTGCTTGCTTTCCCCTACCAATACAGTGTTAATGGGGGGAATCCCTCCCACATCGCCATTGTGTTTTGCCAGAGAATACAATGATTACTGTTAGCAGCTATATCTGCCGGCATTAATCGAGTGTAAAAAAAATCCAACATGCTGGATCGAGTCAGCCTGCCTATACATTGATCAAATCACGGCTGGTTCAGCAATTTAGATCCATGTATGGCTGGATTTTGTCCTGCAGGAGAAAACAGGCAATGCCCTGTGCAAGCTCCAAGTTGATTTGGTTGAAGCTAACATCAGGCCCAATCCTTACATGACAGCAATTGCACCTAGTGATTGCTTGTTGAGGCACCCAGCACTGCATCGGTGAGACAGTCACATGATTGCCCCCGGTAGATAATTAGAGAGGTGGGAGAGTGAATGCATTGTGGAATAAAACTTGTCTGGTTATATTTTCTCTTCAAGGAGCAACTAGAGAGACATGTGGATAGAGAAGGCAATGAAAACACAGTGTTTAATTTTCTGAATGACCTGAGAAGGAGAGACAATTGGGTGAACCATTTATTAGAAGCTCTGTGGAACTGTGAGCATCGTGAACTGTATTCTAACCTTCGGGATGAGTACATTAAGTTTAGACCTAAAAGTGGTGAGTAAAACCTATTCAATCAATATTGTCCTACTGGGTATGCTGGGTATGCTGCTAAAAATGTAATTACAGGGTGCAAATACTTCTTGGCCAATGAGGATATGGAGCCTACCATCACTGTTCCTTCACTTGTTTACTATCTGTCTACTCAAATTACATTCTGTGCAGAAGCACCCTTAGGTGGGTGGACCAAACATCCAGAACAGAAGGAAGCAAAGTTAGGAAAAAAGTTATCCTCTGTCTTAACGTGCTGCCCCCTCTAAAATCTGCCTTTCTAAGCGCTGGCCCCAAGTGCCATTATGATAAATACAGCCCTACTGCTACTACTAACCTCCACTTAAAAATACTACTGGTCTGACCGCTTTTTTTTTTTTTTTTTTCTTTGCCAATGACCTGGAACAAGCATGCAGTCAGTGAAGTCAGAGTATACTCAGAACTCTTGATCTGCATACTTGTATCAGGGATGCCAAGTATTGGGGTAGCATGATGGCTAGGTTGCTGGCATTTTTAGACAGGTGGGTTAGGACTGCATACATATTTCCTCACCACAGGTTTCCTTTAATAGTTAAATCTGGTAACTTTGATGATCATAATTGATTCAGGAAATTGTTTGCATTTATTGTAATTGTATATTTACATACTGTAGTTCCCAACTGTCCCAGATTTCCAGGGAAAAAACAGTCCCTCTGTCCTCTTCATGGGTCCCTCATTTTGGTCAGATCTATATAGTTGTATATAAAATGCACTGTTTATCTTTCAAATAGTGTTTCACAGTGCTAAACCTTTCATCTAAATTGCTGCATTTGTAAATTTCAAAAGCCAATATAAAAGAATAGTAGTGGTTAAAAAAATAAAAGCACTTGTCAGTTTAACCAATATTTTTTGAATAATTCTCCTTTGAGGGGCGTGGTATGGGGTGTCCTATGCCTACTTACTTTAGCTAATAGTTTTCCGTCGTTCCAATCTCAAAAATTTTATCCTATTGTTATTAGGGACCAGGTGGAAATCTTGGCTTTTTGGGAAACTCTGGGTACATAAACTTTCATTAAATTATAATCTTCCACAACCAAAAAAGGATACATTTCCCCTTTGTAAGCACCAAATGCCTTTTTAGAAATGCAGTTATCTTTGAAAAGTTGTTGTGTTCATTTAAAATGATAACTGGTGATCTGGCCACGAAGGTCCGTCTTGTGACACTTCTTGTTATGGAGTGACAGCTGTTCCCCAATGCTACTTGTACCCCTGATAGAGACTACAAGTGGATATGCTGGCACACATTATGCAGCCATGGCCCAGTATTGGCTCAGGAAGCTGGCCCAAAGCAAGTGCATACATTCACTTTAAGCATCAACTATAGCTAAAAAGTGTATAGAAGACCCTTATAGGGTGCTATAAGGTGAACAGACCTAGTCTGTACACTGTGTCATTTGATTTGTAGCCAATAAAGATTTACGTTGGAGAGTATACTGAGTGGCTGGCTTTACTTTTTATAGAAAACTCTATAGGGTGTGCTGGACCATGTTTTATTAAAAGTTCTGCCTTGCTCTGGCTCACCCAAGATTTTAATGTATTTTTCAAAAGTTTGAAGTCAATAGACTTTTTTTTTTTTTAACTTCTCCAGCCAAGTATGTATATTTTGTATACTTTCAGTTTGGGAACCTCCTCCTCCTCCCTATGCACCTCATTCTCTACCACCCAATCCTTATGACAATCCTCAATTGGACAGTCCACGATATTACGCAAGTCTTCCAATGCAGTTGAATCCCAGCTCTCCGGAACCACAGCCAGGTCCTCCAGTAGCTCCATCTCCCAACCGGGTCCAGCCCCAAGAAAGTAGTGATCCTTCCACCCGACCTAGGGCTCTAAATGCACTAATGATTGCAGAAGCTCAGGCTTTACCACATGCTGTTGCACGGCCTGATGAAGTGGACGCCAGGACATCAGCAGATGGCATATCTAAGACACCGGTACCAGAAACTGCACTCTCTCCACTATTTGTGGAAAGCAGTGGAGTTTTAAGTGAGGTGAGTCCTTTTCAAGTTCTTTTTGCAATAAAGAATATCTAAAGCCTTAACTTCCTTCAGTTTTGGAGTAGAAAATAGTTAAAACCTCCAACATGTTTTTTTGTTTAGTTTTTTTTTTTTTTTCCTCTTCGTCTTATTGGTGAATTTTCCTTCACTTCCTGTCTCTAGACACAACAGGGCTTGAGTGTAAATCACTCTGACGCAATGGAATTCCCTCTTAGACAGTTGTCACCTTACCAAGGGTCCTTATTAAAAAAAAAAAAAATCCTACTACTGAGCCAGAATTTTGGATTTTTCCCTCCCTTTTAGTTCCGTGACAATGGTTTTTGGGACAAATAAAGAGGATAAGTCTACCAAGCAGAGACCTGGAGATTGATAAAAACCTGATGGAGGTGCTAACTCTTCCCAACTCTGAAAACTACCAAAACGAAATTTAAATGTTTGGTATTACATACAATGCCATCAAAGAATATCTGCGCCAAACTCTGGTCCTTCCCCTTGACTGTGGGCACACCAGCCTCAGGAGCTCGCCCCCACACCTTTTGAACTCCACGCAAGTTGCGATAGGTTGCACGCCATTAACATCACTATCCTTTTAAAAAAAAACAAAAAACATTATTATATCAGCTCTTGCAAGCTCAAAGTCCCCCACCTTGAGAACTCCCCTTCAAATGTGTTTAACCCATTTTGGGGCTTAATCGTAGAACCTGAAGGAGGCTAAAACGCATTTAGAGGGGTAATCTCAAGGTAGTAGCTTGCAGCATGCAACAGCTGACAGTTTTTTTTTTTTTTTTTTTAAAGGAACATGATGTTACTGGAGCGTGACCTTTTATTGATGGCGACTGCCCATAGCATTTCGGGTTCAAAGTTCATGCATTGCCCATATCTCCTTGCAGTTTGTGCTCAGCTTATCACTCATGCATGCACTCTGGTTATAGAGAACAATCAAGATAATCAAGTAGGAAAAAGATCTTGGTAGCATATGAGGTCTGCTTGTCTAAACAGTTTTCATCAATAGGGTGAAGGGCATAGTCAAGGTTTTTTTTTTTTTTTAGGGGTGATTGGTTTGTTAAGGCACAATTGCTACTTTGTGTGGTAATGTGTATTGCGATCAGGCAGCCAGTTCACTTTGAAAAATGCACGTGACCCTTTTTTTTTAGCATTGCAGCATGCCACAGCGCATGGTATGTGCTTAATGGTGCATCATTTGTTGTGTCTTCAGTATAATGCATTGGGGTGCTGTTCACAATGAATAGCGCTGCAACACACCGCACATAGCGCAAGTGCGCTGCGGGATCGCATGTTTGAATGGGCTCTTAATTATTTCAGTTCTCCTTTAACTGAATGTGTGTTCCTTTTTTAAGTCATTTTTATATTTTAATTTAGGCTACTAATCCCATAGAGCAGTATCCATCTGTTGCATCTTTCCTCCCTGAAAGATGGGATATTGCAATGAGACAGCCACTCCAGGAAAAGTCAGAGAATCCAGAGGTAAGATCTGAATAACAAGGACATGTCAAAGCTAAATTATAGGCTGATATAAAAACACTTTAATGCAGTTATATATTTATTATAAAGCCATTAAATGTATTTTACCTGAAACTAGCGAAGTTCGTTTTTTTTTTTCTTTCTAAATTCCTATCTACCAATATACAGTATCACACAAAAGTGAGTACACCCCTCACATTTTTGAAAATATTTTATTTATATCTTTTCATGTGTCAACACTGAAAAAATGACACTTTTCTACAATGTAAAGTAGTGAGTGTACAGCTTGTATAACAGTGTAAATTTTCTGTCCCCTCAAAATAACTCGATGCACAGCCAAACCGCTGGCAACAAAAGTGAGTACACCCCTAAATGAAAATGTCCAAATTGGGCCCAAAGTGTCAATATTTTGTGTGGCCATCATTATTTTCTAGCACTGCCTTAACCCTCTAAGGCATGGAGTTCACCAGAGCTTCACAGGTTGCCACTGGAGTCCTCCTCCATTCCTCCATGACCACATCATGGAGCTGGTGGATGTTATAGACCTTGCGCTCCTCCACTTTCCGTTTGAGGATGCCCCACAGATGTTCAATAGTGTTTGGGTCTGGAGACATGGTTGGCCAGTTCATCACCTTTACCCTCAGCTTCTTTAGCAAGGCAGTGGTCATCTTGGAGGTGTGTTTGGGGTCGTTATCATGTTAGAATACTGCCCTGCGGCCCAGCCTCTGAAGGGAGGGGATCATGCTCTGCTTCAGTATGTCACAGTACATGTTGGCATTCATGGTTCCTTCAATGAACTGTAGCTCCACCATGCCGGCAGCACTCATGCAGCCCCGGGCCATGACACTCCCACCACCATGCTTGACTGTAGGCAAGACACACTTGTCTTTGTACTCCTCACCTGGTTGCCGCCACACACGCTTGACACCATCTGAACCAAATAAGTTTATCTTGGTCTCATCAGACCACAGGACATGGTTCCAGTAATCCATGTCCTTAGTCTGCTTGTCTTCAGCAAACTATTTGTGGGCTTTCTTGTGCATCATCTTTAGAAGAGGCTTTCTTCTGGGACGACCATGCAGACCAATTTGATGCAGCGTGAGGCGTATGGTCTGCATGGTACTGATAGGCCAACCCCCCCCCCCACCCCTTTAAACTCTGCAGCCATACTGGCAGTGCTCATAAGTCTATTTCCCAAAGACAATCTCTGGATATGACGCTGAGTACTCAACTTCTTTGGTCGACCATGGTGAGGCCTGTTCCTAGTGGAACCTGTCCTGTTAAACCGCTGTATGGTCTTGGCCATCGTGCTGCAGCTCAGTTTCAAGGTCTTGGCAATCTTCTTATAGCCTAGGCCATCTTTATATAGGGCAACCATTCTTTTTTTTCAAACCCTCAGTTTTTTGCCATGAGGTGCTATGTTGAACTTCTAGTGACCAATACAGGTAGTCCCCGGGTTACAAACAAGATTGGGACTGTAGGTTTGTTCTTAAGTTGAATCTGTTTGTAAGTCGGAACAGGTACATTTTTTAAGTGTAGCTCCAGCCAAAAAAACAATTTATAAGCTTTTTGGATAGCATAGGAAAGGGTTAACACCCCTGTATCATTTGTTTTGCTGTGTGTGCCCCTGTTCAGAAGATTTCACCTCACTTCCTGTCCCAATGACAATTGGATTTTGAAAATTTGGGGTTGTTGTGGAAACAAGGATTGATGATAAAGCATCAGTGGAAACACCTTTTTCCCATAATAACTATTACAGGAGTGAGTTTTCCTTCCTATGGGGTAAATTTCCCCTCACTTCCTGTTGTCTCCCTCCGCTTGAGTCATTTGCAAGTCGGATGTTTTCTAACTAGGGGACCGCCTGTATGAGCGAGTGAGAAAGATAACACACCTGCTCCCCATTCCTTGTGTCAGGGGATGTTATACACAACATCCAATGCAGGTGATCAGATCGCTGGGCTGCACCAAGGAATCAGGGACAAACCAGTAAATAAAGAAAGTATGTTTATTATTAATGATAAAGATACACGTGAAAACAAGACAGCAAACCAAAAACAAGAAAATGGTGAATCGCAGCAAACCCACCTAACTATCTATCTAACTAATATAATACAAGAGCAAGGAAACCAACATGAAATAAAAAATAAATCATGGGCCAAAGCGACAAGGGAACAGAAACCAGGAATAATGAAGCAGACCAAGGAGCAGGGAACAGGAAACAGGGTTCAAGGTCAGGATACACAAACGGGGTTCAGGAACAAACAGGAACAGAGCTAGAACAAGAGCAGGTACTGGCAGGGACAAGGGCTTAGCAGAGGAATACTGAAGCACTGAGGTTAGTTCAGGGCGGGTTTATATAGTCCAGCAAAACCATGACAGGTGTGCTTGATGGCAAGTCTGCAGTCCAGGCAGGGAGACCGCCACTGGAATTACACCCTTTTGGTGCTGAATGTAATAGTGCCACCAGCAGGAGAAACCAGAGATGACACCGTTCCTGACAGTTCCCCCTCCTAAAGGAGTGGCCTCCGGACACTCCATTCAGCCCTGCGTACGACAGTCCGAGTGGGTGCAGAAACACCTTAAAATGTTTCCCTACTGAGTCTGCGGACTTCTTCGCACTTCCAAGGCCAGAGTCTTTTAGTTCACTGGGGGACGTGCCATCAGAGTCTGAAAATAGGACACGTACCCCACCACCCGGGTCAGGAAGTTTGGATCTGGAAATGAAAATTAGCAGGGTAACGGGAAAGAAACCATCGGAGGCAGACCACACAGGAGCATTACATTTAAGCCAGGCGACAGACAGGATTGACCCAGCGGCAAGATGGCCATCAGTCAGGAACAGTTTTAGCAGGCCCCATGTCATCAGGCTGAGCAGAAAGCAGAGGTACATCACGCTGGGCAGTGGCACATCCGCATCGAGCTGGGCATCAGGCATGGGCACTTCAAGCCGGGCAGCAGGCATGGGCACTTCAAGCTGGGCAGCGGGCTCATCAAGCTGGAGAGCAGGCACCGAGACATCAGGCTGGAGGGCAGGCACTAGAACTTCAGAGACTGGGCAGTAGGCACATCAGGCAGAACAGCAGGTGCTGGCACAACAAGCTGAACAGCAGGCACATCGGACTGGATAGCAGGTACTGGAACTTCAAACCGGGCAGCCGGTACTGGAACTTTAGACTGGGCAGCAGGCACTGGCACAACAGGCTGAACAGCAGGTGCCTTGGACTGGATAGCAGGTACTGGAACTTCAAACCGGGCAGCTGGTACTGGAACTTCAGACTGGGCAGCAAGCACAAACACTGGCACATCAGGCAGAACAGCAGGTGCTTTGGACTGGATAGTCGGTACTGGAACTTCAGACTGGGCAGTGGGCACATCAGGCAGAACAGCAGGTACTGGCATAACAGGCAGAACAGCAGGTCCATCGGACTGGATAGCAGGTACTGGAAGTTCAAACCGGGCAGCTGGTACTGGAACTTCAGACTGAACAGTGGGCACAGGTGCTGGCACATCAGGCAGAACAGCAGGTACTGGCACAACAGGCTGAACAGCAGGTGCATCGGACTGGATAGTCGGTACTGGAACTTCAGACTGGGCAGTGGGCACAGGCACTGGCACATCAGGCAGAACAGCAGGTAATGGCACAACAGGCTGAACAGCAGGTCCATCGGACTGGATAGCAGGTACTGGAACTTCAAACCGGTCAGCTGGTACTGGAACTTCAGACTGGACAGTGGGCACAGGTGCTGGCACATCAGGCGGAACAGCAGGTACTGGCACAATAGGCCGAACAGTAGGTACATTTGGACTGGATAGCAGGTACTGGAACTTCAAACCGGGCAGCTGGTACTGGAACTTCAGACTGGGCAGCAAGCACAGACACTGGCACATCAGGCAGAACAGCAGGTACTGGCACAACAGCAGGCATCGGAACATCAGGCTGGGCGGCATACAGGACCACATCAGGCTGGAACAGATCAGCTGGTGGGGAGGCAGGATTGGATACTGGCATGATGGTATGGGTTGGAAAAAACTTCCGCTTCTTTTTGGTTTTAGCCACTGGGGATCTATAAGTGGGTACAGGGCTGTAGGTAGTGAATGCAGCTGGTAGAATCAAAGAGTGAAAGGATGGCAAAACAGAGGGAGTAGGTTTTGAAGGGAGATTTAGTGGAGCTGATGGAGGCAGTTGAGAAGCAGCAGGGGAATTAAAAGCAGGTTAGGTGCAACAGGAGGAAACGGGGTACTGGTATTTCATTGGTAGAAAGGTATATTCGGAGCTAACAGAAGCTAAATGCAACAGACTTGACCAGGCCTGTATTAATGATTGCACTGAATCAGGTTTGCACTTGGTTTGTCTGACCAGAGATTGCACTGATTCAATGCATTTTGCAAGCACCTGCTGAGGACAAGCTGAATAGTGTTCAAAAAAAATGCTGAGTTATCCTCCAACAGCCAAACTAAAGATTCTACCTGAGCTGCACTAAAAGGGGGTGTATAGTCATCACCTCCCTCAGCGACATCAGACAGGGCCAACTCAGCACAGATCTGAATTAATGGTTGCACATCTTCAAACGAAAAACTGCCTTGCTCAATAAAAACATGAGCTAGGTGGATGCATTCTAACAACTGTTCCCTAGTGTATGCAGCCAATGTCTGATAACAAAAATCTCTGTCATCAGTTGCCAGGAGCGATAAATACAAAATACTTTCAAAATCCATATGTCAACAATAGCTGGGACTCAGGCCCCAATTCCCAGGTGCAACCGATCTGATTGTATGGCTTCAGTATTCTGTCAGGGGATGTTATACACAACATCCAATGCAGGTGATCAGATCGCTGGGCTGCACCAAGGAATCAGGGACAAACCAGTAAATAAAGAAAGTATTTTTATTATTATGGATAAAGATACACGTGAAAACAAGACAGCAAACCAAAAACAAGAAAATGGTGAATAACAGCAAACCTCCAAACCCAGCTAACTATCTATCTAACTAATATAATACAAGAGCAAGGAAACCAACATGAAATAAAAAATAAGGCATGGGCCAAAGCGACAAGGGAACAGAAAACAGGAATAATGAAGCAGACCAAGGAGCAGGGAACAGGAAACAGGGTTCAAGGTCAGGATACACAAACGGGGTTCAGGAACAAACAGGAACAGAGCTAGAACAAGAGCAGGGACAAGGGCTTAGCAGAGGAATACTGAAGCACTGGAGGTTAGTTCAGGGCGGGTTTATATAGTCCAGCAAAACCATGACAGGTGTGCTTGATGGCAAGTCTGCAGTCCAGGCAGGGAGACCCCCGCTGGTGGCCACTGGAATTACACCCTTTTGGTGCTGAATGTAATAGTGCCACCAGCAGGAGAAACCGGAGATGACACCGTTCCTGACACCTTGTAACACTAACGAGTCGCATAACAACGGGGAGGGAAAATTACTAATTGGGCCTAATTTTGGACATTTTCACTTAGGGGTATACTCACATTTGTTGCCAGCGGTTTAGACATTAATGGGTGTGTGTTGAGTTATTTTGAGGGGACAGCAAATTTACACTGCTATACAAGCTGTACACTCACTACTTTAGCAAAGTGTCATTTCTTCAGTGTTGTCACATGAAAAGATATAATAAAATATTTACAAAAATGTGAGGGGTGTACTCACTTTTGTGAGATACTGTACCATTATTGTACCTCTGCAGAAAAATAAAAGCTTTCTTTGATTTTTAGAAGGCCTTACCTTTTAGTCTCTGGTGTGTTAGAAAAATTCATGACTTCTTGGTATGTTGATTTAGGATGTAAAAACCAATAAGACACAGGAAGCAGTTTGCCAGATGATCTCACTAGCACGCACACCCTGCACCCAATTTCCTTTAGATTTACCATAGCACGTGGATCTGTGTGTTTACACTCACGGATTCACGTCCCTGCTCTGTGACCAGCCATCGCAGGTGCCTGGAGGACATCAGGGCCGCCAGGCATGCGCATTGGCTCCTGAGTGACGTGCACGCCCCCTAGCGGCCGGGAAGCCGAGGACGTCATATGACGGCCGCCCAGGATGAGAAAGCCACCTTGCAGCTGTCATTTGACTGTATGTGGGATGGGAAGAAGTTAATATTAGGACACTTACCTGTCCAGGGATCCTGCGGTGTCTTCACCCGAGCTGATTTTTCCATTGACTCTGGGATGCTGCCACCGCCATTTCCACTAAGGAAAACTGTCAGTGAAGCCTTGCGGCTTCACAGCTGGCTCCCTACTGTGCATGCGCGAAGTGCGCTGCACTCTCATTGGGTTGGCTGCAGGGGGAAGGGGGGGGGGCGATCTTCCGCAGCAAACTCGCACGAAGGTGGGAGCGGGTACCTGACAAAACCAGGTACCTGCTCCCCCCCAAAGGGTGCCAAATGTGGCATATATTTTTAAGACCTTTATTTTTAAGACCTTTGACGGCTACTCTCCTCCTCACCATCCTTCCTGGTGTACGAAACCCTGGAAATGATGTCACCGGCTCCACCCGACACTTTGGGTCACTTGTCGCATGAATTCTTGGCAACTCGTTGGGTGGAGGCGGTGACGTCATTTACGGGGTTTCGTACACCAGGAGGGACGTTAAGAAGGAGTGTAGCCGTCAAATGTCTTAAAAATATATGCACTGTTGAAAGAGTCTCAAATGTGAGTGTGGGACGTGAGAGATTGCTTGCTGATCGGAGCGGGGACCGCGGGAGATATGGATCATTTCGGGTGGATGCCTGCAGACACTAAAGCCTCGTACACACGATGCGATTGTGGGCCAACCGAGCTTCTGATTTTTGTAAAAAGGGTGTGTGCCTGGATCTTGTCTTGCATACTAACGGTATACAATTTTCTGTCCAACAAACCAACAAACACGAACGTAGTGATGTACTACGAGGAATTTCAGCTCTTGAGCTCCACCCTTTGGGGCCCCTTCTGCTAATTTCATGTTTGGTGAGCATTGATTCCGAGCATGCGTGTTTGTACTTTTGACTTTTGTGTGACGAACTTGTGTACTGACCATCAGAAAATCTGACTACCAACCTTTGTCCGCCGAAAATTTACTAGCATGTCATCCAACATTTGTTGGCAGAATGTTGGACAACATTTGTCAAAAGGAGTGTACGATCGGTCAGATTTTAGGCCAACAGTCTGTCAACAGACAATCCCCTGCCACCAATCGCATCGTGTGTACGAGGCTTTAAGATGGTGGAATTATACAAAGGCTTTATTGGACCATAACCGGTGATAACCTGAAGGCGAGCGGCCATTATACTCGGGGTAGATGATGAAGGTGCAGGTTTCATGGATTAAATATTAATATTGGCACGCACTGGAGCAGCAGTCAATTTTGGGAGGACTTTGACCTATTTCAAACACAGGACTTTGTCTGAAACTTTAAAAAAAAAAAATCACAATATATTTATCTTAAACTTTTGGTTTATTTCATCGTATTTGTATGTTTTTTTTTTTTTGGGGGGGGGGGGGTTTATGTATATGGTTAGGAAATATTATATACCATATTTAGTTTTATTGACCACAATATTTTGTATGGAGAATAAGTGCACCATTGTTTTGAATATAAGTTTTGTGTGAGATCACTAAGTGGTTGCAGCTGTTCGCATATTTAATATAATATTTATTCATTTATTGTTTACCTAGTAGCGCACAAGTAATTTTTTACACAGTAAAATAAGTTGGTGTCATTGTAAATAGAATAAGCACCATATTGTTGGTGCCAGTGGAAGTAAAATGAGTGCCATTGTTGGTGGCAGTAAAATAAACCCTGCTGTTGGTGTCGGTGTCAGTGAGAGGGAAATGAGCCCCATTTTTGTGTCAGTAGAAGTAAAATCCCATCTTCAATGTCAGGGGCAGTAAAAAAAAAGGCCCCATTATTGGTGTCAGTGGGTCCTGTGATTTCATCATTTTATGGTGTTAAGTATTTACTGGCTTACATGCTCCAAAGTTGCTGCTGTGGCTCTGTAGTTGGAGGTGGAACTGCATAAACAAATAGCAACCACCGCAACCTATAACTGGCCTTTGCAGCGAGGAGCACCTGGAAGGGCGATGCATGTCAAAAAACAAACACAAATTCCCAGCTCATTTACCAGCCAGCTTGCAACAAACCAAAGTGGAACTATGCTGTCACTGTTGGGCAGGAGATCAATCTGGGTTACAGTGCTGTGATAATCTGCAGCGCCAGACACTGGAACACGAAGCATTCCATCACTTCGCACTCCACTGCCACTCTGAGGATTGCAATAGGAGGTCTTGTGGGCGGCCTGTTGGACAGCTCTGCACTGGAGACTGCCATAGAGAAGGGAAATACATGGGGAGAGGCCATGATGCTTTTGATATGGATGTCTATCACACAGTTACACCCTTGGTGCCACACATGCATTTCTGATGGTTTGTTACTGCAGTGCAAAAGGCTATAATAGTTACTTTGCCATATAAAATATATATATATTCTGAGAATTATGATATGTGCATTCTTTTAGGCTCTGCTAAACTGTTCAATGCTAATTTCTGATTGGCTACTGGCAATTAACATGGATCATTTTTCTCACTATCATTTTTCTGAGTAAGAATTCTATGCTGTCATTTCATTCTAGGTGGTTCATCCTGTGGAGCAGCGCACCCCCGTGGTTAATACTCCGAGGAAGGATGCCGTCAATGATCTACCGCACACTCCTGTGAATCGAGAAGTGAGACATTTTTACCTCTCTCTGTAAGACAAGCCAGAGATGATGCAATTTTCGGTTGCAGGAAAGAAAATCTCTCGATTTCCCCCATCAACACAGTCGGTCAGTGCTGATAGGGGGGGGGAGGAACCCCTCCCGCAGCGCTATTGTGTTCTGCCAGCAGGGAGCCTTCTCTGTCAGCAGAACACAATGATGGCAGCTATATCTGCCAACAGTAGTCGCAAGCAAAAAAAAATAGGCTGGTTGTACTGAAGTCAATTTATGGATCAACATCAATACATCCTGCCTGCCCATAGATAGATAGATCGAATCTCAGCCGCTCGCTGCTGAACCAGATGAAATTTGATCCATCTATGGTTGGTCTAACACTCTGCAAGCTTATTATGAACCAGACCCCACATTGCAGTTTTCCTGCTTCTCAATTGTCCTCATAGAGGACCCTTACTCTGGCATGAAGGTCCTAGACACTCGCCCTCCTTCGCACCCGCCAACAACAGGCTGTGAAAATCCAATGTTGGCACTCTGCATGTCTGGCCAGGTCCAGGGGAGGGCTGGCAGCCTTAGGCCTGGGGGGCAAGTCCAGTCAAGTGGCCCACTGAACCAACCAATTGAAGCAACTAGTGAAGGACTACAAGTCCTACAAGTCCCAGCATGAACCCCTGAGATCTAAGGATGTGACCCCCGACTGATGTGCGCTCCCTAGGCTAGCGCCAGCCCTGGCTATAACTGTGGAGCTGCTGCTGTGGTAGCCTTTTCTGCAAATCGCGGTAAAACCCCGCAAAAAGCACTGGTTTGTGTGTGTTTGTCCTTTCCTGTATAAAAAGGAAAAAAACAAAAAGAGACCAACGGGGGACCTTTCCTATCCGTAAAAAGCAGTAGACAGTTAACACTTATGCCCTGTACACACGGTCGGACATTGATCGGACATTCCGACAACAAAATCCATGGATTTTTCTGATGGATGTTGGCTCAAACTTGTCTTGCATACACACGGTCACACAAAGTTGTCGGAAAATCCGATCGTTTTAAACGCGGTGACGTAAAACACGTACGTCGGGACTATAAACGGGGCAGTGGCCAATAGCTTTAATCTCTTTATTTATTCTGAGCATGCGTGGCACTTTGTGCGTCGGATTTGTGTACACACGATCGGAATTTCCGACAACGGATTTTGTTGTCGGAAAATTTTATAGCAAGCTCTCAAACTTTGTGTGTCGGAAATTCCGATGGAAAATGTGTGATGGAGCCCACACACGATCGGAATTTCCAACAACAAGGTCCGAGCACACATTTTCCATCGGAAAATCTGACCGTGTGTACAGGGCATTAAAAAAAAAATGGTTGTACAAACATTGGTATGAAATTTCGCAGTAAATTCGATGACTTGATGAATGCTGTTCGAAAGTACAGTGTACTTTTAAAATTGCGCTTGCTTTTAACATTTTGATATTGGAATGATCTCACCCCCCGCCCCCCCCTAATGATTATAAAATCAAATAAACATTCTTAAAATGAAACATTTTTCAACAAAATTCTACTAATGTATGGCCACCTCTAGAGGTACATTGTAAAATACAGTAGATATAATTGGTAACATAAACAAGCAGGATCATCAGGAAACCTACAGAATCTTTATAGTTTAGCCAAGGAAAATTGGTACAGGGTAATAATCAAAGCCGGCAAAATCTCTGGACTGGCTGGACAGAACCAAAATGTGACCTGGGAAAAGTGTGTGGGCCGCTCAGGCTCCATAGGGAGGGGGTATGTAGACAGGGGATGGAGCCCATCCTGGCTCCTGCAAAGGTTCAAGAAAGGAAGGGTGACCCCTGGAAGTCGCACATCTATGATGTCCTGCTGCAATGAATGGATGGAGTGGCACTCAGCCCGGACTCCGACCAGGCCACGCCCCCAACACATTTTGATCCGCCCCCCCGGAGCTTAGTCATGGGGATCAGAACAGAACAAAAATGCATTAGTTGGTAAATCAGCTGCAATACATGTACAATATTTCATCTGTGCTTTTTTGCTTTCCGGCTCACTTACACTAGTGTTTCCTAGACATGTGCAATGACAAAAAAAATGTAGTTTTAGTTTCTTTCGTTTTTTTTTGCTTTTTTTTGAAATTCGAAAATTCCTCTTTTTTTTATAAAGGTGGTTGGAAGTGATGTGTCCAGTCCATTCAGCTCTCCTAGTAGCAGTATGGGTGCAACTAACAAAGCTTGGACGCCACCACAACAAAGAGAAGTGCTTGGGTACTCAGAGGTAAAAAGTGTAACATGATAGAGCCTGCAAACCTCTGAATACTTCCTTCTTCTACAAGGCGCCATAACTGTGCCATGCATTATCGGGTTTCTTAGCCCCTTTACTTTGCTCCATACTACTTTGGTTTTTCTATCAATTAATAGCTGTCTACAAATACCTCCTATTTGTTTTACTCGCAGGTTACCTCTACCTCCCCTCCAGGCCAGCAGGATACCGCAAATGACTTTCGCAAAGGCCACCCAGTGGAATCTGTCCCAAATCCGGTAAGAGCCCTCAGCCGTGTCAATTCTGCAACCATTTACTGCAAAATAGTCAATGCCATATTATAGTTTTGTTATAGTAAATGTTGATCCTACTTGTTTTCTTTTTTTTAAAAATTTATTTACTTTTTTTTTGCTGATCTTGCACATCATCTTTGCAGCACTCCAGTAACGTCTGTTAAAGAGAAACATCTGTACCCCCCCCCCCCCCCCCCCCCGGCACCACCATTATGGCAAGTGCCCAGTTCTACTGCAGGGCACTGCCCCCCTTTTAGATTCTGGCAGAGTCCTTCTGTGCATATATAGAAACAAGGGGAGAAAATACCATATGCTCAATGAAGTGTAAACCCTGCATCACAAATTAATAGTGCATATGTGGATGCAGTATCCCTAATAGTGCTGACTCACCAATTGGGTGCGGTCTCTGTGACTCA